>JAUMTR010000014.1:13920759-13934237 GCA_032270685.1 Microctenopoma stevenorrisi | reverse complement strand
AGCAGGGGGCTAGGGGAATCGAAGTTGCAGCAGGTTATTAGGGTGGTGCTGTGTGTGTGTGTGTGTGTGTGTGTGTGCATAAACGTGCATGGTGGGGAATTCAGTTCGTCTGGGTCCAGGAAAAACAACACACACATCTCTTTAGCGGGTGATAAAAGAGGCCTTTGGAGCAAGTAATCAGGCTCTTTCCAACAAGGGTAATTATTTGTGATCCATCAAAAGAGAAAGTGTTGCTTCGCTGAGTTTTCTAACACAGGACTCTAGTCGATCTTACTTTTGCACTGATGTTAATTCAGAGTCTAAAATCAAATATTCATGTTAGACTTAATGTCCTTATTAATTTCAATTATTTAATACATTTGACATGTTTCACACTGTCGTCCCTGTTTAACTGAAGCCAATATTATTTAGATAGCTCAAAGATGTCTCAGGGAGCCACATACTGTCAAATATCTTCCTTTCACAGTCACACTGTTTATGTCACTGAGAGACTGTCTTGATCATCCTCTCACTAAGGGACACGTTCTCCTTTCAATGTCACCCATTCAGTCTTCATAGTTTATTGTCAGACGTGGATGGGGGGTTTTTGATGGCTGCATACAGTAGCGAGCTTACAGTGCCAAAAGGAGATGTCGTCATCGAGGCCAACAACTGATCTATAATTGTAAAATGTGCATGCCGTCATTTCAAACAGTTGCCTGTCAGAATCTCTAATGCAGCGTGACAGATAATTATACTGCATAAGCGAGTAATCCATACGTTCAAGGACTTTGCAGATAGCGCCGTCCTTGATGAGGCCAATTAACAAACAGTACTGAAGTGCACGTTTGATGGAGCAAGTTTAAATATAACTGTGTGATTTAAGGCCAAGAGATATGAACTATGGGCGATGAAAAAGCTGCTGATACAGCATTTGCTGTGGCTTGAAGGAAAAAGATGAGATCCAACACTGGCAGACAAGTGTTCCTCCTCTGTTCAACAATTAAGTATTGAGCCGTACGCCAACCACAGCAGGCTTTAACACAAGACTGTGCTGCCAAGTGTGTACAGCAGACTGAAAGTTGAATCACTTTCAGCGTGGACACACAATACAGTGCACCTGTAATAACAGTCTGCCAGTGTGTGTGACACAGGCGGTTTAGTGTATTTCTGGGAAGCCACATAAAGGCAGTTGTGGCCACAGTGTCAGCCAGAAAGGCCTGTAACAGAAGAAAGACGCCCGGTGTCTCAGAAGATCCCGTGAATCTCCCCAGTGCGCATAGTGGGCATCTGATGATATGTGTGTCGAGGTGTGTAATGTGACGCCTTCATGAAAGAGCAGCAGACACAATAACAGCCGATAACAGGTCTGTGCTGTGTGTCTCTGCTGCAGTGGACAAGGGTCTGCTCTGTTCACTTTGACAGTCTTACGGTAGTGCTCACCGTTAATGACTACTGTGTGGTGCACTTGTGTATGTTTAATATGGAAATGAAAGGGATCCATTAATTTATAAAATGGGGTCCGCCTGAGAATAATGGTTCCAAAACAGGTGAATTCATAAAGCAAATGATTTTACATCTTTGAAGAAGCAACATGTCCTGTGTTATTTATATGTTATTATTAAATTATAACACTTGTGTTTACTTCCTGTGAAAGCTAAACATGGAAAAATTAATGTGAAAGTTCCCATTCCCTGCAGAAAGTGACAGATTCACCAACTTTTAAAAAATGTTATAACAAAGTCTCCTCTAGATCCTGTGACCACTGTGCAGATTTAACGAGGCATCAGTCCACATGCATCCTTTCACACAATATGAGCTACTGTGTAAAATTTAGATATGACAACTCGTTATCATTGTCCCCCTGTGATGTTAAATATGCACTAATCATGACTGGTGAGTGGTTGAGTTACGAACTAATTTCACATACAAAACTGAGGCTAATATTTGTCACAAGTTAAACCAAACCGCGTTTTAAAAAAAATAATTTAATTAAAAAAAACTTAAACGCACACAGCAAACATGCGGGCTACAAAGCTTTATCTCGGATTACACTTTTTTTCGGGTTAAAAAGTTACAACATGTCGAAACGTGCACACTTTAAAACGTGGGACTGAAGCGCGCGCGCGGTGAGGCGATGTTACGCGCGCAACTTTGTGCTCGAGCGATGTGTCACAACATCAAAGCGACATGTCAGCGGCCAGGAGAGCAGCAACACACGTGCAACAGCACGGCCGAGCTGCAGTTGTCTTCTGCCGCTGGAAAAACGCAAGAAGGCTCCGGCGGCTCCGGCTCGCAGACATGTCGGCGCGTTTGCCAACTGGCTTCACGCGCTGTCACAAAAAAAGCAAACAGAAAAGCGGGGGAAAAAGGAGCGCGCGGACACGTTTCACACTAACGTGTCTGCAGAAAGTCCCGTCAAAACCGCCACATTGATAACACAGCAAAGCGTTGTCATTAAGCAAACAAACTTACCCAATGACAGGAATGGTTTGGTTTCCATGTCTGTCTGGTAGGTTAGCTCATGCCAGCTGAGACGACCGCGTTTGGGAGGTTTTTTTTAACACAGGCGGCTTTTGCCCGACCAGACCAGACCGAGACTGAGGGGCTGCTGCTGGGTTCCTGCTCCTGCTGCTCCCGCCGCCGCCGCTGCCGCTCCTCCCGGGCTGCTCTTCAAGAAGACGAGGCTCGAAGCGGTCTCAAAAAAAAAAAGTGACAAGTCGGTGCGTGATAGTCTCACAAGATAACCTAACGTTTCTTCCTCTGTTTGTTCACTCACTCAGCTGCTGCTCTCGCACTCCTCTCCCTCTCCGTGCTCGCTGTACAACAACTCCAACTACTGGATCTGCACTGCAAAAGGGACCTGTTCAGGGGGTACTCCCACCAACGCAGCCCGAGCTGCAGCGACACCACGCACAGAAACGTAAGCACCGCATTCACAACTGTCAGCAAAGAAAATCAATAGACAGTACATTACAAACTATTTAATACATGCGCAGCTTTCCTGGAACTACGGCTTTTTCCCCATCAGGTGTAGCCCTTTCAGCTGAGCTGAGCAGCAGCTTACTTATTCTTTTCACTGCTTATCTCCTGTTATTTTAACCTGGTCACACCTGTTGAACCAGGGTTGTTGGCTCAGTAGAGAAATGTCTCAACTGCATTTACTCAGCACTCAAGCAAGCAATTAGCTTATCTGTCTAAATAGTCACACCGCATATGAGAGGATCATTGTGTAAGGGTAGTAGGCTTTCTATTATATACCAGACCTACTCATACCTTTTCAGGTTTCAACTCAGAGAATAAAATAGGAATTAAAAAATATAATATTAATATTACATAAGTTAAGATTTAAAACTACAATTATAAATACACAACAGACGTTTTTTTTTAGCTTAATAAAACCAGAACAACATTTGGCTAACGTCGAGATAGTGAGGTTATATTGTGTAAAACAATAACTAAAAACTAAATCCAGACCAAGAAAGTTGTGCAAGCCAACAACTCGAACACTTACAATGCCTGTGCATCTGTTAGTGTTTATGCAATTCATACTTTCATTGTGCAGCATAGTATGAAAATCCAAAATAATAATAATAATCAATGAATTTCTAGCAGAAGGGCAGAAAGTTTGTGGTGGTTCACATGCCTCCCTGTAGGCTGGCTTTACAGTAAGCAGCTAACTTAACTTAAATTGCATTAAATCAATATTAGATATAGATCACTTATCTATAGTTGATCTTGCTGCCGTGTCTGCTCTGGTTGTGACAGTCCGTGCCACACTTGGGCCACATTCACACTGCGTGCGCAATCCTGCACGTGTAGACGGGACATTTCAAAAGAGTAAAATGTGTTCCTTCTTTGGACCAGATTGAAGAAAAGCACCACATATACAGGCTTTTCCCCATAGTATAAAATCCCTCATGCAGATCATATAGGAGCCAGCGATGTGGTATACCGCACACGTGCCTCCTGCAGCCATCCTCTAGGCTGCATGTGATGAGCCTGCTCCCATTAAGCACTTGAAGGTGTTCACCACGTTTGCACTGAGGCGAGATACATAATTAATGCAATGCATGGCACATCAAGGATCAAAGGCAGTGGTGCAAAAAAAAAAAAAAAAGAAGGGAAAAAAGTTAAGTCTGACTGGGCAGTGATTCAAGGTGTGTTTGTGTACATGAGTGAGAGAGAATGTGTGTGCATTGTATGTGTGTCTGTGTAGGTATGAGGGAAGAAGAAACTTGTTTCACACATGGCCTTGTTTTTGCCTGAATATCTCCTTTATCCATCTTCCAAGTAAACAATTATCAATCATCAGACGGTGTTGTGCTTGCACGGTGATGCTAAGTGACTTAATTGGCTGGGTAAATGCTCATCAGGGGGAGGGAGGGGTGGAAGGACAGCGATTGGACATCCTATTTGTCCTCGGTTCAGAAGGCTGTTTTGCCTCTGGGCTTTCACTCTGTAATAGAAGACAGACACAACAGTCTTTTAAAACACCTCGATTAGGCCGGGCTCTCTCATCTGCCCGCTAAACCAAGCTATTTAATCCTCAGCTTGGGTCATGATTAATAGCAGTCTGACCCTTCACCTCCATCCATATAAATTCTCTGGAGGCTGTTTTGGCTCTCTTTTCAACACCTCGCACTCCTGCTCGTGGTGGCCTCGGATCTACACAACACTCTTAATTGCAGTATCTCTTGGCAAAGTTATTTTTCTTCTTGCTTTCTTTTTCGCTCTTCATTTTAAGCAATGTGTTTGGGCCTCATGGGATGAGAGACCACCACTGTTACGATACACTCGGCTGTGGTTGCTTTGACAGCCCCCCACCTCCTCTTTCTCCTTCTCTTAAAGTGGGTGATAAATGAGACAAGGGCCTTTTGGTCTCCTTTGTACTTTGACCATTCACAACAAGCTCATCCCTAAAAGTGATTATGGCCTCTTTCAGTGGCAATGACAATGGTTTCCAATCTTGAGGAATGTACAGATAAATCGACGCAGCTATTTTTTTCCAACATAATGTCAGACCAATGTACCAAATTACTGAATTTACAAGAACTTAAGCTGTAACGAGCAGAAATGTGACTTTTATTTCCTTATCACCTTCACTAAGTTTCCGGAATGTTAGTTAAAATCCAAATCAAGTCTGGAAATAGGCAACAAATGAGACACAAAGATAATTCGACTGTGGCTGGGGAGCAACGTATTGTTGGTTTCATTCGCAGCCCCTGGAGACCAATAAGGTATAAAAGTGTCACATAAGTGCAGAACATTTACTATTTATTTATAGTGACGATTTGATTAGGCCTGAGGAAACATGTATGAGGGTCACGCAAACGTGTGAGATCGTTAGGGCGTTTGCTGAGGTGTTTAGCGCTGTCTGCCCCAAGGGGAAGGTCTTGATCGTCACAGCCTCTGGGTTCACATTCTTTAACCCCTGAGGTCAGGGCTTTGTCTGAGGATTGCGCTGAGGCAACTTCCCCTGCGGAAATCAACAAGAGCTGACCCACTGAACATCGGAGACACACACTAAGGAAGGAAGAGGGAACACTGCGCACACAGAAGCACATGCATGGTCAAAAAATGGCTGTTTTGTCTAAGAAAACTAAAAGGGCCATCTCTGTTTGTGCACTGAATACATACTTTCTGATCACTTTTGAAGCGATACTGTGAAGTTTTAGCTTTGTGATTTCTGTTTTTGCCTCCAGGCAACTATTAATTGCCATTTTTTGCAATACAGCGTTGCGGCTAATAATGTGTTAGCAAAGCAGCGTTAACTAGTCCCGCTAACATTGTCCTGTAGCTGATTAGATGTGGGAACACAGTGACATACATGCAGACACACCAGCATAGACAGGCAGCTCACATTCTGACCAGAGGATCAAAATGTGCTGAGTTAAATCTTTTCCACATAAAATGTAAGACATGTATATTAAGTTGGCTAAAATATGCAAAATCTATTTAAGAAATGCACAGACAGCTTTCATAATCTAACATCACGCCTTTCCAAGGCATGTCCCATTTCTTTGATACTATATGGTTAGAAAAAAACATAAATATATAAAACATAAATTACAGAAACATTTCATCTTTCAAATGATGTGCTTACGAAGCACATTTCACCTCATATGCACGGCACAAGTTTCCCCTGCTGATTTTACCCACTCAGTCCATTTCATTGGAGGTGATAAAAGCTTTGTGGGTATCTGGCCATCAAATCGAACTGATGGATGGCATGAGTCCAGGCGCAGGGCCAAGAGATGGTAGTTTAAAAGAAAAAAAGAAGGCACAATATTTTCCTAAATGATCAGAGCCCATTCTGCTCAGGGCTGTTATCACTATTGAACATTACATCAGCTGTATCACCGGCTCACCACGCTGGGTTTTGAATGCTGCCATGGGCAGAAGAGACTCCCTGAGCAGGAACATCTGAAGCCCAGTCATGCATCATTCTTTAATATCATATTAAAGTGAAATTGGCTACATTTAAACAGACACAGTGATAAATCTCGTGAGCACTTGGCAGAAGCTGGTTTTATCTCAGAGGGGAGAATCACTGTCCCTGCAGAGCATCATCTTCTTACCTACAATTGAGTCCAGCGTTATTGCACAATGATGGAGCTACTGTGCTACTGGAGCCGACAGATTGAGAGGGTGAATTATGGCTAAGCAAAGGGTTGAAGGTGTAGTCGAACTTTTTTTCATCGCTGAAACCGAACAGATGATGTAAGTGCATATCGTAAGGTTATGAAAAGTTCATTTCATGTTACCACTTCAATGTGGGCTCAATAATTTGAAATGGATTTTTTGGTCCAGATTTGTTTTCACAATTTGATTATTTTCCAAAATATGTGTGAAAGTTTGAATTTTGATTTGAAAGGAATGGGTGAAAAAAACTCAGCTCTATAAAATCCTAACCATCACACATAAAGTGTATAGAGAGATGCCTTCAGGCTGTCTTCCTTTCTAGCATTGTGACTGATGTGTGCAGAAACTGAGAATATGTGTGAGTACACTTGTACTGTTTCACATTCCTGGAATACCTTTACATTTAATCTACCACTTTACCAACTTGAGCTTAAAGACAGGGACATCTAAAAAGAATGGACAGACACATTTAAAGATTTGTTGCTCATTTGACTCATTAATTATGTTACATTGCAGAAAGAGGACGGATTTTGGGTTACATGGCAAAATCTAAATTTATCAAATGGGAAAAACACACAGAAAGAACCAGACAAGAACAGACCCAAACCAATTTAATCCCATCAGTCCTCACAACTAAATTATATTCTTACTTTTTAGACAGTTAAACAATTAATCTTTTTGCCTTGAATTAGGTTTTATTATTTGGCAACCTCTAGTGGACATAGTAATTTAAGCGGGAAAAAACTCAGTTGAATAAAACCCTATTTGTTTTCCAGCTACTTCAGCCACTGTTCTTTACTTTATTTTACTTGGCAGATGCTTTTATCCAAAGTGACTTACAGGGAGCTAGCGCTGGGTGTCTGGCTCAGGGACACACCTGGTAGGGGATGGACTAGTAGTCAGATCAGGTTTCGAACCTGTGACCTTCTGCATCCCACGCTTAACCGATTGAGCCACCAGCCACTTATTTCTGTTAACCACCATGATTGCATAACATAAAATGCTTGGTTATTCTTAGAACCTAATTGATACAAGTCTCCTTAACTTTAAGGGAGTACTTACCAAAGTGTGATATTTCCCAAAATCTAACCAACTTGTTTTATGTGTCAAAAACATAAAACGGCTCCATAACCTTAACCTTGTGTTTCTATTGCAAATACATCAAGAAAGGTCTGATGTGAGTGCCACACCATCTGATGCGTTGTTTCAGAGGGTTAGGAGAAATGAGAGAGAAACGCTTGATTAGCTCGGCGGGTTGGAGCAGGAAAGTTATATATCTTCTTAGAAATATTATTATTAAAATAGATTTTATATTTCTGTGTGCACATTAGAGGCCAAAATGCAGTGGTTACCACATGAGAAATTATTAAGTGTTGAGTCACTTGGCATTTGACAGAGTACATTTTTGGCTTGCAGACTGTCCATGCAATGCTCAACTCCTCTTTAATCGTCTGTGTTACTGATTCTAGTTACCTTTTCACATTATTCACAGAGAAGCTTGTACATACATATCATTGGCCAATACATGTGTCCTAAGTGACTTCCTTTCCAGTCAGTACAGTACAGCTGGGAGTGAGTGTGACACTGTTGGACTTCAGCAGGGTAAACATTCCCCACTGAGGCCAGAGATCTTGTGTACACAAAGGGCACAGCACACGTTCAGTGAGGGGGGCCTCATAGCCGCTGCAAAGATAGATGGTCTAACCAGGCCAGAGTGCATGTGGGCACAGCAGTCGCAATATGCCAAGAGACCACCCCCTGCGGATTTCTGCGGAAATCGTTGAGCTCTGATGAAGCTGATATCAGGGGATGTAATGCTTCACACGTGTGAAGATGCACACACATTCTGCAGGTTCTGCGATCCTCTGAAGGAAATAGACTCAGTGGTGCTTAAAAGAGAGAGAGAGAGGGAGAGTCGATTCACCGACAGGAACATTAGACTGAAGTGGAGTAACAGGACACCTCTGCTGTGGCTTCCTGCACACTCAGCTACAGACCAGCGATGAGGGCTGTGCACACATGCACGCGGGGCCATAGCTGGTAATAAACCTCTGTGAGTCAGATGTGGTGGCTGTGACGGAGGTAATGAATGTTTCTTCGCTGAAATCAAAGTCATTTTTCCTGTGTCTGAAAGGAAGGCCTGTGGAGATATCAGTTCAAGAAATGAATGCATTTGCGAGGTCTATTTAACCCAGGGGATGCAGAGAATAACTTGTGATGCTATCCGTCTGTATTAACTCTGCTGCCAGTTAGACCCCTCACATTTATTATCGTCATCATTCACAGCTCTCAGACCTTTGTTTGTTTGTCTTAAACAACCAGGCATCACATTTGCTGAAACATACACAACTCTGATTCAGTGCAGATTATGTGGATGTTCATGAAACACTTCATACGTTGCTTCATGAAGGCTGATAATTGAGGTACAGTTGGATCATTTCTGCTTCAGGGTGCTTGGTTTACAGCAGATCTCCAGGTACAGGCTAAGCCCATTCCTGTCAAAACTGCAGTTAACACCACTCCTTATCGACATGGTATGCAATGGTATGGTTCACGTAAAGGGCACGTCGCAAATACATTGATAAAGAACATATCGTTTACGTGTACATGGACACACATCTACATCCAGTTTTCATTTTTCTCTAAACCAATCTTGCTGTACAGCATCCAGCTGCCTTACAGCTTTGTTAAAGTTTTTATACTTGGGTTTAGGTACTTACAGCATTGGGTTAAGACGAGGGGAAAGATTGTTGGCTAGCTCAGTGAAAAAAAATCTTGGCCAAACTTAATAAGGGACTTGTTTTAAGCTTTACATCCCCTCAGCCACTTCCTTGCAAGTCACTTTGTGTGTAAATGAAGCACTTTATTAATTCTTGAAAAATATATATAGAATTATATTTAGACATATATAGAAACTATTTACAATACGTGTTAACGTCAAATTTATTCAAACTGGTTTAGTGTTGTTTTCACTTTGGCATAAAATCTTTTTCTATTGATCAGTAGAAATTTTATTCCATTATTACTCTATTATTACTTTTTATATTGGAGGTATATAAATAAAAACCTCCAAAGGGTGTGATTTTATTGTATACGCGTGGAACATAAACCTTTATAAGAGCATTGTAAACAACATTAACTCATGGCTGTCATGCAGAAAGTGTTGTTATCAGTGGCACTGCATCAACATGACGAATTGAAATGGGCATAAATCAGAGTTCATGTCATTAACATGTATGAAATGGAGGACCCAAATGCAGACCAGAGACAAGAGAGACAGTATATACGTGACTAAAGAAACAATTTGTGCAACTATTCCTCATACAAAGCATTAATTGTCCTCAACATGACATAAAACCAGAAAACATGGTGGCTATCAGGCCGTTATTGGCCTTAGAAGAATGAAGCCCCATTCAGATACGTCTTCTTCTTCAATGTTTAAAAGGACAATCTTGAATTTTGCTTGTTCTAAATTAACTTGATCTTGTAGTTCTCTGGAAATATTGAACAGCTTTCAAAAGTTAATAGAGAAAAACTAAAAAGGGTTTTTAGGTTCATGTCAGAACAGCTCTACTTTATGAATAGATTTCACACACGATCTGCCTGTGATCTTGTAGTATAGTCATGAATATATTTGTAATTGTGTGTGTGTGTGTGTGTGTGTGTGTGAGCCACACTCTCACCATGATTTACAGCTCTGATCACACTCTCCCTCTTCAGCCTGCTGGTCAACTGCCACGGTGAAGGCGGCTACAATGACTGGCTACAAAGCCCCATAAATCTGGACACTTCCTACCACTGTCTCTTACTTCAAGGGGAAGCCTGTCCTGTTGCAAAAGTGATTAACCTTCTTCCTCTCTGTCCCCAACCCCCTCCACACACCCTCAAACTTCCATCTTCCTTCCCCCAAGGCACTGCTGCAGGGAAAAAAAATACTGGGACTCCTAAACACCTCAGAGGCAAGGAACCTTCCAGATGCCTTTCCTTCCCTACACAGGAAATAACTAATAAATTATAATCTAGGCTGTTAGTTGTGTAAAAAGTAAAAGAAAATGAATAATTGGCTTTCATATTAAGCTACCTTGTTAAATTGTTTGATAACTGATGGTACAAAAACATTTCTCAGGGACTGTAGACTGCATTTTAAATATTGTATTACCAAGACAGACGGCACCAAAATAAAAAACAAAACAGTAAAAGCAGTTCATGCTAAGACAATTTCAGTATTCCTCCCCCAGAATATGCAAAGTATAAAAGCCATCACTTCTTGCCTTTAAGTTTTTATGAAAGTGTCTCTCTTCTCCCAATGACAGAGTAAGAAAAAAGTTTTCAATAGGCTTTCAAACCACAAAAGATGAGTGAAGCGATAGTCCCAGCATGCCAATTTACAGCTTAGCAAGGAAGTTCTCTTGGTGCTGGGAGGTTTTTAGAGCAGCAATAGAGACATGTTGTCATTGAGCTGCCCGAATGCATCTATGAAATTTCAGATGAAAAATAAGTTGGGGGGGGGGGGGGGTGGTATGCTGTCAGTGGAGAGTGGGTCCTTCAGTGAACTGGAGCAACAGACTATAACATGAGCCTTCAGCCCCAGCCTGTAGTCTGCTACTAGCCAATGGAAATGCACGCACGCAAACACTCGCTGGAGACACTTGATTATGCACTCAGAATCCCCCAAGTGTGGGCAAAAAGACACACACACAACCTATCTATTGATCCATCCACGTACTTATACATGGACACAAACATATTTAACTGTACACACACACAGACGCACCATGGCGAAGATAACCCTTCACACACCCTCACTCATTATTCATGGAGTAACACGCGCGGATGCTTGAGCTCTTTGCTGTCAGTCAGGCTCTTATTTTTTAGGTTCCAGCTGAGGCCACTGATGTATCACTTTTCACAAAAAATAGTTGTATGTAAGCTATACGCAAGCAAAAAAAGATTCATGACAAGTGTCACGTTGTTAAAAGTGGTCCGATTGTAATTCAATTACAATGCATCTGCAGGACTAGTTAAATGCTTCTTAACAGTTGCTACCAAAATGGGTACATCAAGGTATTTTCTGACAACTCTGAAGCTACTGTGCCAACCATTCTTCTTTAGTATAGAAATTTATGGCAAAACATCAAGTTGCTTTTCCTTTCTTTGTAAAACTTGCCATTTTCTAACATTAAATTCAGTCCAATCAATAATAAAGTAAAAATAAATCATACACGCATACGCCAATCTAACTGAGAATCAATACCAGACATCATAATTGCTTGTGTGAAATTGTGATGTGTGTATAAAAAGATTATAACATTGCAAACAAACAAACTGAACACGGTAATCCACACGTGCCGACATCGATTTAAACGTTACATGGGTACTGGTTTAAAATAGGGATGTTAATGCCAAAGCACTGTACTGTAGGAATACAAACACAAAATGAGCTGTGCGTTTCACCACTAATTAAAAAAATTGCGCACTGCTAATGGTTATACTTTAGCAAATCCAATGTTCCAGGTTTTAGGCCTTAAAAGATAATATTACTGTGTCAAAATAAAAAGGAAACGACCACGCAGGAGGTAAAAGCAGATAATGACTCATAGACATGTCACAGCCATCGCAATGACTAACCCTGGTGTCCTCGTTTCTTTGTAAACAGGTCTCTGTTTGGTATTTGTGGGTGGCAGAGACATGCTCCTCTGCCGGTTGAGTGTTTCATCAGAAAAAATTCAGCAAACACCCACCCCTCCACACACGTCTTTAACGCCTTTCCTTTGCTAATAGAAAAACACTGATGTCACGAGCCCATTAGAAATACAATGATTTACACTAGAAAGACCTGCAAAGGAGTCGCCACCTGCTCCCATATCTTTTTTTTGCCCCCAATTCCCCTCCCTCTACACCTATCTCTGGAAGCGCAATGAGGTCATTATGCCTCTATTACAATAATACCATCAATGAAGTCCCAACTCCAATAACAACACCTGTTTGATGCGGGGACATACACAGCGAGCAGCCGGCGCCTTTTATTTATTTATTTTTTTTAAGTCGCGGGAAGAAAATAAATAAATGCCTGAGCAACACTGTTTATGCAAATCTCATTTCACATGCGTCTTATGTCCTGCTACGCTTGCTTGGCAGCACACAGCTGAGATTGCAGGGCAAATGACAGCGCGGAGGCTTAATATGACTGATTTCCTCTGTAATGATAATGCGATTGAGTGCAGTGTTTGTGGCGTGCACAAAGGGGGTACATGAATAAGATAAGGTTTGCAGTTAAAGTGTGAAAAACAGGGGGGCCTTTGTGGGCCACCCTTCCTCTCCCCAGGCTTTTACAGTTGATACACACTTCTCGGGCACAGTACAATCTGCTGTGTGTGTTTGTGAGTGGATCAAACACCATATGGAAGTCTTCAGTGGGTGAAGTCTGCTATTGTGCTGCAGTGATGTACGAGTCTATCTAATGGATTGCTGTCAACATGTGGTATTTATATACGGTGTCACTCTGGCTCTCGCTCTCCATTGTTTTCCTCATATTCCTCTAGCTCTTCAACATCTGGTGAATACGGCCACTACTGTGTGAGCCAGTCAGCACTGAGGGAGTAAAGTTCGAACAGTCTATTTGCAAAACCTTTTAAAAGCGCAGTACTAAAAGTCTACTCGGTGGCAACTATACTGTTGGAAGACATTTTGCCTCCGTTCTGAAAGTCCTGTTAAGGCTGAAGAAGAGACAGCTTCACAAATGTTGGTGTAAATGCCAAATTGTATATTATATACTAAAAAGTTCCTGGGGAAACTTTGAAGGTGCCTGCCACCTTGCGCCGCTGAACCTTAGACCCATCTCCCCGACCAGAGAG
>JAUMTR010000014.1:13890952-13916573 GCA_032270685.1 Microctenopoma stevenorrisi | reverse complement strand
GGATTAGGAGTCAGACGGGGTTCGAACCTACGACCTTCTACTTCCCAGTCTGACGCTTAAACCATTGAGCTACCAGGTTGCTTATCATTCATTCGTTTGTGTTCATTTTAGATATATATAATTTAGATGGGCCGGGAGCGGACACAGTCTATGGGGTGCGAATAGTTTTGGGGTGGTGACGGAAATAAAGAAGCTGCAGAGAGGCGTGTAAGACTGCGACTCTGCGTCCTGGGCTCCACTCCAAGACTAAATGAAAAAGAATGAAACTTGTGTAATGAGTCTCTTATGACATTTCTTTCTGTTTACTTTCCCAACACTGTTTATCTGTTAAATTCTGATTCTCTGACATGTTTACCTTTAAGTGCAAGTCTTACCTTTTGCATTACCTGTATCAGTGGTTCCTAGCTAGCCCTGCCCTGGTTAGAGACTAAGTTTGGGAACCACTGATCTACACAGAATGCCATATAATATACAGTATTATTAGCAGACTTGTTAAAATACCTTTAAAATATATCTTTATTCCCTGTTTAAATTTGATGACTGAAACTGTAGCAAGGTCATATGAATGACAAAATATCTGTCAGAGTTTCTTAGAAAACATCTGCACACTTTGCTGTAAATGTTGTAACAGTTATGAACAAACCATTCCATCTTGAAGGCCTTCTCTGATTTTCCTTCCTCTTGCTGTTTTCTCATAATGTGATTTATCAGGGGCAGTATTTAAGTGTTGGGGGTTTTATTCTTTAATGTGCCTATTTTTAAATATTACTAGTTTCCTAGAGAGGGGAGGAATAAAAAAGCATACGTTTCACCCTCCCGTCCTCCCTCCTCCCAACCTGAAATGCTTATAGCTCCATAGCAAAGGATAAAAGAGAATATTTAATTTAAAAGATGAAAAAAAAACATGTCCAACCCTGTGCTGCACATGCAGCCAGGGAGACCAAAGCTTGCTGTTTCTCTTGTGGTAGCCTGCTGTGAGCACATGGAACGGAGTCAGAGAGAGTCAGAGGGAGTCCGACTCCTTCTTTTATTTTGTTTTCGTTTGTGTGGAAACAATGAAATTAGTCAGAGCCTGTAGAGAATTTCTAAAGGGATGAAGGTTTGTTTGGAATCTTTTTTGTTATACCAACAACTGTATTTGCTTGCATAATTTATTCCCATTTCCCTTGTCTTGCCTATTGCATAGTAGAAATTCATTTTCCACCAGAGGCTCATGCACCTGTATGTAGACTGTACGTACTGCAAAATGCATGTGTCATATTGGACTAATATGCAGTACTCTAAATAGTGCTTGGAATCATTTTTTAGCCTTTCATTCCAGCCTCCAGTTGCCATTGAAAAACCTTTTTTTGACACAACCATGACCTGGATGACTGAGAATCTTCACAGATACAATATTTGTACCTATGTTTTGGCCTCTTGCTCTGAATATGTTTCTTTTCATGCAACATGCAAAAAAAAAAGCTGCAGATTTTACATCACCTTCCACTTTTGTTCTTATGTCTTAAAATGAAAAAAAGCTTAGCCTTAATACAGAAGAATAATAACATAGGCACAGGGACCATTGGACAAACACTAATCATGTTTTCCACAGTGGGATGGAAAGCAGAACTGCATGACAGAATTTTTACCCGTTTTCTTTCTCTCACATTTCCAAAGACTCTACTTCAACATGAACAAACCCAATGGGATTGCTCTATTTAAATTCCTGTACAGTTTGACTTGGGCCTTTGTCTGCCACTGCACAGTGTCTGCACATTGTTCACATGTAACATCCTATAGACTGAGCTTGTGTGAGAAAGAGCAGCCATTAAGAAAGGTTCGTTCTGTATAGTGTTTTTTTCCCCCACAACCTGACAACGCTGAATTTGCAACATTGAACATATGGAAAATTCCTCTAAAAGTGTGACAGACGACATATAAGTGGACGGTAAGTCAGCACCAATGAATGAGGCACAGAGAAGGCAGTGTGCACAGCGGTAGAAGCCTCACAAAGCGGCACAAAGTCCCAGCCTTTTAAAACTTTTTTTAAGACTTTTTAAAGCCTCTTGTTGTACATAGAGCACTGTATATAAGAAAAGGGAGGCCTAGCAAGGGAGGTTTTTGTGTGTGCCCCTGAATGCGTGTTCTCATGGATACAGATCATTTTTCAAGGGCAGTGAAAGGAGACGAAGAGAGAGTCTCCTCCGCTCCTGCGAGTGTGTCTCTCAACGGACAAGAAAATGCAGATCTAAGACAAGCAGGAAAACTAATTACCAAGTGGATTTTCTCCTTATAAGATTTATACATAATAAAGCACGTGTGGCTCAGATGGAAGATTCGGACAACCATTAATGGTACTTATGGCTGAGTGTCCTTAAGCAAGATACTGAACCTGAAGTTGCCCCTGATGTGTTTCTCACTTGTAAGTTTTTTTGGACAAAAAAATTCTCCTAAAATATAAGAAAATATAGTTTTAAGTCAATAAACAAAATCCTTCAAATTTGTTGATTTATTGATTGAATGCAATTAAGAGCTGATTAATTGCACAACATTTCTGTTTTTAAGTGAAGTATTTTCCGAGTTCCTTTGTTTTTCCTAAATGTTAAAAACTCAATAAATGTCACACACACGAAACTCCCACTGTAATAGAGCTGTGATACAGTCATCACACCCATTTCTCTATCTCTATTATCTAGCTGATGTGTTGTGCAGAGGAGAGGACTTCTCGTCACGTTTAAACAGAGGTGGGAATCACTCCGTCCGTCTTTCTGTGTTCCTGCTCCCAGCACGATACGATATGTCGTCAGGTTTGTGCATAATTACAGCCAAGATAGATGGCTCAGTCCTGTCCACGCCCAAATGCTTCCATCCATTTTTCTTTCTGATGAACAAGGAGAGGGACAGCACCCTGTCATCTGCTTCATCGCTACTGGCGGCAACAGTAAATCTCCCACTCAAAGTCACCCTCTAACTGCCAACGAGGGTGTGGTGAACTGGATAAGTTCTCCCCTCAAAAACAGTCCCATAAAAACACGACCTACACTGCCGCCTCCTTTACTCACAGCAATGAAAAGGATATAATGCTAACCTATTATATGCAGTCACCATTTTTAGCTGTCGCTACTTGTTCAGGACCGAGTGAAAGGCAGCAAGAGCCACGGGGGTTTTTTCAAAAAGAAGGGTTTTTAATTGCCCCAAAAATAGTTAGACCACAACATACAGATACAAATAAAATAAGGTCAAAAGAACACAACTATACTTAAGCTATAACAAAACCATTAACCGATGATGCTGTGCATAGGCCTATTCAAATCGTGACCATCGACACTCCTGGTTGTATCAGAAAAGAGGAAAAGGGACAAACTTGTTGGAACTCTATTTCCAGTTATGAAGTCGGGCGATTCCCTGCTGGGAACAGGTTAGCAAAGCTCTTTAAGGTATGTGGACTTTCCTGCAACAACTTAGGCAAGCTGATATATGCTTTTAGTCCTGAACGTAAAAGTATCACAAAGTATGCATCATTCATGTGCTTGCACTGAAGTAAATTTTAGAGCCATTGCTACTGGACGCGGCGTCAGGGGAAAGATTGTAAATGTGCTTTTAAACTGCTGCTGCTGCTGACGACAGGAGAAAGAATTAAAAAGAGGAGGAAGAAGGAGGGAGACAGAAGCAGGAGCAGAAGTACCTGGAGTCCCTGCTAAATAATGACAATAAACAAAGTTTCTAGTTTAGGAAAAAAACCGTGGTGGTCAAATTCAAATAGTTCCAGCCTGATCTTCTATTTATAAAATTGTGCCAGTTAAAACATAATTTCTAATCTAAGAAGCATCCTAAATCCTGTGTGACTAATTGCATCAATGCACTACCCGACAGCTTCTGTCTGCACAGATTTACCATCAGACACTCAGACAACATAATAGTGAAAACAGACAGTACTGAGGGAGTGTGGACACAGCTAGTGTCTGTATAAACCTCAGCGTGACCCACATCCAGAGCAGGGTCCCCTCACATGTGTCTCTTTGAAAACTTATTCTCTATTTGCGCCGTCCCGTTCAATCGCAGAGTTTTGCCTTTGCCTTCCAACTCCGCTTTGATAGCTGTTAGCTCCGTGTGGCTTTGTGTGTCTGTGTGTGAGGGAAGCAGGACATTAAGTCTCAGTATGTTTTATTTTCCTTATATCTTGTGCTGAGGTTTGCTCTGTGTATCTCCGACTCTGACCCAGCGGCGCTTCAAACGCTGCGTGGATTGTTTTGTTGTGGAAATCGGACCGTGAAAAGGTGGCGTAGAGGGGTACCGCAGTGGGCTGTGTTTTTGTTTTGTTGTTGCTTTGTGTTTTTGCCACTTTGGGTTGTTCTCCTCCCATCCTAGATGCCGCAGACTCAAAAAGTCTTCTCACCCACCTCTTTCTCCCCACTCACTCCTCCTTTGCTTTACTTCTCAGGAAATAACCTTCTATTGCCTTTTCCAGTCCCAGAGGAATGAGAGATAAAATCCTTCCTCGGTCTAGGGGCTCCTGTGAAGATAGCGTAACAGTCTTTTCTCACAGTCACAGCTCCAGGCTCTGTGAGGAAGCCTCTGCCCATCCTCCCCTCCCTCCCTTTCCCCTCCTGTGCTTACTCCCTTCCTCTGTGTAACTTTCTCTTTGCCAGAATCGAGCAGTTCGCAACAAGGTGTTATAATTTATAAGGAGGCAGCCACACAGAAGAGCTGGAGAGAACCAGCTGCCGTTCTTTCACGTTTGCCATCTGGGCTGGTGCAGCTACTGTACACTATCATTTCAACTTTTTTACAACAGCTACCACAAAGGAAATGACTCTAACATTATTTTGTGACTGTACACAGGAGCAAAAGCAATGTAAACCAAAATGAATTCTTTTCGCTTTTAGCCGGACAGTAATGTGGCTCTGGGGAGGGCAGTGTCGGTCGCTTGTTCCCCCGCTTTGGTCCAGTCTTAAACATCACAACAACCACCGTATAGATTGCCAGGCAATTTTGCACATGCAGTCATGGTTCCCAGTGGACTTTGATGACTGTAAAGTCTTTGTTCAGAGTAACATGGCTCAGTTAGAGTGCCACTAGAGAGCAACTAACTAACAGATACACTACCTCTTCCTATAGTTCCTTCTGACGGGGTGTTCCTGACCTGTCTACATAGAGTGCCACGTGTGTCCTGTGCCTCGACTGAATCGTCTGGTATGTGTTATCTTTTCTTATTAATAATCACTTAACTCTACTGTTCTGTCTCTGTCACGCATTTTTTAAAAATTGGTCAAGATTTGAAAGTCCTCTAGTGTGCACCAGACTGCCGTTATTAGCTCCTGACGCTTCGCTTTACGCCATACAAATATTGTGTAAGCCTCAGTGGACGTGAACAGAGATTAGGCAGTAACACCGATGACTATCAGCGCTGCAGCAATTTCTATAAAGTAGCAGTGAATACAAACAGTTACAGATAACAGCACGTGGCGGCTAAGCGTAGACCAGCTTGGTTGATGTGTGATCTGTGTACTGTACGTGCAGTTCAGTAACTGAGGCTTGAAGCGGATCAGTCATGGTGTTTGTGCAACCTTATCAAAGTTGTCATCCACTCAGGCGAGCGTAGAGAGGATTTCAAAAAGGAAACCCCATCTATTACCTTCATGTGAGGCTCACATCCCAAGAAATGAGCCCTGCACTATGAAAACAGCCATTCATATACAGTATTATTTGAAGAGATTTTAAGCCTGCTCTGTTATTAAAAGGTTTGTACGGCAGCATTCTAACGTCTGCAACGAAGGAAGGAAGACAGAAGGAGCAACTGCTGTTGTTCACGAACGTATGAATGAAAGATAAAAGATCCTTGTTTCCCAAATCCTTCATTCATCTTCTGAATGTCTTTTTTGGCCCGGAGAACTCTTGGAGAACTCTTTTTACAGCTGGGGGAAAAAAATAATCACATCAATGTTTTAGGAGAAACTCTTTCTCAAAAAAACAAGGTTTTATGGTCCAAGGGAATGATTAAGAGGCAGTGACCGGTTTGCTTGACCTCCATTTATCTTCTTTGCTATTTTAATGATTCGAGCTCATTCTGACACGTGGCACTGCTGCCTGAAACAATGATCAGAGATGCCTGCTAAGAAGTCAGGTGCTCTTGTTAGCGTGAAACCAACATCCCACTTGGTGAAGAAAGAAATGATACACCACCCTGCATACAGGAATTTACCTGGTACAAGTCAGTTTATTCTGAACCTTAATGGGTTTTATTTCATAAGAACAGGTAGGATACGACTGAGCATTCAAAAAATATACAGTATATATAACTATAATAAAAAATAAAAAATATCTGAAGTTTCCAGAATAGTTTGCAGCATCTGTAACCTAAACGAATAGAATTGGACGTTTGACTTCCAGTCAGATCTCAGCAAAATCGCTGTAAGTCAAAGGTCTGCAGTGACAACTCTGGCGTCCAGGCCCTAATAAACTGTAACGGCGTCTGCTACAACAACAATAACATCCCCCAGACGTTTGGACAATATTTGCATTGATTCCCATCTCCTACACACTTCAACTATTTCGGTTATGTAAGCGCACTCTACGGCGGCTGAGTGGGACTCTTAGACAACAGTCCTCAATGTTCTCACCGGGTTCATGTGGCTGATTTATGATGTTTTATTCCAGAACCCGCGGTGCAGTCACATCAGAGCTTGTGTGGTCCTACGCATTTCATCTGACAATGGAGGATGCAGGCCAAGCATGTCCTGCCCAAAGAAAAATCTGTAAGAAGTGTGTGTATTTTTATTGTTTACTGTATAATGCTACACCTCAGGGTTGGCTCCTAAAGTTTGTTTTCCTTTTTCACTTTTGTTTTTAGAGTATAAATATTATTTAAATATCACATGATTACCCAGAATTAAAGGGGACAAATTTAGGCTTAAAGCAGTAAACTCAATGAAATGCAAATGCACAATAAACAACTTTTTGGGGGTAGGTGACACGAAAGTATTTATTTCCTGAAGTCAAAAGAGCTTTTCTATGCACGGACAGATCATTTTACCATAAGTTCCTACATTATCGTAATGTTTAACCCTGAATAAAGTGCAGATACACCTGCAGTCCTTCACAGCTTCAGTCTCCTGTGATATTGTAGATGTAGACTCTCTGTGCTCCTCCTCTGCAAGGTCTAAATAATGGTTTCAGTATGTCACGCTCATGCGTGGTAGACTATACAACACCACCACAGAGGAAAAGGTCATAACTCCAGGTCAACTCTTGTTGTTTTGTTGCCCTAAAAAACAGAATAGATGATGTCTGGGCACTCACAGTTAGTTCTGCTGCAGAAAATCAATCCAATCCACATGTTACAGTTACATACATGTTCTAAATAACCAAATAAATGTAATATCTTTAACATCTATCTGTGAGCTAAATGCTAATTGTAGCATGCTTACAATGAAAACTCTAACATTGTTGATCTTAAGCAGTTATTGCAGTTAGCTAATTCAGTGCTTGTTACCATGCTAACATTTGCTAATTACAGAAGCACAAAGTAACGCTGAAGCTGAAACATGTTACATATCAAATTTTTTTGCCGTCTGCATTTATTGTCAGCACATCCTCATTATGCTCATAGAAATCACAATCAAAATGATGTTCTTTGCTAAATTGTACAATACGTGTGATTATAGTTTAGTTGTTGGAACATCATTTTTAGAAGACGTGGCTGTTACGTGTGCTTCATTTCTTTTTGACCTCCTAACCCTGTTCACTCCTATCAACCCCTTTCGTACCCAGGAGCTTGCCAAGCCAAGCAGAACAAAATAAACAGCAAGCATACACCGATACCGCAGCTTAGAGTGTCAACCTTTCACTGCTTCATTCAAAGGAAACCACCAGCGCT
Organism: Microctenopoma stevenorrisi; assembly: GCA_032270685.1. Taxonomy (NCBI): domain Eukaryota; kingdom Metazoa; phylum Chordata; class Actinopteri; order Anabantiformes; family Anabantidae; genus Microctenopoma; species Microctenopoma stevenorrisi. Next base: position 13,908,715 of record JAUMTR010000014.1, on the reverse strand, counting down.
GCCTCATTTAAAATCCACACTCCCACCTACACCGACACGCGCTATAACACACACAAAATCAACCACAGATGCAGATTGATAAATCCTGCCAGAGAATAGCATTGTCTTTGACATGAAACATGATGGAACCGACACTCTCAGCCACTCGCTTCAAGTCACAGCATGTTGCCATGTTCTATTTTAAACTAATGACAATCAGCATCCATAAATGTTTCAGAACGTTGTACAGGGAGCTCTGTAACTCTTAAGAACTTAAGAAGTAAATTGTGGAGGGCAATTTTGAAAAATGTAATTTTGAATACAAGAACAAAAAAAAACGTTCAGGCACAGACTGATCGGCAGCAATATATTAGTGTCAATGGATGAAAGGTGAATTCTGTAGAAACATTTTTGATACAAGCAATCCTCAAACGGTAAGAGAAAGCAGCCTCTGAAGACCAATGAGGTTACAATTTCCATCTGTTTTACAGATAAAGTACTTTGTTCAATGCTGTGTTTATATAAGGAAACACCCTGTAGAGTAATGTCACCTGAGGTGACATCCTTCAGCATTCTGCCCAAAGCGTAATGATTTGTTTATGGCTAAATAGCGAATTGTTTGCTGAAGACTGACCTTTCTCTCGACCTTCACTGTCCATTATGCCATCATCCCTAATACATGTGTGTGTGTGAGTATGTGGTGGATTTGTATTTGTTTCTATATAGTCATATTACGGTCTCAAGATGGCAAAAACGCACATACTCTTGTTAGTAAAACTGATTCTAAAGCATGTTTTACTTCCTCTTTTCACACTTCTTTGTCACGCGCAGTTGGTTTTAAACTATAAATAAGACAATGGTCGAAAAGCAGTGTCAGCCTCTCGTGGCGCTCTGGGTGCAGGATGTCGAAAGTGTAAAAACAACAAGCTGGCAGAGGAAACATGAGTAAATAGAGTGTTCAACTGTTGCACAATAGCGCGCAGTCATGCAGAGAGCTGGAGAAGGCGCTTTCACTTTAGCTCTTTACCTCTTTTAGTGGAAATCCAGCAAGATGGACTAGAATTTTCTCCGTCCTGCTCTGTCTCTGGAGATAAATCTTCTTTTCTAACTACTACAGCTCAGTGGTGCAGTGTCGTCTTTGAGGAGCACTACACGTGGCGCCAGGTCTCGTGTGTCACACAAACCAGAGACAGTTTGCCAAATGTCATTATTGGTACTCGCTGAACATTTTGTTGTTCTGTGGCACAAGTCACACTTTCCATAGCACTATTTCCGTCTATGGGTTAAAGTGCAGTGCACACAAAAGAAAGAAACCACTCAGCTGGCTAACTTCCTGTTTTCTCACATGGTGCCTGCTACTTTACCATAGAAGTAAAAAAAATAAAAAAGTGCTCTATATATTGTTACTCTGGTGTTGCATGGCTGGTTGAACAAAAAGCACCCATGAGAGCATTTTAAACTATTACATGGCAAGAAAATAAATGGAGTATTTCACAAGATAGAAAGTGCAACTTTTTCCAGGCAGGTTTGGAACTAACAGTGTAAGCAGTGTATATGAAAGGTATAAAGGCTATTGGTGGTACACTGCTGGTGCTTCGGCAAATTGTTCCTCTGAGAGCTTTTAATGTTGCTGTGTTTTCACATGGTTGGGAAATAAATAGATTATTTCACAAGGAAAAAAAGCCTTCCGTTCCAGGAAATTTTGAAGCAGGCGTGCGGGCATGTACCCTGCATGTTCTTCTCATCCTCCCAGTGTGGCTTCAGTCAGTGTCCTAATAGCTCTCTTCTGTACATTACCCTTCTGGTGAAATAAATAAATCACTGCAGAAATGTGAAAGCTTGTGGCTTTTGCTTAAGTTGTGCCAAAGTAACACAAAACAAGCGCACATGCAGTCAACTCGCACGTAGCGTCTAATTTTTGATGAGGACTAGACATGCACACCCACTCGTCCCATCCATCCACCCATCCTTTCATGTCTCGCCGCCTTTTCAGTCTGATATTTCTCCACTTCTCTTCCGCAACACTGTACCTGTAAATATAAGATAATTTCTGCTATGTCAATAAATAATTCTGCTCTAGTTCCATCAAAATGTATGTGTATATTTTTCCTATTGGTGCCTTTGTGAAGTTTAGGGGTTTACTCTGTTTCTGTTAGATGTAATAATATAGAGGTAAATTATATAGATAAATATATTTTATATAAAAATTACTTAGTGTTTGATAAAGCAGAAACAGAATATATACTAAATATGATATCAAGCAGTGAGAGAATAAAACTATTACTAAGATACTAAAAGGAAAAAATAAAATGTTTGCCTCAAATTCTATTTTAAGCACAGTATGCCTCCCATGACAGAATCAATAAAATAACAACAAAAAAAAATCCCCCCTACACCACCTGAGCACACAGACACACACTTTCTTAAAACATATAAAAACAGTGAGTTAGTTCACTTTTTCCGAGGTACAAGTTGTACCCGGCGCATGCATCACACACAGCAAATCATAATTTGGTTTATATCCTCAAAAATGTTCACCCTATTGCTGCTTCTTGGTTTCTTGGTCCTTTCCGTTTTTTGCAGCATGTTGAGCTTGTGACTGGAACACATGCAAAAACAGAAAAGCACTTTCACATGTAAACACACAATCCTACAGACGTGCAGCTGCAGAAAGTGATAACATGCTTGTTAAAAATGATTTATTAGTTATTCTAGAAAATATTTGTAAAAATCGTGTAAAATGTCTTCAAACTTCTACAAATACACGACGACCATATATCCAGTACTGGCATGAAAAGGACGTTGCTTAGCTCCACATTCCCCTCTTCACTCTGGAAAACCTTGCTGTCAATCACACACCAAAACCCAGATTTAGAAAGCCTTCAGTAACTCCACTGCAGCGGATCAGTGTTCAACAGGCTTCTCGACAAATTACACCATGTGATCATAATCGCACAAATAATCTAGCTCCTGGCTCCCCAGAATATCACATGATCAAACATTGAGGTGTTGCCTGTCTGTGTCAAGGCGCCGCCTGTCAGTGATAACCCATGTGGTTTTGTTGACTGCGTCCTCTGAGGAATGCTGATAAGGACTCGGCGGCACAATCCCCCAAGCTCAGCACATGAGTAGAGATTCATCAAAACATATGTGAGGTGGAATTGTGGCTGATTGAGGGTCTGATATCCTCTTCTCTGGTCTTCATTAGACAGAGGAATGGGGGGAAGGCAAGGGGGTTCCTCACAACGGGGACTGCAGTTCTGCAAGCTCCAGTTCCCACCAAATGGGTCAGGCGGAGTGGAGTCGCTGGCCTGTCGTATGCATTTCTGCATCAGCAGCAGCTCTAATTCATAGCAGCTCTCTATGAATGTCTATTGCAGATCGAGTTCTCTGGTTTGGGTTTTGAGAGTGTCATACATTTCTCTAAATCCCAGAAGTTGTCCAAATAAAAAAAAAAAACTACAAACAAAGAAGCCTTTCCAATTGCTCTCCAGAATGAAGCATAAAGCCGTTACGAACCACTGTGGCAAAATAAAGCCCTGTTCTAATTTGACACTGCTAAAATTAACTTGATAATAGCACAAAAACTGCTTCATCTGTGGTTTTGTGGCTTAATTATGGCTAGAGGACATTTGCCTTGTTGGCTGAATTGACGAGATCTTAGTTAAAAGAGACCAGTATTGAGTGGTGGTGAACAGTGGTCTTCAAAGTCATTTTACACTTAATCATAATGTTGCACTACATCGTCAGTGGTGGCTGGTCATAAGCCCTCTAAATGTTATGTGCTCAAATCAACCAAAATACATTAATGTGGCACAGACACATTTTGCAGCACCTTCAGAAATGGTCTGGTCTGCAGATAACCACATATAGTAAACACAAATGTCCCCTTACATTGAATGTCAAACTGTCTTGAACTGATTCCAAACGGTACTGATGCTCAGGGGAATGGACACTAGAGTTAAAAGCAGGTTTAAAGGTGTTCCTATACATATCGCACGTCACATAACAAAAACACATTAAAGCTCAGAATGAAGTTATTTACCTCTAATTCACAAGAACAGGCTGATGTAAACCAGGGCACCACTGGCTGGAGAGGGAGCATGTTCAAGCACTCGAAAAAAGATCCTTGCAAATGGCATCAAGTTGTGAGTTTATGAGCTCATTTCTTAATGAACTCTTTCATGGCATGCACTTTTAATTTCTCTTTGGGCTGATCATGAATGTAAAAACAAATAATTATCTTTTCACGCGATGTGTTTTCTGAGAAAAATTAAGTTCACATGTGATAACAATTGTTTTCAATTTCAATAAAAAAAACTATAAAGTCACAATTGAGTAATGATGCAAAAAAATCTACATTTGTCCTGAGAACAACAACAGAATGAGAAACAACAATTCTTCCCTTTGATTTGAAGTGCTGCTAACAGTCGCTGGAAGATGTTCGTCTGTAACAAAGTACTAAGAGTAAAAGTATAATGACCTCGTACGTGGATATCAGGACAGGCAACAGTTGGAGAAAAAACTAAAACCTTTTCATAGATGAATAAATATGATATAATATGAAGAAATCCTGTTGGTCTCAGCAAATGTTTCTTACATATGCAATGTTTTAAAACATTTATCGTTTTTAAATCCAAATTTAGCCACACAGGAATGGTCAAATAAAAAAGTTACAGCATGGCCTAGATTGTTCTTAAACCCAGGACACCTGACAGTTGAGCTACAAGTCTCTGTCTGCTGCAGTGATACATTTTTCTGTACAGGATAATGTCGTAAAGCATAAAATCATTAAATAAAATTAGATTACGTTTAGGAATGACTGAGTGGGCTTGCGAGTGGGTCGCCAAGTCGTAACCTTGTAACAGGAGTCGGGTCATCTCTGCATGAGATTCATGTAAAAACAGATAGATTTGATGTGTTTGGTGTAAAATAGCTGTTTATGGGAAACAGAACCGTTAAATAACTCCAATGTATTTCATCTTTTTTATTTATTTAGGCAACACAGGCTGCATTTTCCTGCAGCTGGTGATTCATTGGAAAATGGGTTTGAGATGATGATAGAAGATAGCTGCAGAATTAGGGAGCAGCCACACTCCTCTCTACAGCTCAGAGTACATGGAAAAAAAGACTCCAGATGGTTCACGGAACCTATTACATTTACAAATCTGTTGCCTGGTACCTGGTCTGTTTTTTTTTGCACAATAATGACAAAATGGCAGAGGTTAATCTACTAATGACTACTCTACTGAATTCTGCAACACAAAATAACTTGTTCCTGCAGGGCTAAAGCTTTAATGGGCAGGTTGGCGGCAGAGCAAAGCTGATTGAAAGTAATAATGTTAATGACGGTAATCGTTAGGAAAAAGAAAAGGTTATTAATATTTAGGGAATATTAAGATTAATGTTACCTTAAGCTGCCGTGATCTTAGAATTCAGACAACAATCAGGTGGTAGGAGTACTTAGGTATACTTATGCGCCTTAACTTAGGTACTATTTCCATAATAAGTTACTTTAACTTTGCAGCAGTTAACATAGAATTGTACTTTTAACTACGCGTATTACTATTGTAGTTATTTCACAGATGCAGATTATTACAAAATACAATCATCCAATAAATTACCACATATTGTGGACTAACCAACTTTCAGTATGTAAAGATATTAAAATCAGCTTCAGCTTCATCACCAGCAGCTGTCGTTGTTCCAAGTCTCATATTTTATTACTAGAAAATGTCAAATGTGTGTGGCGTGCACAGCATTAATGTGAAGAGTTCACAATATGCTCTCTTATGTAAAAAGTTTAGTTTCACTTGTGTGTTGCTCCAGAAGTATTTTTAAGAATTAGAAGTAGTGGAGTACTAACTTTTCTGTGAGCATCTTCCTCCACCTCTGAACACTACTTTGGGTATCGTAGTTTGTCCTTGTCTCTTCATCTCTGATTCTCATTCAGTTTCTACATTTTCTCTTCTCCCTCTATGTCCATAGTGGCCACATATGCCGCCCTTTATTCTGTATGTGAGCTTAGTTCAATGAGCAGCAGCTCCAGTTCGACAGGAAACGGGGAGGATGTGGTGCGGTGTGATATATATTCAATATTCATAGTTTGAGTGGTCCGACTGTAGTCATTAGTGCACTTACTGCTGCTCTGCCAGGCTCATCACCAAGTCACTCAAGACATGTTCCCTTGCAAGAAACATGAAGTCATCATCATCTCCAATGGTCCTGACACCCCATGCAACTCACAACCTGAGAAGGAAGTTTATTTTTCCTCTTACAAATGAGAGATGTTTTCACAGCCCTGTTTAAGACAGAGACTTTCCTCTCCGCTCCCATTAATATCCCACCATTGCATGTAATTAATTTCTCTTTGTCAGTTACTTATTACTCTTCATGCTTTTCTGGAGGTATCCCTGGTCTCAGAGCTGTATGCTTCCAGTGTGCAGTTTCAGTGATTTTGTTTATTATCAGTATACAGCTTTTCTCTCCACCTACCACTCACCCCAGCCAGTCCAGGTGGATGGCCACCCATCCTGAGCCCGTCTCTGCTTTTGCCATGCCCTAGTGCTGCTTTGACATATAATTCTGTCTTATCATTTTTATGTAAAGTGCCTTGATATTATTTCTGTTTTCTATGGTTTTGTGATTTGGCACTAAATCAAATGAATTAAATAGATTATATTCAGTGTAATTGCAGCCAAATTAAAGTATGTTTTCTATTAAGGATATTCCATTTCCAGAAAAGTTGGGAACTTAAATGAAATAAAAAGTCAAATGCGAGATTTGTCAAGTAACTTGAACCTTTATTTATCTGACAACAGTAATTTAATAAGTAGTGTTTTTACTGGCCAGCTTCACTTGATTTTGTAAACATAAGCTTTCGTGTGTTTTGTTTAACTTAAAAACTGGATGATCAGTAGGTTAAATGGTAACTGGGTGAGGTAACTTGATTGGGTGTTGTGGCAAGAAGTAGGAGTTGCTTGAAGAAAAACAGTGTGGTTTAGGCTAAACTAAAGTTGCAGAAGGTATGTCTCACTTCAGAGTTTTGTCTTCCATTCCTTTGCCACTTCAACTTTTCAAAATACAAACTTATATCGTTCACAGCTGCTAAAATCCTAATACTTTAGTAGTTGCCTTACTTAATGTTCAGACCTATAAACATTTTATTTGTCTTCTATGGTGTAGAAAATGTAATTACAACCTACATAACAAAATGAAAATATGTTGGCAAATACACTGATATTGATAATATTAGTGAAATGTACCCGGATAGCAAGTCTAATGTACAATATAGTGGTTAAAAAGGGTTGTGGACTGGCCTAGTAAGTAAAAGCCTACCAGTCATAATATCTACTGACTTTCAAACAAAACAAAAACAATATTTTGCTAACATCAACCAAAGTGCCTCTCCTGCCTAAACCCAACCACACATGGAGCTTGTGATTTGTGTAGCACAGCAAAAACATTTGTTGCTTTAAAACACAATCATGATTTGTTACAAAAACAAAATAATTTTGGCAGTTTAGTGGCTAAAATAGCATGTAGTGGCTGAAAAAATAAAACAGCAATGCCTATTCCACAGTTCACACACACATTTGCAACTTGTGATTAAAAATTAACAATGTATAATGTGGAGTATCGTAACAACAGCGATGTTCAACAACCGACATATGGTTGTTATTAAATAGACACAACTGTTATTTATACTGCATTTATATTTAAAGAACCATCATGAAATGTTGTAAGCTAGAGTAAGATGTAACATCTCCAAGCTCACATCTACTTGAAAAAGAAAAAGAAATCTATTAACAGCAGCATGCTCTGTAAAGTTGTATGTTTGGCATTGACTCACCTCATCTTATTGATTTAACCTATAAAATTTACCTCAACCATGAGGCGAGGATGTCAATAAACAAGTCAGCTGAAAGGGAGTTGAAAAGCCAGCCAAGGCACTGACTGTGCTGTCCTTGGTATAAAAGTGTTCCTCACTGCATCAGGAAAACAACTGTGTGTATGTCTGCAGCAACTTTTTATGAATAACTTATTTAGTAAACAAGTCAGGCTAAGGTTTGATGTTGTTGATTTTGCCTCAATTGACTCTTTTATAACTTCCCTCATGTAGACAAAACTGGTAATTATACAAACCTGAAAAACATAGCAAAGTATTTCCCCAAGGGGGTAAAGAAAAATGATGTAGAGATATAATGAATTAAAATAATATGTGCGCGTTGTTACAGAACAAAGCTGAAAAATATTGTGTAATAAGTGTACAGTATGTGCAGTCTTTTGTGCAGTGTACAACAATTTAGCTACCCCCTGTCTCTTTTTGCATTGTGTTTATTCCCGTGCCAATGCTTTCAATTCTGCTTTGCTTTAGTCATGTCTGTTGTTCAGCAACTTGAACCAAGGGTTAGAAGTAATAATAAGGAGCAAGTAAGAAAATAGCTATTTTTAGTTTTGGTCTCTTTAGCCATTATAAAATGAATGTCCTGAGATAATACTCAACTGTTCTGTTCGGTCACTACATATCACAGGACTCAACAATGATAGATATTTAATTGCTACCAGTAAAAGTCAAGGCTCCCATAACTCTTGTGTCTGTGAAGGCCAAGTTGAAGTCCTGAGCCCTTTCAGTGACCAGCTGTCCATCTAACAGTCTTTGTTTGTTGTCTGGTCTTCAGAGTGCTCTAGGACACCATTTGTCTTTATATCAAAGCTCCGTAAACGACGTTTTTGGTGGGCCCACCTGCAGGAGCCTGGTGCTTGTCCTGCTCACCACAGGCCTTCCAGGACTACCCACTGAGGAGGAGGCAATTAGGGCCTGGGGAAGGAGCAATAAATCTCCATAAACTTCAGCTAGCCACTCTCCCCCCACTTTCGCTGGACACTCAGATAATGCACATCCTCCTTAACAGCCCCCATATGGACTCCAGAGGAGACGAGGAGAACTTGTGATTTCCCACCAACGAGCAGCTACTTCTCAAAGTTCGTCTGCAGTCAAGGGCATGATTCATAGAGCAACCATTTTAGGCAACGCTAGTGGGTAACGTTTCTGAGGTCTATTGTGGTTTTGCTGCTCGGAAATATTTATTTTTCAACTTGGGTTTTCTGGTTTGTGGCACGTTATCCATTTTTGTAGCTGAAACAAATATTTGCTAATTGGTCACAGTGTTTATGTACTTTCTATGTGATTCCTAAAGCCAAGCCTAGCCAAGTAACACAAAGCATATGCAGGGTTAACAGCGTTGAAGCAGGCGTGTCAACAATAAATGGACTTGTCAGTTTCCTGACGGAGTGCACGCCAGAGCAGATCCATGAATTATAGACACACTTTCTGTCTCAATGCAATGGAGAGCATTTTCCCATCGTGTAGTATAACGTGTTACCTTCTCTGTAAACGTGTGGTAAAAGGTTGTCTAGCGGCTTAGTTCAGGGGAAGAAGCACTGGTCTCACTAATCAGACAGGACGTGGAACGGAAAACATCCCTCTCGAGGAGGAAATGCCTGCATCCTCTTTTATCATATTCTTAAGGACATGCTCCACTGCAAATCTGTTGATGTATGCGCTTTAGCACCGCTGCCCATAAAGACATAGGGATCTCCCGTAGGCAATTATGTAACAGCTTTTTTTAGAGTTGGAATCATTATCATTCAGACAGTGAATGATAATGACTGTGGAAGTAATCCCGTGATTTATGCTCCAGTTCCACCACAAGGGCAACATTTCTGGTTTTTAGTGAATTGTTTGCTACTGTACTTGCTTGTACTTGTTTGTAATGACTGTTGTGTCACAATTCAGAGATGTAGTAACTTCAGGAAAACCATCACATTTAATTTAGCCAAGTTAAATTTAGCAGGAACAGATTTTCTGTGGTCAGACCAACATATAATTTTGTACTGTAAATACCTACTAACACGAGGTTTACTTTGTGTTTATTGCTAATTAGCCAGGGTTGCAGTCAAGTTAGAAAATGATGGGATTCTGTAGAGTTTTAATATACATGTAATAACAAACAAAAACCAAACAAATAAAACATGAACCTTTTAAAATAAAAAATGAATTGCGATAAACCTAAAACACGGAGGTTTCGCTGACCGTCTCCAGGAAGCAGCACGGGTCTGCGGTCTATAGATCCCTTTTTAGCAGCATAGTTGTTACTGTTAAGATGTGTTAATAGCTGTCTCTCAACAGATGCTGTTGACAGAGATGTGAAAGGTGTTGACCTTATCTTTCCTTCCCTTCCTCTGCACAAACAAGTCACCTGTCTGGAACATTCCAAAACAGGAAAAAACTGCTATTTGTGTGTAAGTGTGTCACTTAAATATTCTACCTTTCATTGACCTCGAGACACAGTGTTACGGCGTGCTGCTGAAACCACATGTGAGGGTGGCAGCACAACTCATTCGATCCCTTCACCTCTCTACTGTTCTTTTTCCCCGCTCTCTGTTCCTCCTCTTTGCTGGTGTGATATCATTTTACTGGGTCACCAGATTTCCCAGAGTCACAGAGGGGACACGTTACTCACCTCTTGACTTCTTTACCTCTTGAACTGAAGGAATTTCCCTCTGATATGGGGGGTTAAGACTGCCAGCTGTCATTCTCACCTCCCACTTATTAAAAACTGAAACTGAGCGGGAGAAGGTGTGCAATTTAGTGAAAGTAAAACGGCATGTAACAGAAGAAAGCTGATTAACATCGAGCTGTACTTGTAGATCAGCTCATCTAACATTAATGGTAGAGTAATTGGTTTGTAACTGTAACACTTACTAGGCCATCAATAATGACCAGGGGGGTGAGTGTAGAGTTACTTGGTTGGGATAAGGGACCATTGTGCTGGAGCTCAAGCCACAGGATCAGCTGAATGGGCCCGCAGTTATGTCAGACAAATATTTATACAGTATCATGTGACTGGAACATTCTAACTAGAGGAGACAAGAATAGGCAGGGTGATTGAAAAGTCAAATACACATGTACTACAGTTCTACTTTATCAGAGGATCGGCTATTGGATCATTCACCGATCAAAGCTCAGGAAATACAATCATGAACACGGCTCCTCGCACAATTATATTTTTTATTACCAACTGTTTTGTTTTCTGACTATTTAAATGCATTTAAATGTTAAAATGCATTACATTGCATTAAAATACAGATCCTTCATTATGGTATAATTAATAATCAAAACATTTAATTATAATTTTTACTGTAATGGCACTGTAAAATATTAAACAGAGCATATTGTGCAAAGTCTTTTTAGTTGATTTACAGATATTGATTCAATGAACTATGTAGGAAGTTGCTTGAACTTCAGCTCAATTACAATGATGCGTTGTGTGTTGTTTATTAGACTAAAATGATGTTAAGCATCCTCAACTGTCTTGATTTAAAAAGGTTCACCCCCTCAAATAGCAGTAGAAAATGCTCTGCAGTTAACGTTTAACATGACGGCACTACAACACACACAAAAGGATTCTGTGGAAACAATCAATTGTAAACAATGGATGTCAGGAAGTGTACTAATACATTAGTTTTCTTTCACTAAAGCTTAATGACGGTATGTTTACCTGGATGTTAGCTGCTGATCATGTCAGCCAACAACTGAACAATGGCTTGTTCAATGCAGCTGGAGAGGGGCAAATGAAAACACTTAGTTCTTATTACGAACCCGACCAACATACTAACAATCTCAGTGCTCTGGTTCTTGTGTAGTTTAGCTCAGCTAAAGGTTGATGACTGTGAAGGTCATCACATATTTTCATCCTTTTCATACACATCAACCAGTCTGAAAGCGCAGCAATGTTAGGAGAGTGGGTTTGGAAACCGTCGTCTTCGCTGTGCCTCTCCACTCAGCATACAGATTGTTCATGTAATTTGTCACCTGTCTGTGAACATATAGCAGTAGGCGTTGTGTTGCTCCTGTCAGTACACTTTCTCTCTAAAACTGCTCTTTCTCACATTTTCCTACAGTCTCTGCGACTGAATCCAAGAAAAACAGTCCACATGAAAACACACTGCAGAAATGTGACTAGTGTCTGGTTGGTTCAGTTACAGCGTAGAACACGTCTTTTCATCAGGAGGCACCAGCTCTTCCAAATCCACTTAAACAGGTACTGTAAAATAAGTGTTTAGCTTATTTAAGAGGATGGTAATAGGAAAACATCCGGTGCACCCAACACTTGGGTATTATGGGTGTTGCTGTAATACCACAATGACTAAAACAAAACAATCTGTATGAAAAATAGGGCGTGATTAGTTTGTACCTGAATCCCTGCCAATTTGTACCTCCACTTACTGAAAGGGAAAGATATCTTGCTCTAAACTCTGTAGACTAATATCACTAATTTGACGTCTATACATTTTACACACATGTCTAATACATTTGCTCAGTTTGTTAAACTGTAAAGCAAAGCTTTGCACTTCTGTGTTTGTTTCTCACCTTGACGATCTCATTAATAAAACAAAGGTGCCTGATAAACAACTGAATTGCCTCCAAAGCACCAACGTCATTCTTTGTCAAACTAGAATTGCGGTGCTGAGCCATACGGCATATCTGCACTGTGTACTGAATAGGCATTAACAAAGCAATCACTATTGTGCATTGTGTGCTAAGAAAGCATGAGAGAAGCCTAACTGTATTCCCCCGATGATGAAATCTAAGAAGTGTATATTTCTCCCAAAAAACGTTAATATCAAGACAAACACAGCGACTTGGTTTTGAGGTGAGATTGAGTTGCCATGTGACCGTAAACCCTCCATTCCTCACTGCCCTCTGAAGCTCCCTTGAGAGCCACAGCTGTTGGGGACCTCTCTTTGAACTCACAGCAGGAGGTCGACAGCACCCCCTGGCCCTAAACTGCGTCTTCTCTCCACAACTGCCTCAGCCCTTCGTAGCCTGTAACTAAAGTAGATGTGCACTATTAAGAGGGCTCAAACCTCCCACAGCAGCTGCTCAGCTGGAAAATAGATCCACGCAGGCAGATCACCTGAGAGCACTGGCCACAGACCTCTGGAGAGCTGCTCATGTATCTTGCTGCCAGCTCCACGGGCAGAGGATAAGAACAAACAGAAAACAACAAACTTTAGAGATTTTTCTTGATTTGGTTGGGTTCAATAGGTTCACGCTTTGAATGAATGACATCTACAACTTGGTTACATTTAGGGGAAGGCTCTTTTGCTTTTAGCAGGCCTAAGACTGGACACAACCTTAAATTACGTAAAGTGACATCTTCACCAACACAGCTCCCTGCATTGTATTAACGCTGGGCAAATCTCTGTATGAACATTAGTTACAACATTAGTTAATTCTTTGACTTCTCTTTGTTGTGCGTTAATGTTTGGGATCCAGATGTGGGCGGAGCACTACTTGTGCAGATTGGCTATAACTACTTGGTCTGAGCCCATAGCATTTACACGGCCAGAAATGTATACCAACTCCAGATGTTTCCAGTGCACACATTACACGGCCAGATTGATCTTTCACTCACTGCACCTTTAACATTTCTCCTAAGTAATGGAAACTGAAAGAGAAAAATATTCTTCTCTCTTCTTGTGATCCCGTTAGTAAATTCTGCACCTTTCTATTTTCCCAGAATTTCCGTGTAAAAATAAATCAAATGAAAACTGAATCTGTGGCATAGCGACAGCTGGGATGTGCCACGTGAAACATGTAGTCATTAGGCAGTGGTGACTAATTGCTCGATGGATCTGTGGGAATACAGTGAATCTCTGTGGGACATGTTGAATGCTACATTCTGTCGCTCTCTTTTGTCAACGTTTAAAGCTCTCCATCCTCACTGCATGTTACTGATGAAAGAGGGAGATAATTTAGCTCTTACACCCTTTGGGTTTTATCATTAAAAGATACGTATCATTCTGGATTAAGAGTGTAATTTGGCATTTGAATTGCTGGGGGGAAAGAGATGTCCTGTAGAAAATCTATTTAAACAAACAACAGCATATCAAATATTGGGTCAGAAACTGGCAGGACAAAGTCTGTGTTAATGACCCCGATCTTTGTCTATAGTTGCAAAAGGATATAGAAATTAGGCCATTTTGTAAGCAGTAACCATGGTTGCCAGCTGGCTCAATATGGCATTCAGGAATCCAAGGACACAGTCTAATTTCCTAAAATGTATTATTTATCGCCATTCTAATAAAAAATACAAAAAGACAGACGCTATAAACCAGCTAATAAACATCCCCCTCATCAAGCTGATTGACAGGATGTCCTTCACTTGTGTTCATGTCCATTAATACTATTGATTGCTGTCAGTTTGGAATGATATTCTTTTTTCTCAGCTCTCAGCCACGACTTACAACATCAGTATGAATCTTCTGGCCTTGGGATGGTCGTTAGAGCAGAGAGAGATACAGTATGTTTGTGATGGGACCTTATGGATATGGATCAATACCACCTTATCATAGACTGGAAGTTTTTAAATAATATTAAAAAAAGAAATGATCTTCCTTTACCATATGAATCTAAAAGATATGCTGTTTTATTTGCTGATGTTCTGCAGACTAAACAGTTATTGGCTAATTAACACAGACACAAACAAATAATAATAATTAGTGATAGTGATTGGTTGTCACCTTAATTTTTGGCAAAAAGATGTTGCTAATCTTGATGACGTGCACTTAATTCACTTTAGTTGCTGGATGATCATTGCTCTTTTAAACTGATCCACACTTTTATCACTGAGGAATTACAGTGAATGCGCTACTGACCGTGTACTGTAAAATGTTTGTGGTTATTTTTTCTATAAAACCCAACATTAATAAATAAAATATTTATGACTAGTGCCCCAGAGGTCTGCTTGAATCTCTTTAATATCTAAAAGAAAACTGGATTATCATAGATGCGTGGTCACAAGAAGATAGATCCTACTGACGTTTAGCACCAGCATGAGGTTAACATTCTGTATTTCCTAGATTAAAATATGCCAACAAAATTGTTTTGCTTGTCAATACATCTTATCCAGACATTCAAGGTCATTAAAAGACAAAGAAGAAAAAAACTGTGTCTTGTTCAAGAGCGCCTCTACATGTGGTCAGGAAGAACCAGGTATCCAACCACCAACACTAGAGCTTCATGGACACAATTCAGACCAAAAAAAAAGAACAAATTTCCTGTAAGATGCGGTTGTGGTGAGAGAAAGGAGGTGGAAGTAAGCAAGGCTGGGGCTGCAAGGCAATCACACTCGACACATTTGGAGGTCATTATAGAGCCAGTCATGCTGAGTGACTCCTACAGGTTGAAACACTGCTTACAGTGTTCAGAATGGATTTGATGAAAGCTTTCATTCAGTCCAGCACATTAGTTTGAGCCTTGGATAATACACATTCTGAGATTACTCACAGTGGGCTTGCATGAAGCTGCCAATGCTGGAAGGTTTACTTTTCATTTATTTCTACATAAATCTGTCAGTAAAAACACCAGTTTCAAGCAAAAGCACCTAATAGTGCATGTCCAGTAAAATGCATGTCTACAACACCAGGCTGCTTTTTGAGATGTGAAACGTGGCCATAGCACTCTTTTATTTCCAAAACCTGGATTGCAAAATGTTATTTGACAATATGTTACATTAAAAATGATCCTATCACCGTATAGAATGTTTCCACATTCAAAAAACTTGAAATTGTTTCGCCACGTTACAGCAAATGTCCATGAGCCGACTTAAATTTGGCTCTTAGATTGAGCACGCTAAAACATATTCTGAAAACAAGTCATGCTCTGAAGGTGAACTATAGCAACAGGGGTAATTTCTGAAAGCACTGTTGCACAACCCACAGTTTTTTTGCTCTGTCTCTTAAACGTTTAAAGTACTAAATATTATTTAATCACAATATTAGAAGCAAAAACTAAACACTGACTTCAAAATAGAAATGCTCAGTCCTGCTTCACCTTTACATCACTGTATTGCTGCTATGGTGACAAGTCTTTGTAGGGGAAGTGTTTTTTTTTTAGAGCTTCAAGAGGATACACTGAACAATGCTGTTAGAGGTCGAAGCATTGCAGTATGTGGCTCAAAGACACCACACCAGGGCGTTGAGGTTTGAAGAGGATCCTCAGTTCTCTGCTGCCTATGCATGGTCAGTGAAGGGACACCGAGCCCTAGTGAATAACAGAAGTATTTTTCTCCAATCAACATTAACGCCTAAACCCAAACGCATCTACCACAGTCAGGAGCTATTAAGGTCCACTCACCGGCAGGTTCGCCTTATAGTGCGTTCCCAGAAACCAAAGCTCTTCATGTTTCTGAAAAGCCATTAAAACTGTTTACAGAGGCAAACTCTGGGTACACTGAGCAATTTTGTGGTACATTCTTCTTATTCCCATATAGATAGCTGGATAAACAGAGAAAATTTCAAAGCATCTGCTACAATCTGAAGCTGCAATGGACTGAGAAAGCAGAGTGTGATTCCTTTTGGTTTTATGGACTCCAACAGGCTGATCTGCCCTCTATATGTACGGTTTAAAAGCACAGAGAAAAAAATACAAACATAGGGAATTATATGAAGCAATGATTCGCCACCAAACGTAAACAACACACATAAGAATTCCAGGAGCTAAAATGAAAACTCTCTCTTTTTGGTTGACATTTAGCTGATGCTCTTATCTAAATGTTAAAGTAGCCTGATTTTTCTTGTCTGCTGCAGCCTCTCAGACCGTGTCTGAGGGTATCCATGCGTACAGAGGGATGCAAACTTTTGCCAACATGACTCTGGGCCCTTGCAGACGGACGGTGGAGCAGGCTCCTATCTGACTCAGCTCAGATCCACGCAGCGGGCTGTCAAAGCTCATCATCGTCACACACTCCTGCGATCAATACCTTACAGCCTCCTGACAGAGTGCCTTAGTGCAACACAGTAACCTCTCACAATCCAAAAATGAAGACAGCGAGCAGAAATGTGAGTTTTCTGTGATATGATGCAGCCATTTCTCTTTTGTTGACATTAGGGTTTGCTGCAGTTTGTAGGCTTTTAAATTGAGTATTCTGCAATTATACAGCATAACGTCTGATGGATTTCTTACCCAAATCCCCACTATTTATAATTCAGAACTGCCTTCCAGTTATTATACCACATACAGTTGATGGAACACTTAGTTTCTCTCATCAGCTCAAGTTGCAATCAGGGATATTTTGCAAATGTTACAAGTTCTTGCAGCAATTCTTTCAGAGACGATGATTTATGACTTGGAACTAGGATGCTTAAGGCTTTCCAAAAAGTTCTGAAACAAAGCTCAACTTAGGAAATACTGGCACAGTCTATACAGTAATTCTACAGACACTGCATTATGGTGTAATGGCCTCTTTCTTATATTTCTGAGTAAAACACATCACTGATTCTCTGAAACAAGACAATATCAGACAAAACCAAAGTGAGGATTATTAATGATTCACTCTATCAAGTCAGTAGAAAAACACACATTTTCATTTTATTATGACTTTTTGTCTGCAGGGAAAACCACTGATCCTCCCCAAAGAGTTTGAGTTAGATGTTCGTCTTTGAGGAAAAGAGAACGTTGACTGATCAACGTGTAAAACGTTGATCATTCTGACTATATGAGATGGATTTGGAAAAGCAAAATATTTCTTTGCTACATTTCTGTAAAACATTTATTGGCCGAGGACAGGAGCACTGGCGTTCCGACCCTCGGTTGCTGAAACTGGCTTTCGGGACATGGAATGTCACCTCTCTGATTGGGAAGGAGCCTGAGCTGGTGCGGGAGGTTGAGAGATACCGACTAGATATAGTCGGGCTCACCTCTACGCACAGTCT
>JAUMTR010000014.1:13877232-13890852 GCA_032270685.1 Microctenopoma stevenorrisi | reverse complement strand
CATCTCCCGGCTGGCTTGGGAACGCCTTGGGGTCCCCCCAGGTGAGCTGGAGGAGGTGGCCGGGGATAGGGAGGTCTTTCCCTACTTAGGCTACTGCCCCCGGATCAAGCGGAAGATAATGGATGGATGGATGGATGAAATAGATATTTTAATGTAACAGTTACTTTGCAAGTTACTGAAAATAAATATGTAACCTTTTGCCCATAATGCAAAATGTCTCTAGTTATTTAATTTGTATGAAGCAATATAAAGTACAATCATGAAATCTGGTGGGTGTAGTCTAGTGATCTTTCTAAATATCCATAGCTCTTGCAACACTGTGTACTTGCATTCCAGGAGTATGCCCCCCCCCCACACACACACACACACAGTACAGTTAGATGCGCGCCTCTAATGTATACACACAGAGAGACACACACAAAGACACGCTTGCAAAAATAACTAATCTCCACTCCTCTTGACAAACACACTCGTTGTGGTACGAGGGTTTCTGATCCTGCCAAGTCTCGGTCCACAACTTGTGCACAGAATTGAATGAAGTTTAATATTTTTCTCAAAATTTCTGAAATCGTAGAGTTTTGCTTGCATAACATTGGTACAGTACCAGAAGCGTGTTAAACAAACAGGAGTGTAGTGTGTATGAATTGAAGTTGTGATTATTTATAGCACCATAAACAGTCCATTGGTTTTTGTCTAATTCATTTTACCAGTTTTAATCAGTTTGAAAGACGAGGCTTATCAAAATAACAAGCTGGCCACAATAACATAAAGGCTACCAAAGGTAACATACTGCAAATAAAAGTTGATTTTGCAACAGAAACATGCCCTTGACTCACCCGTGCTGAAGTCACGACAGAAGGGATCCATACTGAGCCGCCTCTGGCAGACAGATAGATCCACAGACTTAATGTATATGTTCCCCTGTCAGGTGCAACTTGCTTCGGAGATCAGATAAGGACTGTGTCAGACAGCTCTTCTAGCAAAGTCTATGTTTTTTTTTTTTTTTTTTTGGTCAGCTCACTTTCAAAGAATGGACAGTCCCATGTTGCAGATCAATCTGTTGAGAGCTCCCCATTCTGGGCATTAGGAAATCCTGGCTTTCTTTAGTTCTAAGACGAGCGAAAGAGAGCAATACATGGCAGAACTCTTTTCAGGACTTTCTCATGCCTGGTGGTACCTTCCAGGACAATGCTGCTGCTGCTAGGTTGTTTTCTCTAGTTTTGTGGCTTCAACACCACTTTGTTTTATGGTTCTGCCATGTCGGACAACATTCAAGAGTGTGAATATGAATATTATCACAGGTAGAACAACTATCACGAGGACCATAAATTTGAACAGTATGGCATTTCTTGTTTGGTCAGAATGAGCATCATTAATATCTTCCACACTACAACTACATAGTGGGATTTAATTCTAATGTCACATCCCGCACTAGCAATATAATGATACAGTATATAGAAAAAGTAGTGATTGTCTTTTCATTTTCTTTGTCTTTAGTTTTATTCAAACACAATAAGAAAACAAACAGGGATCAATATGATTAATTACGTGGTATATTCATATGAGGCATATATGCTGTGCTATATAGTAACCATGACAACCAACTCAGTGTGCGAAAATAACAATCCACGATGAAGTTGGTCTTCAACACACAACAAATCCAGTAACAAAAACCAGTTCCATGACAAAACTCTCAGCCCATGCTGGAAAAGAAAGTCTGATGTCAATCCCAGAAGGACATTGAGGAGCAGAATAAGAGAGATTTATAACATCATTCCATCATATACTCTGTGACAGGATGCCACGGACATCCAGTATATGAACCTATTTGATATTCAGACCTCTCAGGGTTGGTAGTCTGGTCCCTGAACTGCAGCAGACCTGTTCAGTAAGTTTCTCATGTTCATTGCTACACAGCGGCTTCTAAATTGTTTTCTACACAACATTGTTGATGTCCCATCTAAAATACCTTGTTCTCTGCTCTAATTGAATTGTAGTTTACACCGAACAAGATGTCTGAGGATTAAGGCTCAAATGTTCCTCCTGTGGAGAATCGTGTGCAGTCTTTTCTGTTGTTGTGTGCGCTCTGCCTGCACAATCAGTGTGTTCATACTCGTGCCAGCGCCGCTCTCATGTGCATTACTTTTCCTAGTGGGCACTGTGTTCACAGTACAGCTGCAGACAACGGAGCTGCTGGAGGAGGACAAAGCACATATGTTCTATGTGTGTTTTTTCTGTCATTCTGTTGTTTAGATTAGTTGTCTAGCGAAGAAATTTTCATGCACTGAGCTGACCTATGACCCCAAATGCAAAACGCAAATATTTCACTCTGCCTTTAAGACACCTTAAACACACTTAGCCTTTACCATGTTCTCCATGAAAAGATTCATGTGCTACCATCACTGCAAAATGTTTTTTAATGATCAGTGATCATCTTTATTTAACAAACTTCCATTTGCAAACATAATGTGCTATTTAAAGACAATACTAATGTCTAATGATTATAGGCCTCTATATGTTTATGTAAATGTTTAATTAAATGACATTTTCTATATACAAAGTAATACAACTTGAGAAAATAATCTCATGTAGTACTTTAGACTATTGCATTTATGCACATCTGCCACTTCTGTTTTTCACAATTTAGGGTCCTGCAAAAAAAAAAAGAAATGAGTATGGTTTGTTTAATAATTAGTCGTCAATCAATACAGTGATTCATTTGATGTGTTATTATTTTATTATGAATATAAAGAAACTAGAGATCAAACATGTTGTACCAGGTAGCCTACTTTATGTGTCCTGTTTGTCTATATGTCGTTCAGATGTCATTTACTGCTTTCAGGAAGATTTTATTAAACCTTATTGAAATGTACATGGAAACTTACATAACTGGTTACGTGTAAGACAATGTACTTTGCCCGACTAGCAGTTCATATTTTGTTGGTTGTCTTTCCTTTTCTGGATATTTACATATCATGCAGTTGTTACTGAATCAAGGGATTGTGTCATATCTGCTGTTTCTGGTAGCGGATTGGTTTTGTGTGCGGGACTGCTAGTTTGCAGTGATCTGGATAAGATTTCCAAAGCACATCAGAGTGTCTGCAGAGTCAAAGGTGGGTTAAACAAAGCCAGAGCCTAACCATAACTCCACTTACTCTGGTTTTTTATCTGGATTTTGTAAGTCCTGCTAATTTCACACTCAGACTTAATAAATTTAGAGAACACAGTTAATTCAAGACACTTTGCTACAGGATAAAAACTTAATTCAACTGCACCTTCAGGGTAGAATGACCCTATTAGGTGAATTACAATAAATATACCTGAAGTATGGTAATTCAGAATGCCTCAATGGTATCCACAGACTAACCTCGAACAGTTTACATGTTGCCATCCATTGAGTGACGTACCTACGCTGCCCACATCCTGACCTCCAGTTTGACCTGGAGGTCACAACTCCTTCACACCAGCACTGGGTAAATATTTCCTTCCTGATTCAACAGCACACTGAGCTGGGTGGAACTCACTGGCTATGGATTTCAGCAGCTGCGTCAGACACTGTGTGAGAAACAAACTAGACAAGAGAATAAAGGGAAACTACAGCCTGGCTGGTGAGTTTATGTGTGCCGAGAGGGGGGCAATAAGGGCAAGTCAGGCCTCTATATGTCTATCATCTTAAAAGGCATGGTTTATATATGGGTCCACACTGCTTTAATTAAAACTTCTGACCTAAAGGGGAACTCGACCACCGCTCAGGGCTCTAGAAGGACGTACACCACATGTGCACACGGGGGTGTGTGTGTGGGGGGTGGGGGGGTGAGTAAGGCAATTGGGGTGGGATGAGGACTGCTGGGGGGGACACTTGAGACTGTTTAAACAAATCAGTGAACAATATCAGTCACTGAAGACCCTGCGGGAGATGTTGTTGGTTTGTTCCCCCGCTGCAGAGGCATTTGTCTCCCCTCTAGAGACCATTTAATTATTTGTGAAAGGTAGAAAGAGGCGTGGTTCTAAATGCAAGAAGCGGGAAAGTACCTGCTCAATTACTAATTGCTAAAAGCATTCTGGCAAATTATGGCAATCAAAGTCACTGGCATTTAAGTTGAATGAAGTTAATAAGCTATCGGCTGTCTGTGGGACCTCTGACCTATGTGTGAGTGCATGGCTGTGTGGAACTGTGTCCAGCAAGCATGCACGTGTAAAACCCAGATGGTCAGATGTAATAAACATGGCCAGTGTTTTTGGCTCACATAAAGGGCATGGCGCTGGTTTTTTATTTCATCTGGGCCTCAGGGCATAAATGTGTTCACCCAGACTCTCAAGTGGGCTTTATGAGGGTGGAGAGAAAAGCCTTCCCACCTTTTCTGAAATACTTTTTTTTTTCTTGCAATGGGGTGCAGCAAGGGAGAGATGCTGTATTAACGGAGGCTGTGGGGAGAGGGGAGGGAATTCAGGTGGCCTGCTATTGGTGCCGGATGTATTATTAATCCAACATGGCGACAAAGACTTTGTGACAGAGGTTTGTTGAAATCCTCTGTTGAACAGGCTACACTGCATGTAACCACATCTGTTTTCATTCAAAACAATCAGGGGCCGGCAATGCAGCCAGCTTGGGTCTGTTATTAAAGGCTTTTTGGGGCCTGCTAAGGGATGGTTGAGACGGCGTGAGATGTATAAGAACAAGGAATATAAATCAGTTGTTCTTGCCAAGACACCTACCCAGAAAGACGAATAAATCTAGACTGTCCCAGGCAGCAGAAGGACGCAGGTGAAGAGTTGTTGCTTTGACGGGATCCAGGATTTAATTCCAACATAAATGACAGGACAACAATAACTCGGTTGTAACTGTACTGTACCTAAACAAACTTTTCAAGAGTGTCAATGATGTTAATTCCAAGTGAAGATTCTAGTAATGTGCTTATCGGTGGTTCACTCAGCAATCTGAGTTCTGAGATGCTTCATCAGATCGTTTTTCACCGAGGGCCTACTACTTTATCTTTCAAGCTAGAAGTGTACCCATGGAAACGTAAAAGACAAACTCAGAGTATTTCTTTGGCTCCTGTCTTGTTCTCGTGAACACCACAGCATGTTTTAAATAATTTGGGGAGAGCCCTCTGGAAGCTGAATTATTCACTGCAGCATGATGAAGTCTCTAGCCAGCTGGGTGTTCCATTAGCAGACTCACTACTCGACAACTCTGTTGCCTGGCAGGTCATTTGGAGTGACGGAGATGAATATATATCCATAAGGGGGAGGGTCATCCCGTCCTCACTCTGCCCATTTCAATTACATCAGCCACAGGCTCTCTGAGAAGAGAATCAGGCACCATCTACCCATTTTGCTACAGATGACCCTCGATCCACCACACCCAACACGTGACCGCCATTCTGCTGTCGCAATGCAACCTCAAAGGATCCCTGTGCAGGACATCTGATGGGAAGAGGAGAAAAGGAAAAGCATGTCCTCTGCGCCTTAGACACAGTACGGGCTCTTGACATCTAATTTCTTCTGCCATCTGACCTAAATATACAGTTTTTGGCCTAAACTGGCTGCTAAATTGAATGACTCTGTTTTTGTCCAGATGGCTGCCATCACTGGGCAGTTTTCTCCAGGACAGGCTGGTGAAAAATGCTGGCCTGCTGTGCATCATCACCGGTTTAGCTCATATAAGCTCCCCTGGCAGAAGTAGCAATGAAACGAATGGACATAGCAGATCAAATACTGCTTGGCTGTGACTAAAATCTACTTTCCTGTGAGGCTTCAAAGTGAAATGGGATTTTCTGCTGAGGGATATCTCACTGCCTATTGTCTCTCTCGTGTGCCAATTATCTGTGATAGCTGATAAGTAGGGCGTGAAATTTGAAACAAGCTTGGACGTGAGTTGGACAGGTACAATGTGACATTGGTAAATTGCAAGATTCTACATAGTTTCTTCATATAGGTCTTATTGTAGTGCCCACAAAATACTCATTTATCTATCTAAGTCTCTCAGAGTATGGTCACTCTCCTGTCAGTTCCAGATATCACTCAGGTTAACCTTGCCTGCATCCCCAAGGCCTGGCTCCCTGTCTGTGCACAGACCCTGTCAGTGTTTGCCAGAAGTGACAGAGTGGCCAGTCTTACCTTGTACTGCCAACCAGCCTCATTCTTAACATCATCACCTTCACTTGGCCGTGTCATGCCTCTTATAGGAGATAGATGTCTACCACCCAAGGACAGCTGGTTAATGGCCCTCATCCTGACTTCAAGATAGAGTGCAATCACCTGTCATTCCCAATCCGTAGGCTGCAAGACAGAACAAATAGACAATGCAAGGAGACCAAGGAAGTAGGTCTGTTGCAGGACGCATACTCGAGAATGTAAGCTGAAATAAAACATCTGATCAAAAATCAACACAAATTATACAGCTTAGCTCAGCTTCCAGTTGACTAGTTGGAGTTTTCTGTCCTGGTACTTAAGATTCATGCTAGAACATTGTCCAACTTCCCAGATTCACACAAACAAATGCCACCTTCCATTCATCCATTATCCAAACCGTTTCTCCTTTAAAGGGTCACGGGAGTGCCGGAGCCAATCCCAGCTGTCACTGGGCAAAGGGCAGGTTACACCCTGGACAGATTGCCACTCTATACCTCCCTGCCACCCAATTCTAAGATACCAAGTGTCAGTGTTCTCTGATCAACATATAATACTGCACACATGTAATTTCCAGCAACAGCAGTGACTTACATTCCTATACAGGAAAAGTGTTGATGTAAACACTAACTCCCACTGAAACCATGAAGACCAAGTTCTTCCTCTTCAAGCTCAGGAAGCTTGCAAGGTGTAAGTCTAGACCTCACATGATTAAAATTTAACATCTGCCGAAGGTCTGTGAATCTTTCATTTTTCCTCTGGGGCACGCCATGATGAGTCTAGTAAATACTAATGCACATATAATGAGCTACAAATAGCTCTCCAAATGGTCTGGTTTCGATGCTGCTTCCTGTGTCCTTAGATTCATCTCAACTGGAAACTAAACATCAAAACAATGAAACGTGTTCAGCGTACATGATTATAGGCTGATAACAAAAGGACAATACTCTAGTCCTGGGTACAATTATTAGGAATACTCACAGGAACTGTGACACATTACTAATTATTGAGTACCAACACTGCACTATGACTAACCAAGAAGTAATATTTTGATCTCTTTGGCAGTTCAGAAATGTGAGACAATGATACGCTGTGTTCAGGGTGGGAATACTGTTTGAACTGTTCCCTTTGTTCAAACCAGCCAGACTTTTGCTGATTTAATCTGTCTGTGTCTTTACTAATAACAGTGATGACAACATGTCCATTACTAGGGGCGCTTCCTCTTCGGAAGATTACTTTTGAAATCTCTTAATCCGTTACCAGTAAGCTGTTTTTTAAACATCTGTACATGTGAAGCAAGCGGCTTTCTGAAGACTTTGGACTTTCTCCAGCTCTGCGCAAAGGTAGAAGATGACGGAGGGATGACAAAATGTATCACAGAGAGAAAGAGGTCATGATCGTGCTATAATTTTCTAATGGCTACGCATAGGTACCACCGCGATCTTAAGTCTATTTATACAAAATCACTGACACAACTGAGTAAATACTAACGGTCAGGGAGTAGCTGTACATATTTTTAAATGTTACTCCACAACAGTGATTCATACAGTAGTGTTGAAATGTACTGTGTGGTAAATCAAAATGGCCTAAAAATGTTTTGTCTTGCTAGACTTCCCAATATGTGCTTCACTAACTCCACTAATGTGTATTATCCTGGCAGTATACCTTTAAAGGAAAATACCGCATGTGTGAAAGTTTAGAGAACATACATGAAGTGATTTAATTTTTTTGTGTAATCAACAGATTTACAAACTGGAAACAAGAATATTGTACAGCCATACGTACTGTACACATGCAGTATACTGTATATATAATAGGGCCAACAAGCTTAAGCAGCTGATGGCAGGGTGAGACCAAGGGAGGAGAGAAGCTGCCAAGAAAAACCCTCAATCCTACCCTGCTGTTGACATAAGAGACTGGGTACCCTTGAGTGACTGAAGGAAATACATAAAAGGGGGGGGGGGGGGTAAAAAAGGCTTTCCTCAGTAGGGTGCAAAATCTCCCCTGCACTGCCTTTCATATAATAACTTTTTTCATGCTGAAGCTTACATGACAGCAGATAAGAATCTGCCAAGATGACAAAGGACTGATGTTTGCAGCCTGTCACCCACTGTACATTCACCCCCATCTCTATGCACTGTAGCTTCTGGTTCTGCCCCTTTAAAGAACATATTCAATGTAACACAGCAGTTAGATGCAGCAGAGCTGCGTATATTAATAACTTGTGTTAATGCAATGAAAACTAAGCTTTAAACAATCTTTTTAGATAAAGCGTGTAGTTAGAGATGACTCAGGTGACTCTGAACTGTCGGCTCTGTCTCTCTCTCTCTCCCTTTATTCTGCAGGTGTCCCTGACCTTGCATTTGTGTGATTTCAATTTGCTCGTCCTGCCAACCTGCACAGTGTCTCATCTGCTGCTCCTTGTTGTTGTGCTGATCTCTGTTGCCTGTTGTTCTTTTCTTTCTGCTCTGTTTGCTCAAGTGGGACTTTTGTTACTGGTGTGTATACTGTACATATATTTTGCAAGGTCCTAAACCTTGCTATGTAAAGTGCTTTGAGATGAAATTTGCTATGATTCGGGGCAATACAAATAAAAATTAATTGAATTCAACTGAACCCTGACATTGTAAAGTAACTTGAATAAACACAGCCATTGTGAACATGTCATTGTGACATCATGCTGTTGGTTTAGCATATTGTCATATAATCATAAATGTCAATATTTTTTCACTGCATGCTGCCAGCACTGTTTCCTGTAAGACATCACTTCAGCAACTCTGCAGAAACAGTTACTGACTAAATGTAAAAATGTTTTAGTGACACACCTACAGTATACATATGGTACGTTTTAAATTTGTAAGGTAGAAACTTTACATACAGTCAACACTCCCACATACTAAATTTAAAATTCACAATCAAGCAGGAACAGAGTATTGAGGGGTTTTTCATCTATTCACAATCAGAGCAGATTTCACAGAGCTTTGGGCACTTTTTCTTCTGCACCGTACTGGTATAGGATGGCCCAGCTATGACTTCTTTTCCCTGTTATATAGTGGATAGAGATTCATTGCTATCTTGTCCGGAACAAGGCTATTTTGTCCTTGTTGGTTTAATTTGATAATTCTATGCTTGAACCATGTCTTGCAGCAGGAAGCAAAAACAACTGGCGCCCAACAGAGGAGCAGAACAGATTAAAGAAAATATAAGAAGAATAATATGGTGTAGAAAAAGAGAGTGAGCGAGACACAAGAAATGTAACCTGCAGTTAGTGAAAATGTCAGAACATCCACCCTAGTGTGTTTTTATAATGTCTCTATGGTGGAGACAATGACAATGTGCTTGTAGCTGACTACTATCTATTAGCTTATATATATATATATATATATATATATAAACTCTGCAGTACAAAAAAATTATAGATGGAAGTTTACTGCTTCTATAAAGTATTTTTATCTGTACGTTCAAAATTGGCCCAACAGTGACTGAATGGTGTGTGCGTAGTGTGGAGTGATGAGTCAGTGATTCAGCTTTACAATGAGCAGGTGAGAGAGAACAGGACAAACAATAATGGTCATTTGACTGAGGCTCTCGTCCAGAGACCCCATTATTGAATATTTTTGGATTCAGTTAGTATTTGTTTGTCCAATGCCAACTTAAAAAAGGCTCTCTTTTTCACCATACATATAAGTGGCAACTATTGTATGAGCAACATGAAGGTAAGTACTGTGACTATGACCAATACAACGTAAAGCACTGTAGTTACAATATTAGCAGTAGACTGCCAAAACACAGGGCACCATTAGGGATGACTGGGGGAAGAAAAAATACATAAATAATTAACTATGATTAGGATAGCAATTTTAAGTCTGTTTAGAGACCCTTTTGCAGATCGTAAACAGTAATGACGCAAGCAATCCGTGCCTGCATTTTGGAAATGGAAATATACAGTACACCACAACTGTTTGTCATTGTAAGCAGGGATATTATCTGTTAAAGACAGCAACTCTACCCAATATGCAGGAACCAGACCTTTTGGTGCCTGATGAGATTTTTTAGGTTACTGAGTAAAACGTGGGCATCCACGTCATTTTAAACTTCTTTATAGATCTAGTATAATACGCACTAACAGCATTTTGATAGCAAATCTGTAATATGGCATTATTGGTCTGTTTTTACTGAACAATGGCACATGGACTTCATATACTATATATATTTCTTTTATAAGCTACATAAAATATGCACAGGCAAATGTTGTAAGCAATGGTCCATTAGTACATTGTAAACAGTCTATACAAACATATGAGTTGTGACTTTGGAGGCAGCCTTGGTCTGCTGTAGCAGTGGTTGGTTCCATTTCTAAGTTTACTTTCATACAAATGATTCATCATCTTGAAAGTCCAGGATAAAATGCCCCATTTCTCCATGGTGTAAACAGGGTCTGTAGATGCCCCAGATCCCGCTTATACCAAGATAAACATCAAGTTTAACTGCATTGCATTAAATTCAATATAAACAATAACCTCCTTAAATAAAGAGTACGACTGCTGAAATTGCACATCCTAGTCACACAATATTCAGATTTGCTACTCATCCATAGAGATTATAGAGAGTCATCACAATCCTATTAGTCCACCCTTTGATGCTATCTGCACTATTTTATTTATCAAATTAAATATTGAATCACTTTCTGTGCCTGTTGCAGTGCTGATAGGAATATTTGATTAACCAAAAAAGTAATTTAGCTGCTGTCACATCTAAATTAAACGTGAATATGCGAGATGACAGATATTACTTTTAAAGTCAGAGTTGGAGAATTTAAGTGCTATCATGTTGTGTTCAGTACATAAACATTACACAGTAAAAACATTGACTGGTGTGTTTTTGTGCGGTTCAAGTAATTCTGGAGGGAAATGCATTTGGTTGGTCAAGAAATGACCTTGGAATTGTGTGGCGTTCGACTGTTGTTGAAAGTCAAGAACAATGACTGACAGATTAGCCAGATTTACATGACGTGTACTGTATCCTACTGTTTGGTGCTTCATTGAAGATGCAAATCTATTCACACTTTTTGACTCAAAGTCAGGTGTGTCAGTGCACAGTGACATCACCATTACAGTGATGACATCATGTGGAGAAATGGCTTCTTTTTACTATAACTGAACTCTTTTCATTCTCAGACAGTGTGTTCTTGACAGTGTCAGTGGTGTATTTCATTTGATAACATGCATACTATAGATCCGGTGCACACCACTTACTGTTCAGAAGAAGAGGAAAAAGGAGTAGAGGGGGAGGTTAGATACCCTCTAATCTATTCATTCACACTCACACTTAGTATTGATTTGAATGAAAATGACATATGCGACCGAATCACTTTTCCATTCATCACGGCTGTGGACAAGAGTAATGCCACATACACCACAATTGATCACACTGGCATGGGGTGAAAAACCATGGCAAAGCACCACTCAAGAACACCACACACCCCAGTTACAGTAATTGCAATGTGATGAATGGCTTTATGGATAAATTAAACAATAGGAATGGAACAAGTGTGCATAATCGTTATGAACAGGACAGTGAAATGTGAGCAATAAAAAGAGATTTATGAGGACAGAGTCATGCTGCGTTCATCGCTCCTATTATCAAAATATGCACACTTTTATAGTTTTCTCAAGTGTCAGATATTAAGTTTTTTTTGCAAACCCTCACTCTTGGCATCAGCTTCTTTCTCTTTGGTTTGTATTGACTTTAGGCATCTAAATAGAAGGAAAAAGTTTCTGTGGTATTGGCAGAATAAAAAAAAGGGGCATATAAAGGAACTGGCTGTCCAAAAGTGAGGGCTAGGAAACAGTGAAAGGCATGTGTTTCCAACAAGAGGCTCACTTCTTAATGTGGTCTCAGAAACTAAATGAATAGTTGTAATACAAAACACACACACACAATACTACACTTACACTACATTAAAAGGGACTGAGATACAATTGTTTTGACAGAGGAAAGGCATCTTTTCTTCCCATCCCCTTTATTTGAGGCTTAAATAAGCTTGTGTGGCACTGTTCGGCGCAGAAAGGTCAGAATCATGTATAAAATCTACCACATCAACCAAAGAGGCAGACAGTCAGTCCAAAAGTTGGTGCTGCACCCAAGAGTGAAATCCCAGGGGAAGGCCACTGTCTTTGATAATCACTGATGTTTGTAGATCTGTACTCTCCTTCTGTTTGTACTGTTGCACCTACATGTCCATCACAATCCCTTCCTGCACTCATTGTTGATTCCTTGCCTTCTTCGGTTTTTGGGACTTTGTGGTGCTAATGTGTTCTTGCCTTTCTAAATACCAACATCGGGTGAGCCACAACAGGTATATGAACGGACAGATCTTTTAATTATACAATCACTAGTTTTAGAGTATCCTAATAATGATGGCAAAGTCAATTGTTTCTGAATGTCTGCTTTTGTGCCAGTGAAGTCAATCAACAAGTCAAATGTTAATAGATGTATCAACCTGCAAATTCAGTTTAGCTCATTCTTCCTGTTTCAGTGATGCTACTTACAGAACCTCATAGATATACTTGTTCGATGCTCGCATGCCTGCTTTATCAGCACACGCGGAACTCTGGACAAGAGGTCAGACAGAGGCTAGAATCGTACATTGCTCATTCAGGGAGGTAATGGAGAGAGTCACAGGCAATGTCTTCTTAACAGGAGAGTAGCATAACCAGAACTGAAATAAACACGTTGCCTCTTGAAGGAATTGCCAAGGTCTGTTTACACTATGTACGTTCAACTGAGCCACCAGAAGGTGGAATGATCGTAGGGAAAGGCTGTAAAATTTAAATCCTCCTCTATCGAGTTACATAGCGGTCCCGCAAATGCAGATTTCAGTCCTTGGAGAAGGAAATTCTACAACGCTGAAGGCATTTGAACAGAATCACTGCA
Source organism: Microctenopoma stevenorrisi (assembly GCA_032270685.1). Taxonomy (NCBI): domain Eukaryota; kingdom Metazoa; phylum Chordata; class Actinopteri; order Anabantiformes; family Anabantidae; genus Microctenopoma; species Microctenopoma stevenorrisi. The sequence continues at coordinate 13,877,784 of JAUMTR010000014.1, read as the reverse complement.
CTGCTGTGTTTCACAAACAGTGACTCAATTACTACAGTTCCCATGTTGTATTGTGTAATTGATAACTCATGCTCCGAGCCCAAGTTAAATCTCAAACACCCTTTCCATTACCTCCTCCGCCCTCGACATGTATCATTCTATTTCCTTTCACATTCTCCCTCAGTGTATAGTTTAGGCCAGCAGACATGTGGTTAATGGGATGATGGTGTGCAGACCTCTGAGTGCAGTTAGCGGACGTGGGGGGGGGGGGGGGGTAAAAGCCCCAGTCGAATTAAATAACCAAATAATTGTAATTTCTAAAAATACTTTCTAAAACAAAGAAATACAATTTGGGCATTTTAAAAGATCGGATATTTAGCAAGACTGGCACAACTAAGAGGCAATACGCGTAAGATTGTCCTTCCATTAAGATTATTCATTTGAGTCAAATTCGAATATATGTTGCTAAATTGCTGCCTCTACTTGCTAGTCTGATCCCAAATGATTTCTATTTACAAGAAACAGAATATGTTTCGAGAAAAATGTCGACTTAGATATATTAGATAAATCTTA
>JAUMTR010000014.1:13847221-13877132 GCA_032270685.1 Microctenopoma stevenorrisi | reverse complement strand
CCCCCCCCCCCCCCCCCCCCCCCCCCCCCCCCCCCAACAAGCCCCAGTCGACTTAAATCACCAAATAATTGGAATTTCTAAAAACAATGGTTTCCTGACTTCTCCACGACCCCTCACCTTATCATTTTAGGGTCACTCAGCCTAAACTTGAACCTGCTTTCTCTAAAACATTTGGCTAGCTGCCACCTCAGGTTAACCCCACGGCCAACAGCCTGCCACAAAAGCTAGAGGCCTGCCAGTCCCACTCAACGGATGTGGACTGCTGAGATAAGCCCTCCCACTACACTCTGCTTCCTTCCACTCATCTTTCTGGTCTTTGTTGTGGTTTTCAGATACAAACGACAGAGCAGACAGATGCAGGAGCTGAAAACTACATGCTTGCAATGTGAAACTATTGGAAAACATTGTGGACAAAGTCAAATAATGTGAGACTGCAAGTCTTTTGATACAAGTTGGTACCAGGGAAACAACAGCGAGTTACCTTGGTAACAGATTCCTGCATCTCCGACCTGCTGCCTTCTCTAAAGAGAAGAGGAGCTGAGAGTTCTAATGGCAAAATGAAAATGAATTTCTGACCATGTAGTCTGGCAAGCATAAAAGAAAAGAAATGCAGAACGGAGGACGGTCTCAAATCTGTAAACGGTGAGAACACGTGCAGGAACAGAGCAGTAGTAAGACGATAAAAACAGAAGATAGGTAAAGATGAGCAATAACACCTGACATATAAATTCATAAAACAGTGTGACAGGGGTTAATTTGACATTACTATTCAGCACACATTTGATTAGAATGTGGATTCTATGTGTAATGTGGATTTCAAAGCATTCATTTAGAGAGGATAAAGGTGCCACATTTAATTTTGTTCAAAGGTAAATAACGGAAGAAGCCAATGGTGGATTGAAATATTTTGATTTATTCAAAAAAGACATGTTATTTACATTTATTTGTATAAAGTATCATTGATTGGGAGACCAAAAACAATTAAAGGCTCATTTGCAAACTGAAGTTTGAAATGGAAATTAACTCAATTGAGAATGTGTCCAAGTGAAATTGTCTTGTGCTGTTTATCAGATATTATTGGCAAGAAGGGAACGAATAAACACATATCACAGTGAATGAAGTTACCAAGGGAAAATAAATAATTGAAAGCATTAACAGATGAATATAAGATCAAAACATACCTGCACCCACAGAGCCCAGACCCCTGCTGCTGACAGGTTATTTTACTAGATAAGAATTGAGAGCAGATTTGTGTAGCTCTTCACTCAACTAAGTGAAGAACAACAACAACACAAATGCTCCCACCCGCCCTGTGTATCATCATGTTATGCTACAGTATCCTAGTTTTTTCTAATACTCTCTTTGTAGATCACATTAGATCACATTACAATATTGTACACCAAGCAGCTCCATCTAAAACATCTTTGACCTTGGTTCTTCACCAGCAAATGATCCTTTTACAGTGCAATAGAAGTCCTGTACACCTACAACACACAGTCAAATGAGTATAAGACTATATGTCAGCATAAGGTGGATTTAGTGAAACTATACTCATGTACGTGGAACAATGTCTCTTAATGACATGAACCTTTGAGAATTTATTTTTACCAGATCAAAATTACGCTCCCACTTATTTCTTTTTATTTCTAGATTTGGTTTAACTTTTGTAAATTTTTATCTCATGATCGATTGCATTGATTTATCTAAAGTCTAGACAATCAAATTCCCTTCATTTACATGTCATGCATGCAATACACTCAAATTAGTTGTAGAAATCAAAATGAGACAATCCACTTACGACCATGGCTCACACAACATGGGGCCACGTGACACATCTAGATCTTGCCAGTCAAAGCCTCTAGACGGGATGCAGCGAACAAAACAGAGAAAGAAAGCAGAGCTCTAAAGTTAGAAGCAACTCAATATTAATACATACACTAAACACAGAAAGACGTTAAAAGATGAAGATACAGCAATCTTCCACTGGCATCGTTTCACACTGATGGGAAACACAGATACATTTTCACTAATGCTTCTGAGCAAACAGCGCTTTCCACTCCACAAGTAGAGTTTGTGGGAGTGAGACAAAGAGGGTGTTGTGTGGAGAGGAGCCCCGCTGCCAAAGACAATATGACAACATGATACCTGTCTCGCCACTTCCCCGGTTGTGTAAAGCCGCTTATGTTTACAAGATAGAACTGGTCTTGGATCAGTTTTAGGTAATATGATTAATACACCCGCAGGCCTCATCCAGGACGACACAAAGTGACTCACTTTAATTAAAGGGAAGCAACTAGGCTCTGGCTCCTGGCTATGCTGTGGAGAAAAAACGACTGAAGTAGTCAACTGTGAGAGTGTTGAGGGGCATGAATTCACATGTGCTCTCTGCCTTTTAAATGTTAATCCTTATCTATAAAATTGACAGCGCTGAGTACAAGCAGATCATATTTTCGTGTAAATCATACACGTACATACATGTAGGAAAACGACTGGGGAGTGAATCCCTCTTCAGTAGCTCCACAAATTCAATTTTTAAATAAGTACTAGTAGCAGTATGTTATTTCTTTCTCCCGACAATGATGACTGAAGGTTTTTACATTAACACAGAGGAGCACAAAGTTTCAAACACATAGTGTACAGAAATATAACTGCACAGTATATAATCTATACTCCCACTGATGAGAAGCTGAGTCTTGACCTGTTTGACAGACAGTCGGCTTGGCTGAAGGGTATATTATATTGCCTTTGAGTGGAAATATTCCCCTGCGCCATAACATTTACCTCGAGCCATCATCAGGAAAGACGAAGGCACAATGGCTGCCAGTGTATTTTCCTCCGTGCGCTGTGCCACACTGTTATTAAACATCATTAGACAGGCAAATATGACAGATGATGAGGAAGACAGCGCAGCAAAGCCCGCTGAAAAGAAGCCTTTTAAAATCCCATCTTCTTTTTGCCCACTCCACAAAACCAATTTCTGCAGCAGTATTAAGCTGTCAGTTGTAAGTGTGGCGCCACAGACTCACAGTCGGGCTCCAAAATATGGGGCAGGGGAGGGAAACGGGGCCGGCTGGACAGACTGTGGGTGAGTGTGTTAATGTAAGCTAATGGTGCTGTTCGCATTATGTCTTCCTGGGAATGGAAACATGAACATTTTACAAAAAGTCACTCATAATTTTTTACAGCGCTCTCCAACTGATACTTTTCCCACATGTCTCTGAGATTTATATTACCCTTGCAAGTCTGAAAATCCTCTGTTCTTTGCTCAGCTGGCAGAGAAGTTGCTGCCTATCAACTCCTCTCTGCCTCTTACATAAATAAATAAAAGATTAATGAGGCCCCTATCAAGCATTCCTCCTCTCTTTCGCCTTCTGTCTCATACTCTTTTCTCTCTCAACAGACCCAACACCCCCCCCCCCGTCCGCACTGTGTTATCTGCTGCGGTGTTGATCAGCTACAGGAAAAGCTGTGACTAATGAGTTAGGGGAGCCTATCACCAGGCCATCCCCGAACAGTGGTCAAAACAGGATCGAGATTTCTGCTTCAGAGCAGAAATAGGACAGTCCTGTGTGAGTGTACAGAGATGTGGCAGTTGTATCTTCTCATTGAAACATATTTACACTTCTCGTCTGGTTTTGTGTCTGCGGCAGTGATGAATATCATTGGACACACAGAAACGTGAATAGACACATTGCAGCAGAACAGAGACAGAAATCCAAAAACATTTCACTGCAAAATCTGTCAGTACCTGACGCAGGAGTTTTTTTAATCTGTGAGGCATAAAAACAATGTGGGATGGAATTCAACATCAGTCTCTGGGTCACTAAACTAACAAATTCATGTTATTTCTGCCTTTGTGTTTTTGCAAATCTTTTCAACAAGCTATACAATCAACCTTCTATATCAATATAATTGATATGATTGATCATGACGTTCATGTCTTTCTTTTAATGACAGCATTCTAATAAACAACTCTGTTACAACAACGCTTTTCAGGTGGTTGAAGCAAAACTCGCCCAAGTGTGATCAGAGGAGAACAGTAAATGTTTCGTACCCACGTAGAGACAGAAATGGTGTATGGTGAATCACATGAGGATGACTGGACTTTTTACAAGAAATAATTGCTACTGTGTAGAGTAAGTACTGCTGTATTTCTTTAAAGTGCAAATCATTGCACTTCTGTAGCAGTACTAAAATAAACACTCACAATACACTTTTGATTTCATTATTCGACTTTTGCCAACAGTGCAATTAATCGCAGAAAGCTCATGCAATTAATCATGATAAAAATTTTAATTGCTGCCCAGCACTAGTTATTACATATAAAAATAAAATAAATAGTAATACCTATTTTTAATTAGTACAGAATATTCAAATTTAAAGGCAGTGACTTTGTTGATAGTGTGATCACACATCAGCTCTTGGATTTTGGCACCCAGCCCCACCAGGCGACATGTCAAAATGTGACAATTAGCAAACACATGTGCTGCTCCATATGGCATCATGTAAATATATGTATATAGATATATTATTTTCGGTGAGAGAATAATTCACTGCATTTGCCCCATCCACCTTAGGGAGAGCAGTGAGCAGCCACAAGCAGCGCTCAGGGAGCTAGCGCTGAGCATCTCACTCAGGGACACATCTGGTATGGGGAACGGGCTGGGTGCTGCAGCTGGGAACGAGCCTGCTATCTCTGCATGCCAGATCGCTGCCGTAACCACTGAGCTACCAGGCCGCTGATACAAATGTACTGTATAGACAAAAGCAATGGGTTTCCATTAAAACGTAGTTTTGTTCAGTATTCCTTGTTGTACTTGATGGTGTTTACCAGACAAGTGCAAGATGACATATCAGACTTCTCTGAAGAGGAAGGTCCTGACTATGTCCTGGAGGATCCAAATATATAATCACTGTGCCTGAGGGATGACCTTCACATGAAAACGTCACTGATAAAACTGAATATTCCTCTGATGACTCTTTCGCTCTAATAGGTTAAGTAAGAAGGGGACTTTCTGGAGGAAGAATCGTCTTGCCCTGAACTGGGTCAGATGCAAATGCATCATGTTAGAAATATCAGAAATATAGAAAAAGAGGCAAAACTTTACAACAAGGATACATAAATTTATATCACCTTAATATTATTGGTTATTATAGTTAGCTAATGCATCTTCTTATCATCTACTAATGGTATTTATTTTTACCCTTTTTAGCCTCATTTGATTTAGAAATAATTACTAACTGATAGTTGAGCGATCAACTAAATGACAGTAAGTATCAGTTCACAAATGACTTTTGTTGAAATGTGTTTAGATCAATAAAGTATTATTACAAAATGGTTGATATGTTAATTAACATGTATATCCAGTTTACAGCTCAGCCTTTTTGTTAGCATAACATTGTGTTACAAATGTTTATTTAAGGCTTATGATAATATGTTATAATATATATAATATATATAATTGCCAACTTACTTGTTCATCCTCAAATGTAGCCCCTTTTTTAGTGAAGGCTGAAAACAGTGGACACACCTCTCTGCACAAAGACTTCAAGCATTACTTAAACATAAGGAATATACAGAAATAATGGAAATATTCATTAATACACCCTACAAAAAAGTATGCTTTAAAAAGGTCACCGTTTTCTAGTTGAGTCAGAAGTGTAATAAACTGTTTCTTTCTCTTTTATTTAAATTAATTTAGCAATCTCACTTTGACAAATGGGTCATTCTTAAAAGGTCAAATGTTAGACTAGAGGAATGTGGCCAGTTATTGTTTGGCAGCACCCTAGTAGAATTAACATCACAGCTGCACAGAAGCTGCACCACTGCTGTAGTTGTCAATCATTTGAAGCATCACAACTCTGGTGAGAGCAGAATCCTCTGGACAGACACATATTTACTCATGTACTCATCATATGCAGATGTTGGCGAATCAAAAGTGCATTTAGCACTTTTCAAGGACAGTCAACAGGACACATTGAGGAGAGCTAATGCTGTGTGTCACAGGAACGCTTACTGCTACTCTGATGATACACTTGCACCCTCTTGTGGATAAAGCCTGTGCTGCTTTATTGCTTTATCTTGAGAAATTTACATATGAACTTTATTTGTTGACTAGTGTGACTGTTGCATCTTAATTGATCTTTACTTTATTTTACTTCACTTTACTTGGCAGACGCTTTTCTGTCAAATCTGAGTTACTACAAACTAAGAGCCCTTATAACGCCTAACTTGTCAAGATAAAGAACATGCTAGGAATTTGTTACGTGCTAGACTTTTTTCGTGAATGTGTGTGTGATAAAGTCATTTTAAATATACTTTATCTTTTCAAATGTTTTTTAAGGGTGGTCATCGTCTCAGCACGTTGAATGAAGCAGGACAAGTCATTCCACCAGCCAGGCACCACAAAGGAGAATTGACTGGATTGGGATGGAGGACCCCACGAAGAAGGAATTTTTTGTGTCCTCCCATTTGCAGATCTGAGAGGACATGCAGGAGTGTAGCTCACTAAAACCATGTTGATACAAGAGGTTGCACTTCCATTTACAGCCTTCTAGGCAAGCATCAGGGATTTAATCTCAATGCGAACATCTACTGGAGCCAGTGCAGAGAGGTGAGAAGAGGTGTGACATGGGTGTATTTCAGCTGGTTGAAAATGGGGCAGGCTGCCACATTTTAGACTAACTGGAAGGTTTGATGGTGACTGCAGAAGCTCTAGCCAGGAGAGATTTGCAATAGTCAAGTTCAGAGTTGATCATTGCCTGGACGAGAAGCTGTGTATTCTGTTGTGGGGAAGAAGCCCTAACCCTTCATTAACCCCAAGCTGAGTTTTCTTGTATTTACTACAGACAGCATCACAGAGTGAAAAACATCCAGATCTTTCTATCCAGCCATTGATTTCCACATGTCAAGGGATCCCTCTTTTAAGACAGTCTGTCAGATATGAAAGAGACAGTACGAATAGTATCAGAATTATTACATTATATGAGAGCAGCCTGAACACTGGCTGGTGGTGAGAGATCGATTACACACATTGCTGTCGTCCCTGAAGCATGTATGTCAAATATATAGCATTTTACTGTCACATTCCAGGTATAGCATTTGGCAGCATTTACAAGTTAACAAAAACACTACACATACACTTTATCTGCACATCCCCCCGAGCTTGTCTCAGCATCAGTGGTCAGAATCTTTGTAACTTTTCTGCCTCCCACCTTGTTAGTAGGTTTTATTTTAACCTCTATTTGCCCGTTTGTTTGACTGCTAGTTTTGGCCTCAGGCGTCTCTTCTGCTTCTTCTACATGCTGCACCACCACTACAGTTCTAAAACCACTATTGAGGCCTTGACCTGTACTCTCTACCTGCAGATCTCGGATTACCTTTTTGAACTGCTTAAACACGCCTGCCTTATTCTGTTGTCATCTCCGTTCCTGACCTGACACATCAGCTGAATGCTAAATTAAACACACACACAAAAAAGAAATTGAAATCCAATCCTTTTCTCTTACAAAACAGAGAAAAAAAAACTGAACATTGTTGATAATAATCCTTAAATGACCAAGATATGTACTAATCAGGACAGGTACTAAACTAAAGACAACAATGGTAGAGTTGTGTATAATCTAAATGGAAATCCAAAGCAGAAATTAGCAATTGTCAGGTCCATATATATTCCATCCAAAAATATTTCCTTTTATTCAGTTAAAATTGTTACAAATTAGTACGTAAAAAAACACCACCACTTACTTCAGTTTAGCAACAATAAATTTTTTAGTCTCCACAAATAACAAATAAAAATCACTATTAAATTAAGTTATTTTGCAGTTTCTTTTGTGAAAGTCAAGTGTTTAACATTTCCCACAGTAAATTCTGTCCAAATTAACTCAAACTTACTGTGATAATCCCGGTAAAAGGTGATAAAACAGTTTGTTATGTGGCAATTGAATTATATGAATTGGAATAATAAGCAAAGTGTAAAAACAATGTCTAAATAATGAAACTGACTCTACATATAACATTCTGTATGGCAAAAAAAATAATTAAGGCAATAAAAACTAAAAAGATTAATTACAGAAGAAGAAATATAGAAATGTGTTTTATCTGTTTTTTAAACAGAGATAATTCATTCATAGAAACACATACTCACCTGTACATAATATATATTATTCTTCTAATGAATTCTAATTGCCGCTCTAATAACACATTACTGCTATCATAATGTGTGTGAACAACTCACAAAACAAATCCCTGGCACATCAGTACTAGATTTTTAATGCTGATAGGATGCATTAAAAATTCTATTGTGTGAACCACTCAGATGTAATTGGTTTAATTATCGTCAAAGTGCAAACATAAGCACAGTCACAAACATTACACAGGAAATGCCTGTGAAAGCATACATTCGAAAGTACATTGATGTAGGAGTGCTGAGTTTAGGAAAATAACAGCTTAACAAAAAGAGCAATGGTTAAAAATAAAGTTATTAATAATGACCCAAATGTGAAATGGCTAATTGTCCAGGCTTCTCTCAAAGCCAGTTTTGCAACTCTACAGCACTTTTTAATCCTTTATAAGTCATTGTGTTGCTCTATGGCACAATCTTAGGTTTAATGAAGTTGTTTTCTTCAGTCCAGTAAACATTTTTTTTACTTTTTCCAAACTCCTGAAACAAAAATTCAAGATTCCAAAATTCACATTTCCAACAGAGGAACTTGAACATTTTCAAAATCAATACAAATACACAAAATGCATTTCTCATTTTAATATGTTATTAGTCAAATGCAACCATCAATTGACATCAAACGTGTTGAACTGTTGTTCGCCATTAGGAGGCAACATATAATTTAAACAGAAATGTGCCACAAAACATTTTCACTCGTCTTACATGCAGGCTGACAGTTTGATCTGATATCTGATGGAAGTAGTAATAATACTGACAATCATTTCTTGAAACTACGCTAATTCATGCGCGGCAGCTCTTGGGTGAAGCCCCTTTTTTTAGGGGGGCGGAGTGACAGGACTATTTTAATGTCAGGTACAAATCATAAAACCTACATCATAACTGTAACATAACATAACATAAGGAGCACGTTACAATCACCTGCAGAGATGGCTACAGTTACAAGGCTACCAATCATGGGAGAAAGAAATCAAATGTTTTCGGTTGCAAGAGGTAGCACCATGACAGCTTTCTGAAGTCAGCCTCCACTCAAAAGAGGCATCTTGACTTTTCTGTTAAATGGCGGAATTGTGAATGTGAGTGTGGTTGTACAAAGGTTGAACCTACACGGCTGAAGTTTTTATTGAAAGATGCAGCCTGTAGATAAAGCTGGACCGAGATGTTGTGTGCCGGTTGACCTCAGAGCTTTGTATTCAGGTAAAACAGCAGCAGCCGAAACTGCACTTTATCATTGCGATGGATGACGAATAAGAGTGAAAACATACATTTGTACATTGTTTCGCAGCAATGCATCATTTACTGGGACGTTTCTTTAGCAAACCCGACCGTTGTTTGAAAAACGAAATGCCTGCGACATAGAGCATGTGTTAGTGTGTGACTTTTACTAATGGCATTCACTATTCTGGAGGATTTATTGCAATATTGACTGGCAGACACTGTGAAATAATCTTGTAGCGCAAATGGCACGAGAAGCTAATTGATTATACATCTAAGAGCTCATTAATCTGCGATAAACAAAACAGAAATTGATTAACGGCTTTTGGTTTGATGTCAGTGTATTCTCCATCATCCTCCAGTGCCACGTTGAGCCAAAGGCGGCATTTATTTCTTCCTTGCTTGGCACAAACAAATGTGGACATCAAGATATTGAGATGTGTGCTGTTTAATGACTAAAAGAAAAAAAAAATCACAAAAGAGGCTGAAGTTAGAAGTAGACAATCATGACCAAATTAAAACTGTCTTCAGTCATGCTTTGCCCTCAGTGGGGCCTTTTTCAGTGGATAATTGCAAAGACAGATCACAACATTTTAGCCTCTGGCAATTAGAGAGGGAGAATAGTGAGAGATAGCAACTAAAGCAACGCAGAAAGAAGCCGTACTGAACTGAAATTAACTGGTTAATTGAATTTGCATCCACAGGAAATGGCCATGTGGATTTGTCTTTGCTGCAGGATGGGATGACAGTGAGCAAGAGGTAAAATCACTGTGTGCAGTAGATGGCAGTCTAGCTTCATTCAACTGTTGGCTGGCTGGTTTCTAAGACACTCTAGGGGATATGGAGGACTCCGTCAGCAGACACATGGTATAGCGATAGCAACCACCAAAAAATGCCATGACAAGAGATGGCAGTCTTGCCACAGTGTCCGATCGGGCTTTGGAGAGTGAACGGAGAGAATGGATGTGTCAGGGGGATGAAATGGGAATAAGGGTTGGAGGTCGGACAGAAGGGCACAGTGTGTGAATGACAGAGATTAAAGGGGCTGGAACTCAGGAGTTGGAGGGGATAGCAGGAGAGGCCTGGTTTCATTAGATGAGGATGCAGTGAGGGTGGGCACATTTGGGTGCCCCTGCCACAGCCTTGGACCACTTTATCCAGAGGCTTACATGGGAATTCGATTTAATTGCATTATTAATGCCTTTTGATTACATTGCACATGTCACACAATCATGCGCTTGTAGCGTCTGTGCCCTTTGCCCAGGTGGCGTGTTTGATTGTTTACCAAAATAAAACCAGTCACTATGAAAATATGTGATAACTTCCTACAGTATACTCCTCATCCCATGCTCCCTCCCCCTCCGTCTCACCCTCTGTGCCACCCCCCGTCACACTCACACGGCAGATAGCATGCAAACTAATGCACATCTCCTCATGTAATCATTTGCATAAAGACAGAAAAAAACAAGAGCCTAAAAGCAATCATAACTTGCTCAGCTTGTTTTTCATGATATGACTCGCATGAATTACCGTGCCCCTGGCACCTATTTCATTTCCAAGAATGCAACATATTGGCAGTCTTGTGCAATTAACCAAATGACCCCTTAATCATGTCATCCTGTTGACTGTATATCACTGACAGAAATAGGCAAATCTGATCACTCATTTCAGCTGATCACCCAAAGCAAAATATAATGGAAACCTAATGAAGTGTACCAAATGTCTTTATTTTCTATTCCCTCATATTAAAGAGGAAGCTCCTAAACAGAGGTAGTGCTCTGTTCATCGCTGCTCATGAAGGGAAAAAAAAAGTACAGAAAACCTCACAGCATTTCAGGGCTCAATTGAATCCTCATGATGCATTTTTGCATTATGGATAATTTTGATCACACTGAAGACTATTCAAACAATGGCAATAAATGCACATTGACGAGGGAAGTAGCCTTCCTATTTATGCACACAGCATCTCAGAGCTGGTCATTAATTTTCATTAAGTGCTGTCAGAAAGGGCCATTAACCAGGCTAGAGAATAATCACCTCCCCAGAGAGTTGACCTGTTTATCGCACAGCGAAGGGTTAACAGAAACAGCCTTCCTTAGTGACACAAGCATCGTAGCACATGCACACACCACCTTAAGTATCCTGTAATGATTGGTTTTCATGTAGGACACTCACCTTGCAACAGCTGCACCAAACATGAAAACACTTCTGTGAAAGGGCAAACATTTATGACCATTTGTTTCTGTGTACACAACTTATGACGTAATAAATATGGTTCCAGTTTGAGGGAGGATTTTGGTTATCACACAAATTAAATCAACTTAAGTCCCATTAATCAAAGGGTCTTGAGTAACACAAATTATCATTAGTAGCTTAGTTTCCTGAAGTGATTAAATACTACAACACGCTCTTTACTGTCTAACGTATGAAACAGGCAGAGACTTCCCACTTCAGATAAAGTGACGCAGCCTGTCATATGACGGACTGATCATATTCTCTGAATCCAAGTAGTAAAAAAGTTCTTCTCTACTTTTTCAAAAACACAAACTCCCATTGTATAATGGAAACATTTTGTTACCGTACTGAATATACAGCAGCAACTGCTCTACAGAGCATTTCACCTTTTAGCTCTAACAGAATAATGCAGGATCAAGAATCAGGCAGGCGCCTGTCTTTAGTGAATAAATCTCAAATAACAATGCTGTCTCATAAAAATTACTTTTCTACACCACTTAACTACAACTGCGAGGAATGCAGTTGAACCCAGATAACATTTTCTGTTCATATTATGAGGATATGTTGACAACAAATATAAATGTCAAGTCACAAATACAGTGACACTAAACATAGTTCTCAGACATGATTAAATGCGCAGCTTACCTGTACCCAACCACATGATGCTAGACTACCACTTGAGTCTGTAGTGAAATGGTAAAAACCTTGAACACCCATTATCCACCCTAATCACATATTTGCCACAGGCTTTGCATGAATGTAGCTATTAATTTATTCAGAAAATGTATGTTTGTTTATTGGATGTAGAAGCAGCACAACAGCCTAAACATGTTTTACATGTTAATCACATAATCAAAATGAAGAGATAATCCTTTCTATTAAAGTCCCCTAATTACTAAGCATTTATCTGGTAAATATATGTAAATCAAATGTGACCAAACCACACACACAGTCCTGTGGAATTTTAGAATCTTAAATTCACAGTTAATATCAATTATGAATCTTCTTTTCTAAAACATGAATTACTACTCACATATAATATTAAAGATAAATGCCTAAGACATGAGAATATAAAGAAGGAGAAGATCGAAACGAACAAGGAACAAAAAAGCACAAATCTGCACAGAAATAGCAAAGTTCTTGGTTGCTGTGTACTCGTCCCCTTTACAGTCTTATCTCTGCCATTTGCTCCTGATGACAGCACATACAGCATAAGCAGTATGATACAACTGAGGAGCAACATTATCAGCGTGCAGGTGTCACATGAGAACCATGGTATTATCACAAACTAGCTATCATTACACCCAATCAGCTGGTACCATAGTAAAGTTGGAGGTGATTAGAATAATAGCCCGTTTGACAGTTAGGATCTTTATAGTTGTGTAAAATTCACTGCAGACTGGATTTGAAGGATTATGTTGGCTACTTTCTTCCGCAGCACTCTGTGCATGGATTATCCTGCGTATATGACATGCTCTCCAAGTCATTTGGCGAGGGTTGAAATAGGATTTAGGATTATATGGTCTAAATTTGCTCCGTATCTGCCATATGAAGGCTATGTCTATCTATTATCCATCAATGTGTCAAACATTGTGCAAGGGAGCAGCTGTCCACAGAAGGCCAGCCAATTGGTTTGATACAGGTGAAAAATGATGTGTGATTGCTTTAGCAAACCTATCACTCTTGGGTTGCCAGATGGCTTTGGCCTAGGGACACTGCCACCGTATTACACCTTGATTTCTTGTGTGTGTTGAAGTGTCTTGAAGTGTTTCACAGTGTTACTATCTTGGTGTGGCCTGTTTTTTTTCTCCTTGTTGATGGGTGACCACCCTGGCCTCACTCCTTACTTGAGCAAACTATTAAAGATACAGCAGCTTCTTGTTGCTGCTGTCCTCTTCTCTGGTTAATGCCAAGTCTTCTGTGACAGTGGCAAGCGGCAGAAATGCAGCTGAAATGCAATCATGTCTGTAAAGTCAAGCAAAAAAAAAAGGAAAAAATGAAGTGGGACGGGTTGAAGTGCGCAAACATGACATTTGCCAGGATGTCTTAAGCCACATTCACAATGCATTGTGCTACTTGGAAACATAATCCAGAGGTCCAGATTCAACTGGGATGAACCTTTACTGGACAAGCTGGCGTTATTTACAGGAGTCCTTTATGTTGGGACACCCACAGTACAAACACAATTTCAACCATGTTTTTCAATCTTGTATTTCATGCACATCTGAGAGAACAGAAACTTTTAATCAATACTGCTGTCTACAGCTGTCTGTTTTCTTATGACTTAGAGACATAACAACTTCCATTGTTATGCACTGAGCAGTGAGCACTGACAAAAAGCATGGAGGTAAGTGCACAGTATAGTTCTCTGTCATTTAGGACTTCTATAGTTAGACAGTGACATGGGGAGGAAGCTGCTGCTGCTGCTGCTTTGATATAGAGCAAGTGTTCAGATGGTGACCAGCGTTCTGCAACCACAAAGCAAACCAAATGATTGACATGAATAACATGTAGCTTAAAGATAGTTTGAGCGCCATGATAGCTTAGTGGGTAGAGCAGTCGTCTTCAAACCTAAGGGTAAGTGAGTTCGATTCCCAGTCCCAACAGGTCACACGTCCAGGTGTCTGTGGACAAGACACTGATACCTCGTAGTAGCTCACACACAGGTCTAGAAGCTGGTGGCTCAATTGGTTAAGCGTCAGACTGGGATGCAGAAGGTTGTGAGTTCGAACCCCGTCTGACTCCTAGTCCATCCACTACCAGGTGTGTCTCTGAGCCAGACACCCAGCACTAGCTCCTTGTAAGTCGCTTTGGATAAAAGCAAAGTAAAGTAAAGTAAAGTAATTACATTAGAAGGAACTACATTGAGGTGTCTATGTGGAATAATTTGTCTGAGCCTTGTGAGGAGCCCTAGGTGCCTTTCAGATTGCTAAGATAGTGATTACATGCTATAATCACATTGATTAGAAACCGACTTCTCCATCTCATACCACCCTCCACCACACTTGGTAATAAAAAATATATCTTAAATAATCTTACATAAAAGATTAAGAACATGAAAAATATTCGCTTCACTGATTAATTAAGGTGTATGTTTTACTTTGAAAGCACAAATGTTAACACAGCTTCATTAAAAAGGTTTGATAACAAACAATGTTGGAGAGGTACTTAAAGTAGCTACAGGGAGTGGGTTTAATTACTTTGTTAGGAGAAAAAAAGGTTCAATGCAATGACAGTTGGTTTTACTGCTTTTGTTCTTACATTATATAACATTATAAAGAAATGGATATTATACCCTATATAACTATTAGTTGGAGACCGTATTTCAAATATGTGAATCTATACTAGTTACTTATTTACAAACAGCACAAGGTTTTGATCTCCTGGGAGCCTTTCCGTATGATCACAGAGAACCTGGAGATGTGATAGTATGCTTTTCGTGTTCTGATGTTACAGTACATGTAAACTTCTGTGAGTCAGAGGCCCAAAGAATCTTTGAATTGAAAGCGTGATGTGAATGTGTCTTTGCATGATTCCTGATAGCAAAACAACCAGGTTTCAGTTAGAACATTTTTCAAGTTTCAAATCAAAATGTTGTTGACACCAAAGAGTGCGTACCTCCATTACTGGCCATCTCCTATGCAGAGTGAGCATGCTCTCCTGCCCAGCCTCACAGGTTAGCTTCTGCAGCTGGGTTTACAGCTGGCGCTAGTTCACATGTTTGTGCAGAGGGTATTTTTTCTCCTAGGAAGTGCTCTTTTGGCTGTGAAGAAAAACATCCATAGTTGACTTTTTTTGAAAAAACAGGCCAGCTTTTCCCAACACTTCATGGCCAAACATTTTCATAAGCTACTTGGCATTATATTGTGTGTTTGCAATTTTTAAAACTTGAAAAACATATAATCTTGTATAAGCGAAGTCCTAGAATATTATATAAACTACAAATTAAACATAATATCTTCAGACACCCTTTCAAGTATGACCAGGCAATCAACCACAACATTATAGTGCATTTCTGACAAATTCATGGCTTTATCCATTAAGACAGCCCCACACTTGTTCCATCTTCAATCTACAGTCCTTGGATGGTCTCTAATTGTTGCCACTTTCGAATTGGACCAGAGTGCAGCAAGAAGTGGGTGCTTGAAATGAGACTTTAACATGCTGGCTTACAGGAAACTGATTCATCCAAAAGACAAGCCTCCAAAAGCCTGTTTTGTAGGGGAACAAAAATTATTGCTAGAGATGATTCAGTCAGGAGTCTTCTCTTCCATGATTATCAGTTGCATTATGAGGGCTTGTTGGATTGACAGAAATAATCTGATTTCTACAGTCAATATTTGTCTTAGATAAAGCTCATTGTTAAACTTGGTCATCACGATCTGCAAATGTAATAAAGGCTCAGAGTGCTTTGTATGAGCATACACAACATACACAAACATAGTGCTCATAAAGCAATCATTATTTTAATGAAGAATAAATAAATACAAACTTAATGATTAACCCATAAGCCGGAAAGAAAACACCAGAAAAGGTCGACAAATAAAATAAATGAAGAGGCTGGCATTTCTGCAGTCTCACAGGGGAGACAGTACTTACCACTGGCAGAAAAGATACATTTTCCTGCAGTCACTGTAGGACTATGAGTCAGCCTCTAAAGTTCCTGAAGAAAATAAAGACTTAGCTCCCTAAATACACAGTTGTAGTGAGTAAATCAAATGAAGCGAGTGCTTCACACATACTATCAGGACTATTACAGATATGTAGAGTAAGTGATCTCCCGCTTTTTACCTCCTCTTATGTGATGACTGACGGTTGTTGAACACTGAAGCAGAAATAATGCTTCAGTCATTTATCTAATAAAAAGTGCACGATTGTTTTATGGTACAAGGTAGAACTTTTGTTATAACCATCGTCACTATCATAATGTCACATCACACTACTCCACATTCAAACAATGATTTAAAACACGTTGCCTTTTCTCAGTGTGCTTATCGAGTTTGATTTGAATCCCACCTTCTTATGTTCAGACATGCTTATCTATTTGAAACATGCTTCATCATTCTACTTCTTTCACGACGTTTTTCACGAAAGATGTCATTCCCCACCTTAAAAGTGAAGTATCTTATCTGTCTCACAGTAACACTGAAGCAGGCAGAACTCTTTTGTGAACATTGAATCTGTGTTTGAGCAAGATGTAATGACATTGTCTGCTAGTTGCCATGGTGCTAGAAAAAGACCATAGCAGATTTTACAACAGTCTGAAAGCTTTGTGCAGTCCTTCTCTATTCTTCCATCACCCACTTTCTTTTCTTTGTCCTTGCTTATAACTGACACAACTTTGTAGCTTCAATAATCTCTGAGCTTACTGATCCTTATTTCATAGAAAGACAGCAGATGAATGTTGTCAGCTATTATTATATACTATTATTAAACACAGATACAACAAAACAACTAAATTAATTGTTTAAATAGGGTCAGACATTGTTTTAAACACACCTGGTGGTTTTAGTGATGTGGTGGACAGGGGTCAGCATGGGCACCACTCTGCAGCCCCAACTACAGCCAGCTGTGAGATCATGGCCAGCATTGTAATTTTTCTATGATGACCTATGTCTACAACAGCGTTAAACTCGCCAGGTGGTACTATTGTTGTGGCGAATCGGTATAAGTTTCACTTGTCTAAAATTAAACAGACTGAGGTTAGAATGTGCACCAATAAGCCTCTGAGAGCCGTGTTATACCAATCAACGCCCCTAGTGACAAGTGACTATCAATCATACCTGGCCACAGCTGCCCAAAAGAGAGAAACATGGCTCAATGTGGTTAGCTAACGTTGTTATGACTGAGGAGGGAGAAGAAAAGAGACTGCCTTAGTGACCCCATGAAAATCATTTTTCTGTTATTTCTTCACCATGCTGTCATGAGAGATGGGGGCTCGGTCTACCTTGTGTAGAACCACTGAAGCAGTTGGGGTTAAGGGCCTTAGTTATGAGCACCCCAATGGTGTGACTGGAAGATGTTATGACCAACACTGTTGTGCACGTGTTGGTCGACTGTCTCACTCCCACGGCTTACTGGTACACATGTATACGGCAAAGCCATTGCTAATCTGATTAGAAACACTTTGCATGTCTGCAGGTAAATATGGCAAAGGTAGCTTTATATAATAAAGAACCACTATTTTAAGCCTTAAAAGTTAGCAACTGAATTAAGATGTGACTCTTAACTAAACAAATACATTAGCATAAATACATTTTTGAATTATGGAAAAGCCAAGGCATGGGCTTAGCCCTACTAAAAGAGACCTGAGGATGGTGGTGGGGGACAAGAAGGGGCAGCTAAAAAACAATTATCCTGCAATAGCCGATAAATGAAATCAAATTAAAGGCCAATGTCATGCCATCTTCAATTTGTGTGCACATATCTGCAGTCAGTATCATTATTTGCAAGATGTTTATTTTTTTTCTGTCTCCTTTTATAAGCTTTATGTGCATTTATATGCAGTTAAAGTGAGTTGATTTGACATCAGATCAGCAATTCACACTTGCCAGTGAATTGCTCAATAGTTTGATGTCACAGTTTGGTTGACTATATTTGCAGACAATTAATTTACCTATTATGCATTGAAATATGCACTCCCACTTAATGTGGGTAGCTCTAGCCTATTTTAATATTTAACTGATATTTTATTGTACAAATAATCAATGTATCCCTGTAGAAACTGCACTACCTGCAGCAAACAAAAACCTATTTTCAGCTATGTAAACAGAACTGCTTCTAAAACATATTTAGTCTTTCTCAAATGGGGGTACTGTACAAAAAGGGAATGTGCAATCACAGTTTTTTTAGAGGTAAACCACACTGGCCATGTCCATTGGAATAAAAGATTATGTCACAAACTGCAACAGTATGGCCCTTTAATGTCTTTTTAATAGCTTTCGGACAGAAGCTACATCAAGCTGAGGTTATACGGGGCAGTGCTTGTTAGCAAGATAAATTCAGCGTTGATCTCTTCAGGGGATTTGGTGATAATGACAAAATTACTGTTTTATCCTTTAAGCATAATCATGCAACTCTGAACAAACCAGACCGAATGCTACTGTCAGATTTGAAAATGACTCCTGCTGAAAGAGGAATAATAACATCTTATTTAAGCACTGGGAGCTGCCGAGAACTATGGCCACAAGACAAAAGCAAGATGGAGGCTAGGACGATCAATACTTCACTCTGTATGAAGCAATGGGCATTAAATACTCCTCTTTTTACTCCCTTAGGAAGGGAGCAAACATATAAATCAAAACCCAATCACCCACGCCCACTCCATACACGCCAACCCCAGACCTAGAAAGCAGCTGTCTGATGAGATAGGGTTTTTTTTTGTCTTAATTGTGTTATTATTATAATTATTTAGAATTCAGGTATTTATATTAAGTTTGCAAGTGGTTGAATACCCTTAGTAAAGGTCATAGGTTTAGAGACTGAGTGATGGATTGAGGAGGGAGGAATTTTGGCCTCCTTCTGTGGACGAGTTTATGAGAAGAGAGCTTGCAAATGACTGTTGACAGGGCAGGGGGCATTCATCAAGAAAACAAGCCACATGAGCACTGAGACCCGAGTTAGGGCTGGAATGAATCTCATAGAAACAAATCTAATCTAAGCGCTGCCAGAGAACCCATTTATAATGTTAAGATCACAACATGAATTCATAGAGATGAGTGCAGGGGGGGACAGAAAAAGAAAGTCAGAAAGGTACCAGCTGAATAAATGAATGTATAAACTTTGTACTTGGAGTATATGTAGTCTTTTGAGATATTATTCTGCTTCCTCCTTGTTAAGCAAAGAGGCAAAGGGTTTTAAAGGGGAGTCCTTTTGTTATTAAAAGAGCTTCTGTCAGTGAAGTTCCACATTCCTGCTTGGTTCAGCTCATTTGCAAAATGCAACCTCACGTCCACCTCATCTGCACACAGCTCCCTTGGTGTAGGGCTGGTTCAGGGAAGAATGGAAGCATGTGGCCGTTCTGTCTTTCACAGCAAGTTAATGTCTGGCAGCACTACATGTCCCTGACTTTCAATAAAAATTAAAATACTTAAGATACAGACGTAAAGAAGTTTAACGATATTTTATTCAATAAACAGGCACCAACATCTTAAAACTCACTGCTGCAGAAGGCAACGTGAAAAGTTACAATGTTTTATAACAAATCTGTTTTGGTCCTAAACTAACAGTGTTTCATCCAGTCGGTTTCAGATAAGTCTGTTTTTTAATTTTCTTCTTTTCTTAAACTTCTTCTTTACTCATGGAAATTGGCAATCATGTAATAATCCACTTATGAGGGTGCAAGCTTGCATCACAGCAGTCTCAGGAGCAGTTTTCAATTCAGAGGCCAAAACCACCTCAGGGTGCTCTATCACAAACTCTCCCAGGTCAAACTAGAGCTCTCATCTTTGGGCTTCCTGTGTAATCCCAGATCAAAGGTCCCAGGCAAACGGGAATGGATTCTCTGCTCTAACAAGCACACTTTCTCAGATCGAAAAAATTGAACCAATTTTTCTTTATCTTCGTTTTGCAGGTTAGCTCACTCAGTGCAATGAATGAGATAGAGCGTGCCATGATAGTGCCAGCCTTGCTCATAGCAGAACACGCAGGAAGACAGATCCGGATGCCTCTCTGGCCTTTTGATGTCTGTTTTCAACCTTCTGTTTTCTAGCTCCTGAGAGTAACAACTGATGATAAGCAAAGGAATGGGTAATACATTCCAACAGAATAAGGCATCACACAGGACAACGTTTTAATAAAATGGACAATTGATTTGCATTTAATCTGTACCAAAAAAAAGGCCAAGACTTCAAAGCCTTTTTCCATCAGTGGCTTGTTTGATACACTGTCTTGACCAGCAATTCTATAACCTTCAAGAGTTAGGTGTTATTTCGGAACCTTACAGTATATATACAGTATACACCAAAAAGATCACCAAGCCATAGTTACATTATTTTACCGGAATAAGCCCATTTTAAAAAAGATGCAAAGATGCTCTTTACTTTCTAAAGGAGTGGTTGGATTTAATGTCTGAACATCAAGACTAGATCTGGACTGAGCCCATGTTTGGACTAGCTTTGAATAAAGTCTGTAGCTAGAGGAAACAGTTAAATGTTAATTATTTAGATAGTTTACAGCTGGCATGCATGTTTCTTATTCTATTCTGTTTATTGGGTAATCTATCTGGTGTCTGTGACAGATGTAAACCATCGGACTGGATGATGTCACCATGTGAGGGCGTGTATAGTGAGAAAAGAATGGGATCAAGGACAGAGCCTTGTGGAACCACTGAGAGTGTAAGTCATTAAATTGCATTGGAAGTACCAAAACCGTGACTCACCCAGCTGTTAGTGTGTAAATTTGCAACTATTTAAAGTATGTATAGTATTTATACTTTTTTCACTGATTTGACTGCAGACATTGACATTATCATATTCACCTTAAATCTGAGTGCTCTCTCTGATAAGAGCAAGAAATATCATGTTAGTCATCAGATGACATAGTGATGTATCAGACATCACTTCCTTCATAATGAAGCAGGGATTGTCTTTCTACATTTTTACAATTCTTTACTTCAAAGAATGAATTCAGAATGATCATTATTTCCTAAAAGCTTGAACACAATCTTTCCTATTTTAATCTGTAATGAAATCTATGATCATTTGCTTACACATGTATTATTCTAACTATGATCAAGGTTCTCTTAAAGCTAAACCTTAACTGTAGAAGTCAAGCAAGTGGCATGTAAAACCACCGCCCACCCGAAATGTAATAGGAGAGTAAGTAAGTGGCCTATGTTGATATCTTAGAAAGTCACTTAAAAACATTTAAAGGTAAATCTTCACACATAAAGATATGGAGAGGCTACGCAAAATTTATCATACAAACCAGGCTGTGCTATTTTTTTTGTCCATACCCATATTTTATGAGTTGTGATTTAAGTATTTGCATACGTAGTGTCATGAGTATTAAGCAACAAGAACTCTTCATCATGCTTAGTATTACTATGAGTCAGTTGTGGCCTGTTTTTCCCCGTCTGGCATCAACTTTTAGGAAAACAAAGGGAGATGAAAATGGAAAGGCTTACAGACATGGAGGAAAGTAAAAAAAAACTAAATCTGGGCCATGTTCGAGTATCTGTTTCATGCTTTAGATCTTCTAAAAATCAGAGGAGCTGACTGCCAGCCAGATCTAAAGTGATAAGGGGGGTGGGGGGTCAGGGTGAGTATGTGTGTGTGTGTGTGTGGTCAGGTCAATGAGAACAAAAAGAAATAAATCCAACAGGATATCTCTCAAATGGAGCCAGACAAATCTAAAAGGCAAATAGTCTCAATGATACATCAGTGATGGTTTCTTTTTTTTTTTTACCACCACCTCAAACACAGACACACTTTGAAATACTCGAAGTACTCGGATGAGATGACCTTACATGAACCACAATTTCAAAATCAAAGGCTCTCCTACTCAGAAGTACACTGGTGATAAAAAAAGATCACAATACTGTACGGATCGTGTGCAAATTGAAAGCAGACGCCTTGATAATAGTCAGTAATCTTCTCTGACTGCATTAAAATGTGTCTGCTGTGTTTGAATGTTCCTATTTAGTTGTTTAGTGAATTGAGTACCTAATGCAGAGGGGAACTATTTTCTGCCTCATGTGGGCAGGGTGCAAGGGTAAATTAGCACCCCTCCTGGAAATTTCACACTATACAACATCTTCACCACGGCAGGTGGTATCACTTCCACCGGGCTGCTAACAACTTTGGGAGAAACACTGTGAACCTAAACATTATGAACAAACTGGTGAGAATATCGTAGCATATCAGAGTGCCAATTTATCTAATGAGAGTGATGACTACTTATTTAAGTGCTGCTGATTTTTGTCACATGGCCATGGATAGTTGGAGAATGCAGTAAACTCTCTTTACCCAGTAATGTGAGGTGACTTGGAATTTTATCATGGTTTGACTTTTGCTATTAAAATATAAAACATGTTTCCTTGACATTTTTTCACAACTACTTTACACATTTTACACATTTAACTGTTTAACACTATACTTTTTTTTTTTAAAAGAACAAGGGAATCTGGAGGGTGTTGTGGTTTTAGTGGTTTGATTTTTTGATTTTTGGTTGCATTTTATTACATCTCTTGTCATTTATCTACCTACGAAAAAACTTGTTGTGTGTGTTAAGGCTTATTATTGACTTAACTGTGGGCAGTTCCAAGGCTCGTCAGGTGGGTGGCTCTGGGACCCTCGAACACACTGTTGAGCTCTATCAGTGCCACGAGGCCAATTCATTGAAACACCAGCTACTGTGAGGGTAAGCACTTAATGACCCTAGACCTGCCTGTACTTTTACACTCACACACAATTTATTTTAGTGTCTTATGTTGCTGGTAGGGCAAGTATTTGATTTAGAGGCCTTGCTAGTGGCTACTGGTTAGATCAGAAGAACAGTGATTGTGGTTAATGGTGGCTGATGGAATCGCCTATCAAGTCAGTTGGGCCAGTTACTGTAGCTTAACCTAAACAGATGCAACAATATTAGGTTGGACCGTGGCCGACCATCTGCTCTGTGTGAGAAAAGGACTGAAGAATGTTTCAATCTGAGAAGATATGGTATGGATTTGGCACAATGTTAGCATCATTTAATTGGCATGTGCTTTGTTTCAGACCATCAGTATGTGCAGTGTGACCATGGTAAAGCCAAGTCATTTTCTTTGCTGGTTTTAGCCGTTAACCATTAGCTACCAGTAAATAAGTAGAGCTAAATTATGAGGTGGTTGGACTATTCAGTGGGCTGTAGTAGTCAGCTTAGAATTAAATCTAGATATAGGGACAGATCACACTGGCCAATTTGTATTTTTTGCATACATTATGGTAGAGAAGCAACAGAATGGTGTCACCTTCCGTATTTTGGTGACTCAGCCGGATATTTCTCAGCAGAGTCATATGACAAGTGAAAACATTATGGAAAATGATGGGATTGATTGCCTCGAATCCATGATGACAGTCATGAATCATCATTTTTTCTATGTTAAAAGTTTAAAAAAGAAAGACTGAATGTGGTTAAACCCAACATCTCAAAATCCCAGGTGGTAAGTGAGTGTAACAATAAGCTGCACATCTTAAATTTTACACATGAATTCAATATATTTTTTTTCCAAGCTGTTTCTTAACCCCAAGTAAAAAAAATCGTTTTGTTATAATGATTTTGAAACTTAAAAGTAATAAAACCTTGCCTCTGCCTCTCTTTCTTGATAAAAAGCAGAACTTCAGAAAGGAATTGTATTACCAGATGCACCACCTTAAGCGTTGTATCTGATTCTGAATTACTGAATTGTAAAGAAGCTAAGATAAAAAAATCCCACCCATAATAATTCAATCACTTTCAATTTAACTTGTAGAGGACAAATTGTTAAAGATGAATTCTTTGTGTCAGAAGGTCAGTTTTTTGGAAAGAAAATGTCTCAACTCAATTGTGATGACAGAGAATCTCATAAACGTTGTGTCTTCTCCATCTTGTGGCACACTCTTATTATTTGAATAAAATGGTATCGTCTGTTAAGCTTTGAGGTATCCTCTGCAGTGTGTGGGAGGAGAATAATACTGTGAAAAACTGTACAACCCACATAAAAAAGCAACATTGTTCTCCCACACATCACATCCAACAAAACCACTTTCATTCGCTGCTAAACATTCTTTCAAGGTGACGAATAAAGGAGACATTCAATAAAGTGCATCTTTAGACACTGTACAATGTGAGCCTGACCTTGACCCAAGCTGAACCCTCGATACCCAGACTCCATGTAATCTTCTGAGGCAGCAAATGTATGTGGTGAGGTTGTCTGCATAACAAGAGGAGGTGCTTTTTACATTTAGTGGATTCCAAAGAGCTTGTGCTTAACACATACATGTATTTTACCTGAAAGACTACACTATTTAAAACCTGCTGCCATTTTTCAAAACTCTCCAATAATATACACAATAGAATTTTATTAGTAATAACTTCCAAACACAGGTGAATGTGAAATCCAGTCCTGGGGAATATTTGTATTAAAATAATGAATATTCCCACTTAATTTTGTTTTTGTTCCTAAACTTTGAAAGCTTTGAAGGCATTAATATGCTATTCTCACACACACACACACACACATACGTAGGCACACATCAAACAGAGCTCTCTCTAGAGAGCATTGACGTCACTTTTCAAATAGAGACAGCAATATAGTTTGACTAGAGCGCTGCAAATCTATTCTTGGGAATGCTGAAAGCTTCCTGCTGTGGCAATAAAGCAGCATGAAATACACAGCAGCACGCAGCGAGTGTTAGGAAAAATAAAATTCACCCCATGGGTGTAAAGTAAAAACAAACACAGTCCAAGGTGCATGTGTAGGGAGTAACTACAG
Source organism: Microctenopoma stevenorrisi (assembly GCA_032270685.1). Taxonomy (NCBI): domain Eukaryota; kingdom Metazoa; phylum Chordata; class Actinopteri; order Anabantiformes; family Anabantidae; genus Microctenopoma; species Microctenopoma stevenorrisi. The sequence continues at coordinate 13,852,052 of JAUMTR010000014.1, read as the reverse complement.
CAGGTGGGGGCTGGGGTGGAGCAGGCTGTATCTGCTCTCTACAGTAAGTGCATAAATAATACATTAATAAATAAAATCACAATATTAGGCGACATCACCTAATTGGCCCCCTGATTAAATACTAATTATTGGGATGCGAGAAATGAGTAAAACAAAAATAATGATTATTTAATCATCAATATAATTCATTTACTGGTACAACATGCAATCTCTTGCAAGAACTAGCCATGTAATCAGAACTAAAACTATATTTTATTTATATTTAAGGCTGGGTCTATCTCTGTAATTAAGACTGGTCAATGATTAAATTCTCATAGGAAATATCCAGTATAATAGTACTGTTAATAATTAGCTGCGATTACTGTTTCTTCTGTAAACCAATGTTGAAATCTGATACACTGCATTAAAGTAAATGTGTTTGGAAACAAATATGACAGAAAAATAAATCTTAAAAGTAGAAGAGCTCAGCTGCTGCAATGTCAGCAGAAATGCTACGTACGTGTGTTCTAGATAGCACATACATTCTTTTTTTATATATTGTTTACCCTACTTGTTTACATTCAGGCAAATTGACGACATTACGAGCCTGCTGACTAATGTACCCATGGATAAACAGACAGCTGTCTCTAGTTGAATTCCGTACTTTACAAAAATGACATGCCTCTAAACTTATAAATAATCTTCTTCCAAAGTGGTGGATTCTGTATTATTTATGGATATTTAATAGTGTTGGTCATGAATGTTTGCTGTGCAGGTTCACATTAAATGTTTATCACACTGGGTGGTGTCAGATTGCATGTAATGTTTGTGTGTCTGAGTTTGACTGAGTTATGGCTCTGCTGCACCTCACACGGCATCTGCTCACGTCTCTCCCTCTGCCACTCTGCCTTAAATCCTCCCATACGTTCCCCCCCAAGGCTTTTGGCATTCTCTTTTGCTCTGTCCTGCAGAATGTCAATGACTATTAAAAAACATTTCCTGTAATTTCCTAACAGCTAAAATGTCATCCTGTGAATGACAATTTAAATGAGGAAGGGGCACTATGAATACTTTATATCTCTCCTCCCCCTGTAACATTAATCCCATTCGAATGGGATCCATGAGTATGTACTTAATTTCACTATTGATAATGCTAGCATGCAGATAGGTATGATGACAACACACTTTGCCATGTCTTGATTTCAGGTCCAGAAATATGAGTCAAGTGAGTCTACCACACATACACTTCCTCATAAAATTCCCAAGCATGTTCTTCATGTCTCGACGAGTTAGAGTTAGAGTTCTTTGCTGTAGTATCGCAGATTTTATGGGAACCGATTGGTAATTGCTGGTGTCTTCTCTTTGTAAGTCACTTTGGATAAAAGTGTCTGCCAAATAAAGTAAAGAAAAGAAATAAAACCACCTTAAACACAGTCCAGGTAAAAATAAAATACAGTCCTTTAAATGTTAATAAAACCATCATCAGCTGGGTGTGCCTGTTATCTAATTACTAAATCTGATAATCTCACAAACCTGAATGGTATTTGTCAGATGCATGGCACAACTACTACCAGCTTGTTTACTTTTGCAAAGTCGGCTATTGAAATCATCAGTCTGGAAAGAGTTACAAGCTTATTTAAACTTGGTACAGTAGTGAACATTCCCACGAGTGTTGGACCTTCTGAAATTAGGACACTGATCACTCTCATATCTAGCGTTAAGAGGGGACCTAAGAAAACCAGGCACACTCATTTAGAAAATTAGTGCTCAGTAAAAAAGCATTATTATGGATATAATGAGCATTTATTTACAAGGTTATTTTTTACAAACACTAAGCACCATGTATTGATTCAACAGGGGCAGCCACAACACACCACCAACAGTTCTTTACATTCTAATATACCAGGAACTAGCTTTGCTGTTAGCCTTCATTTTGGTGTAGCTACATAATTCCTGACGACCAAGTAAGTATTTACACTTTTGCAAATAAATGGCACCAAAACCATTTTTTTCCCACAACATTCTTCTGCTAGAAAAAATAAAATGAAAATAAAATAAGTTGATGACATTCTGGTAAACGGACCTTTTACAAATTTTACATGCAGTTGCCTTACTTTGTATACGGATTGTTGATCATTTCTTCCAGTGGCGCACAGTAGTTATATGTTATGGCATCATTAGCCTGTCGATGGCACTCGCCTTGTTGAAGGTAATAGAGACATAGCATGGGACAATTTCACACGCAGATTAAAAAGCGCCTTGTGTCAGATGCTGTAAAGCAACAACTGACCCTCATCTGTGTTTCATAGCGGGTCTGATGTTCTTTTATTTTCAACATGGAGCTGAGTCTGTTTCATTCTTTTTTTTTTCTATAGTGATTGTGATTAAGCATCTTAATCTCTTTTTTTGCATCAGTGGTAACATTTTTAACTGTGGTCAGAGTAACTTCCGTCTTTGCAGTCTTTACATTCATTGTGCTCTGCTGTGACACAAACAGACGATGCCAAGTACAAGAATTATGCACACATTGCAAATACTTTTTGTGTTTACATATCTCCACACACACACACACACATTCTATACGCCTACTGTATGTGTCTACACCTTCTGTTCACTGTATAGCAGTGGTAGCAGAAAAGTGAGCATGCTGAAGTGATCTGTTGATTTTGAAGATAAATGGCACAGAGCAAGATAGACTGACAGCGGGGGACAAATGTGTGTAAAGGCATTAACTGAATGACCTTCAATGGCAGGCTGCGACTAAAGCGGCAGCATGCATCCTGAGATGGCCTTAAGAGAAAGGGTGACTTGGTTTCCTTGGCCACGCTCTGCAGCAGATAAGAAATAATACTGAGCTGTAGGGATTAACCTCTCTTCTTTTTTCGGATGTCTATTGCACACACACCACCCCTCTCCACCTGTCGTCCTTTCACTTGATTCATTGATTTATCCCTGCAGGTGAGATGAAGAGTGCTGTGGTGGCAGGATGAAGCACTTGCTGAGGGATATGAACATGATTGCAGCTAAGAAGGAGAAATTACAGCTTGTTATACAATTTGCAGGCAGTGGTAGCCTATAGGCTTATAGAGTACAGTTCTGGCTAGAAGGTCTGCAGCTCAAATCCCTGCAATGCCGAAGGAGAGTCAAAGAAAGACTTTGTCCACAGTCAACAAGCACTGCGGAGCCAGGCATTAAAGGGACACCTGGTTGTCGGTTTGAAGGTAAAGCCTATGATTATCTTCTTCTTCTTAGTCTCTCTGCCTTTAAAAAACCTTCAGAGCTGTGACAAAAATGAAAACAAACAAGGAAAGCATAGCACGTCATAATTATGTCTCAGAACTGTGAAAGGAGTTGGTTTAGACCAGTTATCCACATGAAAGCGACTTTTTTAAGCGGATGTAAACTACGCACAGAGGTGATGCGAGAGTCAGTGACCTTATCCCTCGCTGCAAGGAAATGCACAAGTCAGCAAAGAAAAGAGTGAGGAGTAGCAATGAATCATATAAAGCAATCCTGAAGACTCCCGGATAGATGGCAGCAAGTCCTGAAATTCAACCACTTCAGTATTTACACTTGTAGGCATTGATCCATTGCTGCTTAAAACTGTGGAAACGGTGTAAATGTGGAACATGTTTTTAACCCGTCTTACCTAATTTCTTCTTTAGGAAACAGCTCTATAGCTTGATGCTGCACCAACTGAAGACTCTTCTTCCTCAATATTTAAATCGATCAGGTGTATTATATGTTGTGGTGGTTCCAAACGTCTCGCATTTCACTGTTTGGAAACACTCAAACTTGCCTACATTAAATAGATTTTTTCAGTCAGGCCTGTCATTCAGAATATGCTCATATGCTCCTATTTCGATCAATCCAGCTGTCCACACAACCTGTGCGATAGCTTGCCACTCACGCTATATTCACATAAATGTGCTTGAAGTTGATTTTTGTCCTTTTTCCGTTTTTAACCACAAAGACTAATTATTGGCCTCTGAACATTTCTACAAGCAGGAAACACAAAAGAAAAGCTATTCTGAGTTTTTTTCTCCATTTGTGTTTTGATTGTTTGTATTATTTTTAACCGTGCACTATGGAAACCTGAAGAGGAAGAAGAAGTTGTGAAAAGTATGCAGTCACCAGTAGCAACAGCAGGAAATAAGAAAGTCATTTGTGACAAAAGGCTTTTTAAGTTTTAGAGATATAGAGTGTGCAAGGCATCAGTTCAGCTTACAAGTGTGAAGCCAATAGAGAACAGCTGCTTAGAGATCTATGTATATGAGCGGGATGCATGCATCAAAAGTATGTGTCAAAAACCAACAGCAACAAACATATGAAACGAAAAGTACAATGACACTCTCTATTTATCCACCAAGTGTAGCAAACAGGTAAACAACAGCAAATATTTGCAACAAGCAGACCCACATTTATCAAGCACAAGCCTAGTAGGAAGTCTCTACTCATACAGAGCACACAAACACCAATTGAACAGAGCCAAGTCATGTACTTACAATATGCACATTAGCACAAATAGCCTATTTCCACGATGCAGTGAAGCAGAAGTTTGCATTTGAAGCCAAAATCTGAACAGCTGAAGAATGGGTTTAAGACCTGGCTTGACTAATTCTGTATCCTGTAGTGCTGCCATCCTTCGTTGGGGTTATGTTCTGGCTCCAATCCAAAACCCAGTAGCAGCACCAGTTATAGAAAAGCCTTAAATTAAAAAGAAAAAAAAGAAGTCTGTCCAGGAGGCACATTCACAAGGTGCTAAATACAAGACAGTTATACAGGTCCTTCTAAAAAAATTAGCATATTGTGATAAAGTTCATTATTTTCTGTAATTTACTGATAAACATTA
>JAUMTR010000014.1:13824002-13847011 GCA_032270685.1 Microctenopoma stevenorrisi | reverse complement strand
GAATTTTTGGTTTTCATGAGCTGTATCCCACAATCATCAATATTAAAACAATGAAAGGCCCTGAACTACTTCAGTTGCGTGTAATGAATCTAAAATATATGACAGTCTAATGTTTATCAGTAAATTACAGAAAATAATGAACTTAATGACAATATGCTAATTTTTTGAGAAGGACCTGTATATGCTGACAGCAACAGGCATGACTTGAGGAATAAAGCGCTGATACAACATGACACTAGCACAGCAAACAGAAATAGACCACTGCTTTATATTTATCAGCATGATATTTCAATAGCTTCACTAAAACATTAGGCGCTTCACAGTCACTGCTTGTAATACTACTTCGAACAGTAATGAAGAAATACACAGTCATAGGAGCAATAAAACCAATCTTACCTTTATGAAGTTATCAGCCTTCAACGAAGTTTGATATGACATTATTATATTCATTAGCTCCCTCCCTCTGTTTTCATGAAGGCATCCGCATTGTTCTGTGATAATCTGCTCAAATAAAGGTTTAATAAACGTCATTGTGAGAATGGCTTTCCATATGCTCAAATCAGTCCCAGGTTCAATCTCCATGCCATTGACCTTCTTTCCCATATCTGAGGGAGGCATGCTATGATAAGCAAATATGTGATTAATACAATGGAAGATTCATCCAGACACTTAAAACACAGCCGTCGTTAGAAGATTTAACTCCAACTGTGGTTTTCCTGCTCTAAAAAGTGACAAAGTCTGCAGTGGAAGGAAACGGACTACTGACAAGGCTTGCTTGTGCATGCTAGCAGCGCTGCAACTTGGAACAATAGTATTTGACACATTTTTCAGGTTCAAAAACATTCTTTTTCTTTGCTCCCTTTTCACTTGCTGTCTAATGTTGCTATGAATAATTTTCTTTTTGGCTCACCACACTGCCTACTTTCTTCTATTCTTCTTTGCGTCGTTCATTTCTTTGCAGATAATCCATTTTGATCAGTCAGGCAGCCCGTTCCTTGGTAGCCATGCAACATAACCAGATTGCTGGCAGGTCCGCTTCCCTAGTTAATGCTACTGCAAAAGCACAGTTTGAAACTGAGAGACGAACATTGGGCAGCTTGGAGAAAGATGTTTGCAGCAGGACCTTGTCACGTGTGTAACAGCATGGCTGAAAGCGATTATACTTTTGGAACAAATTTACAGGGTTAGGTGTCAGTTTACTCTCGTTGTACTATTTGACTCTGCATACCAGAGTGTTCTGCATTTATTGCTTCCAAATCTTTAATTTTAAGTGTTAGTCTGCGTGTCTGTAATTTATTAGCTGCTGCATTTTAAACCTGTCAAAAGAACAGACATTTTTGTAGTTATTTCTAAGGTTGGAATAGAATAAACAAGCAGGTACAAATTTCACGGACCCCAGAAGAAAAGGGGCCTGGGCACAGAGCCTTTATGACGTGCCTGCTAATATTTCTTATTTAATAGGCAATAAAAAGACAAAAAATGATCCCAAGAAGATACAAACACACACTTAATAAATGAAGATACAAAATAATTAGAACGAAACACAAAATACACAAATAACAATATAATAGTCATATTACATTTTTTTTTGTCTTTTTCAGTCTAAGTCTTGGGTCTTTTGCCCATCTGTTCCCAGGAGACCACATTCTCATAATCCAATAATGGCTGTCTCTCTTCTTTGCACAAGCTTGAGCAAATTTAGAATCACAGCAGGTTTCATACTCCTGAGTTGAGTTTCATTTGAATGGTCCTTATAGCCAACTCAAATCACATAACTTCCCATTTTTCGCGTAATTGGTACACTGTTGTATTTCATCCTTGCCATTTGGCAATCTCATAATGCCTTGACTTTTAAAAACCCATAATTCAGATGAAAGATTGAGTGACTCACAGCCAAGCAGAAATGTTTTCTCCAATGCCCTTTTGAAATTCAGCCAAGCAAAATCGCAGTTAATTAGAAGCGAACAAAGAGGAGGGAGTGAAGGAAGAACACTGAGGGTGACAGCAGTTTTCGTGCCCTGGAAGAAACAATGATCTGTTGTGGGTGGTGGTTCTGAAAAAAAGACAAATGACACAATGTGATAGACGAGTGGATAATTTTTTAACTGTCCTCAGTCTGCTTTAATATAATGATATATTCTTATGAAAATAGAGCCATGTTTGGCTGATAGAGGCTTTTTTTAGCAAGCTGTACACTACAGTTTAAATGTGACAGCCTTTGAGTTGTCATTGTCACATTTTTGATATGTGCAAACCAAATATAATTTTGTCCTTAACAGCCAAATATGCACAACAACAACATGGACACTAAAAAACCTTATGTCACTGCAAACAATGCAACTTGGTGACGTTCATCACATGACAAACGTGACTTTTCAGTCACATAAGTCACGTTACTGGTAACAATAACGTCATTGAACATTTGGCTTGTTGTGCCACCACAACCTGGAGGACAGTCTCCATGTATGATTGGTGAAACTGCTGGAGCCCGTTCCCATGCGGACATGCCATGTTTTGCATCTGTAAAGGCAAAATTTCATCTTCAAATTAGCTGCACAGGTCAGTTGTTGCTTCAGTCCCATGTTTGGTGTGCTGTTTTCCAACTTTCTCGAGGATTTCTTAGAATTATATCTTCCCTTTTCCCTCCTCTTCTGGGTCAAATATTATTGAGGCTACAGTAGAAATAATTAATGAGAGCTTTGATAGCATTTCGAGAGCAAATTCGGGCTCATCTAGCTGCTCAGCGTGGAGCCTATTCAGACAAGGGGCAAGCTCCAATCTATCAAAAGAATAAAATGTTAAAAGTTAATGGTGTGGGTGACACAGACGAGTGAGTATATTCCTAAATCACCAGTCCTGCATGAATGTGCAAGTTGATAAATCTAGTGTGAATGTTCTGAAACCTGGACAGTAGTAAATAGGGCAGCCTGAAATCTCAGCTACAAGATCCATATTTGAGGTCCACATTCAGCGTCGTGAACAAAGCGCGTATCCGGGCGTCTTTAGGATGTGTGACGAGAGGAAATAAACCTGACAGATCCCCACTCTGTCCTGCATTTGGTTTTCGCATTGAAACGCGCTCGGGATTGTCAAATTAAAGCACGTCGTTCTTTGAAAGTCACTCCTTTTCATGCCCTTGATGTGAATAGACAAGCTGTTCCATGGGAATCGCAGCTCAAATGTCAAAGCTGATAGTCTTTCTTTGACACAAATGGAAACATTACTTTTGGCTTTAAGGGAATGGATTGTTGAAGTGACTGTTAAAGTGTATTTCTGTGAATCCCATCTAATGCTTGGCACTGTTCTGTTTCTCCATAGAAGTAGATTGGCTGCAAAGCAAACTGTTTGGTATCTCATTACCGACTCTTTTTTTTTCACAGTAGAAGCATAAGCTCAGTGTCTCCTCTATTGTTTCTGGCATAATAAGGCGCAGTGGGCTACCTGAACTCGAGAGCAACTTTCACCTTCAGTGGCTTTGAAAGGACGCACATTTATCACCATCAGTATCCACAGGGCTCCAATGCTCATTCACACATTACCTTAATTAGGATTTTATGAGAGGTCATTCCTCTTACTCTGCCACTTAAAGAAGTGCACTGTAGACATGAAAGGGGCAAAACAAATCACATTTATTATCTCTGTTAGCTCACCTAAATTCATAGTGTTTCACGAAGCACCCTGAGAGATGTTTAGAGTGCTACTGTAAAATTTGACTGTAAATGTACTCTCACTGGCAATTAAAGGTTAATTTATAGTTTTGTATTACCAGCATCATCCCTCTGTCACCATTCACAGCCTATTTGAGGAACTGTAAAGCTGCCCAACAGTTCATCAAGTCTTGTTGGCCTAACTTACAACATAGTGCATCTGTGGTCCAGAGGGATGGTGTTGCTAGTGTCTAAGCTGACTTGATGTGTGCATAAGCTTTGGGCAAGTCAGTCTTTCTCCTACAGCACATTAGCCGGCTGTTAAGTCAAGATGGTGAGGTCAGAGGGTGTTCGTGTTAATGAATGCAATGAAGAAGAACACCGCTGCCTCTTCAACAAAAACCTGTTAATTTTATTTTTGCTCGCACTGTGTAGCATATATTTTGGATACAGCATCTGTTTGCAGCACTACTGTGTATATTAATGGAGATGGTATTTGCCTCTGGAACCAGAACTAGGGGATGGGTCCATCTGAAAAGTCTAGAAACCACAAGTTTACCTGAACTCTGACATCAAAGTGTTCTGTCAAAAGTTAATTTTACCTGGTGACGATGCGAGATGATACCTTTACCAGGTATTACTAGATATCAATCTAAACCACAGTTGATTGAGATGTCAAATAGATATGAACCAGAATGTAAAACACAAGAGGAAACATCACAAGCTCACTCAAGTCATTGAGATATTACGCAATTTCACTGAATAAGTCAAACATTTGACCAGAGGAAAATCGAGGGGATTTCTGAAGATTATGCATATATACACTGTAAAGTGATGACTTATGTTGTGAGTGAGTGCTATATAAATAAAGCTGAATTAAATTGAATTGAATATTTGTGGTGCAATGTATCCAAGACAGATATCGCCATTTCTAGAATTATGCTGCTGCTGCAGCCAACTAAGAGACATTCCTTTTGGTTTTATACATCAAAGTCTGTTTACTGGTCTTTGGGAGTTGTGCTATATATGTGGAAAGAAAGGTCGTTAAAAAGCTATTGTGACTCCACTGGAAACCTGGGGTTGTACAGTTGAGCTGAGACTCACAGAGACCACCCCAGCGCTGAAACACACATACTTGACTCACTCGAATGGCATTGTAGCACCTGTAGGAGCACGTACTGTGCGTTTAATAGTATGAGAAGCCTGCAATGCTAAATTGATGCAGGCTATTTTAATATTAGTGCTTTCTGTCATTTTTTTTCTGCAAAAACATTATATTTTTATGGCCTATGTTTCACTTTGGGACCCCACAGATATATTTTTGCAAATCAAATATGATTGTATGTGAAGGTAATCCCTCCCATCATTTAAAAATGCACTTCATCTTCTTCTGGGTGTTAGTAGCTAATGTTCTTACATCATGATTGGAAGTGTGTGTGTGTGTGTCAGTTTAGTTTTGGGAAAACTTTGTTTACATTTCTAAAATTGTGATTCCTCATCAAGGTCCACGTACCTTGATGAGGAAGAGGTGGGTGAAGACGAACATGCCTTTGCAACTGGATTTAGCATTCAAAGCTAATGTATTCATCTTTACTCAGAAATGACTGGGGCTCTATCTATGATTTCACTATGTTCTAAACTGATTAACCGTGATCCAAAAACTCATGGCACACTCGCCAATAAAATAAGCCAGACGAGACAGTGGTTTAAATCATTCATAGAGACCCACAATTAGAGCCGTACTGAACTGCAGAGCACTTGAAGTGGCATATCTTTGATAGATCCTGTTAGTCGAACAGCGATTTAACATGACTCATTAGACTGTGTGACGGCTTCAGTCAATACCGAGCCAGTATCACTCACCTGTGACTGGATGCCCTGTTCTGTGGCACTAATCTGACAATCAAGCTGGATCAAATACAGAGGTGTCTTGCTCCATCACTCTTCTGTGTAACTCTGTCAAGGGCTCTGTCCGGCTATGTGAGCAGCACCTCAGGGGAAAAAGAGGTGAGAGGAGAAGGTTTTAAGAAATCAGAGGAGAGGCCTCTGATGTCGTGATGGTTAATTTCCAGTCATTAGTCAGTTCCAGAACCCAGGACACAGAAGCAGTCATCTCACGCATTGAGAGATAATCAGCTCCGCATTGATATCAAATGTTAAATCAAGTCACTGCATCAGGGGTTCCCATCCATTTATTATTGTGTTATGGCCAGATTAGTGTTCAGCTCAAACAGGCAAATTCTCATCATGTCAGACCTATATCAGCCTTGCCATTCAGAAAATGAGCACCATATCGCCTTTATAAAAAATAAATGAATAATCTAATCTGCAGATATTATATCTGTCGTATTTGGAGTGGGCTGAGTGTGGGGGGGGGGTGTTTCTAGACGAATGGACTTTTTTTTCCAGCTCTTGGCCAAACAAAGTAGAGCAAACAGTTCCTCCATAGCATAGTCTCTGTGTGCACATCATTAATCAGAAGGCACAAAAATGGAAGTTTTCTGCTGTATTTCAAAGAAACATTGGAGCCACAGAAACACAGTATGCTGATGAGCATACTTTCTGTGTGGGAGTGGATGGCAATGCGTCTTTGTTCACTATGAGTAGCCTATATACGCACATACCTGCAGAGAGATAGACTCAGATAGATCGTAGTCTAGCACATTTACAAAGCAATTTTTTGTGGGAGAGGAGACACTGGGAAAGAAAAGGGTGTAGTTTCCATCAGAAACAACCTGTGTCTTTTGTCCCATGATGAAGAATAAAGTATCAAAGAATAGCGCAGACTGCATGGTGACTATTCTATACGTGTTGTGCTGACTCAGCAGAACTCTCCCTCTGAGCGGCTGATGAGAAGGAATAGCCTTGTGGAGGAAGCAATTGGGTGTATCCATAGCTTCCCTTATCATTTGAATCCAGCGCTGCCGAGTTCGTACCTGCAGCCCCCTGCATGGATGGGAAACGACCTGTCTGTGTACGCCTGGCACTCTCTCTGTCTCCATGTACTCCCTGGACCCTTCCTCAACACAAGCTGTTGTGACCTTTTGAACTTCTGCACACAGAGGTCTTTAGTGTCCTTAATGTGCGTTGTCTGTTGCGTTGCCTTGTGACCTGTTATCTGATCAGTGATAGCTTGAAGAAACGCAGCAGGAGTGTATCCGTGGAAGTCTCACATACCATCTGCTCGGGTCTGCCAAACTGGCTGGGGCTCGCGTGGCAGACAGGAGGAAGTTATAACGTAAAGTTGTTCTGGGCATCGTGCCTGTCAGTGATTCAGTATTTTTGGCATGGCCTTTTAATGCTCACGTGCATGGGGGAAGTGCCCTCCGCATGAGGGAAAGTGTGACCGAACGTGTGAGAGTAATCTGAGGTTTCTTAATCGCTCTGACCAGCATTTTTTAAATGTGCTGCTCATGTGCCAAGACTCTCCATGGGTAAACACACATGACAATTTCTACATTTAAGGGAAACTGGGAGTTTAGGAAATACCCTGATAGCAGTTTGTGTGGGCCAAATCCATATTTATAAGCGACAGCCAGGCTATATTCTTTGCCTTCAGCAGGCTGTGGAGAGCAGTAAATTGAATTCTGCCACGCAGCTCTCCCTGACAGAATGCTGAATAAGTGAGAGGATCTGTATTTTAGAGAAATGCATGACTGGTGGCCCGCATACACATTAGAATAAAAATGATATGTTGGGTGGAAAACTCTCATGGCACTTGACAGACAGTGCAACAGCACAATAGCAGCTGTTTTAAAACTGAACATGACTGAGAAACTGTTTTTAGATGATCAATAAAAGGCAAAAATTATTAGTATTAGGATTTATTTAGTCTCAGGGCTGCTTAAAAAAATGTATTTATAAACTGCTGGAAGGTATCCAGAATAGATTAATGCAATGTTATTAAATATTTTATTTACTCCATTTTCTAATTTGGTCAAAACTTCACAGATTAAATTTCCTGCAGCCAGGGACACAGAAAACAATTCCTACCGGGCGTAGCGGTAATGCAGTTTTTCTCTGAATTAAATTCTCTGATACTATTGCAGTGTGGATTATTATGCATAATTAATAAGACCCAGAGTAGCGCCATTTATTAAGTCTGACAGAAAATAATTTGGAGCTGTATGAATGGGAATTACAGCAAGTTTTTTTTCCCCTTTTTTCCTATGCATAAACATTGTTGGCAACTGTGCAAGCATTATCTCGCTGATTATCCAGGTCAGGTGTGCAGGGACAAATGGGCAGCCCCCCACATACTGTTCCCCAGTTGTGCCTACACAGTAAAAAATGGAGTGTCAATATTTCAGAGTAAACATATTTTAGCCTACATAGATTTTTTACAGTAAACCAGCTCTAACAGCAGAGTTCAAAGTCAGTGTAAAGGTTTCACTCCACACAGTGTGGATCAGGACCAGTCTGCAGGTGTGGGCGGTGTCAGAGCTCACGTTTCGTCTCTAATTATGACATTAAATTGAGTAGAATTAACACTGAAAAGTTAACACTGACCATAGAGTAAATTCTACTCTCATTTTGAGTGGGACCAAATGTTTTCTGTATGGAGTTAAAATCAACTCTCTAAGTGTAGATTTGACACTCCCAAGGCAGTCTGAAGTCAGCTGGAAAAGCCCTGATTATAGTTTGGACTGTGAGACCACCAACACACAGTGGACATCTAAATAACATGTATAGTGGTATATATAGTTATATTGCTAAATATAACTAGATTTTAAAGGACGAGAAAGGCCGCACACTCATGTTAGTATTACCCTCATTTGTCGTATCAAAAGTTCAAACTGCAATTTGAAGATCAGAAAATGTCTTCAGTTCGGTGAATCAGAACAAACACAACAGAGTAACAAGGAACAGTATACTGCAATTACTGATAGGGGCTTTAATTAGATGTTTTGTTCTATGTCCTAGTTTAAAATTCCCTAGCTGGGAACTCGGGATTGTTCTTCAGCACGAATCTTCTCTGTGATCAGTGTTCTGCTACCATGGCTCGATTCATATGTCAAGGCACGACGCTGCGTGCAGCACGATCGCAGTTTTACTTCCTGCACCCACAGAACATGTGAGACTACAGATGAAATAGTGTTTTTGGAGGGACACAGCACACATCTTTAATCCACTTTGACTTTGTGTGTGCAGCCACAAGGCGATGGCTTTGTGCGTGTGGCTGTGAAGGTTAAGCCCATCACATCAAAAGTGTGATGATGACCGTAGTTCTCTACCAACATTTGAGCTGGATAATTACAAAATGAACATGTAAATAATTAACGGCATTAAGCATGACATGCTCATACATCCTTTGTGCAATGACACATTATCCACATGGCCAGTTTTGCTACTAATCAGGGCTACTTCAGTTGCTCCCAGGCTTTTTGCATCATTAGCTATAGATGTGTATGTACAGTAGCTGCCACGAACGGAAAGAAAGAAATGTTAAAAAGCACAGCAAAAGGCGAGCAACTTCTCATGAGTCAGCTTGATGTCTGAAAGTAGAGCAGCCGAACAGATTAGAAAAATGTTATGACATGAGGAAAGAGGGCTTTTTGAGGTTGTTCTTATGACATTTCTACTCATTAACAAAGACCAGTGTATAAAGCAACAGGGAGGATTAAAGCGAGGGGGACCACACAAATGTCAGATAGAAAACTACAACATCAAAAGCACACGACACCTTCTCCAGCTCAGAGCTCATCTGGCCTTGATTCAACTTCAGGTTGAAATGCTTTGGATGTACAAGAAGCTCTTTTTTTGTCAGTTCATCTGAAGCTCTCAGACTCACTTTTCATTACTTTATGTTTAATTCTGAGCTGCTTCTTCTCTCACCACCCTATGCTGTGAAATGATATAACCTTTGCCTAGCATAGAAGAGCTATAGATATTGAAGAGACGAGGGCATACTTTCCATCCGTCTGACTGATGTGTTTATTGTTTGGATTGTTTACTTGCTTTATCATCCACCAGGGTGGAAAATTGTTTTTAGCTGCCTGAGACCTACCACAAGCAGAATGTATGTTTGATATACATAGTCATATAGAGCATATATAGTTCTATGCTCTATTCACCAGCATTTTACTAGTGTGAATTTACAAGATATTTTTCCCTCTTTCTGATTTACTGATATAGATTGATAACTCATGACCGCCCTCATCTACAGTTGCATTGAAACCTTTGCCCTTGGTTGTGAAGTATTTCTAATGTCTAAGGGCTTGTGCCTCATCTACTGTACTGAGATGTTTCCAAGCCGACAACAGATCGATGCAATTTGATTCAACCCTGATACAGACTCTCCCCGCAGAGTCTTGTGGTGCAGTGTGATACTGTGCAGTAGAATACTGTATGATGCAACATTAGATGTATTTTAATGGTAATTCCGCTAAATCAATGACTGCATGCAACAGAAAGTTTGAAGGGGGAGATAAAAGAGTCATATGAAATAAATTACATTTACATTCAAATGCTATCTGCATCAAAATAGTTTGTTTACATTGATTTCACTGTATTATGCTGCACAGGACTTAACCAAGGCCGTAATATGTCCCTAAACGGCTCATAAAGGCAAAATGACTGTGAATAGATATTGTGAGTTGCTAAACATAAAGCTATATCTTTAGCAACTACTGGTGCCCTAGTTGCTATAAGCACATGATACATTGTTGACAGATTAATTTGATGGTTAAGACATTAAGTTTATAGTGTGATAAGTAACTTCTTTACATTTTGCAACTTTTCCATTTTAACATGCCGCCATCATTACAATGCTCTTGTGTCTGAAAGAATTTCAGACACAAGAGCATAAAACATAAAACACTTTGACAAGGCTAGAGTGACACTTTTAGATATTGAACTGCAACACTGGATATTTCCACAGAAGAGAAAGCTACATTATAGCCATAAAAAATATATGCCTTTGTAAATTTCATTAATATGTTTTGTAACACTTGCAACTCATCATGGCAACTACATTTATTTTGAACCTGTGGTCATTATGTTCTCAGGAAACGTTAGTTCCAGTTGCAACTACATTTCCCCACATAAACATATTTGTGATTGCATCTGACTTGTATAGGAACATCTTTCCTCGAGCCAATCAATCAAGGAGTGATTGCTGTTCTTAAATATTTGTGCAACTACAGCTGTCTCTTTCAGAATTCATATTGCAGAACTCATCTCCTCCCCATCTTGGTGTCCAGTGATACTATCCAAAGACTTCTAATAGCCACCAACTGACTCCACCACCGTCACCAGTGTCTGGGCTCTGAGGGTATTGTCAGGCGTGTATGTAACACAGACAAAGTATTTTAAGGTAGGTATCTTGTATCCCCTATTTTCATGTTAATGACATTGTTTTGCATTATTATTTTGCAAAGATCAGCCTCCAAAAGCTCAAAGTTGCGTTCACAGAGATTGCAATTTGTAATCCCAATATACAAACTATGTAAAAAATGAATTATTCTGTCTTCACACAGTAGAAAACCTATTTTCCTTGATGTCTACATTGCATTGTTAGGCTGGGATTTGTGTTTGGGATCAGACTGTTTCTATGACTGATAATGACCATTCAGCTCTCAGTGCTTCTGAAACTCAACTGACCTACACTCCTGAGCACCTCCCACACAAAACACACATAGAGTGAAGGATGGTATAGGGTTGGGATGAGGGAGAGCTGACAGCTGACCTCAGTGTGGGGGACACACATTTAGTGAACAGAGCATTTGCACTCATGTTTACTAAAGTTCTTTACTTGAAAACTGAGGCCCATAAGAAGCACATTTGTCCATAATTTAGATCCATATTTCCTGTATGGGGTTATTCCTATTATTATGGGGTAATTCCTACATTTATTTATTTGAGTCAAAATAAAAACAAAAGAAAAATATATTTGCAGTTATTATAGGTGTTATGGTTTAGTGGAGTGGTTGCGTCACTCTTTTACTATATCAAGTGAAAGTTACAGTAGAATTTAGTTAATTACTTCCAACAAACCAACGCATTTCCAAAATAATGGCCCAAAAAAGATTTTAGCCTGGAAAGGAACATTACATTAGAAATGAACAAGGGCACAACCCCAAATCTGTCTGTTTATTCTAGGTTTGTAAAATTAATTGGTTTTCCACAAAGAGGACATTGTGATGGAATACACAGATGGGATTTAGCTAAAGTTGAATGGCTTCAGCGAAGAGACAATCAAATGTCTGACACCATTAAAGATTAAATACTACAAATATTTCCACATGCAGTTCAGAGAGAGGTTGTGTCAGCAGCAGGAGAAGAGAACATTTCGTGGACTCACTGATGGAACCACAGATGTGAGTAATCTGAAAAAAACAGTTTGCAGTAGGTGGATGCCAGCTTGAAAGTGGCTAAGACTTCTGCCGCAGAGACTTTTTTTTGGATTTGTCTATATATTGGCTTCAGGGATTTTGTTTTGATAGTGGAAGTAACATGTCTGTCCATCTCACAGGTTCACAGGCTAAGCTAAGAGCACAGTTTGCTAATGTGTTGTATGTCCACTGCAGGAACCGTGTATTTGATGCGATATCACAGGAAGCTTCCAGGGAGGCTTGACTTGTCTCAGATGCACTGAATTTTGTGCAGGTTGTTTCAACTGCAATGGGAGAATCATCAAAACAAAATACATGAATCTTTTCTAGTAGATTAAGTTGTTTGAGCTGAAAACAACCACACATGTGACAGATTTCCAACAAACCTTGAGTTGGAACGAGAAGACAGTTCAAAACATTCATTTTATATAGTAATAATTAAAGTAGCAATTATCTGATGTTAAAGCATCTAAAGCTGTTTTACACTAGCTGTACAATATATTTACCTTTGAGCAGTGAGCTGAATGCATTGGCACAAATCAGCGAGTCATCAAATGAATTCCAATGTGGAAATACTGGATAATTATATGGAGAGATCATATGTCATATGTATGTTTTTATTTTAAACAACATAAAAACAGCATATGCATCAGCGCTTTACCTTTTTATTCAACAGGCTTTCCACAGCGCTTGAGTCATATCTGGCCTTGAGGACCATGTTTCTGTGTGGTGTGATGTGTGAACGTGCTCTCTGACACCACAGCGTTAACTGTGAATTAGCCTGTGCACTATGTGATGCAGGCTTTGTTGTTAATGATTTCAGTGTAGACACTTCCCCAAAACTCCCAAACTCTGATTAGGTTCAAACTCATCTGTACAAGTCACTGTAATAGGAGGAAGAACAGCATTTTAGCAGCTTACACAGAATAGCTGCTGGGAGAGTCTAATCAGACGAAAACAGAAGAGAAACACTTTTTGGATTGCTTTGCTATTTCATTTTGTTGCATTAGCGTCCTTAAGTTGGAAGTTACTGAAAGAACCTTGTATAAAGTAGACACTGTTCCTGTGCTCCTTTCTAAACAATAAACACTAATTACTTTCATATTCTTGAGAAACTTGAGGAAGAGTGGTGAGAGCTTGTTATATGAAGAAGCTATGGGGTAGTTTGTGCTGGAGGGAAAGATGGAGCAGGACTATTTATACAGAACCATTATATTGAATAGATATTTCTTCTGGACACATGTATTGCCTATGAGATACCTCCCTGTGAATCTAAAATATGTGAGAGTTCATTGTGAGACTTTAGATTTTTTATTTATATAAATGTATGTATTATATATAATAGCTCAATGGGATAAGCATCAGACTAGGAAGCAAAAGCAAATCCCAGCCCCTTTAGAGCTGCTCACGAGTTTAAGATTTAAGGTCTTAGTTTACAGGAAATAAAAAACTGCATTAATTATGTTAATTCTTTTTACACATTAAACTTTTCACATTAATCTAATGTCAAACTCAAGGTTTTTTAAATATATGTTTTTTAATCCCCAAAAATTAGCGCAACAGCTGTCTTACCGAACAACAGGCTGCCTGTGATCATTCCCACTTTGATTACGTCAGATCAATCAAGCATCTGTTGATGTATACAACCCTAATTTCAAGTCATAGCTAGCCCCTAACAGTAAATTCTGATAACAGAGCATTTCAGTCTATGTTCACTGACATTGCCGGTAAATATGTTTGTCTCATGCACCTGTGATTAAAGAACAGAATCTAAGATGACACTATGAGACAAAATATCAGGACAAGCAGAAAAACCTGAATGCAGAGCAGATGTTACAGCAGGTAGAGCAGTTGAAGGAGAATCTGACTTCACATCAGGTTTTTACCAGCATCATTCACCAGGAAATGCAGTGCGGTAACGCCACAAAAATGGAACATGTAATGAAGATTGCAAAGCAAAGGTTTATCAGAGCCAAAGGTTCAAGTCACAAACAAATTCAGGCGACGTGGCTTATCATACAAAGATGTGGTGGTTAAGTCGGGGAAAAAGAACTTGAGCTGGACGAGGAAATCTGTCAGCTCATGGACAGCAAAGGAAAAGACTCCTCAGTTCCGCAGGATGAAAAGTGGAAATGTGAGTTGGCGTTTCTGGCTGACGTAACTGCTCATCTAAGCGTCTCAAACTTTCAGCTCCAGGGATGGGTCTGCATGATCAGGTATAATACAGTGAAGGCATTTTAAGTGAAGCTGCGCTTATGGGAAGCACAAATGCACCAATGCAACTTGTCTCACTTTTCCTGTTGACAAGTTATGGTGAACCAAGTCAGCGCCACAATGCTCCCAAGTGCACAATTTGCACGGCGCATTGGCGACTTTGAAGCACAGAAAAGTACTTCCGAGCTGCTTCACAACCTATTTACCATCAACGTGGAATCTGCAGCTGTACAGATTCAGATGGAGTTGATAAAGCTGCAGTGGAAGGGGTTCATAAAGGCAAACGACAACACCGTGAATTTAACTTGCTTCATTACTAAATCCGACCCAGCTCTGTCTCAAACCTTGTGCATGTTTGGTAGCACATATCTGTGTGAGGCGCTGCTCCTTGTGATGAATGTTAACAAAACATCACACAGGATGCGTCTCACTGATGAACACAATCCATCCTGAGAATCTCCACAACACAGAACTCTACTCCCAAGATCAACAAACCCGTTGCCAGAAAAAAAGAACATCTAGATCTAACAAAATGGCATAAGAGCAAAGAAAAAGTAACGTCTTGATTTGTTATTAATTTAACACAATTTTTATTTATATTTTCATTTTTTTTGCAGCATGTTCACATTTGGAATTTATGTAATTTCAATCATTTATGTAAAATATATTTTTTAGTTTATTGTATCTTGTCTGTTTCTAATCATATTTATGTTCAAAAAAACGCTATTTTGCTATTTCCTTAACAATTATGTACTATGGTAGTTGTCATTGTCACAATGGAGCCACAGGAAACAGAGAATGTATTTTCATGTTCGTGGATTTTCCATAGCGATACAACAGCTACTGTATGTTTTCCTTTGTACAATAACAGAGTAAGTTCCCATGTTAGGAAACTGACATTACAATGCTTCTATGTTGCCTCTGGGAAAGCTCAATGAGTTTTGCTGCAACACAGAAAAGCTTCACATCCATCTTGCTTTGGGAGAGACACAGTTTTATGTAACGCAGAGCATTTTATTTCTGATGAGCAGACCGCTGCTGGAATGATTGCCTCACATTAAACAATCCCAGTTTGCAGCAACCTGACAAGCTTGCCTCTCATAAGGGATGAGAATGAGAGCAAATCAGCTGATTATACAGAATCCTCCCCCTCAGCAGGGAGTGCTAATTCTGACGCTTGCATGCACAAAATCATTAATCAATGAATGCTTCCAATTATGCAGGAGACATTCATTTATACCACGCTCTCGGTTTCTGCCCCATTTCAACAGCAGACATGGTGTGAGAAGAAGAAAAAAGAAAGACAACACATTACTTTTTGTAGAAGTGAAATAAATAGGAGAACGTCTGTACAGACGAGACTGTAAATAAGATTTGATTAATGGATGTGTGCATCCAGATAAACATAATACATCCAGCCATGGCTGCTTAAAAATTGTAAAGAGGGATTATCATTTCCTGGATATTCTAATAATTGGGAAGTCTGACTCTATACTTGTAAATCTGTTATCAGCCTATGTTGGTACACTGAGCATGCCTACTGTAATACAGATTTCCGTTGATAGCAGTGATATTTGAAGGCAGACAGTAGTGGAGAAGGAGAAGAGAGGAGCAGATGGCGAAGAATTCTCAGGGTTTATTTCAGGAGAGTTCAGCCTTTACGGCTCATATACTGACTTAATTATGAGACAGAGGGGAGAGTGAACCCCTGGTAAAAAGATTAAGTACGGCAGGGGAATCTTTATTAAGACCTGGAGAATCCCGGATTTCTGATAAAAACCACTGTGTAACTGAAAACCTCCTTAAACCCTGACAATGCATAACAGGGATTGAATGTGATAAAGCACCTAAAAATATAATCCTCTGTGTCACATTAAGTTTGAATTTCATACAGTGGAAATATATTAGGGATTTCTTGGAGGCAGATTTTATTTAACCATGTCATACTCAGCCATGTGTAGCAGCTGGCTAATGCGTTTCTGATACGTTTTATTTGCAGGAATTGCATCTTAAGTATTAGAATGGTGGGGGATAGGATCACTTTCCAGCAGGCACGTACTGATCTCAAATAGCTCATAATCTCGTAAGGCTTTGAGCAAACAAACAAACTTGCTGCTTTCATAAAATGACCCACTATTTGTTGGTAAATTTACTTAACCATGCTTCAACATGAACTAGATGGTGCGAGGCATTTCACACTGATCCAGAAGTATTAATCAGCTGCATTTATACTGTCAGACGTCTTCGACATACTGTAATTTGTTCATTTATGCATTTTATGTATGAAAACCACAGTAACATGCATTATTTTCATCATGTGGTGTTTGTGTTTGTACACTACAAGCTATGTGAAAAAGAAATCAGCACAAAACAAATCTATCTCCCAACAACACAGAAGATGAGAAAACTAAGACGAACACAAACCGGATTTGACCACTGTCCACTGCACAATTTGGCAGCGCAAAACAATACAATGTCCTTCAGATACTTCTTGTGGAAGCAAAAATGTTTCCAAGTGCCATTCCCAATAGTGTGATGACACTCGCAGCAGTGAAAATGAGCTCTACGTTGCTCTGGGTATTGAAGCAGCTGCTCCAATTTACACTTTAAATAGCGGAAAATGCAGTAAACATCAAGTTCACAAATGATCTGTAAAAGCCTTGAATTTAGAGGGATGAGATTAGGGCAGAGCATTAGCTCAATGTTATTTAAATTTCATCTTTAAATAAGAGGGGTCTGCTCTGAAAGAATCAACCCTCTCGGAGGGTTTCACTGATGAAATCTCATATTCAGTGTGAGGATCCTGATAGAACCTCTGAGCTATTATTGTACTCTGTCGCACATTTTGGAGTCATCAAAGAAGCCCTCCAATGCTAGCTCATTAGAGTAGCTTTAATCAAAAAGATGGCTGTGTGTCTCTCTACATATGGTCCACACTGATTGCATCACACTATGAGCAAAAAAAGAAAAAAAAAAAACGCAAACAAGCATCAGTTCTGATTCAGCCAGACAGAAGCAGGAAAACAGATCTGCGAAGGTTTAAAAGCTCTGAGCTGCACGTCTTGTAGAAGGTGCTGATGCCACAGAAACACATTAAAACAAATCCACAGCAACTTCCCAACATCTGCAATATTGTGGGAATCTGAAACTTCCTGCCCTCCTCGCTTGGCTTTGTGCAAAAGCTTTAAGTTAACACACTGTCTGAACAGAAGGTCATACGTGCTCTTTGAGCGAGGCGTTCAGGGACAATACAAAGTGCAGGTCATCTGTGTTTTGGAAGTGCTGTCCAGTTATGTATACACCTACACACATACTTTGCTTACAGCCTCATAGATATAAAGCTTAGTAAAACTATAACAGCCATTTTTCCAGCGGTCGACTTGGTCCAAAATACATTGTAGACTGTAGTCAGAACTCAAAATGACCCTTCTTCTCTAATGGTCTACATAGGCTAACAGATGGCCAATATCAGCACACTGTGAACTTAAACGTTTTAATAGTAATGTACAGTAAATATACACTCAGGCCAATATCACAAAAAGTGAACTTTCTCTTTAGTTTTCTACATATGTGGTCTATTCTGAGTAAGTTTAACATTAATGCTCCTGTGTTTTTGCAAAAATTTCTCTACTACTCAGGCCTACGCAAAAACACAAGGTGTGAGTCAGATTGTTTTTCTTCCCTTAGTTTTTAGCCGAAAAACATTTCTTGTTGAAAAACAATGCAAAGGGTCACCCAGACCTAGGAACTCGACGGGTCACCTGGTAAATTAAATGTTTATCAGACTACAGGGAGGAAAATGTAGCATTTATTACTGATACAAAAAAGAAAAACTATTTAAAATAAAGGCTTTTGTAATTTCCCTTTTCGACCATCCAACACATAAAATAACATTGTGCAGACCTTCCGTTTTTTCATCATCACATCCAGGGTGGGTTATACTGTCACGGCAGTGTGCAATTTCCACAGACACCTTGATGATTAAAAATCGTTTGTTAATAGGGAAAGATGGTGGTGCCAAAGACAGCTTCCCTCCAATGATGATGATGATATTTGCCCTTGACCTACATTTATAGAACATTACAGCTGTTGCCATAATCACCACAATTATTTTCAATTTGCCTTCGTCCCCCTCTCTCCTTGGAAAATTAGGGAGAACTCCAAATGAACAAGACTGCAGAGATTGTCGCCATGAATGAAGTGTCATTTTCCCTATTTAGACTAGATGAGCTGCAGGTCACCTTTTCCAGTGTTCAGACTTTCTTAAGTCTCTAGCTCGTCTGCTTGGAAACTATTATCAGCCCCTGTGGACTATGTAAGATTAGTTATGCAATGTCAATTACATCAGTCATCAGTTATGCCACACTGAACATTAGATCAGCTGTGAGTGATGGTGAGAGTATTCTTTGTGACCTTCTGGTAAAATATCTCTATTTCAATTGTTCTTGGGCCAGAGAGTGGCCCACGGGTGCATGAGGCTCCTGTGTCAGAGAGGCGCAGTGTCAGGCCCTCTCTGAGCTCCAGGGACAAAAAATGAAGTGGACAGCTGCCGATGACTGAAAGCCCCGGCACACAGGAAATGGCTAAGAGACACACACATAGCTGTCTGCTGGCATTAGCATGAGTGACACTCTCACCACCTTCAGAGTCACAAAGACATCCATGTTCGTGTCACAGAGGGAATGATACTGAACTACAGGTAGGAGCTACAGGCCCACGGGGGGCTAGTGTGTAGAAGGTAAGTGGTAGCTGGGTGGTGCTGTAGACATTATCAATGATCAGCCCTAACCGTCAAAGCATAATGACAACTAGGGTGACAGGAAAAGGTTGTGCAGTGATTTTGGCAAAGTAGTCAGAGTGAAGAGTGCAGGTACTGTGGGTCGTGGCGCCCTCAGGGGAAAAGTCAGAGGATCATTTGCGTGATTAGTAAAAAAATCTTCTTAAGAAAATGTAAATATAAAAAAGTTACTCAGTTAGTTTCTCAGATATTCAAGTGACACAGAGTCACCTGGTACAGCTCTTACTATAAGCTTTATCATAAAGGAAGGTTTTCAGCCTGGTCTCAAATGTAGAGAGGATGTCGCCCGAACGTGAACTGGAAGATGGTTCTGAAGGGGAGGAGCCTGACAGCTTAAGACTTTTGGCTCCAATTCTACTTTTACACAATCTAGAAATCACAAATGGATAATATTGTGATAATGACGTGTGCTTTGTGGATAATATTGTCCTATAAGATCTTCACAGAATTGTCTCTCGCACCAGTAAAGCACATGCTAACCGTGTGGCTTCACTAATGGTGTGTTGAAGCCAACATTTAACAGATGACGTAGATGTAGGGCGAAACATCACTTTGTTAGAAAAAGCCTGATTTGTCAGAACCCCAAAGCCCCTTGTAATTATTTAGTGCCACATGGAGCGGAAATATAACCCCCTCTTCTTCCCGAGTAAGTCGTCACGCTAAATGCCCACTTTTTCTTCCTCCCAGAAACTTCAGCTGAGGTTTGCTTTGCTTGCATCATCCATCCAGTCTCTGTAAATATGCGGGTATATTGATTGAAAACAGTCAGAGTAAAGACTCATCCCTTGATCTTTCTGCCACTCTCCCGTGCAGTATTTCCCCCTCCACAGTCAGGTCATTAATCTTCCTGTTATTGGAGAAACGCACTGACATCTCTCCATAAAATGGCACTTAATTTATGCATTATTTATGCCTCATTTATGTGCTCAAGTCTTCCAACTATTTATCAAATGCCCCCTCTCATGTCAAAACATGGAAATTGAGTACCGTTACTCATGATACTTGCAGCCAACACGCAAATCAGTGGATAGGAAGTCGCTTGGGACTTTCACTCACTGCCACTGGAAAGTGTCATCCAGTGACAGTGTGGCACGCAGAGCTGCTTTTAACATAGCTGGTACAGTAATCACAAGAGGGCCATTGCACACAATGATGCAATGGGTTCTAACAGTGGTGTACATTATTTCTCATCTCTGATTTCTGCTCTATCTTTGATGCAAATATGTTTCTGTTTGTATGTTCATATGCACTGATTTCCAGACAAGACTTAACGATGAATAATTCATGCAGTGGAAACTTTTTAACTCCATAAATGGTCCATACATGGAGAGGCCCACATGCTGACTGTGCGCATCAGTGCAGCAGCCTGTGGCTAGCCAGAAGGCGATGATACTCCACCTTTTACCCCTTCCCTCTGCTGTCCTATCTTTGCTGCATCACCCCAGGGGCAAGGTGTGTCACACTTCACAGAGCACCCAGACGCACACACCTGCACCGCCTCTGCAGCTACGCATCACCAGCTATCAGCTCCGCAGGAACTGGATAACCTCTGCAACCTCAGCTGTCGCTTTGTCACTGTCAATCTGAATTCCGACTGAAAGCTACTTTTTGACATGTTTCACTTTGGCGTCTTCATAATGCCCTGGTATCCAGCTCAACAGACTGTACTCTGGAGACCTCAGGAAATAGCTTGAAATGGAGGCTAAAGGAAGAGCACAGATATTATTCAAGGGCAGATTGATAAATAAATTTAGGCAATGTCTCTGCAGGGCTTTTTAAGTATTTTTTTTTGCATTTTTAATGCAAGAGCTATTTTCAAATGCTGGAACTTAAGGAAAAACAAAAAACTTTTGACTCAACGCTTTCTGTGACCTCTTTCCTAATCATTCAGTGTTGTTAAGCATTTGTCATTGGACTATTGCAGAAACCTTAAAAAAACTATTTTAAAATGTATACACTTTTGAAACTCTCACATTCTTACTTAGAGGTTATAATTTTTCCAGAATACATATTTTTTGCTAAAGATTGTTCACATATTAATTATAGAAGGTGTGGTTGACACCACTTATAGTTTGCATTTGTCCTTGGTTGAGCAATTACAGTTCATTGCACTACAAACAACAAAAAGAGGAGAAAATTACTACTTAAAAGCATTTGCTATAATGCCACTAAAGATACATTTACAGCATGAATAATGTCTATACTCTATGAATGTCTACTTCATCTTAATTTTCCACAGACCTGACTGTCAGCCCTGGTTTTAACCAGCTCTTCTCTCCAGATTGACAGATCCATAAGGTGGTCTTACACTAGCACAGGGTCCAATTTGTCACTTTTCCCCAGGAGCATGAATCAATGATAAGATGACTTAAGTCAGTCGCGTGGGGAAACTCTCCCTCTGCTGATGATGCATCTGTGTCTTATATAAACTGTAGCAGATGTGGCAGCACTTACAGCACTAGCTTGGCATTAAAATGACATAAAGCAGAGGGTAACAAGGGCGCAGATGTTTCCCTTTTGAAGGAAGAAAGCATCTGTTTATCTCTTTGCTTCACTTACTCCACCATCTAGTTTTTATGACAAATGTTTCCATGTTATCATCAAACACATGTATATAAAAGGCTATTTACAATTATTTTAGATGATAGATGACATTTGAACTACAGTATTTTACATGTAAGCATGAACTTTCAGTTAACTTAGCACTGCTCCAAATCTGAGAATTACATTTGTGCCCATTATGCCTGAATAAAAAAATAAAGCAAGCTGTAAAATTGTATGTCTAATGTGTGTATTTTGGTGTGGTGATTAAAAAACAACACAGGCGTTAATCTACATGAATTTAAATGTGATGAAAAGGGTGGTGAAACCTAATGATTGTTCTTATGGTCTGTTTCGTGATTTTGATATTGATCCAAGAAACATTTTAAGCTTCTGCACTTGCCTGAGGTGAGTACTTTAAAAGGTAGTGAGCACAGAAAAAGAGTTCACAGTTAGCCCAAGAAGTAATTAACATCTTCATTGTTTGATTTTCTCTACTGATATATAGAAATGAAAATAACGGGCTATATGTAAGTTTTACATATAATCTGTAACTCTTCATTTTAGGAGTGCATTGGAATGATTTGATGTTTGTATTGAATGAAACAATATTCAATGGGCTGCACTTTTACACTAAACGAAACTAGAGCTAATCTACATTTTCATTTTAAAAAAGGTTTATCCAATAGCAACTGGACTTGTTAGTTTCTTGATGACGTTTCACCCATCCATTCTAGAGGGCTTTCTCAAGTCTGGGGAAATGTCGTCAAGAAACCTACAAGTCCAGTTGCTATTGGATAAACCTTTTTTGAGATAACCATGACCTGGATGACTAAGAACCTTCACATATACATTTTCATGCTCTACATTTCTTGTCACCAATAGAATTCTAGTGCCCAAAATAAATATAGTACCCAAAAGTATTTGGATATTAATATTCAAACCCTGTATGACACACAATTAACATGGCAGCTAAATTTTGAATTCTGTAACATAATTGAGCATGTTGGTGAAAGAAAAGCAGAATTAACATAACATCGTAACATCAAATGGATCAGAATGAGTGTGTAGATACTGTTTACACTGTATGACTGTTGTAGCTGAAAACAACAGTTTTTTTAAAGGAACATAACACACAAAGACTAAATTCTGCAATTATAAGTGCTGTTTTAAAACAC
The DNA here is from genome assembly GCA_032270685.1 of Microctenopoma stevenorrisi. Lineage (NCBI taxonomy): Eukaryota > Metazoa > Chordata > Actinopteri > Anabantiformes > Anabantidae > Microctenopoma > Microctenopoma stevenorrisi. The sequence continues at coordinate 13,824,300 of JAUMTR010000014.1, read as the reverse complement.
ATGTTGTGTTTGCTAATGCACATTTTTAAATAATTTAAAAGGATTACTGATTATTAGAAAAAAACATGTGCAGATTGATTGATTGATGGTAAGATTGATAAAATCGCATCTTAAACTATTAGTGAATAAAAATAGTTGGCACCATTATGTTCTCCTGTACGTTCTGAAATATCATTGTTAGGCAGAAATAACTTACTTTATTTGCAAAGATACCAAACCATATTAAAGGCATTGATTATATATTTAAACGTATATATATATATATATATATATATATATATATATATAAAACGTATAT
>JAUMTR010000014.1:13772460-13815462 GCA_032270685.1 Microctenopoma stevenorrisi | reverse complement strand
GCTACAAAAGACCTAATCAAATTCCTTGTATGTGCAACATACTTGGCGAATAAAGCTGATTCTGATTCTGATTCTGAACACAAAAATGTGGAGTGGCAGTCAAAAGCAGGTACATTAAATACATTTCCTGATGTCATGTGCTGCTTAGAAAAATTACATAAAGGTGAATTAAATTATGTAAAATTAGTATTTCACTGAAGCAATGAATTGTTTGAAATGGCTGTGTACGAGTGTATAGTGGTGTAGTGGTTTGGCATGTTCTCCCCATGTCTGACTGGGTTCTCTCCGTGGGTTCTCTCTGGGTACTCTGGCTTCCACTGTTCAATGCCATGCATGTTAGGTTTATTAGTGTATTGTCCAAGGGTGTGAATGTGATTGTGTGTGTGTGTGTGTGTCAACCTATCCACGGTGTACACTGCCTCTTGCCCAAGACAACCAATAATAAAGACAAAGAACATAGTGTATCCAATCAATGTATAATATACAAACCAATTTCAAGAGCTTTGTAGTGATACCAAAGCAACATTGGATAAATTAATGGGAAATATAATCAAGGTGTTTCAGGCAGTCTTTCATCTTTCAGTAGATGCTGGTGGGATCCCTTTTCAGTTTTTCATTGGTGTGTTTGTAGTCAAAATGAGAGTCAAATGTGATTTGTTTGTAATTAATTGCTAAACTATCTGACATCATTAAAATATAGTTTTTCTACAACATGATAGTTACATTCGTTACAGAAATCTCCATTTGTGCAGAGCGCCTGGATGCGTTTAGGAATCGAGAGGAGGATTGGCAAGTTAAAACATGTAACTGAGAAATTGTTTTGCAAACAGTGTTTTCCTTACATGGCTTCTGGATTACATTATAATGTTGACGGCACAAACCTACAGCATGTTCCAGTCAATCAGAGAATAAACAGGAAAATGAGCAGTTCACTAAATAGGGATCATGACATGCTTGTGCTGTGTTTTTTTTTTCTTATCATCTTGCATCAATGGAGTAGAGGATAAAACAAAATCATCCAATTAAGCATAATATGGCAACTCTAAATAAAGAAAAACAGGATTTAAACATCTAATCTAACATTATTAAAGCACAGTGTTGATTCCCAACCCGTCTTCTGTTTATGATCTGACACATATGTTCATTCCTGGATTCATCAACAGCTCAGATGTAAACACTGAAGCCTCGCGGCTGAGTCTTTAGTATTATATGCAGTGCAGTCCAGTCGGCCATTTTCCCTACATTTCTCTACCGACTGTACTTTACATCAGTTAGACATCTTTAAATAAAATTCCCAAATACATACACTTAAAGTGAAATATTTTCTCTCTTCCTTGATGAGTCTTCTCTCCACTTACGAGTAACACAGCAGCTTTTAAATATTTTCACAAGACTTGATGTTACAGTTAATCCATCCTGTTTGTAAAGTAATAAGGTCCTCTGAGGCTAGATTAAGATGTTAAGACAGTGTTCAGAATGTTCAGAATAAAGTGGCAGCAGAGCAAAATGTGGAAATTTAAGCAATTTGTCACAAAGTGCTTCACAGATATAAGTGGCCAAAACTCAGTAGAACAAAAAGATAGAAATGAGGATATTAGAAACCCAGAGAAGTGGAGCCAGAGTCTGAGTGTGTGCATGCGTGTGGGCTAATGTGTGAGTCTGCACGTTGACGTACACCTGTTAGTGGATGTGAGTGGTGCCCAAGGCAACAAATGAGTAAATTATGAATGCAGGAAGGTACAAATGGAGTGCGTGGTGCAGTCAGAATTAATGTAGCCTGCAAACCTTACAAGATTCCTGCCTGTGGAATTCTTTATAATGGACACAAGTGCTAAGTGCCCAGTTGCCACTTAATGCTGAGCAGATTCTTTTGTGGTCCTTGTCCAGATGCAGAAGTAGCCTAAACATCTTTGAATGCTTTGTTGAAATTGTTAAAGTACAACCTATGAACTTGCACATTACATATTATCATAACATATTTGTTAGAGTTGCGTGGGACCACAGTTAACACGCAAGCCTTCAGACATCACTATACGATTCCTACGGCAAATGTTCTGCAATTAAATAGCACTTTTCTACCAGGAGTGGTATTCAAAGCTCTTTACACTGCTTCATATTCACAAACACACATCTGGGGGGGGCAGTGCTGCTATTCAGATGACCTGACACATCGGTGAAACTTGACCCAAGGAAACCTCGACATATGACTGGAGGAGGCGGGGAATTGAACCACCAATATTCCCATTTGCAGGTGCCTGCTCTACCTCCTGAGCCCTGCAACTTCTTTCTTATCATCAGATTTGGCTGTATTTATGTCTCAAGACTTTATCCTATGTTGTATTTTCTCATTTCATAAAGTAGCATGCTGTTTGAGCCAGACCCAGTATCCCATCGAGAAAACTGTTCTACTCATAAATCATATTACTACATATTGGCTCGTAATTTTTCTTTCAGGTGTCACATAACTCTTGACCGTGACCACTGTAGATTCGGGTGTAATTAGAAGTAGCATTAATGTTGTTCCAGGTACAACTTCAGTTGATCCAGAACGCTAGTGGCCTGGTAGCTCAATGGGATAAGCAGAAGACTGGGATGCAGAAGGGGACAGGATGAATCCCACCCCAGAGTCCTAGTCCATGCCCCATACCAGGTGTGTCCTTGAGCAAGACACTCCGCGCTAGCCACGCGTCTGCCATGCAAAGTAAAGTAAAGTAATAACACTGCAGCTTAACCAAATCTTTTGGCTAAGAATTCAAGTTAGATCAAATCAAAAGATCTATCTAAACCTTGATTCCACTGCTTGCTCAACGCTCTCAATATGCAGGTTTGTCTGTTTATAAATTTGAAAAGACGTCAGCTGTCTGCAGGATCTTTACCTGCAGTGCCCCCTTTCTCTGGAATAACCTCCCTGCCGACAATAGACAATTTGCTTCTATAGAGGTCCTTAAATCTCTTAAAATTCATTGATACACCTTAAGTTTCACTTAGAGGCAGGGTGACACTGGCTCTTGTGTTTGTTACCTTTCTTCTCCCGCCCCACATTCTCGTGAAGCCGTGTTTGTTTTTTTTTTATATGGTAAGTGGAAAGTTTTTTTTGGATGTAGATATGAATGAGCTGCAAGGACAGTAATTGCCTGTGTTGTGTTCAGGGGGAATGATACTTTGTAGAGGAGAGGGAGTTTAAGAAGCCACTGCCGTCACCTCTTCTATGGTCCTGCATTATTGGTTTTACCTTTCTAGTACATATTCATGTATTTTTTCTGCATCAAAACAGCTTATCTTGTTAAGGATTGCAGGACTGCTGGAGAGAGAGGCAGGGTATATCCTGGTCACATTGCCAGTCTATCACAGAGCAAACCTACAGATACAGACAAAGATTCACACTCACATCCTCACCAGAATATGTCAGGATTCAGCCCATCTCCCAAACTAGCTCCCCAGGTGGCTCCTGTGGCATTGCTTCCTACAAAGGTGAATGGGTTAAATGCAGAAATCAAATTTTATTGTAAAATGTAAACGTAATCAGTGACAATAAATCTGATTATCATTGTTATGTCATTAGTTATCATGTGACTAAATGAAAATATCTACTGGAAAGCTTCACAGTAAACAGTTGTTTTTTTCCCCCTGTTTTGGTTAAAATTTCCCATATCATTTAGTTAGGTGACAGATCTCGGGTGAAGGGAATATTAATTGTATTTCAATACCTATTTTGTATCAAACTAAAAGCTGCAGTTCTAAAAATCATTTCTCATTCTGTCATATCTGAATAAAGCTAATTTTACATGGCTCACACAAGGACTATCATTATGTGTCATTTATTTTGAGGGAATATGCAGGTATAGTACTAGCAAATTGATGCACATTTGTACCATTTACCTTCCTGATGCACAGGATCAGACAGGAAATTGTTGCTTAACAACAAGCACATCAGTTGAATTAAATATAATGTTTTCTCCCTCTGAGAAAATGAAAAGGATGCGAGGACGGATGGCAAGGAAGATGAAGGTGAAAAACAGGGGGAAGGTTGGATAGCAGCAGGATCTGCTAGCTGTTCTGCCGCCTCTCCTCATGCAGCTCCTCTGCCTTCACAGTTGAATGCTGTACAATCAGCAAATAAAAAGGAACAGTAGCACCATTCTGCTGTACATGTTTTCGCAGACTGATGATGCTAAATAAACCGCACCATCAAATTTAATTCTGTTGCACGATGCTTAATAAAGTCAGGCAACCTTTCTTCCAGTTGCTGGATGACTGGTTGCACAACACTGCACAAAGTAATCACACAGATGTTTCTATGAGTCGCTGTTCTGGAAATTTCGCGCCATGCATTTTCTGCATTATCTCTGTCAGCATACTGTAAAGTGGAAAGGAGGTTTCACATTTCTATAAATGGTATGGGTACCATTCTCCTTAACGATTATTACCTTGCAGCATTAAAAACGACTGGCATTATATGGTGGATAGTGTTATTATTATGTTGGACTTTTTGTTCTTCCCTATGGTGTTCTTGGCTGAATAAACAACCGTAGACCAAAATGATCCGTCCTAGCATGTTTTGACATTCCTCATCCTGCCAATTTAGATTTCCAAGATCTGTATACTTGCAAAGTTTCAGCAATATGTTTACGTCATCAGTTTCTTTAAGCAGGTGTGCTTAGTCTCACTTCTACACGTCTACTAGTTGTCTGGCCACCTGCTGCCAATTGGTTGCTGCCACAAATTAAGTGACTAGCCTGTGTTCCCTTGACCAGTTCTACATTTGCTGTCTATTACTTTACTTTACTTTGCTTGGCATACCTTTTATCCAAAGCGACTTACAAGCAGCTAGGGCAGGGTGTCTGGCTCAGGGATTCTAAATCTTGCCATGTTTAGCAACCATCTTAAATTCATTTGCAGTGCTTTCTCTCTCTTGAAAAACCATCCCTTTGGCAGCAGGTGTCCCTTGAAACGGCGCACTTGTTTTGGCTGCAGGTGTTTCTTTAAATCTGTTTCAATCTTCCATCCATCCATTATCAACCGCTTATCCTAGGTTGGGTTGCAGGGGGTGCTGGAGCCTAGCCCAGCTGTCTTCAGGTGAGAGGCGTGGTACATCCTGGACAGATCACAAGTCAATCGTTTCTAGTTAAAGCTTATGAAACATATTTGGATGAGTTGTAGTTTAGGTTGGGTTTTAGATACAGGGGCTGCTGGTTTGTATGTTTGTGATGTCGTATACTGTACAAGACAAATAATTACAATCATAATCTTCATTTCAGATATCAAACATCTATTAAATACAGTGAACACAACACCGTTGTTTATGAATATATTAAAATATCATACAATTTTATACATGTAATCTAATAAAACATTTACATGCAACTAACCTGGTATATGAAACTGTGAACAAAAGAGACATTTACACCAGCAACCTTAGTCTGAACCCAGATTCCACCAAAAACTTCTATACCATAAACATAATAGTAATAAAACACTGCTGTGTGTGCAACAACTGGACAGAATCAGTAATTAAATCCTGGATTCTGTTAACGCCAGTCTCATGTAGAGAGACCCATGTTGCCATTAAAACCAGTATGTTTTCACTTATTCAGTCTGATTAGAGCTCTGTGTGTGACCAATCAATGTCACTAACTGCCTAACAATAGGAATGAGGAAAGAATACAGTGAAATTCACTGTCATATCAAAAATGTCAGTCATTTGCATCATGCGTTATGCCTTATGCGTATGCTCACACAGACCTTCATAGCTACAAAAATATTTTTTAAAAATTTTTTTATTTTTTTTCCAGTTGTAGCTAAAAACCAGTCAGTAATATATATATATATATATATATAGCGATCAACTGCGTTTTTCAATAACAGTGACTCAGCTCATACTTGAGTGTGAGCTGAGAGTTTGAGTTTTTCAGAAACAATTTCCTGCCTGAGCTTCTGGGGGTTGTAACATCAGCGGGTGGATTTTTACTTTTAAGTCTGGGATTTAAAGGGAAAAGAATCTGCACAGTTCCACACTTAGCACCACTCAGATGAAATCTAAATGGTACATTTTGAATGAAAGGTAGAGTTGCTTTGTCTTTACAGCTTTTATGTTTGACCAAGTTCTTCTTTATCAAGTACAGCTCCCTTTGTCATGTTCGCTGTCCCAGCCCCTGCTGCCAGCCTTATTTGGTCACTTCCTGCCATTTCTCTCTCCCTCTCTCTGGCACTCCTATCATGAGTAATCAGTCTAACTTCACTCACCTGTGTCCCCTTCCTTTTAAGCAGCTTTGTTTGTTCGGCTCGCTGCCACAACACCTGCTTAGCTACTGACAGTGAGCAACTCTCCAGCATTTCCCCAGCCTGACATCGTGTACGACCCAGATTGGACCTGGCCCCTGCCCCCTTGGTACCATGAGTAAACTGCTTTTGGATTCAGATTGTGGAAAAGGATTTAGATATGTTGATTTTGGATTTGGATCATTTGAATTTGGAGATTTGGATTTGAACTGGTAGTGTGGGAAAAAAAATTTGGATTTAGATATTTCAATGTGAATATTTGATTTGGACCTGGACTGTGTTGGACCTTGTGCTTCTTTTTGTCGCCTCCCTGGCTCCGACCGCCTGCCTATGCTTCAGCCCGATTTCTGCTCAGCCCTTGTAATTTTGTTTAGACACCCCCGCCTCCCCCTCTCAATAAACTCGTTACCGTATCAATTCACGTTTCTGCTTCTCTGCGTCCTCCAACCGCTGCCCTCACACCATTTCATTTAATAGTTTACCTTTCTTGACTGTTTTTATGTCATTCTGTTTAAAATGTAAAGCTGCCAATCACCATGTCTAAAACATATAATTTTGACACCGCAGTTTAAATACTGACACAAAAGAACATTAGTGCAACCATAACACACAACCTTTTTTCACTGTCTGCATATTTATTATACTATGCCCTGTAACCTGCCTGCATAACTAGCTGTGAATGAATATGTCCATGTGATTCATTTTGGTAAAAGAGTCTAATGTAACAGGCAGATAGCGGTTGGGAAAACAGCATTTCAGGACACATTGTATTAAAAAAAAAGAAAAAGCACTGCACATAACTTGAATGTGCTTAATGAGGCCAACATGACGTTTCAGACATGCTTACTAAGATACCCAGTGGAATACACGCAGTTCCTCATGTCACTTTCATAAATCAAATTCTTCCTGGTCTGGATTTAACAGTTGAACTGATTCTAAAATCCATTTTGATTTCCATGGTAGCATGAGGTAATAAATCATTAAGCACACTCCCTTATGCATCCTCTTAAAGAGCAGAGAACACCAGCTCGTAAATCTCCTGTGACTTTGCCATCCTCTTCTTATCGGTCTTGGGCGAAAACAAAGCCCTAACCATTCTCGTTCTTTTTGATTCACCCCGGCACTTTCAGCCCTTTGATGTCTGAGGAATCGTTGTCTTGTAGGACAGTTGAAACAGGACCACAAACCACCAAACAGCTTTTTCTGACAATGTGCTTTGATTTTCTTTTTACTCATGCCTCATGCTGTTGCATACAATAAGCTTTAGAGGTTTGAGAGCTGATTAAGTGAGCGAAGGAAAAATAGAATGCATGGTCTTACAGTGCAAGCAAAAACACTGCTGCGAGGGATTTCATTTTAAAGAACCTTGCGGTAGTGACTCATCTTCATAACAAACATTAACTTAATATTACCATTAATTATGATAATATTAACTCTCCACAAATGCAATGGAGGTTTAGAAAGCTGCTTCAAAATGTCAAATTTAATGACAAGACCTTATCTTAAACTGCCAACTGATCAGTGGCAGGTCCCCGCTGGTTTAGCACACTCTACATGACCCAAATGTGGTCCCCCTGATGCTGTAGTGAACGCAGTGCTGTCTTATTGACACATCCCTAGGCACCAAATATGGAAGCTTGTTGCATTATGCATTATTGCATCTATTTACCAGGATGAACTGTGTTTTGGCAGATGGATAATACGAGCAGTCTGTTAAAGCCCAGAGCAGCCAGTGTACTAAACACAGCACAAGCAGTTGGACTTGAAGTAGGCACTCCAGGTTGACCATCTGAGACTTACTCACCTATACAAACACTATTCATTGCCACTGTCTGTTTAATTGTTTCACATATAGACCAAATTAGAAATGACTATAATATATTAATAATGTATGGACTTAAGGTAGACTTACACAAAGTTGCAGAGAACTTGCACAGACACGTTGAGCTGTGGGATTTGACTCTAAAAACTTCAATAAGAAGAAAGTAAAAAAAAGTGCCGGGCTTTGATCTTGGATATTTCAACTTTGTGTACTTGCCAAGATAATCTTAGCAATCACACTAACTCTAATGAGAAGCTTTGTAAGTTAAAGAAACTTAGTTACAGTCTTTATAAACACAGCATCGTCGTATATAGAAATATCCACTTTATTTTGTCATTGATACAAGTTACAGCAAAATTCCTTCTCTGCATTTAACCCCCCCCCCTTGGGAGGAGCAGTGAGCAGCCACAGGTGGTGCTCTGGGAAAAATAATGGTCAGTAGGATGTTCCTAGGTAAACCTACAGACACTTGACCTGGTACTTGTCAAAGTACATAAGTTGTTATTTGAAACTGCTTGACTTGTATCTAACCTCAGACTTGCCCAAACAACTTCAAACATGTGCATTACCTTAAATTCCTTTATTTTCTGAATTTTGCACTTTGTGAACTCTTGTAGCATCTTCTTAAATTCACACAGGACATGTTCTTTCTTTATTTTTATAGGGTATTATGTAATCATTCATCAGCGTAACCAGCACTAACACCGTTTCTCTAATGTAAGTCCTAATACAAATAAACTAGTAAATAAATGACTAGACTAATAAACTCTGCACATATTTCTTCAAGTTAATCTTTTAAGCTTTTCTTGTATGTAAATAGTTCTTTGGAGAGAACAGGTGACGTCACAGTCTGTGTGTCTATATTCATTTTGCGTGGAAGCAGAAGTAGAAGAGTTTTTCTGCCTCTTATTAATATTGAGTAGAAAAATACAGTATTCTTTATTTACAGTACATTATGATCAACTCCCTGTTGAGAAAAAAATGTCCTATTTTTTTAATGAACAACAAATATAACAGGATATAGATCACATCTTACTGCACGTAAAGAAAGATGGTGTAATGATCGACAATAATTATTTGCTCTTTAAAAGGTCATGACTTTTTTTTTTTTCTCCACAAAAAATGCAGTGTGCACAGAGTAAATAAAAATCAAGGTGCCCAGGGTACTTATGCAGTACAGTAAACATGTGTAAATGTGGGTAACTGGGGGTCTGATAGCTGGTATGATGGTGTTATAAGCTGGTATAGCATCTATTCTACATGACATTTTCTGCACATCTATTGTCAGAGCAGCCTGAGCTCCTGGTTTGGCTGAAATAGTTTCTGCTGTATGAGCATTCAATAGCATTACAATGAAGTCATCAGGGTAGCTATGGATTTTTTTTCTCTTTAAATGGCTGATTTCACAAAGTAAAACGCTGTAATGACGTGCAGAGAGGCACGTTTTTGCAGACGCGTCTACTGATGCTGCATTGGGAATATGGAAGAACAGAGTGCCCGCAAACCTTAATTATTCACAGCAGGAAGGCTATTGTCTGGCACTAAGGACAGACACACGAACTAATCAGTAGGTGACAGTCTCCGCAGTACCTATGGGATTCAATAGCCTAGAATTTGATTTCTCCTTCAGGCTCCATGGTAAATGTAACCTTCTGGGAAGGACTTAATAGGGTTTTTGCTTTTGGGCAGAATTCATCATGGAAACATGACATTTACTGCACCTTTACACTTGTTAATAAAAGGTATTCACAAACAAAGCAGTTTACCTCTCTTCATGGGCTCGCAGCCGAACGTGTGATCGAACAGCATACGATGAAATAACACAAATCTCAATGCAAACACCAGTCACAACATAGCGCTGCCATTTATCCTCTGAAACAATGTCAGTAGTTTTTGTGGGACTTCAAATCAAAACAGCATTAGAGAGATGATGGTTTAACAGTGTTTTCTATGTCGCAGATTCATGTTTGTGTATCCGGATGCTGCTTTGCTGTATTCTGCATATCTGTTGGTGTTGTTGACAAGACATTACACAATGATTCATACATTCTGTATGTAGCAGATTTTTTTGTGTCAAAATGAATTATACAAATACAATTTGCATAAATACAAGCTGTAGAAAAGGGATTTGAAAGTAAAATGTTCTTTTAATACATTAGTTTCACCCATTAACATAAACATCCTGCAGCTGTTACAGGTCACTGTCACATTCATCCAAACAGAACAAAGCTATTTAAGCAGGTATTTAGGTAAAGGTTTATCAAAGATAAATATATATCTTTCCTAAATTGATAGGTCTTTTAACTACTTTTTCATCACTTGGAATTTGTTTATAAGCAAAAACTGAATGATTTGTGATGTTTCTGCATAGCTTAAGTATCAGTCTGATGTCATGTCTACGCAGATTATGCAGCACGGCCAGCACATCATCAGCACAAGATTCACTGTATAGACCTTTTTATGGCCAGTGATTACGTCACGGCATTAGCTGGAGGCCAAACAGAAGACAACTCGAGGCAAATGTGTTCACTGTAAACTTTCAGGAACACTGTAGAGGCAACATCACCCTTTGCTATGTGTGTAAAACACACAGACATAAAAATCTACATAAGTAATTAGGAATAAGTAGGAATCTACATAAGTAACTGAGTTGATTGGCAAAATATTTTCTATTAGGTTTTCTGTTACTAGTCTCTAAAACCAAATTCAAGGAAATCTAGTACAATGTTGTTCTGCTGCTGAAACACAGTACAGAAACGAAATTAAGTTTCAGAAGTTTGGCTTTCAGAAGTTGTTTCTCTTTATACCAAGCTCTTGACCTACTCCGTATGTAGGTTGAGCGTCAGTGTAAAAGGCTTATGGCTTGAGATGATTCACAGCAGGATCAGGGTTGAATTCACATGTGTAATAGAGGTTGGAGGTCAGAACATGATTCTTTTTTTTGCACCTGGTTCCTGCTGGTGCTGCAGCACCCTCCGGCCTTAACAGAGGTGGAATTTCTGTCGACACATTTGATAGCAAAGAACAGAAAAACAAACGTGTACTGGAGTGGGGTCTAGTCAAAGTTAACTATAATTCCTATAGAATATGTTCAAAACCCCCCAAAAGTTTGAAGATTCTGTTGTTTTACTGTGTATTGTTGTGATTATAATCCAAATCTTAATAAAAAGTCAGATATCTGGCAGTTCAGTGCTTCAGCTTTCTATAATGTGTAGATGTAAAAGCATGAACTACTGTACTGTTAGAGCTATGTAAACATAACTAATCTTGTGTCCAACCAATTGAAACACTTCAGAATCAAGTCAGTTAAGCCTCTGTGATATTGCGGCATGGCAGCTCAGTGGTGGTGCAGTTGTCCTCCAGGGTCAGCGGTTCGATTCTCCGTCTCCACAAAAGCTACATGTTGTTGTTGTTCCATAGTTTCAAGTCTGACAGAGTCAGTGTCACTGCAGGTAATATGAGGTGATACCTGGACCCTACAGAGGTTGCACAGGCACTTCGACTACACCAGCATAGCACATCAATACGTGCCATTGCCAGAAGGTTTGCTGTGTCTCCCTGCAGAGTCTGAGGAACATAGAGGATATTCCAGGAGACAGGCAGTTACTCTGCTCCTTTGTGGAAGGACAAACAACATGAGTACTGCCAAATTGGTGTCCTCCAGCAGGCCAGTACCGTGAATGAGTGTTCCTATACTACAAGTATAGGATAAATGTGCTTTTACCTTTCTATATGCTTAACGATGTACTTCAAGCACTCTATACTGCAATTATAGTTAAGTGTATGTACAATAAGACAAATCTTCTGTATACTTGACAGCATACTTTAAGTAAACCTAAGAGAAAATAAACATTGAATTAAAAACAAGTAATACTATTGCTGATGGCACCCTGACTGCCATTTAATATCAGGATGATATCCTTAGAACTACTGTTAGATCTTTCACTGGTGCAGTGGATCCTTCGCTTCCTTCTGCCTCCACTATTGAGCCTTTCTAAAGGTCAGTAATATTGAATTGTGTTGTGTAAGCACACATGTAATGGACATCTATTTGTTGAACACTAACTTTTCTAAATTGCTACTGTAAATATCAACCCACATAGTTATCACAATTGCAGCAATGGTCTTGAAAATGGCTCAAAGTCTTGGTCTTGGTCTTGACTTTCCAGTCTCCGGTTATGTGGTCTTGACTCCAACATTAATATATTTCCATACTCATATACTTCAAATTTTAATATTTAGTTTTTTCCTTACTGTTAAGAAAGTATTTTTGGAAGATAGTTATACTGCATTTTCAATTTATGAAGATTCATGACCTGAAATATCACTCGGGGTCCAATATTACATTTGAAACAGATGATTACATAATTTCTGTCATAAAAATGAAAATGTCTCAGAGTTTTCTATTCTTATATAGCGTGACAGCTTATCATTTCATCTCTGTGTGAGTAAATTGCTCCCTCATCTGTGACTTTATCTTTTGGAAGTACTCACTGCCACATTTCTAATTAATGTTTTTTTTTAATTTACTACAATATCCACCTTACCTCTCTTTGAATACACTCTGCTATCCTGCTGCGCTTATGCCTTATTCTTCTCTATCTTTCTTTGACCTTCCTAGTTTTTCCCCTCCCGTATGTCCCCACTTACCCTTTGAATTTCTGAACCCGTATGAATCTACGGAACAAGGCTTCAGGCGATGAAAAGAACAAATCAGCCTTGTCAGAGGATTTCTCTCACTTTCAATTTCCTCCCTGTTGGTACCTGTAGTGCAATCATCTACAGTGCTGTGAAAGAGTATTTTCCCACTTCTCACTTTTTTTGTTTGTTTTTGTGTATTTATTAAACTTGTGACACTAGACACAAGACCAGTCAGGTTTGAGAAATCATTTACAAACTGCATATTATTGTGTAATATGAACATTTGTTTGATCACCTGAATCATTAAAGTTGTATAAATATGGAGGAAAAAAAAAACATAGATGACCTGACATAGATTTAGCAAAATATTTGACATGTTCAATATTAAAATAAATTTGGAGTGATTTGATTGAATTATTTGTTTTAGGTAACACAACACTGATATTATATCGGGAGCTTATAATTTAACAGGTAAACCAGCCAATAGGGTAAACATGACAGTGTGGCACAAAGTGAAGGACCCTGGACATTCATGTTTCTAGAACCCCTCAGTTCGCCCCTCTAACATGATGTGTGTAGTATAATGATATAAGACTAAATTAGGCACTGAGATGATCTACACCTGGTTATAAATACACTGCCCTTTCTGGGCCCTGTAACTTAGGGTTGTTTTTACCTTTGTTCTGCTGGTAGCTGGAATAGTTTTGAACAAGATCTTTAAAAAACTGTCATCTAACTATCGCTGACCTTTAAAAGAAATGCAATCAAACAAAAAAGTTATGATTTTGTTACTTTTTACATCTCATACTGCAGGGGGATGCTTTTTGATCCTCATTGCCTGCTGCCTTCAGTATGAACTACCAGATGCTATGTGCCATTGTTAATGACCTTAGCATTCCTGGGTTAGACCCTTGTGCATAGCTTTCAACATGAGTGATTATTAGCTGCTATTAGCAAGTATCCTGAAGGTGTACTGCTCTGAATATACCGTTGTGAGTAAACTCATCGGTTAAGCAATAAACGTCTGTTTGTGTAGCATCAGTGAAACAATTTTTTGGTTTCATATACTATTTACTATCACTGTTAAAGACATAATTAAATGTGTGATCAGCATCAGAACAGGCATCAGCACTTATGAAGTCTCTCTGTGGATTCCTGTCATTTTTTGCACAAGTAATGTCTCAGACTTTCCAGACTTTCCACTATATATATCAGTAAATGCATATTGGCTGAGTATAAATGTAGCTTCTCCATCTCCTTTATACAATGATACTCACACATACAGGTTTGGGCCCAGCTTGATTCCCCAGCTGGATTTCTGCACACAGCCTCAGCGCCGACAAAGTTACAAGAAAAGATCGCGCCGTGATACACTGATGATTGCAATAATGAAACACTGTTCCCAGGAGAGGTTCACTAGTGCTGAAATAGTCTCAATTATGGTTGTGAATTCCAGCTGATTCCCCAAACACATCCTGCCTTTTTCCCGTACAGAATGTGCTCATAGCTTCTGTCCAGGTGACAAAATAACAGCACAGTATAACAGAAACACCACAGCCAGCAGTCATTTGTTCCCTGACAATGGTTTCCAAGAGGTGCTGTATTTCAGTCATTTCTGCTTTATTAGGATTTTGTGCAGCATTCACATATAGCCTAATTTAATAAAGATTAATACCTGACGCATATAGTTGTGCAGGATCTGGATGGATTGCTTTTGATTGTCACATTAGCTTTACCTTAGGTTGCAGCTTTAATCTTAGACAATAAGCAACATTCAATATTGATTGGAAAGATGTTGTTAAATAGCTAAACTGAATGGGAATTGGTAATGTGTTAGGAACAATCAATAGTTAATGAAAATGAAAATCATCACTCTACAGAGGGCTTAATTCAAAGTTACCAATGTATGTAAACTGAAATATCAGTGCGACAGGTTAGTCAAATTTTCTGAAATGTTAGTGCAGCAACTTTAAATGGTGCTAGCTTGTATGGCCGTAACGTGCTTTAATGCATGTCTGACAATGTCATGCTCCAGATCCTGGACAGTCTGAGATGCAATCTATCAGATGGACTTAAACATGATGTTCCAGAAATGTTCTATTGGATTTGGGGCAGGTTAGTGTGGAGGCCAGTCAATGATATCAATTGCTTCAGTCTCCTGGAGCTGCCTGCATAGTATAAGAACACGGAACACTCAAAGCTGTACTCGCTATATGTGTTTATAGAAACAACTGCACCAGTAAAGGGTCTTAAAATGAGTCTAAAGGTTTCATCTCGATACCTATTTTGGTGCCATCATCTATCCTGTTCTGATCTGTCCATCCCTCCATGGATATGATTTTGAGCAATGTATATAAAACAAGAAACAGAAACAGTATTATCAAGTTCATGCAATGACAAGGCTGTATATTTTAAGTTAAACTTAAGCCTAAATTTAAACCAAGCCATTTAAAACATTTTAAAAGCTCTTATTGAAAATTATACATCTTAATCTAAATAAACTGAATTATACTGCAGGCAAAACATTTTTGGGTTGTGTGAATGAGCAGCATGTCATGTAAGTTTTTAGAATATTGCATTTCCTCTTCATATCCTCCACACACATTATTGGCTCGTATTGGGTGTTTCTTCAATACACCCTCTGGTTATACTTAACAAGTGAGTTACATGAAGACCGTCTCACTGTCTCGGAAATGTGTTTACAGTTTGTTTGTATCTTGAAGCCAATTACAACACAGATCGGTGGAGAAGTTTGATAAAACTCCTGTCTTGAAAGAGGAAATAAAAAAAATTTCCACCCGAGGCACTTTAGTCTGATGTTCCCCAACTTATTAAAAACAACCATGGGAACCTTTAATCACAGAAATGTTTTCACGTGTTCAGCTAACAATGTGCTATGGTTTGTATCACACATATATATCTATAACTATATCTATATCTCTCTCTATATAGAGAGATATAGATATATCTCTATAGTGAGATATAGATATATCTCTCTATATAGAGAGCGATATAGATATAGAAATAGATATAGAAATATAGATAGATAGAGAGAGAGAGAGAGAGAGAGAGAGAAAGAGAGAGAGATAAATATATACCCACACACACACCGGCCACTTTATTAGGTACACCTGATTTACTGATCAGCCAATAACATGGTGGCAACTCAATGCATTTAGGCATGTTGACATTTAAGATGAACCGCTGCAGTTCAAACCGAGCTTCAGAATGGGAAAGAAAGCTGATTTAGGTGACTTTGAACGTGGCATGGTTGTTGGTGCCAGATGGGCTGGTCTGGGTATTTCAGAAACTGCTGATCTTCTGAGATTGTTATGCACAACCATCTCCAGGGTTAACAGAGAAAATACCTTGTTGATGCCAGAGGTCAGAGGAGAATGGCAGGAGTGGTTTGAGCTGATAGAAAGGCTCCAGTAACTCAGGAGCAGGAGAGCATCTCTGAACACACAACATGTCAACCCTTGAGGCAGATGGGCTACAGCAGCAGAAGACCACACCGGGTGCCGGTACTGTCACCTAAGAACAGGAATTTGAGACTACAACACAACGCACAGGCTCACTAAAATTGAAGAATAGAAGATTAAAAAAATGTTGCCTGGTCTAATGAGTTTCGGCTGCAACATTCGGATGATAGGGTCCAAATTTGGTGTCAACAACATCATCTCAGACTGCCTCTAAAATATGAATTCTCGCGTGGAATGTGTGACGTATGTGTATATTTGTTAGGAAATGAAGTTGAGCACAATAACTGTAGCATTCATTTAACTTTGAGAAGGTTGGTCAGTCCTCTGTGTCAGTCAGAGCTGTGTTTCTATTAGACCAGCTGGCTTAGGCAAAGCTCCAGTGGGGATTAGCTAGCAGTTTGGAGGAAAAGATGATGTGTAGGAGCCATCTTTGCTTGTCGTTAGTGTGTTTGTCAGCGATCTTGGCTTCTACTTCTGCAGAATTTTCTAGTCCTTGACTATATCTACAATGCACAATGGAAATGGAGTTGAACAGAATTCCACAGTCTGATTAGATTTTTTTCAAATAGGCCAAATCATATAACTATATAAATATTATATAATTTGGCCTCATTGAAGACAATGAACACTGATGAATGATTCATATAGAATGTACACATACATTACACAGCAGCCAGCATGTTAGGCTATTGAGATTTGAACTTTTTAAGCCACACTGTTTTTCTGCTTAGAGATTTAATGGTAACAAGTGTTTCTATCCTCACTAAATTAACAGTGTCCTCAAATACTCCACCCAGCACCCCAAATCTGTGGCTGAAGTCGCATGGATGTTAAAACCTACTGTGCCCAGCCGTTTTAGTAAATGACTAAGCCATTTTAAAAACTTATTATTTGGCAAATTTGACCTGTGATTGAATAGCTTTTTTTCTCTCTCTGAGAACAAAGCTGATTATGATCCACATAATCATGTTTTGGTACAACTGTTCCAGTTTCCACCAATTGTTTCAGATTGCCATGCACTGCCCACTTAGAAATGTTGAGCCTAGCCATGATTTGAGCCTGACGAAGCCCCTCTTTGCTTAGAATAAGATTTTGACATCTGGCAGTGTCAGTACTTGGGAAACATGACATCAGTACTGACACAGTGCTGCTTAGAAAGATGCTTATTTCTGCTGGAAAGTTACAGAACAGGCATGTTCTGATGAGTTACTCACTAGAAATGTGTTAACACACTTACTCTGCTTTAAAAAAAATAATTACATGACCAGATTTAATGCCAATTTCTTTCTGTAATCACATAGGATGTGCTTAGTAATTACCTCTGTTTGATACCCACCAAGTTCACTGTTCTGCCCACTCTTTAAAGTGACATCTTGCAGCTCGGCTCCCAATTAATAGTTTAAAGTGGCATGATAGCTCCGTGGGTAGAGCAGTCTTCTTCAAACCCAAGGGTGAGTGAGTTCAATTCCCAGTCCCACGAGGTTACATGTAGAGGTGTCCTCGGACAAGACACCAAAACCCCATAGTAACGCAGACACAGGTCTAGCAGCTGTCCAAACAACAATCTCTCAAGGGGATCAATAAAGTATTCATTATTATTAATATTAAGTTTGTGCAAAGGTTGGTATGTCTCACAAAGTATTTTTTGATTATATAAGAAAAATCCAAAATAAGAAACTGGGAAACAACAGTGAATCTCTTTCACAGAAAAGGATGGTGCTGATCCAATTGTACCTGGGGGTGCAAGAAAATTTGCAGCAGGACAAATAAGTTAAAATATGTACTTGTACCTATTTTATTACATGGCTAATAAATTACATTGTGATGCTGTGTAATCACGTATAAAATAAGTCTATGTATTAATTATAAACCTTTAAAGCATACTATGGCCATATTAATGTTAGACGAGGCCATGCAGAAATATGAAATCATCACATGCTGCAAAAATACAACCTACCATTCCCATGCACTTTATGGAATCAATCACTAATGGCTGAGCAATTTCACTTTGTTCTTTGGAGGCTGCTGCATGATGCTGGACAGATTGTAAAAATCAATTCTCTCACAGGGGGGTTCCATATTTACTGTGATGTTTATAGATGAAGGGCTGGTGAAAGTGAGCACCGGGTCTGAATTAGGAATGAAGATGAATGGAGCTGTCTAGTGTTGAAGCTGCAGGGGACTGAGAGTTTTGCTAAGTCTATGTAACCCCAACTACTCTGCTTTATAAAGTGTTGCCGACGTGAGCTGTTTGAGTTCACACATAAAGACGCACACAAACACACTTTGAATTGCAGTGAAACACCTGCTGTAGGGAACCTAAACAGAGCAGATGTCGGCAAGAACATTTATTCGTTCCACCATGTCTTGAGGTCAAATCTTATTGACCATGGTTTTTCATGGGGAGGTAAAGGCTTTCTGCATGCAGTCTCAAGGACAACCTTAAAGAAACGATCTCCACCGTGAGAGCAAGCAGTTTGATCTCAGTAATTGGTTAAACATCATACAGCACCTGAATACTTAAATCTTGTTCACCTTGCCGAAAAAAGAAAGACCATGTGCAGTGGTATAATCCACCTCCCCCTTCTTTACTCTTTAGTCGTATTCCCTCAGATCTGCACATAATTCACATTTTCTTAGATCCTGTGAAAAGTTTTCGCTCATAAATCTTGGCACATGACACTGCTTATTTGTAAAGTGCTTACACTGAAACTAACCAAATCACAGCAAGGGGGTTTTGATCCGCCGTCTTTACTTTGTTTCTTGAGGGTTACACACCAAAGACCGACATTATCACTACAGACAAGCGGCAAGCCTCCTAAATCATGTTTTCATAATGTAAAGATAATAGAGGACACAGGAATCAACCTTGTTTTGATTATATTCCTGAGGCTATTACAGTAAAAGTCTATTGTTGGGGCATAAAATGGACTGGAAGAAACGCAACACTGTCAGGTTTGTCAAAAAAAAAAAAAAAAACAGAAAAAATGAGTGCTGCAGCTGACAGTTCAATCAAAATGTGGGTAATAGTTCATTTTATCTATGTTCACATTCCTAGGGCAGTATCGTGACCAGGCACCTGCATCCAAGAGAAAGTTAAAGCACAGTGAGAGTGCATGCAACTTCAAACAGGGCTAGGATTTGTGTCGGCACTGGCATTATCCCAGCCAGCAGGCATGGATCTGTGGAACTGTTTCTGCTATCGATGGATAGACCTGACACAAGCGATGCTTCTTTAAGATCAACTGTCTGGAATATTTCATTTCGAAGTGTTTGCCCTTCATATGTATGAACTGCTGGATAAAGAGAAATTCCTATGTAAGCCATTGACAGCTTATTTGAAGAGAATCTGTTCACACAGTGGCAAATAATATATTTTTACGTTGATATTGTCATTCTCCTATATAAAAATGGGCTCAATACAGCCAGGTGGTAATTTAGTAAAAATAAATGTTTTCCACTTATGAATAACTTTAGGTGCAGTGGGGTGCTGCCTGAGGTTTGCGTGTCATTAGTTTAATTTAGTTGACATCTTAAAGTTAAATCCATGTCCAGGTTGTGTTTAATACACTTCTTAGTGGCTTTTAATATCTGAACTTTCATTTTATTTTATTGGTCACTTCTCTTGATTTGAACTTACCATTTATAAACAAATATCGGCTGACGGGCCAATATCAACTTTTCTGGTTGACATTGGTTCCTTTAGTTGGAATTCCTGGATCTAACTTCACCTTCAGAGTGGAACCAGTTGACTTGCTGACCATCTCCAGACTTGGTCCCACTCTGGGAAATGAAAATTGTGTTTTGGAAAGTAGTGTTAAACTGGTTTGTCCCTCACCTCTGTCTGTGAGGTGTAGGGCATCTAAAACTAATCTCAGTGTTAAAAACAATGGCTCTTTATGCTTTTAGGATCTCATAGTATCTAATGGAGTGCTGGCAAAAACATATTTTGCTGTATTGTATTGCTGTATGTATCATTACATGGTGCTAGTGTCAGAGCAATCAATGATTTAGCTTGATATTTTGACTAGAGTGATCTACTCCGACTAATCTTTCCAGCGTCTCTCAATTAATGCAAAGTAATTTGCAAGGTGGTTGGGATGAAGGGGGTTAACTGTGCAAGACAGACATGTGGGAGACCCAAGTTCAAGACAAAAGCCCCCTCTGAGGTTGGTTTTAGGCAAGAACGTACTGGGGTTAGGGTTAGAAAAAAGATCATGTTTTCGTTTAATTGTAATGTATGTTTAAAGCAACTGTGTGAAGTTAATGTTTCACATAGTAACCCAGCCTATCTAATGCTTTTTATCCTAATTTATCACGGCATCTGTCTGAGGGAACCAATTTCAGATATTTTCACGTTATCGCATTGAAATTTAATTTTGTGACTTAGAGAACGAATTCCACTTCAATTCAACTTTAGGAATTTAAACCAGAAATTTTAACCCAGCATATGTCCAGGCATCACTCAGGTACATGCTGGGTCAAACTTTGCTTCAGTGTGAGAAATCTAAAAAGAGCTGATGGGGCATAAGCACTTAGTAACTGGCAGAAAATAAGAGAATTGGGGAAAAATATTCTGAAATCTAAATGCAAATTGGAAATCCTTCACCACACAAACGTACATTAGTGGTGTTGGTTAGTTTGCACATATGTGTGTATTCCCACTAATTCAGCAGGGAGTATTCAGCAATACTGTATGTGTTTAGCAAGCCTCCGAGGACTGGCTGGAGCATCCTGATAAGGACTGTTAGGTGTAGTGCAGATGTGTAGTGTAGTGGGCTGCTGGGTGTAGTGTATTGTGTAGTTACTGGTTTGGCATCGGTGTTCTTCCCTGCTCAACCTGTCACTGTGTTATCTGAAGGAACCCAGAGAGTTCCTTAGGGGTGGGTCTAAGTAATGACAGACAATTACTTATCGCAGACGAGCAGTGGGACAGAAATTCCTCTTTTTTAAATGTTGTTTTATAGAGATATTTAACAAAAATATAACCACTGAACATTTAGCTTTTCTTTTTTTGTCACAAATTGTTTAGTCTACATTCAAATGTAGAGCAAAGGCCTGTTAATAGCAATATAATGGCTTCATCACTCTCCCATTCACACACCTCGGCACCAGCTAGACCACTAGTTTGAAACATCCTTCTTTTCACTTCCCTTACCAAGAGTCTAGTACTACCATTTTAAAGTGCCTAAACAAACAAAAGGTCAGTTTACAGCTCAATGCGAATGTAATTCATGAAAAACAGTTTTTTTACCCCTCATAAAACACTTGTAGAAGCAGCTTTAGAATGGTTCAAATCCAGAATTGTTTAGTTACTAATGCTGACATTTTTGGTGTATTGCTATGCATCTCGGCACATCTACATAAAATATGTGGATTAGTGTGAAACAATCAGACAATATTTATTTGTTTTTATGCATTTCTTCAATATTAATGCTTGACCATTTAATAAATGGTCTCTAATTGTGAACATGAACAAATGTGAGAATATCACGACATGAGATACATTTTTTTTTTCATTTAAGTTTTCAAACATTTACTAATACTGTCTGACAATACTGACAAACTTCCACTCAAGCGTTTCTGCTTAGTAAAATGTTCTCTTTTTTTGTGTAATTTCATAAGTTCAAGGAATCATAAAAACATAAAAGGCAACTTTGCACTTGTGATTGAGTAATTTCCGAATTTCCAACAGGCAAACATATTGTAGTATATATGGAGCTAATTTCCCAAATACACTGTAAATACGTATATTTAAAACTTCAGACTTAACCTACTTGGAATTTTAACATAATTTGGATTCACAGCCAGGCTACTTTAAGACGTGTACTCGTATGTTTGTGAATGTAGCTTGTAGTCAATTTTAAATTCTTCTTTTCTACTTGCCCAACAGGATTTTTAGTTTGTTAAATACAGTATCTGATCTCACATCTCTTACTCTATGCCAAAGTGTTCTTGGCAAGAACATTGCTGTGAAACAGAATTACCATGGCAACAGCTCTCAGCTAAGCAGCATTTATGTAGTTATGTGTCCATGAAGGAAACTGAATTTGCCCACATTCACTTGTTGAGTGTGTATGTGTGGGGGGACTGCATAAAAGTGTTTCTGGCAGTGGAGGTGTTGGCCTGCCCAGGCTCAACATGCTGCCTAAGTTTCCCCATGGGAAGATAGATAAGGGGACATCAACGTTTGTACAACAAGTCCATCATAAGCAAGAGAGCCTTAACTCAGTTGTATTTCATAACATCTTGGCTCCTTTCCTGGAATGTGACTGTGGTCCTTGGATAATGGGCTTGTTATCATCATACAAGAGGGCCCTTCTAATGGGAATACTCTATCAGACAAATTGGATACAACACTGAAAAGGAAACATTAATTTGTACTTAGAGAAAAGGAAGGAAGAAGAAAGTGAATCGGTAAAAGAAGAGAAAGTATAAAAGTGTAAAATAATATTTTTTTATATACACTGGACTTTGCAGTGGACTTACAGAAAAGATAAGCATCTGATGAAAGTCAATAATATTTTTTCACAAAGTAATGTACTAAACTCATTATCTTAATTAAGTCTTTTTTTACCACAATAATGACCTGAGTCCTTTAATATCACATAGCAGATGATAGAAGTCGGTTCCTGTACTTAAATCAAAACTTCAATTACCAACTTAGTGTAAATTGACATAAACATGTGCACACAACACAATGTACAGTAGATAATACAATGGTCAAGAAGTCACATCAGCTAAGCAAACCCATAGACCATCATGAACCTTACCACAGGCCTCCTGTATGGCCATTTTAGAGATGTAGTGACTGGATGCAGAGTGAAATCATAGCTTCAATAACTCCATAGGATGCCAGGACCTTTCAGACCTTTTGACCACATGGGCTGCACAGCTCCCGGGTGAACAACTTCAGTGGAACCCTGATGATTGAAAACTGTGTGTGGATTTCCAGGGTGTCCGCAGGGTTTTAAAAAGTATTAAAAGGTAGTAAATCACATAAGCAAAAATTAAGGCCATTCAAAAATATTAAAAGGTATTAATCGTCATTCCATGAAGTATGGGATTAGACCAGGGGTGGGCATTCCTGTTCCTCGAGGGCCGCAGCCCTGTTGGTTTTCCAAGCATCCATGCATTTGTGGCTTCTGATTGGCTGAACACACCTTGACACACAAACTGCTCAGGTCGGTGGTACAGAATAGCTGCTGTTCGCTTTGTAAATAATCTAACTTCTCTAGCAGTATTCAAGCTCCAGCCGGACAAGGACACCAACACGCTCACTCCAGACACAGGTCAGAGAATAGTGACGGTGACTGAAGATAAATATCATGAGGATGTTTAGTTTAGTAAAAGAACACAGTGTAGACCAGCTCTAAATGGAACCTTAATTGAGTTTTTTTGCGAAAATGAAACCAAATACCGAGGCGGTCATGTTGATCCGTTTGATTTTTTGACTTTTCCTAAATATGTGTATATTTTATTCTCACACCAAATGTTTGTATAGAGTTACGAGTATTTCTACCGAGAATAGTTAGAACAGTCTATATGTATTAAACGTGAATCATTACAGCTACATTTTACGACTGTTACATAACAACATTTGTTTGAAGTTGTTTACACTACAGCTAGTCTAAAATATAGTTTTATTTTTTAACTAAATCAAAGAAAGATTAGAGTCTGTGTTCAGTACACAGATGCTAAATGTAACGATGCAACAGTAACAGCGAGGAAAACGTCTGTGTTTCCAGCTCTGTTCATCTGTATGTCTGGTGTTAGAAGTGGCCTAAAGGCAAACACAGAGACTGTTTGAGGTTACAACAGAAACAGGTAGAATCAGGAGTAGATGTGTTGGATCAGATGGTGAGGAAATACTCTGTAAAGTCACCGGCACGTAGACGACGAGTGGCGGTGTTTTATAATATTTGCAACATAAAAACTGGATTTCACTAATGACAGGATGTTACGGCTAAACTTCATAATGCAACTCACACATGAACTTCAGTCCGACCACATGAGAGGACAAGGCAGACAGCTAATGGTACGAGGGAGGTGGAGATCACCTGAGTGGACTGTGAGAAACTGATCCTCACGCATTATTGACGGAGTTTGATGCGTGATATTTTGTTCAAGTTCACTTATAGAGAACGCTTGAAATAAAATAAATATTGCATTCAATACACCAGGTCGTTTTCTTACAGTTTACCGGGTTTTCATGTTCTTTGCCCGTGATGGTCTGAATACCGGTTTTCGCCATTCGGATTGATTAGTGAAATTATATGCCAAATTGTAGTCCTTTCCCAGCATGCCCTGTGGTCTTACATGTGCTGCATGTGGAAAACCTGAATTAGCCTTGTTGCTCAAAAACTAAACATAACTCATCTCTGCATTCTGTGGTGCTGCCACCATTAAACTTCAAACCAAACATCAAGACTGCATCAACGGCAGATCTCCAGGTGACCACCTTTCTCTGGAAAGTTGCAGTGTAGCAAAGTCTTTGAAAGAACATTCGCAGCATTTTTTGATCAGTATTGACCTCTTAACCCTCTGAGAGTAATGCCCCAGAAAAAGAGGACTGTGGCAAATGAATTTGTGTCATAAATATATTATTGATCAGTGTTGATGATAAGATTACATGAGTTAGAAAAGTACAAGACGTTTTCTTAAAGAAAATGTGTTCAAACGTTTACCTTAAGTTGGTGTTAATCCTCAACTAAATACTATTTGTTGAGCATATATTACAATATTTTAATTTTAAGACTGTGACAAGATTTAGTTAGTGCCTCCCTTCTAGCCTATCAAGCTTTTTTAGCATTATTGTAGGGATTTGTCAGTATCAAATTTCCTTTGCATGCATCCACCCCACCATCCTTCCCAACAACCTTCTTGCAAATAGCTTTGCATTAATAAATGTATTACATCATTCATGCACAAAAATATGCTTCAGTTTGATGTGACCATTACGATCTTTACGGAAACTTAATTGGCTTCAGTAAAGTTGTATGCGAACAAGCAATTTTTAGGAGACAGAGTTGAATTTGCAGCTTCGAACAAATTGTCTTTTTTACTGATTAACTCACAGAGCAGCAGTTTTTCATCCATTACAGCCAACACCCATGCACCAAGACACAGTGGCAGATGGGCTACTTCTCTTTTCCCTCTGACACTTCCATTTTTCACATTGGGAGGATTCCTCAGTTGAAGTGAATGTGATTGAGATGGCTGCAGTTCGATTGAGGACACGGCGGGGCCCTCCAGGTTAAAGTGCCACGATCAATCAGGGGGTTATGGATCAAAGAGTCTAGCGGAATTCTGACTGTGAACAAGGATCGCTCCTGACAACACCCAGATCACCCAAAACGTTGTATTTCAGTCACTTACAAGACAGTTTGCATGGACAGCACACACTATGCACAGATCACAAGTTGAATCTGATTAAAGTCTGAGGTTCGAAAACAGTATTCGCATTTCTGACACACTACACAGTAGGTACCAAATTATTGTAGTGAATATGTAAATTAATATTGTGCACTTGTCTCTAAAAATCTTTTGTATAATATGCACAGCTGCTGAAGGAATTAGACACAATTTTTAAAATTTGTCTTAATTGGAAACACTGTGTAAGACTTTAAAATATCTCAAAATTTCAGTTGGGGTTGGACTGATGTTATGTTTGAAGGCCATATAATATATAACCCCTTTAATGCAAAGACCAAGTTGTGCCTTGTAGACACTACCTTTTGTTTTTCATTTTCTTTTTATTAGTTGTGTCTTAGTCATCATTGTCAGTCATATTCACATCTGTCATGGACACCTTTCATGATTATCTGTAACTATATTTCTCTGTTTTGACTCTCTTGGTGGTTTTATTGCCTCTCTATGTATTTATTTCAAACTTAGTTTTGTCTTTGTAGCCAAGAAATGTGCACTAAAGATAAGTTACTTTTTCTAGAGCTCATTGAGCCTGTCCAGTATTCTTCTATAGCTGTAACTGATCGTGTTCATGTCATGCTATATGGGTGAAACTGAAACCAAAAGATTTGTGTCTATTGTCTTCTAATATTTGCCAATATTCAAATTTTAACTACATTTATTTTATTAGAATACAAAGGCAATTGTGTGACTCAACGCACCCAGCTCAGATGGCGATACCGCTCCTACTTATTAGTCCTTTCTCAGTCTGCCGTATTTGCACTGGAGGCTTCAGGTTTCCACACACACGACACATTCAATTAAATTGCATATCGAAAGATGATTAGCTTCCAAAATAGTTGTGACATTATGAGAGACTGAGAGACACACACACATCCTGCACAGTGGAAGTGAAAACATAAACTACATTGTATGTGCGCTAATGGATATATGTGACAAAACAGTATAATGTTCAAACAGTTCAAATTAACAGACACGTCTATTGCACTGGAATATTGGAATATTGCACTTACTTAGATCTGGGTACATACAATACAAGCTGGTAGAAAGAAACTGGATTCTGAGCATAAGACATTGCCTGTAACAGTTCACTGGCTTGTTATACATCTCCAATAATAGAGACCATTCATGTCTTCACAATAACTTTACTACTGTGACATAGGTTGATGACACAAGCAAAAGCAATAGTGTATGTCATTGCACTGTAGGTGTTTAACTTGACCATATAAAATGAGGCCTGGACTACAATACTCAGGGGCCAAGTGCATGTAAATGGCAAGGTTTAAATGTTTAATATATGAGTTTGTTCACATCCAGAACTTTTGATTTGGTGCTACTGATGTTTTGCATTTTGCGAAGCCATCACATTCCCCACTGTCTTTGTTGTCTGCATTGATATCTCTTCACTTCTCCCAGACTGTAAACCCATCTAAGGGATATGATGAATTTCAGACATTTCGTCTATCATTTGCAAAAGCTATTGTGGAGTAGTTTATAGGAATGTTGTCATTTCGTCAGTGGATAAAGAGAAAGTTTAAACTTTCCGGTTGACAAATGTAGAAGAAGTGTTGAAACCAGGTTTGGACAGACGTTCTCTTAATACATAAAATCATGATTGAAAAACTGTGTTTTCTATTTTGCTCAGGGTATTTTTGTGTAATATTAAAAGTTGTTTGGTGATCAGAATTATTTAAACATAACACATAACCAAGTGAGCAAATACTTTTTCACAGAACTGGATTAAGGTCATATGGACCCTTTATATTTATATATATATATAATGCTCACAAGAAATCAAGCACATTAAAAAACGAAAATCATTGAACAATCATTCAACTCATGTTCACATTGTCTGCACATTGCATGTTATCACAGTAATATTCAGTAATATGTAAAAGTTTGACTGGTTGACCTTTTCAGTGCACCTGCTTTTAGTAAAGCACTAATTAGGAGTCCCATTAGGATTGGAGAGCTTGCTAGTTAGTGGATAATTATATACAGAGATTAGATCTTTGATTAAACAGGTATACAATCAGCATCTCCATGGGAGGCATATGTCATCTCAAGACAGTGAGAAAGGCCAGGTGTCATATACACACGGACACATGCCATCCATTTACTCATCCTAGATAATTGTTTTATTATTTTCTGATAGTCTCAGTTCAAGAACTGCTTAAAATACAAATATGTGCTTACAGTAAATGAAAGATTTAGTTTTCATCTTCACCACACTCTATCACAATTCTGAATGGATCAGTTGACAGCTAATAATCGCCTTCCTGTCTCCTGGGCAGTGGTATGACCGTCTCACCAGCTCCTGACCTCACTCGTACGGTAAAGTGAACTTCTTCCACTCGGGTGAGCCACTGATACACTGAGAATGAAAGGTTTACAGAGTCATTAGTAAGGTCTTCATATGTCTGTGCCACTTTTAAAAGTGCATGGCACTTTTAATAACTTAGCTAATTGTCATGTCCAGTGTGGAGGTGGAATTAATATTCAACAGGGCCTTTTCTTTTTCCAGGCTGCGGGTGTGGAGAGCAGTACAGGACATTTACCCATTCACAAAGCAGGATGATATTCACATTTGCATTATGGGTTGTTCCCCAATCTGATGAGCCTAACAAAATACCATATTGCTAGGGGCTGCTGTTATTGTCGTGACTGTATGTTTTGTTTTCAACCAAATGAGCTGAAGTGGTATCATCCGCTATGAGACTATAATATAAATGAGGAACCACAAAAAGGTCCCCGTTCAATGTGTAAATTATGATGTGTTTATCTATGCAGCTTAATGAACTGCACACGCGCTGACATTTTAGAGGTCATTTTCAGCCAATTAACAGTGAATCAGCTCAAAGCAGAATAGAAAACAACCTGCTGGACTGTCTTGAAAGTGGAACAGATAACCAACCCCTTTCTAAATATGCGGACATTCACAAAATAGTGTTTTCTTTTGTATTAAAGTAATTTCTCACATACTGTGTCAACTGTATAGTCATAATTACATGGGTGGCCCAGATCTCCTAAAAAGCCCCAGAACAATCCACCACAGGAACCATGTATTAAATGTATTTTGTGATTTCACTGATGCTAGATTCTGTATCTTGTTCGAGTACTTATCCACGACATGGACCCTTGAGGGAAATGTCATTCCAAGTAAGCATCATCGAGAATATTCAATTTAGTAAAAACTATCAGTGCAGAATTTCACAGCATACAATTCTGTTTGTTCTACCTCTGAACTAATTAAGACAGAGTTGAAGGATATTCTCTTTCATTTAGTAAAATAACTGTAGCCTCTATCAACTAAGTGATAATGCAGGTTTCATTGTTGTTACCAAAATATTCCTGGATGCTAACCAGCTGCAAAATTGCTTTGACACACAAACTGGAAACTGATTTTTCTTATTTTAAGCAAAGTTATTTTTATTAAGACGTGTCAGGTGTAAAGTATTGTGCAGAACGTGACATGCTCACTGGGATTTATTAAAACCAGAATGTATTATGCATGCACTATTAAATGCCTACAATAAACACAACTTAATCCTTGCTGAGTAACACTGCACAGCATTGCACAAAATATTCTTTTAGAAGAAGGCACATCCAAATAAAACTGTAGGCATATTGATTTGTGAATGTGGATTGTTCTGTATGTTTCTGAAACAAAATGTTGCTTTTGGATTTTGAAACAATATAAATACTTTATTCTGCTCATTTGTTATGGTTACACTTCAGATGCCTGATACCTCAAATTGAATCTGTTTAAATGTCCAGACACCACAAGAAGTTTTTTTGTCATTTAATTTTCATTAATTCACTGTTAGTTGGCTTAAATGTTAAAATTGAAATAAACTCCTGTATATGTCACAGGCCTCAGCTGCTACCTCTAGTTTGCTCCATATTTGGTCATTTCCCGACATTTCTCTCCTCTCACTATGCTCTTCTCTCTGCCACCCTAATCACGTCATTATCAAGTAACCATTTGTTGCCTGATCTGCCTTCTTTATAAACACCCCGCAAGCCTTACCCCTCTGCCAGACTGTCTGCCACTGAACTCACACGAGCAACCTTCCTGCATTTCAACTCAACCTGACTACCTATGTTTTGACCTCTGCTTCTGAACCTTTACCCTGGAACTTAAACTTAAAGCTTTATGATATTGGATTGGATTTGGATTCTATCTTTGTTCGACTGTTGGCTCTGGCTCTAAAGTTGAACTTCCTCACTTATGATAAAGCATTAAAATTTGTCGCAACCTACAGGAGATCACTCAACAAATCACTGCTCTTCGCTCAGCCCCCGCACACAGGCCTTCTGCCTTACAACTCTTCAGTGTTTGTTGTTGTGTCAGTCCTTTGCATGCTCTTCGTTTAACCCTTTGAACCCTAGAATTTCAACAGACTTCCTTAAATAATTATGTTGCTTTAGCACTAAAAGTAAAATTTACTGGGAGTATGTGCTTGTGTGCCCTTTTCCGGAGTACTACTTCTTTCAACATCTGATAGTGCTTTGGTGTACTTTATGCTGTTAATGTCATTACCAGGTGTAATAACAGACAGCAACAAAAAACTGAATTGAAATTTTACACATTATTTCTGAATAAGGTAGACAAAATGTACATGTATACAAAATTCAAGGTTCAATATGATGTCTGTCTATAAAAGCTAGCAGCTGTGCAGCTAGCTCATCTCACTCCATCAGTTACTCAATAAGCCATGAAATTCCATACACTGAAACAAGGCACTGACTGAAAAGACTCAGTTCAATACACTGGTCTAACAAGGGTCTATCAGAACAAAAACAAGATGAACTAGCAAGTTGGGAACTTCCTGATGAACAAATTGATTTGGCAATCAAAATAGATACCTGAGAAACACTCCACCCACTCCTCCCCAAGATCTACTCCCTTCTCTCATTGTTCTGCCCTCTCAGCCACACAACCCCATTTTCTACCAGACACTCGCCAAGGTTCAAAGAAAGAAAGAAAGAATGGATTTCATTGGTCATTGATACATTTTTACAATTTCTCTGCATATGACCCATCCCCCCTTGGGGGGAGCAGTGAGCAGCCACAGACGGCGCTCGGCCATCAACCTCCGCCTTAACTGATGCAAATATGATTCACTAAATTACCCCGACAGGACATATTTCTGTATATTTCTGCCTTAATTGTGGCAGGGGGTGGCACAGATTGGCAGGCTGCCCGAAAAAAGGATTTGCCTCGGAATCACAGGCTCACTCCGGTGTCATTGCACCTCCTGGATCAAACTGTTCCCTTTTCGGCATTTATAGACTCTGGAGCTGACTCTGAATTTATGGATGAACAGTTTGCAAAAAAGGCCCCTTTGTCCTGTACATGTGATTGCCTCTATGTGCCAGATCACCCCAGGTCCTAGATTGGTGTCACTCCCCTCCAGGGGTTGCTCGGACTTGGTTTGCGGTTCAACAAAGGTTCTGGTGGCCTCTGATCCAGGATGTCAAGGAGTTTGTTTCAGCCTGTTTCACGCTTATGTTCCTAACCATCCCTTCCACATATCTCTGGACTTCATCACAGACTTACCCACTTCCAACCATAAGACAACCATCCTAATTTCAGTGGACTGTTCCTGCATTAGGCCAACCAGTGTTGTACTCAAGCCACCCCTTGACAGCAGGTGTGGTTCTCTTTGGCTGACCTTCCTCTTCATCTCGGAAGTGTCCCCCACTTTGTGGGGCCGTTTCCAAGTTAATCAGCCCCGTGTGCATCTGCAACTCCCCAGACCCCTTGCGGCCCTTCTGACCTGCCATGTCTCCCGGGTCAACCTAGGGGTCATTAGCCAACCTGACCCTGGAATTCAGCTGTGGACTTCTGCGTTGTAAGTTATTGGAACATTGTGATCTTGGATTTTGTTTTTATTGGACTGTTGTCTTACTCTCTCTCTTTCTTTCCCCCTCTCTGCTATCCCTGGCCTCTGGAACTTGGAAGTGGCTCCTGGACCCCCTGACCGGCCCAGATTCTGTCTTGTGAATAGCCCTGATTTCTGGATTCAAATCAATTGTTTTGACTTGGTTTCTGTTTACCTGTATATCTGACTGTGATTAGTTTTTACTGTTAGCCCTGCAGTCATCTGTTGTCTTACCCCAAATTTCCTCAGTATAGCCCAGCAGTTCCTTTTGCTTCACCAAATTCCCTCACCAGTTTCCATTATCCCCTCAACTCACCTCCTGCCTCCAGCGTTCTTGCCTCCTTTCTTTAATTCGATACCTCCACTGTACTCAGTCCTGGAAACTCTCCCCGACTCATACAATAAACACTGTTCCACAAAATCCTAACAGTATTGATCACTGTCAAGCTCACAAGATAATACTATGAGACTAATAATAAGTACATATACAGTAAATATACATAAGCATATTTTTGTTTTTATGAAAATAGATTCACACAATTTCTACACCAGAGCTACTAGAATAACTGAAGTACCTTAAAAAAAAGCAGCTAGACGTTTCATTATTAGGACTACTGGAGGTGGCTAAGAAAGTAACTGAGCATTATTTGAAAATCAGTACACTATTTACTGCACTGCAATAAAGTTATTATCTTTCGTTAACACATAAAATTATTTACAATTACAACACACATGCAGGATCACACATATCTACTTTTGTAAGTTGCCACTAGCTGTTCTGTGCTAATGTGTTGGTATCAGGACCGATCTGGGAACATTTCAGTGGATGATTAATACAATGTTTGTACAGTTTATTGACAAAATTTTGCACTATTTAGGAAAAATAAATGTCTGTTTTTTTACATATAAATGCGTTAACTTAGTATTTATTACAAAAACAAAATGGTATGAATTACAGTTGAACTTTAAGCAAGTGGTTTAGGGTGTTGTAGAAAAAACTAAATTAATTAGGGTGAGAGATGAAATAAAACCCATCGTCCGATCTGTCTTTTATAAGTCTATTTCCTTGCAAAGAAAGGCCAACAGTCATGCAGAGTGAAAAAGGCAATATAGATATGGTGAAACAAACATTTATAGTCCTGCATGCAAGTGGGAGGATGCAACCTTGAAACAGTGGAGGGACAGAGAGACAGTCAGTCTGGGCTCCACTAGAATCTATCTACGTGGAGCCAACTATCTTTGACATGGCAATAAGACAAAACATGGCACAAGTACATTGGTCAAGATGAAGATAGGAAAGGACAAAGCACATGGATAACTAAGATACAAAGGGAAGAAAACATCCTTCACAGAACTTAATACTTTCATCATACTTATAGTGTCTAAATAATAATTTTCCATCACGAGGGGAAATAGTTTCCACGCAAATTTCGACTAAACTCAACTAACTCAAAAGTTTATCAATCACTCAGCTTGTGACACAAATTCTGTATGGTACAGCTGTTATATCACCTATAAGACACATATCTAATCAACATTTAAGTGAAATAAATAATTCTGAAAACCTTGATTGGGACAATATGTATTTTTATTAATATGAATGTTTGATATTAACAAACTGATATTAAAATTGTTTTACAGGCCCCTTAATATAAGCTCCAATGACTTCAGTGTATGCTGCCACTTCAAAACTCTGTAAAAGGATGCTGTAAGTAACGTAATCTGTTTTGTTGGATGCTTGTTGTTTTTATGCTAGATGTAGTAGTTAATATTCAAGTCAGAGAAGGTGCTTTTGTCTCAGGCCAGAGGATGCTTACTCCTCATGCAACTTCAGTACTTTAGGTGCCATTTCACAAATTCCAGGTAAGCGCTCATATGCCATTTACTCAGTAGCAGCTTTTATATAGCCACCGTACCATAAGGAAATGATGGATTGAGAATAGTAAGAGAGCTATCCTTCAGTAAGGTTTTGCTGTCTCTGCAAATAAACTCTCATACTGGTTTATTGGGCTTCCAGTTATATTTCTCACTGAGACCCTTCATGCATGGTTAATGACAAGTTGTTTGAATACATTTTCATTGATTAATATTTGTAAAACTGTGGTTTGGCTCAGCACCAATGATGAGAGGACATATACAAATCAGATAAAGAGGCTGCAAATCTATTCAGATTTGTTTCACATTTTGATTAAACTTTGCAGGCTGCATCTGTGTTCAGTGTAGTGTTTGACAGCAAAGGTGTTCCAGTCCAGTGGCTTGAGTCCAAAATCCAGTTGCACACAGCTGGACTCCCCCTAAACTTTAGCTAGGGAACAAAGAAAGTACAGCAAAGCTTGTACAGAACATACATTTTGCACTCTATTTCAGATGTTTCAAGGTATATCTACCAATTAGAATGAACATGTATAAAGTTCTGTAATGCTTCACCAAGGGTTAGCTCCTATATTTAGGAAAAAAAATTAAAAAATTATAGACAAGTAGAATAATGCAAGACCATGATCTGTATTAAATACCAACACAGAAATTAACAAGCAACAAATTGAGTATGAAACCAGTAGCAATGTGCTCTCTCCCTCTGGTTTTAGTCATAATTTAGAAAAAAAATTGAATACATTTCAGATTTTTTTCTATGTGTTATTGATCTGGTATTATTGAGTGCAAAATGTAATGAAAGAAGTGGAATCCCAGTGTCACTTTTATAGCCACAATCAGAAAAACTGATTACTTTAAAACACAATACAGTGTGTAAAATCGTGAGGCAACACTCACCAAGACGTTGTGAGAATGTGGTGAGTAATGCTACATAGGGTGATCCTTAAACGTTGCCCTTTGCGGTACCAATCATCAGTGACTCTCTGTTATGCTGTTGGAGTGGCAATCTGCATGCACGCACTTTTGAAAGGTTGAACATATTCACAGTACTTGATAGTAAACTAACAAACCCACAGATCAGGACAACCTGATGGTGCAGTGAGCAAGGAGATTTTGGGCCTAACAAAATCCTCCTGTCAGAAGCCAGGTGTCCTTGAGTAAAATACCAAATGCTCAGCAGGTGCAGAAGCCCTTCCCTGCTGCTGATTTTCACCGTGTTTGGTAGTGTGCAGAGGAGGAGGCAGGAAAACAATTATCTTACAAGGATCAATATCGTATTATGCTGATCTTTTTTTTGTGAGTGTGGGGTTATATTTACCTACTTGAAATATTTTCCCAATCTTAGTAAATATGTATGTTCTAGTAAAAAAATGAGTAGTAGGACTGATATTAATGCACAGTGCTCCATGTACCTGAAATACCAAGAACCAAGGGCGTGGCCAGTCAAAGTTGAATTTCTCTCCACTGACGTCTCACTTTTTTCTAGAATTAACAGGTCTAAACACAACCAAATGAAAAGATCCTGATGCAAGAGTCATTGGTGTTCCCTTTGATTTGTGAGCTGGGGGCATTGGAAAGGAAGTGCATAGATGTCTATCATATACAGTCAAGCTTCCCAGTGTTTAGATACCATTTGATTACTAAGGCCGTGATTGTTGTGCACAGGTCTCGCTGTTGTCTTCTTCAAACGCAGCTGGAGGTGTTTTAAATTGAGTTCTTTTATTTTGTGCTCGAGTATCCTTTTGTCAGGACAAATATCCTTCAAAGCCCACTGCAGCAGCTATAAGAAGCTTCTGTCAGGATTGTTTGCTCTGCCAAGGTGTGATGGAGTGGACTGGGTCCCTCCTGTGTCCTCGTTGTAGTGTCACTCACTGACAGTTTCATGTTGAGTCACTAAGTTATTCCACTACAGGGAGCGGCCATCTCACATATAGTTCCACATAAACTGTGTGTCACTCTTCCATGCAAGCTGTCCCAAGGGCTGCCATCTTTCCCTGTTCTAACATTTCTAAATGGCATGTGAGTTATATGTTGCATGCTATGGTGTAACCATATATGAAAATCCCCCATCAGACATCAACCTAAATGTACATAAATGTGGTAATTAAAGTTTAGACATCCGTCTGCAGCCAAGCTGATCGTTCTGCAGGGCTATGGTTGGTTCACAACAGTGCTATGAGCTAAATGCTAACAATGAGAACGGTAACTCTGAAATTTAGGATGATTTACATTGTCTGTGGTCTAGCATGCTATAAATAATTAAGTAGCAGAAGACTAAAATCTTAGTTGGGTTTTAATTGATGATGGTGACAATGTCAATTCTTCCAACTTGATCATGGTGCTAAATGATACGTCAAGGGACTACAAAAGTCATTAGGATTCATCTCAATTTGTGAGAAGCTTCATATGAGAAATGCAACTTCACTTGCAATCAAATATATAAGCTGTCAGGGTGCAAAATAGGTATAATAGGCAGAACTTTATTTTCTAACAAATGATGAAATTAATGAGGAAATTTATTTGTGGTTACAATCAGCGAGAAGTGCTTACGCTGGTCATTAATTAAGCTTTTAACTGCAATATAACTTCTTAAAAAGCTGTGCAACAGCTGATGCAACTCACTGCTGTTCTCCGGCAGTAGCAATTCCTTCTCTGGAGAATATCCTGTCAAATATTTTTCTAAAGCCACAGCAGTTTGTACCTGTTTAAAAGCCAGAGAAATGTGTGCTATTAAACCAGCTGTGTTGCATATTGTTCGAGACCTAAGTTGTATATGTTATGTTATGTATAAATGGCAATTGCTGAATGAGCAGCTCACAAGTGGGAAATGACTTAAATAAAAGTCCTAGTTCCAAAGAGTAACAATATATATTTTAGCTAATATATATTATTAGCTAATAATCTATATCTGGAAACCAGGGTCTGTGAAAGGGTAACTTTAAATTTGATATAATAAAAAACACACATGGCCTATATATCTATAAATAGTGGGTATGGATGAAGTGTGCCTGAATAAAAATATTGATTTAATCACATACCCTTCTTCACCTAAGTTAATGAATCATTGTTTTCACATCTGTACCTGAGGATAGATAGAGTATTGTCTGACTGGTCCAGTGCATTAGATGATTAGTACTCTCATTAAGAGTGGAGCTGGAGTGTGGAAATCTCAAGAGATATGGAACATTGAGAGCAGTTGTACAAAGTGTGCAGCAGTGACACATACTGTCTGCGCTGTTTTTCTCTGGTGTTTATAACCTAGTGCTAATGTGGCACTTTAGTACATTATTAAATTATTACAAATTTCATTGTACATGGTGCAATGACAATAATAGTGATTTGAATTGAATTTATGTCAATAGCTATAAGTAATATATTTGTTTTTTTTTTTTTTTTTACAATAAAGATGATGCTCCACATCATCTTCAACTTCTTGATTATTTAAGATGACACTGACACCAAGAGGCATTCCAATCAAATCAGTTTTTTATGTGCTGGGCCATATTTGCAAATGTAACCTATAAAGCCAATCTGACCTGACAGCCTTGTCTGAAAGACACGCCTGCACAGTGTTAGAATGACAAAGGACGCCATATCCATCCTCCAGCCCTCACTGCCCCCTGACATGGCAATTCTGCCAAATTAGGATTTAGGCATCATGTAGGTCACAGGCTTCAAGATCTGATTCAAATTTAAAACCTGACTTTTAAGAACACTGTCAAAAAGCACATATACTATTGATCATAAAGATAAGATGTCTGTCAGTTTATGTGGACTTGAGTGCCAATCACTATAACATACAACATTTCCCCCCCGACAACATAAGCTCAACACATAAACTTGAAGCTTCTTTACAGCTATAACGCTATTGTACAAGTATAGTCTGTTGATGAGAACTTACTTTTTTTAATGATTTTGTGTAATTTTCTTCACCATGCCTAACTCTACTCCAAGTTATTACAACTCTGACAAAAAGTGTAAAGGACATACCTGAAAATATTAAAGGAAACCATCTAGGACATTGTGCAAAAAAAAAAAAAAAAAAAAAGGTTGTGACCAGTACATGTCCACAGTAAAACAGATTTTAGGTCAGTGCATACTGTGTTTAGAGAACACTTAACATTTTTAATGAATTATACTTGTCTGTCAGAATTTTATCAAGCATTTGAAATTAATAGATATTTTCAGTAAATGTTTGTATATGACGTTGAGTGAATTACAGAGACTGATGTTGTGGAAAAGTACATAAATATGTTCAGGAACGTCTTCTTAGAGAGTGAGCTGAAGTGAGTCAGACGGTGAAGTGCAAAGCTGTGTAGTTAACTCAAACTACTTTGATCTTCTTCTGTGACCTGCTTCGGCACTGACCTTTTACCCCAAAACATCCATCATTCACAGCAACGGGTTGAGGACAGGGCAACCCCATTTTCCCCTAACTTGTTCAAGTCAAGAACACCTGCTTAGTTACCCAAGTGGAAAAGGGTGCAGGTGAGGCTACACTTGGATGGGATAGAGACAATCCATACTTTCTGCCACCTTTCTATAGGACTGACTTTCAGAAAAAGGGGCAGTAAAACTTTAGATTTCGATTTGCCAAATGTGACTGGTGTAAGACAATAAAACTATTGTATATTAACAGACAAGTATATTAGTGCAAAGCAGCTTCGTAGAAACTGTCAAAAACATTAATAATACAAATAAGCTCACAACTCAGTATATTTTATGAATACAGTTTTCCTATCTCTTAACTAAATACATTTTCAGTTCACTGTATGTTGTACTAGCAGATATGTCTGTGGATAGAAGCAGGCTTGGGCCTTAGGCAGACGCCTAAAGTATTAAAGCAAATATTAGCTATTATGATTTGAAGCTTTATTATATAGACTCACTGTGTCACTATTGTTGATCATTTGAACATTACAAAGTCATGGCTGAAGGCAAAGAGACGCCATTATAAAAATGTGGTACTTTGTAGAGGTGGAAGACGACAGGAAGAGACACAGTGCATGCTGTTTTTAGATAAATCTGCAGTAGGTTATATAAATTCCTACAGTTTAATATCTGAAAAACGACACGCGATACTGACTTCAGAAAGATGTCAGACAACTTGAGCGTTAAGTTATCAATAACTGGGCAGCACAAGCAATTGTCAGATTGACAAGGTCAATCTGAAACTAAAGGCTCTGCTTTGTAGTTTCTCAGAAGCCATTTGACAACTTCATCCTACAATCATTTTATTGCTTTTTTATTCTTGCGTGGTTTAGAAATTGTTTTACGGATGACAAGAACGGGTTGTGTAACAGTAAAAGTGGCGAGTAGGATCATTGGTGTTAAACTGCCTGAGCTTCCTCATATTTTAACCAAGAGAGTGATTTCAAAAGCTTGAAAGATTTTGGAGTGTCCTCTCTATCTCTGGAGAGTTAGAAATTCTCCCCTCTAGGCTTCAGAGCTCTTAGAGAGTGAGGGACTGCTTTATCTTATACACAGCCAACTATCAGCCTTTTATGTAAAACATATGAAGGCTAGACACTATGTGAGGTGATCTTCCTTTAACTGTCAATGTAGGGGTTACATGGTTGTTGAGTGTACTCCATGTTGATTACTGTCATTGTTATAGTATGTGTATCAGCTTTTACTGTATTCAAATGTGTTTGTGTTTTATCTAGTTGCAAGAATAATTTACTAATATACTAGACTCAAAGAAATTAAGGGAGCAGGTTGAATTTTTATATACATTTAGATTACAAAAGGCTTATTCATCTCAGAGAGAATTTGTATAGCTACAACGTGTAAAGCTTTTTAAGCTTTTTTCAGTTTAATCTTCTAAACATTCTTTAATTTGATGATGCGCCCATAATCTTGCATATTAATGTGACTACCACTCTGACAAAACACAAGTAACAACTAGATAGGTCAAAACTCATACAGCCTGTATATTATTTTCTTAAGACAATGAATTTCTGTCTTAAGATACCTATCCTATTTTCAGACCAAATAGTAAATTACTTTATTTTATTATGAACATTAATAGTGCGTACTTTGGCCAAAAACAGAAACTATATATTTCTATTTCAATTTATTTATAATCTATTTCTAACTATGGATTGTACATTTGAATCTAAAGTCAATTTATTAAAATGTATAGGAAACCTGACATAATTTGTTTAATGGTTACATAATCTGCAGATTATTAGTAGAATTGAGCAGTATAATGCATTGACCTGGTTTTGCATGTTATGTACTTAAAAGTGGTCAGCCTAAAGAAACTTCAAAAAAAGGGTTACAAGCACCTTCTACTCCTGTTGCTGCTCATCCTGAGCCTTTTTTCTGAAGTTCACATCTTCTGTTGTCTTGTACGGCACAATAGCTTTAAACTGTGCATGTGACAAATACAGTAAAACCAGAATGTAAGACTTCCCATTCCCTGGATTTAACTAGACATTTACTATATGGTTCGATCTCATTGCTGGCAACATTTCTGCAGCTTTTGCAATGATTTCAGCAGTTAAGCTCTACCTCTTTCCTCTGGTTGTAGGCAACTGTTTCCAGTTAACACATTTAGGATACATTGTCATTCATCATGAGAAACCTGTTTAAAATTAAATGCTAAGCCTCCTTTTACTGTAGCTTCATGATTAACTTCTATGCGAAATGTATATGTGACTCTTTTGCTGGTAAATGTTCCACTATGCTCACCAGCTAGGTGCTTTGCTGGTAACCTAGGGGGAGCCTTTTTAGCTGAAAACAGTAGCCTGCTGTGCCAGGAAATGAAATTGCTGAAATGGAACCAAAGCAGTAAAATTGCGTGCCATAAAATCCAAATCCAAAAGAAGTAGCTGAAAGACAATAAAACGCTCCATAGGCCTGAGGGGAAATGCAAAGTTAGTTGATAATTCTCTCTGAGTTCATCAGCATAAAAACACCTCTTTCATACTGCATCGCTTTTTGATCCATTACTAATACAGAAATATTGACTGGCAGCTTTCAAGAGCAAACTAAATTAACCTCCTGCTTTAGACAATGGTGAATCTCCAAAACAGATGCTGTGGTGGGACGCTGTTGCCTTTAACCTGTTTCATCAATTACTCTCATTTTCAGCATTCTTGACTCTCTATCATATTCAAGGATGCACCACACTGTTTTTCACCTCACAGAGAGCAAAGATTAAAAGGGTGGATGAGGCGAATGGCTCACTTCCCACAGAACATCTGTGTTCCCTGATGAAAGTAGACTTGATTTCATCTCTGCCTTCCCTGCTCTTTTCATCTCAGCTCTGCAATACACACTAAGAACTGAAACACAATAGCACCTGTCTTCATGAAGTGCAATCATGTCATTTCCCTCCTTCTCGGTCTAAAGGTTACAGCTTTTCATTGATTCTAAATGTCACTCTTCAGCAATCCTACATGTGAAACTGAAAGAGTTTAAGAACTTTTATTACAGTTTACTTATTTACCAACATTTTTCTGCCCCCCATGCTGTCCTGCATGCTTCTGCAGACAGGTCTACAACTTCGGCTACAGTTTCAACACTGGAGATGGGAGCACAGCTTGTGCGAGTATGTAAATATTGATTTGACAGCGAGCCAACACACGCGCACACAAAAGCGCTTGCCCTCAGGTCACCCTATGTTCCAGACCTTATTAGTGTTTTCATAAGAAATCACATGGTTGTTCTTTATGATTGTTTTATTAACATAAGTTTTACTTGGTCTCCCATAGTTACAAGACAATATGAAAAAGACATTCGTGCATTTGTTTTAATAATGAGAAGAAGGTTCAAATGCTAAGACAGATTGAAAACGTTATGTGGATGCAGAACGCAACGGTATATATTGTTGTTTTTTGTGGCCTGTCTTCGTTTAAGTTTTAGTCTAGTTTAGCGTGAATCTGTCATTTTAGTTTTTAATAATCTTCCTCACGTCCATTCTCTTTTAGTCTTGTCAAGTTGCAGTCGTCTTATTTTAGTCAGATCCATCATCCATGACTATTTTCGTCTAGTTTTAGTCAATGAAAACAAGGGGACATTTTGGCATAGTTTTAATTTTGTAAATCACATTAAGTCTTGTTTGTATTCATCAACAGTTTTCCTCAGACCACCTATTGTCCTTTAAACTCTGACTTGCAAAATGCCTTGTATCAATTGACCTAATTTTATTAATCCAGTTATTAAAATAAATTTCATGCTTGCACTTGGTCAAAGACCCCTAAACACAGCAGAGCAAGCTCAGAAATGTCCTCATAAAACAAACTACAACAGATGGCAGTTTGCAAATCACCTCACAACAAACTTTCCCAACAAGAGTATCGCTGTTTGCAATCTGATTTCTGATGTTTCCTCTGAGATAAGACTGGATAATGATGGAAGCATGCTGCCATCAGATGAATTTTTCCCTTCTTTTCTGCCCTCCCTTTGCCTCTTTGTGAGACTGTCAGCTATAAGGCTGTGATCATATGGCCTTTTTTCTCCCGCTCAAATGCAAAGCACAGCATGAAAGTCAGAAGTAAGCGAGGGAGTAAAAAATCAAACAATGTAAGCGGCATTAGGTCATTCTTGTTGCTATGAAACTAAATGCAAAAAGCTTTTATAGCAATGTGCAAAGTGCCATTTAAATTAAAATGAGTTTGCTAACATGAATTTAAGAAAATAAAAGTTCAGAATAAAAAGTGACAGAAAGTTCATGAAATATCTGCTTGATCCTGAAGGTGAGGAAGAACAAATTCTAAGACTGAGGGTGTTGATGCATACAATCTACAGTTTACTTACATTTACAGAGAGACTCTAAGACTTATTCTGAAGTTGATGCTGCATAATTGTTTCATTGTTTCTTTACATAAATGTCTGTTGTTCTCTAAGTGCACTATATCACTAGTTACTCACGCTGCAACCACTTACCTGGGGACACTGTAAAATGAGAAATAATTTTTAACAGTTACAACATTGTTCTGTTAAATATGGCTTTTAAAATAAGTTGTTTTAATTAAATTTCTCACATAATGATAACTTTTTTGAATATGGGCTTGTTTATGGCTTTATAATTCATGGTACTATTCACAATTGTTAACAATGTAACGTGACTGCTCTGTTTTACATGCCAGACAGAGTCTGTCCTGAGGGTCTGGGGTTGCTCTGAATAATGATGGGATGCCAGATGGTCTTTGTTAGGCAGGCTTTCTCTTGTGGGTCCTTAGACTGCCCTGTACAACATCATCAGACTCTTCACAACAGAATGACAGACAAGGAAATAAGACTGAAGAGCATCAAATAATAAATCATATGGTGTGCAGCTAAAGTGCTGCCTACTGTGCTTCTGATTGGTTCTTGGGCCTTCTGGTTGGTGCATTAACAGGTGCAGAGTTGGTACCAACCCAGCTACATGTTAGAGCTGGGTGGGCAAACTACGGCCCTGGGGCCGTATGCGGCCCGTCAACCTTTTTTATTCCGGCCCCCGAATTAAAATCAATTACAATGGTAAACCATGTCAATGTTTGATCTTCCCAGCAATTGTGGCATTTCTCGATAGATGGGACACGGATACGCTGACCTATGTTGAGGTGCGCTGTCTTATGCTGCATTCAGGTGGTGTCAG
>JAUMTR010000014.1:13753001-13772360 GCA_032270685.1 Microctenopoma stevenorrisi | reverse complement strand
AAATTAACAAGTCACTTCAATCGGTGGCCTGTCCCCTGTCACAAGACCCTGAAACAGCACCAGAAACGCTGCAGCTGAAACTGATCGACCTTCAGGCTGACGCTGTCTTAAAAGTGTAGTTCAAGTTTCTTAAACTGAATGACTTTTATGAGTCGCTTAATGAAGCAGTGTTTCCAAACCTCCGGAGGACGGCACAGAAGATGCTGACGTTGTTCGGCTCAACCTACGTGTGCTTCAAAATAGTAACTGTTAGTCATTTTTAAAGAAAAACTATAATTTGTTAATTTAATATTTAGTGTTTTAAGAGTTATTTCAAAGAGACATACTGTGGACTTGGAAGAGATATTTTGTTATAAGGCTTTTGTTAATTTTCTATTGAAATTAAAACAAGTTTTCTACATATCCCGTGGTTTTTTTCTCACATAAGGTGAATTACCAAAACACTCTATCCATCTGCTCCTGGTCCAGCCCTTCGGTCAAATTTTAGAACCCTCTGTGGCCCACGAGTCAAAAAGTTTGCCCACCCCTGTGTTAGAGTGTATCTATAATGCAGGAGTTTACAGGAACTAGTTTACAGTAGATTAAGTTACTGTGTACTTGACCAGAGAATTATGTATTTATATAATATACTTTATTACAGTCTTAAAACACAATTATTTAGCAGTTCAGTGAAATTGGTTCTGGCCCAC
This sequence comes from Microctenopoma stevenorrisi, assembly GCA_032270685.1. Taxonomy (NCBI): domain Eukaryota; kingdom Metazoa; phylum Chordata; class Actinopteri; order Anabantiformes; family Anabantidae; genus Microctenopoma; species Microctenopoma stevenorrisi. The sequence goes on along the minus strand of JAUMTR010000014.1, from coordinate 13,771,671 downwards.
TACTCCAGACAAATACCTTGTCCTATCCTGTCAAATATGACATAATAGGAAAAGGTGATAAGGTTTGTTGGCCCTCACTGCCACCAATCCATCCCAGTCATGAACAGCCTATGGGCGACCAGAGATGAGAGAGACACTGCAGACATTGCTGAGGGAAAGATTTCTCCCAGAGGTGCCAAAACACAGCGCAGATACCTGCCTCCTATAAGAGAGGAAGGCAGAGAAAGTAAGTGATAAGTTCCAAATGGAGCTGCTGTGAGGAAATCTCTGATATCATCTGCACAGCCAAAGTGAAAATCCTCCCATTCAACACAGTCTTTTAATTAAAATAGACCAATAGACATGAATATGTACCATTCCGGTAGAGAATTAATCCGGATAAACAGATGATAAACATGATCAACAAATAGCTAATCCTGTTGAATAATGTAATCGCCATGGGACTAATGATCTATTGAATCACAAAGGGACTAAAGCTGATGCATTCATTCTACAGGTATGCAATGTTTAGCCCCGCACCTCACCCAACCCCCCCAATAGAATTTCCTCTTTGTACAGTGATCTAACTGGTGTTGTGCGACAGATGCTCACAGTTTTTATACATTTCGAGCATTACATTAATAATTTACACCCTCATCAAACATGTCATATTGTGACATAATGCAAGCGGGAGCTGTGATCATGTTAAATTCAAGGTGACAGCAACAAAACATCCCAGACATGAGCTGGGGAGATGACATCTGTAATAGGTCAATTGTGTTATTCTGACACAGGCTGTTTTAAAAATGTTTAGAAACATGATATAGAAGTAGAATAGATCTGTAGCAAGGTAATAAATATACATATAAATCATTATTACACAAATGTCTAAAAGTAAAAAGTATTGCTAAATTATGGGGGAGGATGAAATGCTTCCACACTATTTATATCCTCTTTTTCTTTCTTCCTCCTCTTCTTCTTTTTGGTGCCTGGAGTGTGAAGCAATGCAAGGAACATATTATTGTCCATCTCTAAACTGGTCTCTTTACATTTTTTCTTCTTAGTATTATTAATCTGCACAGTTTTCGGATGTCAATGCGTGCTAGACCCTTTGTCAAAGATATTTCGTTCAAATTTACCTTAACTTCAACTTTCCTCTTTTCATCATCTTTCGGTGTCGTCTTGTTTGTTGTAGAAATGTCATTTCTACTTTTAAAAAATCTAGATACTTTCATCTTTCTAACTTTAATTCAGCCTCTTTATATCTTTTAAACATTATGTGTTTGAGCAGTTTTTAACTTTAGTTAGTGTGTATTGCAAAATGTTTGTGCAGCTAGAGTGAACAATGTCGCTCCCACTCTGAGGTCTGTCCTTTTTTTGCTTCTTGTCCTCTCCTCTTCAGTCAACTTTCATATTTCATAAACAAATTATTCATAGAAATGTAGGAAATGTTGTCTTCTTTCCAGAAATATGCATCTTGTAATAACAGGATTTTTTCTGGGCAGTTTTTACATGGCGTGGCCAACTGTCAACAGCTTGTGGTCCGAGCAGCTCATTCACTTCCATGTTAAAATTTCTCATCCAAGTCTGATGACTTAGAGATTACCTGGATTTGTAAATTCAATTCAATTAATCTTTATTTTTATAGTGCCAAATCATATCGAAAGACATTTCAGGGCACTTTAAATAGCAAGGTTTAGGTATATGTAAACAAAATAATGCAGAAAACCCAACAGTCCCAAATGAGCTAGCACTAGGCAACAGTGGAGAGAAGAAAAACTTCCTGTAACAGAAGAAACCTCCAGCAGAACCAGGTTCAGGGTGGGCGGCCATCTGCCTCGACCGATTGGGGTTAGTGGACAGGAGAGAGAAAGAACAGCAGGTAACAGATCATAACAACAAGAAGGAGCAGCAGGTGAAGCACTGGGCGGGTTGGTAGGACCAGCAGCCACAAGGTGAAATCACACAACTCCAAGGTCGAGGACACCTGCAGAAAGGTACAGAGAGGACAGAGACAGAAGGACGAAGCACAACTAGGGGAGAGAAAAGACACATGTTAACAACATGTTAATCCTACACTCTAATTTCTTCAAATTACTTATCAAACAAATAACAGATAATTTGTTAAAGTGTTGGCGTGCTGTGGTGGATATTTTCCAATGTTACAAATTGTTTTTATTGCAGGTTTTTGTGGAGGTATTCCTTCCTCTATTTTCCCTGTTTGTAGCCACATTAATTAGCTGCAGCTGCATGTTTACTATTACTCTGGGTCTGTATAACCATTATCATGGCATGTAGCTCACTTAGTGCTACTGTGTCTTGTAATCCATGACATTATTTGTCCTCATTTTTTTTGTCACATTATTTTTATCAGTTTGTCATTTTTGTCAACTTTATTGACAAAGATCACAATCTTTGTCTCATGTCAAAGATTTCTCTCTTTATCTCTTGTCTCCTTCCACTCCTTGTCTCTTTTCAACTAGTAGTCCTCTTTTGAGCTTCTTCTTTTTGTCACATTCTGTCCGTTCACTTTTTTCACTTTGTCAACCTTTACATTTTCTCAGCTTTTCATTGGAATATCTCATATATTAGGAAACACATTAATGAGGTGCATGTGTGTGTTTTTTTGAAGGTCAGTTCATGTACCTTTACCTTTACTACCTAATTAATGATCAATTAATTCACACACAGAAACTTCATCCTCAGAGTCAACTTTCAGTCTAATTTTCTGACTGGCATCTTTTCTGCCACAAACCTGCTCCCCTATGCAATTTCCCTTGAAATTGCTACGTCTCGTTTATTCTACTTTTCTGGGTCCATGTCACGATGGCAGCAAGTTAAATAGACAGCTTCCCTCTCAGCCTTGTTCTCTAGCTCCTCCTGGGAAATCCTAGGGTGTTTCCAGGCCAGGGAGGATATACAATCCCTCCAGCTTGTTCTGGGTCTGCCCTGGGGTTTTTTCCCAATAGGACGTGCCTGAAATACCTCTATAGGCATAAATCCACAAAGCATCCTGAACCACCTCATCCGTCTGTTCTCAACACAAAGGAGCAGTGGTTCAATTTGGAACTCCCTTTGGATATATGAGCTCCTCACCTTGTCCCTGAGGGTGAGCCCCTAGAGACCCTGTGCAAGAATATTATTTTGATTATTTTGGGTTGGAAGGTAGATCAACTGGGAAGAGTTTCACTTTCAGACTTAGATCTCTCTTTGCCAAACTGGTGAGGCTGAAGGTCATGGTCTCTCTCAAGCAGGGCTTCAATATTGGCAAAAAGAGTTAGCTTTAATGCTGTGGTCATTGGTTTTGCTGAACAGTCAAAATACTGTATATAAGAATGATGGCATGTGACACAATCGGTCTGTTTGTCTTTTTATAAAAATATAATTAGAAGATAGCAAACCTAATAAATATGGCTCCATGCAGTCTGATAATTTTCTTCTTGAACCCAGTTTGATTGCTTATCCCTAATTTTGTTATTTTCTTTCCATAGCGTATCGTTATTGATTTTCTAATGACAATGGATTAAACAAGTCAAATATATTGTAAAGACATCTTATTTAAAATTGAAGCACCTTATTGGTAGAGATTCAGTTGCAATTTAACCCTGAGAACATTTTTTTTATAAGAATTTAGTATTTCTAACAGACTTGAGTTGGCCCAGTTACAAGCCCTACTTTTCACAGTCTTTATGCTCTAAAATCAGTGAGTCAGGAAATATCTCAACTGCTGCTAATGTGCAAGAATCGTGAATAAGTAAACAGCAGCAGGAGGCTTGTGACACAGTGATTTCAGGCTGCTAAACAGATTGTTTGGTACTCAGCGATGTAAAAGCATTCCACATCGCATCTTATTAATTCCCCGATTAGTTCCTCCATTCAGACTTTGATGGATTTAGTTTGGACAGATTTGTCTCAACAGTAAGCTGGAAAATTTTGTCTAGACATTGTCAATAAGTTAAAGTCTTTCTGAAGCAATTGTTTTCACAAATAAGACAATTTTTTTTTCTGATGAATTACAGTGGTCAAATTAAGTACAAATATTACTGAGTAATCTGATTTACTGGAAGACATTTAGATTTATATTCAAATTGTAGGTAAAGTGGAAATGATTTAAAATTGCAGTACTTGACCTTTTATGCTTACACTACAGATGCTTTCAAAACGGGATGAAGGAGGTCACATTGTTCTGTCCAATGTAACATTTATTATAATATTCACAAGCTTAGATGTTGTGATATTTCTTTGCAAGTATATTGTACTAATTACAATATAATGTTTGAATCAATGTTAATTTGTTGGTGTTAAGTTGAAGTTGTTGCATTGATGTTAATAACTCAAATTTAAAGTAATATTGTGGAGATAATATCATAAACTATATTGTTGAAAAACTTGGTAGGCTGGAGTGCCAATAGACATCTTGTCAAATGCCGACTCTGGTATTGTGCAACTTTCAGCCAATTTAACCCTTTGATCTTTTGTGCTCCATCACCTAAAACCATGTGCCTAGCAAAGGTGAGGGGCTTGGAACTGCTCTCTCTCTCTCTCTCACACACGCACACACACACACACACACACACACACACAAGCCCTAAATGGATTTATGCACAGTATTAAAAAGCTAATAAGTCAGACAAAGCTGTACACTAGTGCACACGACTGAACAAAGAAACTCAGTTGAATGGACTAATATTCAATCATTTCCTGTCGTTTTGATAAGTTTGGAAAACACTGCTATAATAGCCTTTTCAACATATTTCTTCACACTGTTTGCACAAGCAATCTTTGGAATTAATAGAGTAACAGGCACAGCTGTTCCCCCTTGCTTTCATGGTTAGGCATCACAGTTTAGACCTGGAAATATTGTTATTATTCACAAGGACTTATACCTTCAACTTGTTTTCCATTTGAAAAATAAAATATTATACAATAAAGATATCAAAACCAAGTAAAATTTATACCGTAAATTGTGTTTTCTGGTGTGTGCAGTGAAATTTTGTGTCATTTAGATCATTTAAGAAAAAAAAAACTTTTTAGTAACATAAGCAAATATCTAAGATTAGCATATAAGTAAATATGTATAAACATAGACAACATATACATTTAAATATATTTTGTTGTTGAATTTTGCATACTTGATAATCTGGCACCACAATTTGGGATAGTGAAATCTGCTATATATCTTGATACAAAGAATAAATAAGAGATGGTTGTAATTGGCTGGTAGATGCTATATGTAATGGCCATCATGTTTTTTACACAGAAAGCTCAAACCATATTTCATTGTGCTCATTTAAAATAGAGACTGAGTGTCTGATTAATTATTCATTAATTTGACCTCTAGGGGACATGAGTGAGCTGATGAGGAGAAAAAAGATTAAAGGTCTGACTGAAAACTAACAGTAGTACTAATCACTTCCCTTCTCAATATCAATCAATGTTATCAGCAATGACCTGTGATGTAATCATTTCCTCTTCCTCTCAGGCTGATAAATTTGGTTGTCAGAATAAGCAAAGCAGTACAAGTCAAATAGAAATCTGAATATTAGATCAACACCATTTTTTGCGTTACATAACCTAAAAACACAACAAAAACCTCAAAATACCAAATTTTCTCTTGCTGAAACAGTTACAGCTGTTGTTCAACTATTGTGGCAGAATGTAAACAATTCCAGAAAATAAGAAGTACATAAAACTATGAACACAGAGCATGTAGACAGCCATTTAAACAATGCAACTCAGAGCTGAGGGTGAAACCCCTTTAATGAGACTATGCAGGCAGGCACCTCATGAGAAAAAGCACAGGTCACATGGCTGATGGACAAATCAGCACAGGTGGGCTTTAAACCAGTAGTATATCTATTTGAGGTTAGAATATGTGACAACAGCAAGAAAAAACAATTTCTCAACATAAAATAAACACTTGACTAATGTTTTAAAACACATTCAAGGTCCAAACATTTCCAATTATTCTGCTGCTACTCTGAGAGCAGATACATTTATTTTTAAATGTGTCTTGTATTTCCGTTGTAGTAAAATTAGTGATTGCTGACTTTTCTTTCATTCTCTGAATATAAAGTTGGTTGTTCGTGCTGGGTTATTGATACAGTGAGAACACTTCAATAGAACAGTGCTATTTAATACTATTAGCAACACTTGTGCTTCTCCTATGAGATGAGAAAATTGTGAGGGACAAAGACCTTTATTGTCCCTTAAAAGCTGACTCAAAATTCAAACAAATCCCTCTAAATGTGCTTTGAATTACTTAATTCTAACAAAAGGTGCAGTCACACTGAACACTACCCTGTGAAATTTACTCATGTGTTCAATAGCAGGACAGAAAAACATGGCATCAGAATCCAGAAGAAAGAAGAGAAAGAAATTTTCCTGATTGGGCTGTCAGTCCCACCTCCCTTCTAAAAATGGCTGAACATTGAATCACGAGAATCTTGCAGTGATGAAGGTTAGAGATGAGCCAAGTTAGATTCTAAAATAAAGGGAAGAGGGATTAATTTGCTATCAATCTTTACCATAGACCTACGCTATAACTGGTGCATGCTCACTGGAACCCATTTTAATACAAAGTATAGGAGAAGCTTTAGAAGCAAAATTATGTGCCATAAACCGATGCACTAAACCGACATTACAGCTCCAGACCGGAAAATTTAACCGGACACTCACTGCATCTTACTACTGATCTTTTGTTTACAGTCAGTCGGAGGAGCAGTTTTATTTGACATGGAGAAAGCTAAATCTGAAGCTTAACACTGAACTGTTCCTCAGAAGAACCCCACAAAAAAGGTTGGTTTGTTTTTCCTGCCAGCAAAATACAGATTTAATACATTGTTCTGATAAAGTGAGAAAACATGAACGGACAGGATTTTTCACATTAAATAATCTAATAATAATAAACGTGATAAATTTGTGTTAATAAATAAAACCCTTTCGTGTGTGCATATTAGCGGACTTGCTAGATTATGTATTTTCACGTTTTCACATTTAATATTTTAAATGCAGTGTGATGCAGGATAATGGTGCTTCGGTTTATACTTCTGATATGCGGCTGTACCAATAGGGATTAGGAGTATTACAAGCAACCATGAAAAACAGAAGGATGTTTGAGGAATGAGAGAAGGACACCTGAGAGACAAAGAGCCCTTGGAGTTCTGGAGGAGACAGACAGAACCACGGGAAGACAAAGAGCCAGACAGCATAGCCTTGCCAAAACCAAGCAGCCCGGGAGATGCAGAAATGAACAATCTGGCCATGCAGGGATGAACTGTATGCAAATTAAACACAAGCTACAAACTCAAAAGAAGAGTCACAAAGTGGGTTTCCATCCAGATATAATGTAATAAACATTTTAAATGGATTTTGAAGTGATAAAGCACCTGTTGTGTTAACTCTGTAGTCTGATGCCATTTTACCAGAACAGAAGAAGAAGGTGCAATAATATGACTTAAACTAAACTAAATAAGGACAATAAAGGGAAAATAGAATTCACACCTCTTTGTTGTATACCTCTGTTAAGTTGGCGGGTACATGCACATGGTTCCACACTTAAATTCTTAATGTGGACATAGTATGTAATGTCTTCTCATGCAGGTGTATGAGATACTGAACTTTCAAGAATGCAGCATTTGTGTGACAATGTTTTTGTCATGCGTTTGGTCAGCAAAGTGGCATAAAAGCAACAAGAATCAAACTTAAAATAATGAAATAGAGAAAAACATGAAGTAAATAGGGATGCAATGATTCAACATTTCAGATTCTGACTTTTTGTATCAGTCAGTTCCTGATACCGACTAATCCAATTGTTTAATTAATAAACTGTTTACCTTGACTTGGGTACAACAATGAAGGCGATGACTTGAAATGATAAAAATATAGCTTTTCAGTAGTGCAGTGCATACACCAAGGTCAACTGCTTGGTTGATAGCAGATATTAAGAATTGATCATTGCATCCCTAGAAGGAAATCTGCACAAAGTTCTAAAGTGTAAATTTGACATTACAATGTCCTAACAGCTCCACACACACACCAGTTTCGGTATCCACTTACATGCTTCCTGTCTGTATTGTTTGTTTCCATAAGTCAGCTTTCATTGGATATTGGTGCATCTTATCTTAATTAAGTCACCAACCTCTGCCAGGCCCTTTTCACTGATTTTGAATCTTGAGATCTTGCCCATGGTTTATTTCCAATCTCAACATCAGGTACCACTGCTGTTAAAATACAGCAAACTAAACATTGACCAAACACTGTGTTTTGGCAGCCTGGTACTTTGCAGAAATAAAATATGTTGGTGAACATCCCATTATTTTTATATGTTTGCAACAACACAAAGGGTGAAAATAGCATAGAGTCCTAAATTATGTGAAGGAAAAACATAAATAAAACGGAATGAAATATTGCCCTCACATATCCTATTTTCTTGCCAGAAGAAAATAAACTGACTAAATTGAAACGCGTATTATTTTGCTTCCAAAGTTATCATGGCACATTAATATTTTGGCCAGTAGCCATAATTACGTTAGTAAATATTAACATAATGCTGAGTAAGATTTACAGTAGAAAGCCCTGGCATTTATTTGAGTTTTCAGTTGTTTTCTTTATTCAATGTGGATTCACGGTTTGTGTGCCTTCCATTGAGCATATGCCAGCCCAACTGCCTATGTTATTTATATATTTATTGAAAATGCTATGCAAATATTCTTCGGGCTTGGTGTACACCATAAGAGAAATATGCCTTGAATCTGTAATTCATGGTAGGCCCTGCCATCGGAAATCACAACAGCTGTAGAAACAACTACAGACACACAGAATGACTACTAATTGATGTGAAATGACCACTATTAGTCATTTTGTGTCTGTTACAATATGGGTGTCATATGGGAAAGTTTTGGTTTTAATTATTTTTGAGGTGAACATTGACACAACCTGACATCTGTTGAGATAGGACATAACTGAATGGGGATAATTGATCACCCAATGTACAGTATCATCAGCTCACTCACAGCCAGTACTCCATCAATGTCATTGTTGTTTATCTAGGTGAACTGTGTCTCATTTACTGTACGTGGAGTGCTCTAGAGTCTGAACTATCATCTCAAAGTTAGTAAAAGCAACTTTAACTTTGTGTGCAACAGCAGCTACAGGCTTGATTAAGGTAGTCAGGGAGACTGTCACTACATCACTGGTAAAACTCAGTTAATTTTTTTACAAACTATCCTTTTTTTCATAACCGTATCATACAATATATTAATGTACTTTATATCTCCTTAATAATATTTTTTTAAGTTTGCATTTGCCCTAGGTTGATATACATTCCTGGTACTTTTAAACACTTTAAATCCACATTTAACTTTTTGGTAAAATGTGGATAAAACATGCAATGTGTCTTCTTATGGTATGCGATTTTGAAAAATTATACAACTCCTGTGTGAGGTTAGGTTTAGGCAAGAAAGGCACTTTCATTAAGGTTATGATTGTGTTTTAGTTATAATTTTAATACAGATGTAGTGTAGTGATGTGGTGACTAAACTGAATTTTGTATTATAAAATTAGATATTTTTTGTTTCAGCAAGCACTGAGCATTTTTTACTGACTATATTATTGTGTTTTCAGATTGAATACACACGTCTGTCTGAATTCAATAAAACTGAAATTTAATGATAAAATTATAAAATGATTCACCGGGTTCTGTTCTTGACTCCCTTCTATTGCTTTTATTTCTAACATACAAAGATCAAGATCAATATTGGAGAATCTTTGCTAATGGTATATATAGAACTTCTTACAGCATTTAGTGTCTATAGCGATGTAGATTAAAACATCAACCAAACATTGTGTCTGTGTTTGTCTTGCAGGTCTCAGTCCTCATTAGAAGCTAACCTTTTAACCACCCACATTAGGTAGCGGCCTGTTAACTCAATGGGTTAAACATCTGACTGGGATGCAGAAGGTCAAGGTTTGAAAAGCGATCTGACTCCTAGCTGCCTGTAAGTCGCTTTGGGTAAAAGCTTCTGCCAAGCAAAGTAAAGGTAGTAAATATAATAGCAAGTAGTTTATTTATGAAAGACTGTATCAATACATTTTTATTGTTTCACTAGATTTGTAAGTCTTAAACTGTGCACTATAACAACTTGGAAAACAAATTCTTCATGCAAATAGAACTGATCTATGTGGTCCACATAGATAAACGCACTCCCAGGCTCAGGGTGAGAGAGAAGGAGAGGGAGGGGACGAAGCACCACTAGGGGAGAGACAAAAACACAGTTAATAACACACCATTATGATGTATGAATGGGCAGAAAGCAAATAGGAGAAGAGAAGCTCAGTGTAATGATGGAGGCCCAGCAAACTAAACCTATAGCAGCATTAATAAGCGATTGTCCAGAGTCATCTGAGCCATATCTAACTAAAAGCTTTATCAACAAAGAACGTTTTAGGTCTAGTCTTAAAGGTAGAGAGGGTGTCTGTTTCCTGAACTTTAACTGGGAGCTGGTTCCACAGAAGAAAAGCTTGTTAGCGCAAGGCTCTGCCTCCCAGTTGACATTTGGAAATTTCCAGGAACCACAAGTGGACCAGCAATCTGAGAGTGAAGGGCTCTGCTGGGATCTTTAAGATATGATATGAGATAAGATATGTATGGGCCTGGTCATTCAGGGCTTTATAAGCAAGGAGATGGATTTTGGGGGGAAGCGAATGAAGGAGAAATATGATCTCTCTTGTTAATTCCAGTCAGAACTCTGGCTGCAGCATTTTGGATTAACCCTAGGCTTTGAGTGAGTTATAGAGACATCCTATCAGTAATGAGTAATAGTAGTCCATTCTAGAAGTAACAAATGCACTGCTCTGAGACAGGAAGTTTCTAATTTTAGTATTTAGTAATGTTCCTCAGGTGGAAGAAGGAATATATATTTTCTTTTTCAGTAGGTAAAAGAAATATCTTGGTGAAAGATAACTCCAAGATTTAGAGATTGTCCAATTGTGTATTTTGTATTGTTCTGTATGTATTCTGTTTCTAATTCAATATGTATACCTAATCCAAATAAGGTCTTTCTTCAATCTTAAAATAGAAAAAACATTAAGCTTAAGATTAATTTTTCTTCTTAAAGTCACTCTGAAGACTTTTACTAGACCTGGGCAGTTCATATTTATCCTCTAATTTCAACTGTACTTCACATCTCACTGTGTTTTTTGTTTTTCAGCTGTCTAGAAAGTAACTCACAGTCTCGAAAACTCACAGTGAGACCTCATTTTGTTTTTCACATGAACAATAGGCAGCATGCTCAAAGATGACCCCTAACAAGAGCCTGTTTGTGTTTATCAGTACTGTCTACGTATATTGACATAATCGTGGTGTCATTTCATTGGTGTAACAATTGCTTTAGATCTGTACTCTTTAAGCTTCGGGGGACAACTTTGAAGAATGTTGCTGTCCTGCAGTCCTTGTACCATCGCCGAGACACTAATTGCACCCATTTTCACTGGACAGGTTCCCATTGCTGTCTTCTCAGATAGAGCTGTTTTTTCCTCTTTGACCTGAGACTTGATTCTCAAGTGAAGGCATAGTTAGAGTGAAGAATTAGAGAGAAGGAACATGGAGAGAAAATAAGAAAGAGAAGCACAATCTGCAGAAAATGGTGAACTGATATGGATACTGCCTTCAAATCTTAAAAATTAGTGTGCCACTAATGTTGATTTCAAGGAAATGACTTGTATACTAAATTCTACATACAAACATGCAATTTTGAAAACAAAACAATCTTGTTGTAAGTTATATTTAATAGGCCTGTTTCCATATTACTGTGTTTCCAACAGCTGGAAATTCTGGCTCGGATGGAAAACATACCTTCCTCTGTCTGTATAACACAACTATATATACCTTTTTAAAGCTCGTGCTATTGCTATTTAGAGCCTTTATATTTATTTCATTTGCATTTTACACACTTTGATGTACAGCGGCAGTATGTGCTCTCCGACCAGTTTGCAGTAACGCATGCCCACATACGACAGGCTATGACAACCTCCATAACAACAAATATTCCCTCAAGCTGACCTCTGTCCACCACAAAATGAAAACTGTAGTAATAGTAGTAGTATTGAATCAAAAAGCACCACAAGTAACACTGATACACATTTCTTTGTAGCATTAGAGTTTATTTCTATACAAAGTTAGAGTAAAACACCAAAAGAACAAACTACAGAAGAGTAACAGGTGATATAGGACATGTTGCTTAAGGATATCATTTATTTTTCAAATTCCTTTTTTGTATTCCCTCAAATTCCCTCTGAAATATATAACGATATAATCACTTTGCTGCAAAAGTCACATTTTAAAATTGGTTCATACATGTGTCTTAATGAGATCTGCAAATGTAGCAGATTTTAATTATATTTTACTCAGTGATTACACTGTTAAATATCCACTGCCTCTCAAGCAAATCTGGTCTCACAGATTTTTGCATAATTTAAATTATTCAGTGTGGTTAATTGAGGGCAAGGAATTCTTAGCATTTGTAGATGTTCTTGGGCTACGATGTCCATGACTAAATGCAGAGACATCAAAGCTGAAAAAAATCGATTGTTTCCTTTAATTTCTATATTTGGTGGCTTTTAAACAACAATTCAGATGCTGTAGGGCAAACTCATTTAAACTGCAACTGTTGTTAAATTTGTTGTACAATAAATGATATATTACTAATAAAATCCAGTGTCTTCAAACCCCTAATGACCTCTGCTTTCATCTATTCTTGGGTTTAGGTGATAACTTGCCACACTGATGATTTCCTACTGTTTTTTCTCCTCTTTGCTCACTGAGGTGTTTGATGACCTGATGAGCACCATGAGAGGTTTGGGAAAGGTGCCAGATTTTTTGATGTTAGGGCGTTGCTAGCATGCGGAGGTGCAGCATCTAAATTTACAAAGGCAGCTTACTGTTTAAGGGCACAAGGATAGTGCTCCCCACTGCAAATTTTGGTTCCAGTCTGTTGTTTCTGGCTAGAGGGATAAAGCCACGTCCTCACCCTTTATTACTTAACAATGGAGTGGAATAAAGTTCCCTCCTGCTGAAATTTTAAAAAGTTTTTTTTCTTGCCAAAAATTCAAGGCAGCATATAGCCGCACCAAATCAGCAGGGATTTCTTTTGTTGATGCAGTTCCATTGGCATAAAACCAGAAAGTCTATAGAAAGAGTCTATTTTTCTTTCATGATCCTATCTATAAATTCTGTTCTGGTAATCTTTAATCTAGTCTTTTTTATTTTTGTATGTCATTTATGGTTTTAAGTAGAATATGCCTGACACCAGTTGAATGGATTGTAAGGAGTTTTGGTGTTGCCATTCATGTTTTTCCTCTTCCCCTTCAGTCTAAAACCAGATACCTGCTAAACTAATTTTTTTCCCAGCCAATCTCAGCTGCTTTTTGTGCTAATCGGCAGATGGCATTAGCACATTAGCACACTAACCTGAGATATTGAATACAAACATGTTAACATTCATTTAATAGTTTTGCTGTGCTTCATAAGGCTCCACTATGGTTGGATTTTCAGAAGGTTGAAACTTGTCTGACCTCCTGCTGACCTGAGGAAAGTTGTTTAATGCATGTTTCATATCTTTAATGCAGGCCTGTTGGTTTTTATGGCTTGCTAACAGAAGTTAGAGACAGAGTCAGAAAAAGACAGCCAGCCTTGTAAAGAGGCCTGTAAATGTCACAATATTCACAGGTCATCTTGTTCACTGCAGCCTGTTATTAAGTATGATGCTGAAGTTGATTCTGTGTGTGGTCCGATAAAATTGCTAATCAAAGCTCACACCCATGCTTTTGTCCTTATTGATATAGTTACTTTTGTCAATAAATACTTTCCATCAAGTTACATTTTCACTGCAATAGATCCAACAGTCATTTTTTTAGCCCTCTGCTTAGTTACACTCCCCTACTGTCTGTAAAGCAAAACAACTTACTGTGTCTTACTGTGTCACTGTCCTATGGAAGCTACACAGGATGGCACATCTGACTGGAAAATTCTCCACAAGGTGTCTCATTTGCCTTGCTACTGGCTCTGCCAGTCCTTTGAGTATTCATTATAGTTTGAAATACAGAACTACCATGTTGCTCTACCAGCACTTGGACGTGGCTGAAATACTGCACAAATTGCCATGTTTTAAAAGCCTCAATAGGAGAAAAGTTTGTTTTCCACCCATTTCTGTCTTTCATGAGTTCCAGATTACATTACTCTAGTGATGAAGCAATATGAGTAGACTGTCAATGTTTGTGACTCTGGTCTAAATCAGTAGACCGCCTCTAATAAGGGGTCTCACTATTGTTGTTTTAGTTCCCACTCTGATGCCATTTCTGTTTTCAGACTTGCCCTAATGAAATTTACCAAAGGGGGAAAAAAAACAGAGTCGAAAGAAGTGTGAAAATGCCCTTAGAGTTAGATAAGGAGATTCACACTACTGTCATGGACTATAAATATTGTACTATAGCCTGTGGCTAGCTATCATAAGGTAGCACAAAGTGTGAAAACAGAGGAACAGCTGGACTTGGGTTTAAATGTGACAATTCATCAATTTGATGATGGTGATTTTATGTGCCTACTATTTTCGAACTGAAACCTGACTTAGAACTATAGGTCTTGCTGTAACACTTAGTTTTGAACATTTGTAGTGAGAAGAAAGTTTGAATCTGGGTGGGGCATGTTAAATATAATGACTTAACATGAGCAGGGCATGATTTCTCTGTAGAAATTGTAAATCTGTGTGAAAAATAGGATCCTTTGTGGCTCTGCAGAAAAGCATTTAGGGTAAAATAATTACTGCAATTGCTGTTGCTGTGCCAACTGTGTGAAATGTGCACTGTTCCTCTCAATTTTGAGACACATCCGTGGATCCCGCTGCTGTATGACAGCGACAACATTTTATTACCATCAGTAAAAGAGAAGCTACATTTAATCAGTGTAAATTTAAAAGATGCATTCCTACTTTCGTGATATGAGATTCTGTTGTTGGGAACATGGAAAAAAAGACAACATTGAGTTTTTCTTGACAATAGAAGTCCCCCGTCATTCTCTCCTTGCACCTTTCACATCATTACACTATTTCCTCATTTTCTGTTATCTATAATCTATAATTATGCGGTTTCTGGGTAATGGGTTAAAGGTATATGTCATTTATCTTGTGATACCATCTTAGAAAACCTACTCTCAGAAGTTGATGTAATCAAAAAAAAAAAAAAAAACTCTGAATGTAACATAAAAAAGCAAGCGGCACCCCTGTGGCTTTATAGAGATAAACTTGAAATTGGAAAGGACAGAATCTTTGAATAGAAACTTTGAAGAGCGACCTCCTGGTGGAGGCGGTGGAGGGGGCAAAGTCCTCTAATGACAAGAAAATGTGAACAGCAAGAGTCAGAGTTTGAGTCTAAGTTGTGTGGAATAATTAGCTGCACTCTGATGGTGACAAAGACATTGTGTTCAATTTTAGTTTCTTTGCTAAAACTTACAATAAGTTCCTATTCACACTGATCTACTGCCTCTGTGAGTCTTTGTCTGATTACATCTCAGTCATCTGTGAAAAGTTTTCCATGTTGAGTGAAGAAAGTTGTTTTTAAAAGAGCGTTAAAGTATGCACAAGGATAAACCCTGACAGAAAATAGGGCATGACATTAGCTCTCTATGCTGTAGATTTTTGATCATTCTCAGAAACCATAGAATCTTCTCTTTGAATTTCATAAATAGTTTCACTTATATCCTGCAAATTTCAATTGGTCTCATTTGAATGGCTTGAATGGGTTTTTTATATAGTATCAATCAGTGCAGGACCATATTTAAGATCTTCTAAATATGTAGCTGTCTGCCAGCAGTGACTAGATGTAAAGCCTCTTTCTCTCACAGCTGTTGCTAGTAATATGCCCTTTCATTTCATTTTTTCTTTGTGCTTGAGTCTGCAACATGTTATTTATGACTAATTTTCCTTCCTCACAATTACAGCCTAAAACATTAATGCACCGAAAAAGTCAGTATACTGAGACAACTTTTCTCAGTGTAACCTACTGTACATCAATTAGCCACTGCATTAAATCTGTTGGTGGTCAGGATGGGAAAAATCGAATGTGGACTACGACACAGTATCCCAGCTTTCTGCATCTTGAGCTGAGTAGCTGCTGCTTTATCTAATCTTACATATTAGTTGTTTTGTTCATTAAACGCTTATTATAATATTAATTCTTCATGCTTGAACTCAAGTCTTAATTTTCATGATCAACTATCAAAATACCCTCAAAATAGTTTTTCAATGTGTGCCTA
The DNA here is from genome assembly GCA_032270685.1 of Microctenopoma stevenorrisi. NCBI lineage: Eukaryota > Metazoa > Chordata > Actinopteri > Anabantiformes > Anabantidae > Microctenopoma > Microctenopoma stevenorrisi. The sequence continues at coordinate 13,755,386 of JAUMTR010000014.1, read as the reverse complement.
TGTGAAAGCAACCAACTGTTTCAAGTGTATTACTGACTTTGATGTGATTTGTCGGTATGCTGCGTGACAGACCCCACACCCTCAGGATTAAGACGCAGGGAGAGATCAAATAAACCAGATGGCTTTTAGAAAGAGACTGAAAGAGGATGCAATAAAACATAAAGCACAGGTTGAAACTGACAGGGAGTTGCACTTCAAGACTGTGTGAAGTGCAGTATAAATCTGGGGTGGTAGTGATTATTAAATACGTACAGTCACAGTGAGACGCTCAGACGTCACAGCTGTGCGAGTCACAGTGACGTATGACAAAAATGATTCAACAAATGGAAAGGTGTCTTGACGGATCAGAGTGGCATTATGTGAACACACAGAGCCACAACATGTTGTGTAACAGTATGATGACAAGAGAAAGCGGTGAAGCTCTTTATATGACTGCATCAATTGCATGCTACTTAATTATTTACTCTCGTATCGTAAATTGTCACATTGGCACAAAATAAGATGCAGCATCATTGGTGCAGCAATGTATCTCAATCAAACATGAAACACTGAATTGCAAACAAATCGAAAAGTAGGCCATGACGCACAGACACAGCATTTCTCATAAAAACACACAGAATGCTAAGTTGTGACACAGCGATCTGATGTGTAGTTGTGTGAGGTTACTTTGTAGCAACCTGGTTTCATCGGCAGCAAACAGCTCTTGAAGACACACACTGTGTTTGATTATTGCTGCACATTGCACATTTGGCCCAATAAATGATTTGCTCTTGTGAATAAGAATCATGTCAAGGGCAGCAAAATTAATTTATGCCAAAAGCAGTTGTGGTTTGGAAATATCTGTCCTCCACCAGAATATCAAGAGCTCACATTTAAATGCTTGTTTGCCTCTCTTGCCTAACTTGTGCTCCATGATGTCTGTTCTTTTGTAGAAGTCTCCACTAAGATTTAAGGATGAACTGATAAGATTTTGGCCATTAAATGCTGATAAAAGAAGAACAAAGTAACGTCATTTGATCCAGCCTTTTGTCTTCAACGCAATAAATTAGGAATGACTAAAGAATTTCAATACATCAGGCACAAACATTCACTTGGATTCACAAATGAAAAGATTACAATATGAGTCTAAAAATAATATATATGAAAGGATACAACAACAAGTTGGTGGTTCTAGATTTTAAACCATTTTATAGACATTTCAGTTTAAAAGTATTACTTATAAATGTACCATAATTCGAACACAACAACTTCTAGCAAGACTTCAAGGTACAATCTAGTACATTTAACCATAGATCATAATATGAAATGCAATTGCATGTACAGACAAACATTTTAAACATTTTAAAGAACTGAAATTAATTTATAGTAACTTTTGTAATATTTGTCTGAACACACACTGCTATTGAGATTTCTTTTTTTTTAAATCAAACAGCTTTTGCCAAAGATGCTCTCCAGTATTTCAGCACATGGACTTCAAATTGGAGTCTCAATGTTTTATTAGGTTAATCGTGGTTTCAGTTTCCCTTTTAAAACGGTTAGATCAAAAGGCATATCCAAGTTATTATCTGGACGTCTGGAAGAAATGCACATTCAATCAACTGTAGAGAACAGAAAGGAAGTATAAAATGTTTGATTGTTATTCTGTACATGAGATTATACAGCCCTGATCAATATTCCAGAGCCACACTTTTGTTTGAGAGAGAAGTCCATTATACTCTTTGTCATGAAGTTCCCCAGAGTTGCCCTCGAGCAATATTAATACCATGAATTAGAAATGAAAGGATGGCAGCAGGTACTATCGAGCCGTTACATTTCATATGAGTGGATGAACACTTAGTGACAGAAGCTGGCTATTGCTCCCTTGGTTATAGCAATTATATTGTTCAACGAGCACACAATATATAATGAGGGAAACTTCACCACATCTCTTTGAATATGTCATCTGGGTATATCTTTGCTGCAGAACTGTAGTGTTACGCTTGGGAGGATTAACATGACATCCATATTAATGTAAAGCTTTCAAATGCTGGACCAAGTCCATTGTTAGATTTCAGTTGAGTGAGGGGTTAAAAATCACATTATCTATAGATGGTGAGTTCAGAGGGGCACTTTGTTTACAATGCAAACTATGTAGCTAGAATATCTGAAGTGTAATAGCCAAGAAAACTTCTTTAATGTGTGAAAGTGGAGCCATAAATAGAATAAGCAATAAGTCTAAAATCACAACATGCAGTTTGGATGCACTGGAATTTATTACCATCACCTCTAAATGTCTAAAAGACAAATGAGAGCATTTGTTACAAAGGTCACTGTTCTGGTTCTATTGGACCTCAGTGCTGCATTTGACACAGTTGATCACAAAATATTACTAAACAGACTGGAAAA
>JAUMTR010000014.1:13722636-13752901 GCA_032270685.1 Microctenopoma stevenorrisi | reverse complement strand
AATGTGAAGCACCTTGTGTTGTCATTTGACATGAAAAGTGCTATATAAATAAACTTTACCTTACCTTACCTTACCTTGTTGTTGCACAAATTTCTTGTATATATAATAAAAATAATGTAATATTATATTTCTCTTGGGGAAATTATTGTAGAAAAACAGACAGGATGAAAAAACAGCCTTGGCATCTTAGCGTAAACCAGCATCATAAAAATCATAACGCAAACTGTGCGTTGCCTCTGACACCAGTTCACATCCCGTCCCTGACAGACAGATACACAGCTCACCAGCTGCACACCAACACAGAGATAATTGTTCCTTTTATTTGTTTACCACTGCGAGACTTCGATCTTTGTTACAGTTGTATGTTTGTATGTACACTACTGGTCAAACGTTTGGACACACATAAAAATGTGCATGTTTTTGAAAGATAAGCAAATTTCATACTATCAATTTGATTATGATGTGTAGACATTGTTCAAGTTGTAAATTACTGTTACAGTTTATAACAACAGCTTTAGGAATATTAAGAAGAATAATCCACTATATTGTTATTGAAAATTTGGAAATTTGTCTTCTGCATTTGACCCATCCCGCCTTGGAGGGAGCAGTGCGCAGCCAGGCTAGGTGTCGCAGTTGGGGATCAATCCTGCTATCTCCTGCATCCCAGCCTTCTGCCTAAACCACTGAGCTACCAGTCCGCATAAACATACAGAGGCCTAAATGCTTGGGACTCTGGTCCTCAATAAAAAAGTTTGGACACTCTCTTAAAAGAAACAAAAGGTGTTGGTATTTTAACACTAATTTAGAATAGCTTCAACTGCAGCTACACATCTTTTTTCTTGTATGTTGACAGAATATCAGTGCTGCTTAATATAGTTATAATTGGTTTTTAAACAACTGAATAAACTAATAATTGCTCTGCACTAATATGTTCTTCAGTTGCATGGAGATATCAATGGTAGGCAGATATAATTAACTTTATTTAAAAAGTCATCAAGTACGAAGAGAGATTAGTTAAAATTGATATGTTTAGATATTAAACTGATATTCATTATATATATATACATACATACATACACACACACACACATTGTGAGAGACAAAGCACAAGGCAGAGAAACTGACCTAATCAAAGTAAACACAAATTATTTGTGTTGTGTGCATCATTTGCACATCACTTCCTAATGCAAAAACAACTAACATGTGCAAAACTATCAAAACAAACAACATGTTATTGACATGCGTGTGTGATTTGATTGTGGATGTTACATTAGGGCTAACAACTTAAATACAACGATAGCATCTTTATATTTTTCAGTTTCGCAGCAAAACGATTACTGTGGCAGCATTTTGCAAAGCTTGTCAGAGTTTCATTGAAATAAAAAAAGGGTTACTGAAAGGCTACTGAAAATTACAGCACAACATAAAACTTAAACTTAAAATAATAACTTTGCAAATTCCCTTTATGTAATGTCTCTGTTGATTACCCTGTCCTTTTTTTTTAAGGTAAAAAATGTCTGCAAATGAAAAGTGCCTGACAAGGGCACCAAAAAATAATAGAATAGTCGGTGATGGAGAGGCCATAGGGAGAACCTGGTACATTTCTCAGCGAGCCGCTACACAAATTCGATCAGCTGAAATGTGAATGTGAAAATAGTGTGAAAAATAACGGGGAGAGAGGCACTGTTGTGTCATGGTGATCACTCGTCTATCTTCCCTCACATCTAGCTACAGTATACTTGGTCCTAAAATAAAAATATACTTCTGTAAAGTTTGCTGATCCTTTTAGCTGTCTGCCATCATGAGGCACCAACAGCAATGGCCACGCTAATGGACCTCAATAGTGCACTTGCTGTAGATTCTGTTTTTAAGTAACTGGTCATTAACAACAAACCCATCACTTTCTATCTTTAGATCTTGTAGAAGACAAAGCCTCGGACCCAGAAAGTGTATGGATCTGAATGCATTATAAAACCAATATATATTATCATATTGAACCAATTCTGTTATATTTTAGGGATTCACCTGTTATGCACATCATCCTTGTTCATCCGTGGTTGGTGAAGCGCAATATTACCTCAGACCAAACATAGACCAATCCAATATTAACACAGACAGGGAGGAACTTATTCCTCCCTGGTGCCATCTCACTGTACAACTTCTACATCTGAAACGATAATCATTACACTCTGCAATACTTCACAGTCTGACTACATATCCAGCCTGCTTTAACTAATGTCATGTTATGTTGTATTGCATTGATCATAATAGAATCTTTTTTCTTTTTTGCATTTTTGGTATTTATCCTCATCATTCTCTTATTTTCTTACTGTCAGATCAACTGAGACCCCATAATATCCTGTGCCATTAATCAAGTATTTCTGATTCTAATAAATCTTTTTGTTTGTTTGGTCAGCAGTCTGTTAGTACCATACCATTTAATCACACCTTTTTGAACATTAACCACCTAGTCTGCAGGATTTCATAAGTCCTGTACTTGTGTACTGTTCTATCTTATATTCAGTTTTTCTAACTGCTTTTGTTTTGTGTATTTTATGTAAGAGAATGACAAGTCATAAATGTGTCAGTAACTTAACAGATTGTCCAGAGGCACCATTATTTTTTTTTCTTTTCTCTAAGAACCCTAACCCAGCATGTCAGTCCTGCACAGTAAGCACACTCCACCCCCTCCCTGCAAATCACTTCTTAATAAAATATGATTTTTTTTTTTTTACAATAAATTGCTTTAGTACAACATAACGCTGTAGAGAATGTTTTCAGATGTTTTCTAGAGAAAATGTAATCTGGATTGCATTAGACAACCATGTCAACGTTCATGATTTTAGAATTGTGAGAAAGAAAGTGTGTAATAATTGTTTAAACAAATTTGGGCAGGTGCATACATTTGAGCACCACAAAAAAGAAATGAACTCAATATTTAGTAGATCCTCTTTTTTGCAGCCTCTGAACGCTTCCTATAGCTTCCAATGAGAGTCTGGATTCTGGTTAAAGGTGTTTTGGATCATTCCCCTTTACAAAACATGTCTAGTTCATTTAGGTTTGATGGTTTCCAAGCATGGACAGCTCTCTTTAAATCACAATTGCCCCCCCCCCCCCTTAAATACTTTTTCTCATAATTGGATTCACCTGTGTCGGGAGGTCAGGGGTCACTGAGCTTACGGAGCCAATTTGAGTTACCATAATTAGTTCTAAAAGTTTTGGAATCAATAAATGACAACAGTGCCCAAATATATGCACCTGCCTAAATTTGTTTAAACAGTTATTGCACACTGTATTTTTTAGGAGACTTTGATTTTTGGTATGTCAAAAAAGTAAGCATAAACCTAAAATGTCCAGGTTATCAAGATGCAGTACTGTTTGAATGTATCAAATTAGAGAGAGCTAATCCTGTAAATAGATCAGCTGTTTTAGAATAAATGAAATATCCCTGAAGATGTTTTTTTTATCCCTCCCAATCCCAGTCACCTTCAGCCTGTTTCTGACCTCCTCTCTCTACTGTTAGAGGGACAGATTAATTAGAAATAGGCTTAAGCCTTAAGGAGACGAAAGCCCTGCTAGACAGATGCTGTTTGAACAGCAAACTGGTCTTAGGATATTAAAGGAAGATGAGGAAATTGGATTAATTGGAAATGAAGGACATATGGGTCACGGAAGTGCTCCTATGGGGCTTGAATAATGTACACCTCATTTTGGGTGTCAGTATCAGTTTTACACAGTTTGAATATGAATATTTTTGTTTTGCCTTGCTTCAGTACTTCCTCTTTCACATTGTATTTGTTTTCTTTTAAGTCTTAGTGAAATTGATGTTGCTGTATATTGAAGATGTTATCTTGCACACATTTTAGTAAATGGCTCTAGACCATTTCCTTTTCATTCCACAATACATAATTATGGACACAATAACATGGGCACACCTTTACAGGTGGTCCATGTTCTTTCCTAACAATATGTCCCATTTTGCTTTTAAAATGGTTGACCATACTTCACTTTATGGAAGACATTCTCATGCTTTCTCAATTTGGAGATGCTTTCCTTCTTTTGTAAATCTGTGGGACTTTGCCAGGTCCACTTTCCTGCCTCACAATACAATGAGTTCATATTACTGTTGTTGCTGTTTGAGTTATTGCACCTTTTTGTTATTCTGTTGGATGTTTAATGCTTAATAGCTTTTGATTCAGTGAGGTGGACAAGAAATGTATTCATACAAGTCTCCAATGATTCCAATGATTCTCCAATGAAAACCATTTTTTCACTTTCTACTTCAAAGTTTCATAGTTTAAGAAATGTTGTTGTTTTAACAGACATTACAGAAAGAAAAGTGTATTTGTAGAAATACAAATATACTAGTTCATTGTTTAAGACTAAACTCATGGTTTTCAAAAAAGTGTGTAGTGAGATGGAAACCTTGCTGCAGAAAGTAATAGTTTATGTATTGATTTCACACTGACATGAAAACAGAGAGCATAAACACGGATAAAGACAACTGACAAGCTTCAAGAAAAAGGTTTTTACATATAGAAATACATGGAATGATCTCGTACAAGCTTCCTTTGGTATGTTTAAATTGGGTTTCATTTCATAAATGTCCTTTTGTTAATTTCATTTATATGGGTATTAAATAACCTCTTGGCCACAGGGTGCCAAAATCAGTGTACTGTGGCTGCTCTTAACACGCATATTAGAATATCTTGGCTAGTTGTTGTCCACGGGGAGCAGTAATGGTTCCCTCATTCTTAATTAAAACAATAGATAATCCCCAGGCGCAAACAACACTTTGGTAACACATTTGTTGGTGCAGAGAGTAATTAATTGTGTCATTAGTGTATGTTTTGTATTTCAAATCAGAGTCTCATTTACTGCCCTCCTAGGGGACTGTGTCCACACTGTGTAAGACCACACCAAAACTGTTTTTGTTGTTCTCTGGCTATAGAGTTATGATTACTGAGAGGCCCTGCCAACAGCATTTCTAATTAGATGTAATTTTGCTCGGGAGTTTATCAAAGCCCATTCTGTGACACGGCTTCTGTGCTCAGGAATGAATGACATCAAGACATTACAGAGTTTTGCCTCAATGCACTGCTGGATGTTTCTCCGACTGTTTGTTTTGCCTTTTGTAAAAAGGTATGCTGGCTATGATAAGGCATGTGAGGGTGGTCTGCCCATGATAATAGTTACGTTAGACTATGACCTCCCTTGCTTCTGTTTTATCTGGAAATTTAATGAGTTCCAGCTATCTAAGCAGAACAGAACAAAGGTAATTGTGAAAAAACAGGGGCACTTGATGTTAGGTAAAAATGATAAGAAAAAAACACATAATATTATCATTAGATTATCCCTTTTATGCTTTATACCTAATTGCTACTTCATTAGACACTTGCTACACACATGCACTGCTTTTTATCACAAATAGTAATTATGCATAGGTTCATTTGGTGGCTACAAATTCGGAAAGAAAACGAAGTACAAACAGGTCAACAGTACTGTTGCTATTAGCTTGATAACAGTATAATTATGTATAATCAACCCTATTCAGTTGATGAGTATTAGCTTTAATTAAACAATTGGCAAGTGATGTTTCAGTACACTAAAGTGAGCACCATGCTGTATTGGTGTCAACAGGTCAAATTAAGCTTTGATACAATTACTTCACGTGACTATATTGTGAGATCAGGTTACCAGATTGACTCCCCATATCTGTTGCACTAACTGCATTCTTTTATGTTAGAGATTAAGATTAGCTGGTCGTTGCACCTAAAACACAACAAACTGTGTATGTGTTGTACTGTGTTGCATACATGCTGTATGGTTATGAAAGGCTCAGTCTGAGAATATTATCATCTTATTTTGTTGTCATGCTTTGCAGTAGCTGTAAAATATTCAGACTATCATATAGAAAGTGGGTAGAAATGTTATTTACAGTACATTAAACTCATCTTTTTCAATGAGTATGTCCTGGTGTTTTTTTCCTATACAACAGAGTGAAATTGCAATGTTTTCATTCTAGATGACATGCAACAAATAAGTCTCATGAACCATATCATCCTGACATCCAAGACTTAACAATTTACACCAGTTACTTAGACAATGTGTAAACTGTCTAAGGTTTTGGTCTTAGATTGTCGAGAATACTTCAAAGTCTTTAAAAGTATTTTCATATGTTACATGTTTAGTAAAATACTGATAGTATCTTTACTGAACGTAAAGGAGAAACTGCCTCTCTGACAATGGCAGTGCTAGGACGTGCTAAAGGTGATGTTTAGGATTTAAATAGCAATGATATCAAGTAAAATGTGTTGATTGAATTGATTTAAATTATTGTCGTGGCTCTACAGATAAAAATGTCATTTGGTCTGTCATGCTGCTAAAGACAGAAATATCCCATCAGCTGTTTAGTGTTTTTCAAATCTCCAGGTTATAGAGCAAACAGCCGGAAAACGTTTGAACTATAAAGAGAAAAATACAGGTGAGTGTTTCTGCCTTGATCAATTATACCATTATACCATAATTTTTGCTTTTTCATCAGTCCTTTTCCAGCATTAGTTGACAGACATAACTCTATTGGGTAAAAATAATAAAAACAGAATGCAATTATTAGAAAATCTTATAAACCTACATTTCATTCACAATAGAACAAAGATGTTTAAATTAACAATGCAAAAAAGTTACTAATTACTATGCAGTTTTCATAGATGCAGTTTTGTGTTTGTCCTGCTGAAATATACAAGGTATTCCCTAAGAAAGATGTCGTCTGGATGGGAGCACGTGTTGCTCTAATATCTCCCTGTATCATCAGCGATGACACAGACACAATTCCTGCGTTTTCTAGATCCTGTTTGTACATTTTTTATTCATTGTATTGGTTATTCAGTTTAAACATTTGATTTTTTTTTACTGTGACTAAAGTTGACTTTCTGAGACATTATCTTATGTTTTCATATAGATTCTATACAGCATCACCAACGTTATGGGTGTACTTTGCTTGTTAATCTTACACAAGCAGGATATTTGCCATCTGCCTGCACTATATGGATAGCAATGTGAAAGACAACCTGAAATTTTATAAAGCTCCACAGTTGTCTTTTGATTCCTCATCATTATGTCTACCACACAATTTTAGACTCTGACTTATAAGAACACATGGTTGTATGATGAATTTTCTGTGGGAGGGGTAGGTCCATAATGCTGTCTGATGTAGCCTCCTGTGTAAACCTAAAGTAAAAATTACCTCTGTGTGGTGTGCCCGCCTGTGGCAAGACACTTTCTCACTAACAGCAAGGTCATCTCTGGACAAATACATTAAACACAACAACCTTCCTTTGGTACAATCGCTATGATGCATCATTTAGGTGAAAGGGCATGCTTAATTTTCAGCTTCTCTGCGTATATTAGTCGAGCACAGGAGAGGACAAGTGACCCTTAGTACTACATAAAACAATGTTCAGAGTTCCTCTTTAGCAGTTCGTCTTCACCTCTTTAGGTAACGTTGCAGTTTAATCTGTCTGTTTTTTTTGTTTGGCAGTTCTTGGAACATACGTACCTGATGTGCATTATACTTGCATCAGCTAGTCTACCTGTTTATGTGCCTTGAGTGTTTGTAGGTTAACTGAAAAAAAACCTAATGAGATATTTATACATTAAAAGGCTACTCGAAATATCAAGGCACAGGACACGGTTACACACAAGATTAATATGTCACTGAACTAAGGCTTTGCATATCTTCAAACATGGATTTTAACGTTCCTTAAAACATGCTGATTGATGGACTTAAGGTTATTAAGATAGGTATAAAATACATGTATCTAAATTTGCAGAATATGACATGTCATTATGGAGCAATAATACTAGTCTTTGAATTCTACCCATGTTTACAACAGTTGTTTCTTTAAATACAGTCAGTTCGTAAGAGCATGTTTGGCGATATCAACTATCTGCTGCTTCTTTTGGAAACAGGGTTGACAGTTGAGTAGTGAAAGTGAATTGAAACAGCAGACCCTATGCAATTCCATAGATGGATAATTAGATCATTAGCTCACAACCCAATCACTTCCAACATACCAATAATAATAGAAAGTACCCAGCATGCTTGTAGTATTAGATAAAGAATCTTGAGGCTATTGTATGTTGTATGTATTTGAAAAACCTTTTCAATAGTAGAGAGAAGCTCTTCTCAATATGATAACTTTAGTGCACACTCGAAATGATGACATACATTTCCTGAAAAACACAACATAAACCTAAATCTGGGTCCATTTTGAACCTGAATATTGTGCATCAACAATTACTGAAATGCAGCTCATGCTTTCTCATGGCTAAGACAGCCTCCTTCTACTTTGCTATATGCAAATTTTATGCAGCTATTCATGCATGAAACGTTACTCCTAAAAAAAGTACAGGGGAGCAATGCCAAAAATATCATGGGACCCAATTTCAGCACCCTAATTTTAGCATTCTTATTAATGTCAAATGAGGGCATGATTTGATCATCGGAAAGTCAGCGATGATCTTGACTTATTCCTTGAAATGCATATCAGATCTGTAGGTATACACATATTAATTAAACAGGTACACTGATTCACAACAAATTCAAATTGTTATAAAATGATGCACAGATCTAAAGGTCTTGTGGAATATGTGTGTGTATGTGTGTCTGTGTGTGTGTGTATATATTCTCATATAAAAAACTTAACGTTAACAGCATATTTCAGCGATGGCAAAGTCAGTCTGGCTGTTGATTCAGCACTTTGGTTTAGATCTTAAATATTCCAGTAACTATTGCATTGATTGAACTGATATTCATGGTGCCCTGGGGATGAATCCACCTAACTTTTGTGATCCCATGCAATTCCCTCTAGTGCGACAATCAGGCTATTTTTGTTTATTATTTTTGTTTAAATAACAGAAATACAGAAACAATGTTTCTGTAACAATTGACTGAACTTGATTTGGCACAGATGATGCTTTTCCCAAATTCTTCCTTATAGCATGTAGCTGTAATAGGATACCATCAGATTGACATTTGTGGTTCAGAGTGAAATGTCATACAGCATATGTACAACAGACTGACGCAGAATTACTTTTTCACTTGTTATGAAGGACTGATCATCAGATAATTAAGACAAACTAAGGTAAAGTAATAGAATTCTCGTTAGCCCTAGCTGCACTTTGTTGCTGGTTGCTTTATAGAAAAAAATAGAGGCTAGTCTGCTGAAATAAGTTTTAGCAAATATGGCAAACGTTGTAAATTGGAATGCACTCAACCCATGTAGCTATTATTTAATTACAGTAAAAAGTGTTTTGTAGTACTACGGGTTGGTGCCCTGGGTTTTGTTACTTATGGCTGCCTGTTATCACGTGTTCTAAGTCTAAATACTTACAGGGTTCATGAATTAACTAATTACTAATTCATTGGTGGTGCCTGGAGCTTGCAATATCAACCGTGGCTCAGTGGGTAGAGCAGTCGTCTTTAAACTTGAGGGGTGAGCGAGTTAAATTCCCAGTCCCAAAAGGGTTAAATGTCACACAAGAATGATTTTATCATCAAAGTTTTAACCTTTATATGTGAACTAAATTAACTGAATTCACATTTGTTTTTATAAGGTGCGCTTATGCATTCTAATTATACTGTTTACTTGTTTATTCCGGTCTAGAAATGACATTTTAGACTACAGAAGTATGTAAAAATCCTGTATATGTAAATGGAGTCAACAAAATATCCATAAATAAACAATTTATTGTATAATTTTCTCTTCTAAGAAAACAGACAATTTTTAGGCATTAGTGTGAAAAAATGTTACCCAGAATAAATTTAAATACATACAGAATTAATATATATTTTTTAATTTTGTCACTTACTGTTTGAATAAACCATTGAAATTATAGGCTGATCATTTCTTTGTTTCTTTGTTAATATATTAATTCCCTAGACGTTTCTAGAGATTCACGTTACTTGTCCGTGGGCTTTTTAACTTAGTAACCTGTAGAAGCTAACAAACTAGAATATTCCTCACAGCTCACTGAATAGAGACACAGCCAAATTTACCTTAACAAGAAAATTATCTTTGTATGTACCATTGCACATAACCCATCCTTGAAATCACTTTTTTCCACTCAGTGTGAAACTACAAAATCAGCACGGACCATTATGCTCTTTTCACTCTGCACTTAAACTGTGCAAATACTTGGGAGTATTTTTGGGAGGTGAACTGGGTTGAGAAGCTGTCCTTGAGTGCTGTTTTGTGGCGAAGCGTCGTGTAACACTGAATCATTACTTGAGATTTCGCGTATTACAGATCTGTAAACAGGATAAAACTTTTCTTTTCATCTTTTATTTAATACTCCATATCCTCTTATCCAGAAATTCAATAGACCTTCACCTTTGAATAAAAAATGAATGAATGCAATGTGAGGAGGAAAGATTGAAATCTTACACTTAATAGAACAGTAGGAGATGGATTAAAAGTTTACAGCCTGCATTTTTGGTTGACAGTGGGAGTGAAAGCAATTATACGAGGAGCAATCTAATCAATTTTCTGTTCCAAAAAGGTGACAAATTAAAGACAATGGGCTGTTTTCCAATATCAAATTTAAATCATTCAGGGTTGATTTCACTTAGTGAAGACATTTTTTCCAGACTTGGTATCCTGATTTACCTCTGCCTGACCTTGTATGAAAACAGGAAACATATTACATACATACATTCTGTGCGCTTCATAATCTATACAGAATTGGCTGCAAATACTGTAACTGAAGGAAACATACACGCAGGCCTTCATTCCTGGTTACAATCTTTCTTTGAGGTGTCATTTTTATTGAGAAGCGACTATATTACTGCCGACCCTTATTGAAATTGAATGAAACTGTGGGTCAGAATTAGGACCTAATTTTTGAAGACTTTTATAGTTATTTCAATTAGTGGTGTGAATCTACAGTTCTATTTTATTATTGATTTGAACATAACAAAGTTGTTTTTGTTTACACTTTGACACTCATTTTGCCCTTCTAATTTAATCTTTTTGTTTTCACAGTGATGAGACAGATTTTTATGGCGACCATTTAAGGTGTTTCCAGAAGAAGGTTCATTTCTGACCATTCTGAGAGCGTAATCAAACCCATAATTATTGATGCTCTAGATACTAAAGTAATCTAAAGAAGACTTGTTGTTTCTTTAATCAGCAAAAGGGTTGTATTAAACTTGTTAAGGGTTTCTAAAGATCAATTAGAGTTTTTTGATGAACTTGCATTAGGAAAACACAAATGGGTTGCCAGTGGAACACAAGACTCATATTTGCTTAAATTGACTCTGTATGACTTTCTTTTCCTCAAAAAAGTAAGAAAAAGTAATATAATAGTTATATTAGTTATAGAAGTTAGTTTATTAGTTATATTATAATTAGTTATAATTTACAACATTAACAATCTCTGCTCACTTTCAAAGTAACCCCAAACTTTTGAATATTAGTGTAAACAAACATTCACCATATATTTTGCATACAATTTATTATGAAAAGTACCCATTTGACCCAATACCCAATATGATTTCATTATGGATAATTTACCATATGTTGAGCTAACATGGTAACTCTGTTAATTTAAAAAGAAATACAAAGCACATAAAGTGAAAAGTTATGACTTCTCTCTTTGAAGTATAGTGTCTGCACCCTAATGTTTTATCAAACTATACCACAATAAGGATGTAAGTCAGGCCACAGGAGATGTGACCTTTTGTTAACTCGGATGGCAGAGTTAATCAAATGCAAAGCCAAAAAGTTCTAATTTGATCAAAAGTCTTTAATGTAAAACCCACTTCGATTTCTCATAGCCTGCTTATAGTTTTATGATTCATAAAAGCTCGGGCCATATTGCTTTGAAGTCAGAGTAGTGTTAAAATCCTATGATGTGGTTAAGAGTTTCCCTTATTTCCTTGGAGCACCCTTGATGCCTATTACAGCAAATTATCCTGTTAGATTCCTCACTACCATGAGGGCATTCTTAAAATCCCAGTTGTAACCTTATATTCAATATCTAGAAGAAGACTTCAATGGTGCTGCTGGATCTTAAAGGTCTCTTCTGTGAATTTGTTTACTTTGCCAGAACCTTTCAATATGCATAATATTTTTAGCATCAATGTGTATAATGTATGCCAGTTTGAAACATACACACACCGCATTTACAAATGAATGCTGCACTGGCATGCTGCACGTTTCTGATAATATTATTATTATTATTAGAAAGTTCACCTGGTTTATGTGTGGGATTTACTGCAGAGCTTGTATTCTTGATTCTTTTTCAAACCGCAATAGAAATAAGGAGACGTGGACATGGGACCATGAACAGGGACGATGGAGTATACACTTTGGATTATGCATGGCACCGACTCATCAACAAGGATGGCAGAGGCAGCAGGGGGTGACATCGTCCCCTGCTGCCTGCTGATAAACGGAAGAGGAAGTGATCTCAACAATGCTCTGATTATGGCTGTAGTGATAGCTGAAACATTAGCAGGTAAACAACAAACTTTCTGCTGTGTTTTGAAAAAGAATCAAGAATACAAGTAAGAACGAGTACACAGAATGAATGTACAAAAGATGTTTACTGCAGAGCTGTTGGTTTCTTTGAGCACCAAAAGGACTTCATTAGGTTGAATTGGGGGGATCCAGGAGTCGAAACACCACTTGTGTTTGTGGACGACTGCCTTACCAACCACAGTGAAGAAGGTGCAAGCTTCACTATTATTAATTAACTTCATGCACAAAGACAACTGGATATGTGTTGGGAAGGAAAGAAATTCAGAGTCAGGTTATGTTAAAAAATAAAATAATTACTTCCTGGAACTTATTTGTCTTATCCTGACGCTAAGGGGGACGCTTAATTTTCATTTTAAGCCGCCAAGTGTGAAAAGTTAATCTGTGACTCTGCAGGATGAGAACAGGCTTGAAAATCACAATATGTTGGCTACTGTGTTTGATTTTCATTTGCTCAATTTGTTATTTATTTATTCAACCACTAGCTTAATGATTTATATCTTATCTATGATTGTCTGTAGAATAAAATGGTTTTAGTAGTGAACCTCGGACAGTGTAGAGAAGCCTTTGTACCATTAATATTCAATAGTTTGAGAGTTGGTTGTAACATCTGTGACTATGCTCTACAGACAGCTCTGTTGGCCAGACAGAGCCATGCCAGTGTGCAAGCGGTGCAAAATGTTAGAGGTTACAGTTCTCTGTTCCATGTTTTTGTTGTTCAAGTTGAAAAAGGAACTTACAATGCAGGTAGTCTGTATTCAACTAAATCAACTATATTCTTCTGTCTGCAAATAGTATTAAACTTAGCTTTGATACAGCTTATAATTGTTTCTATGTGTTCTATGTTTGGGATCAGGCATCACGGCAGTGGGTTAGGATCAGGGCTAAATCTATAGTTACTTTGAAATTGATATATATATATAAAACATTTGATTCCCCAAATGAATGTGTACATACATACTATTTAACATGAAGACATGTGACCTATACATACTGAACCTTTTGCCTTTGAGACGACCTTTTGCAGCTCTCACATCAGATTATTGAAAAACTGTTATGTTTTTCATGACATGTTTACCCTTTTGTGTGTCACTATATTGATTTTCTGTCTGTCACCAGAGACTTACACGCACTGGACTGTTTTTCCAAGGCCTTCCCTTTATTTCCAGTTTGTTTGGTATTTGCCAATTGTTATTCCACCAAACAAGTTTCTCCAACTGTGGCTTGACTCTGTGGCTTCATGTACTGGGAGTGGAGGTGCGCCAGAGACATTGCTTCCAAGCTAAACTTGAATTCTCACACATCCTCTCGGGTGAACAAGGAGGGAGGCTTTGTTTCGAATGAGACATCCAACTGATTCTTTGGTACGTTTTTAAAGTCTCTAACTATACGGTTTATGTAAATCAAATTAAACGTTTGCTATAAATGTTGACGTCTCTATGTAAATACAGTATGTGTTAGGAATGTATACATTTCAAACTAATACTTCACACTCTCTGGAGATACATACAGTCTGGCTGTAGCAGACTCTGTCAGCTCTTCTCTTTCTTCACGAGACTGTCCGGGGATTTATACCGTCCGAGTCAATTCTTAATGAGTGCTGTAATCATCCTATGCACTGGACCAGACAATCCAACTAACTAAGACAAGGATAAGATGAAGAAATCAAACACCCTTATTATCCACTCCTCCGAGGTTTTGTATTGCAGTCTTAATCACAGATCTTTTCTACATGTCCCTTGCTTGTCATTTCCAGGCTTTGAACCTGATCTATTTTAGCTTTTCTGGTATAGTTTAGACAGATTGGATATTTCACTAACAAAAAGTATAGATATTAATAAATAGTAAATGACAATGCCCACAAGAATTATTTTAAATGTAGCACAGTATAGGAAACAAAAATGTGCACTAACGAGTTCCTGTGGGAGAACTAACACTATGTGTCAGTGGTCTTCATAATCTGCACAACATCCTTGTCAAATCAGGAACAATAAAGCGAGTAAGTAAAAATAAAAATGATCATCATGCCTAGTTTGGGTTAGTGAGGTAATAATGAGGCGTCTTCTGCTGATTCAATCAGCAGAAGGGAGAAGCAAGCACGCTAGGTCTGTGCCAACATGAAGATCTTTGTTAGGATGAAGTTGCTCATACAGTGTGGTTGCAGGTGAAGGGTTAGGGTTAATATCTGGTGAAGGTGACAGGTTCTATTTTAAGTTAGATTAGTTTCCGGATGCTTTGGTAGTTGAGGTCCCCAGACAGGCTTCTTCAGTTTCTCGAATTTTGGGTGTCAAATATTCCTTTTCTACGAAATGTTAGATTCTTCTTTACTTTGAGTCCAAGTTTTAAATTAGTGGCATCATTCTTCTTCCCAGCACATACTAAAGCTGGATTTAAGCAGATCAAACGTGCATATTCAAGATTGGCAGACACAAAGGTAAACACAACATACACATTGTATTGTATTTTGAATGCTGTCTATCCTCAAATGTTTAATGAAATAAAACACATAAACAATGACCCATTTTTCTTTTCACAATGCTCACTCATTCTCTCTATTCATAGGTGCTTCCAAATGAACACACTAAAATGGTATTTTTTCCAATTGCCAAAAACAAACTGCAGGGGAAACTGTGACTGAATTGCACAATTATCGTTACCCTCTGTGTGTGAAACAACGGCTTTCATGTGTGCCTCCTTTGTACAATTTGTTACAGGCCCACTATGAAACTGATTGCACCACAGGCCACTCACACTGTGCTATTCTCTAATCTGCTCCAACCCGAAATAGAAAAACACAATGGTGGAAACTGCTGATAGTCACAGAGGTGTTGCAGAGGTGACGACTGGAGGTGATGTTTTCTTGCTGTCAGAAAGACAAACTACAACAGTGGCCTTGGTCGTCACAGCATAAAGCTTTTCTTTAATGAGAATGAAAATGCTGCTTTGACAATTGCAACAGATTAAAGCAGGGTATAAATAACAACACCTTATCGTGCTTTCTCTCTTGTTTATGACAGAGCAATTTTTTTTTCTGTTACACCAGCTGCAGGTTGGTTCTCCCCTTGCAGTCTTCATCTTTCTCTGTCTGTCTTGGCTTCTTGTTTAATTAACCGGAAAAGTCGGCATGAGGTGTGGAGATTATGAAATACTGCCCTGTTGCTTCTGTAGAAGGTGTTTTGTTCAATGGTTTCATTTATGCAGATAGGCAGGGCCACCAATTCTCAATATATGCGCCTGCTAGAGTAGTGTGCAATATAAAATAGTGGGCTCACTCAATTTAAAACTGTGTGCCCTTCCATGTTATTTGTTTTTTCAGTCAAAGAAACAATAAGTAACTTGTTTTGAATATTTTCTAATAGAAATACTCTCCAAAAGAACACAAAACCTGTGCTCCGTAGACAGAGGCAGAACCCTGCTGTGACCCAAACTCTGATATTTATTAGATATAGATATTTGAAAGTTTAGCAAAGTTTAGTAAGGTCCCTCTTTCAAACCATTTAGATGAGTCCCATTATATCTGCTTGATATTTATTGCAGATTTTGTCATTTCATGCCAATGACTACACTAGAGTGTAACAGGGCAAGGAGAGAGGAGGCTGAGGTGGAGCATGAGTGGGTTGGTTTCAAGTCTCATGCTAACACTATTAAGGTGCATATTAGATGTAATGCCGGTTGTATTTACCAGAGGTTTAGACTACGGTAGAGTTTTATTGCTGCATGTTGGGTGGTTTACACTTGTCTCACGTACTCTTCCCTCTGTTTGCAATCAGTGTTTCTGGTAATCTACCCTTTCTTGTGCAATTACAGCTTTACATTGAGTCTTTAGGGATTCTTTTTTAATTTATTTTGCCTAATTTATAATTTCAGCTCAAATGATACTGTACTAATTTATTTCGTCAGTAGTTGAGGGTACAGTGCAAGGTAAACAATTGTCTGGGCGAGGAACAAGCAACAGATTTATAAGTGCTTTCATTTGTTATCTGCCTGAGTGATTTCCCAAAATGTAATGTAGTGTATGAGGAGTTGGGGTTGCTATCTGCCTCCTGCTTTTGTGCTGGATGTTGGGCTTTTCTCTATTGTGTAACTTTTTTCTGGAAGCTCAGATCACTGGACCTTGACAGCATTTCATTAGACGGGAGGTCCTCAGGGTTCTCAAGGAGAAGAAGCCTTTCTTCTTGTATGGGTACACTTACTGCTGCTGCTTATGCAGGCCAGCTCTGTGCTGGCCTGCATAAGACACCTGCTAAAATAAGTGTTAATGAGATAAGCAAATATGTCTGTTCATTCTCTGCTGATGAACCTAGTGCTTGGCAGGGAGTCAGGACTGCAGCAGCTTTTTGTGAATTACTTTAAAATCACAGATACGGCTGCATATGAGAAGCAACTTTTTCTCAGACCATTCTGTAATTGTCACAGTTTCTGTCGTTGCATTGGACATCAATGTCTGACAGTGCTAATATGTTCATAATTGGATAAAAAGGTAATTAAGTTTTCTCACTTTTACCTATAGCATTGGCCTGTAGAGGCACAAATATCCAGTTATGCACTTACAAAGATCCATAATAATGCAAAGTGGTCCAAAATGCAGAGGTAGGTGATTCATGGGGTCACATTATCATCAGGGTGCCAAAAGAACATCACACATTTTAAGTTCAATACACAACCAAGATTTGAAAAATCACAGCAGAAAGCAGAAAGTAATATGTTGAAATGAAGCGGAGTTGCCAACATGCTGACTTCAATGCACAGCAGCAGATCATAGGGACCAGCAAAGCTGTAGTCTCTAAAGACATCACTGTAGAGAGGACAAGGGACATTGTCTCACCCTGATTCCTTAGAGTAATCACAGCATCTGCCTGCTGAGATAACTGACTCATTTTGTCAGATGATGTTTGAAATGTGGCCTGTGAGGGTCTATAAAGCAGAACAAAAAAAAACTACTGAATATTTTCATACAGCTACTATTCCCATTCATTAGGCAAAGAGAAATGAGTTTAGCATGACTGCTTAATGTAATTAAATTAAACAAACAAGGTGGGTTTGCATCCAGCTAAATGTATGAGCATAATTGCTTAGTTAGAGGGAAATAATAATTGCCAATCTATTTTAGAATCTAAATGTAAGATATGTGAATAGCAACAGTTACTTGAATTGAAGTAGAGGATAGACAGTGAGTGGGTAAATGGAAAGGTCTACTGGAAATCACTCGTAACTAGTGTGGACATATCGCTGCACTCAGCAAAAACATTATACCTCTACAGAGGTTTATTATGATGATTTGGTTTTTCAGGGACCTCACTACTGACTGTTATCCGGGTTTTATGCAAAAATGACAATGGAAAATATTTTTTAGAACAATACTTGCATTGGAAAGCATTTAGGTGAAAGAGACTGAAACTCACTGTTTAAAACACAGTATTGAGTGTAACTTGAACATCACAATAATTCATTCATTCATTAACAACACATTGTTGACGTTGATGTCAGAGTTAGCACTGTGCTAGCTTATGTTATTGTAGTTAATACTTAATAACTAGTTAATTAACTCCATTAACAGCAGAAATAAAAACAATCCTGAAAGAGAATAAAGACAATCACAAAAAATACACTACATGCCTGCTAGGTAGTGTATGTTAAATTTCAGAATGGCAATTAACTCAAAGTCAGAGGCAGGAAGGTTAAATTAAATCAAAGTCTACAATGTAACTAATGTAAGCAGATTATGTCAACAGATGGTCATTGCAACCGAATTAATATATTAAAATGAGCACTTTCAGGAAAACAGTTAATTATTAGTCAAGACTATGAAGTGAATCACCAAACTGGAACACTACCAGAGATTGCATCATGAGCTGGTTGTTTTTGAACAGTGAAACTTGATTAATACCGCAGGTCAGCTCATTCTGACCTCAAATCCTAACCTGCCTGTTTTAAAATAAAATTCACTTGAGAGTCCAATAAAGTTTTTTATTATTATATTATATCTATGAATGGATCAGACATCTAAATGATGCCCTGTGCATCTTTTAGTTGGATTGCCCATCTAAAAGAGACACTAACTGACTGCAAATAGCGCTGTTACATTTCTATTAAGCATTTTGTGTTTTTATTTCTCTTTCTTTTTGTCATATTGTGTGTCATGTTTCTTCTCTTTTTGTTACCTGGCAGGTGCACTCAATAATCCAACCAGAATAACAGAGAATTTGGCTACAGTCAACTCACTTTATGAAATAAGGCTAAAGTATCTATTAGAAAACACTGAACAAGTAGAGATTTTTGTTAAAAACAACTGTTCAAATATCCCTAGTTGTACATTTTGTTCCAATTGAACACTTCAGAGACTGCAAACTAAATAAGGCAACAGGGGATGAAGCCTGCCAAGAACACTGCTGGAGTCACAGCTGTTCAAATGGAGAAGAGTAGGAGACAGAGTAGACACGTATTATGATTCTGGGACACTCACTCTAATTACACATTGGTGCCCCCCTAATTGTAATGTTTGAAAAGAAGAACTAGCTGCCTACCATACAGTGCCATACATAATAAAAGAGTTGAGTCGTCCAAAATGTCTACAACAACCAAAATTAGTAACAGACTTAAGGGTGACAAATTGTTCTTGTATTTGTCTGTCAAGTTAAAGTCCTGTTTCCTTGAAACTGATACAAGAAGGGCATTTTGACCCCGGGGGTTTTGATTGATCAGGGCACTTTAGCCTGGAGGGTCTTGCTGTGTCCACAGTGGGCCAGGGAGCATTTTTATCACCTTCTGTTAAAACCACGAATCACTCTGCTGTGATGAATGAGGAAGAGGTAGGGGGTGTACAGGAACAGGGGTGACAAAGCCCTGTGTCACAGTAGCACACAGCAGGACAGGGGCAGAAGAATGAACGTCAGTTGGGCAGACCTACAGGGAGAAAGGGTCTTATAAATGGCACCTGCTTTGGGCCAAATACTCAATTAACTCATCTGACAAAGTGTTCTTTTCCCTTCTGCTTCCTTTTCTTTTTTTTTGTCTTTTTGCCTGGTATAAAGTTTGTCCTCAGCATACAGGTGCACAGGCTGCAGGTGTGATTACCATCAAGGACAAAAAAGACTGTTTTGAAGCTAATATTTTATTAGAACTAGTGATGATCAATTAAATGTAATGAGATAGGACTTCATTGAGATGAATTTATTTTTATTATCATAGTTCTAGCTATGATGACATTTTACTCACCGACTTAATTACTGGAAAATGGGCCTGCAGGGAGTCTTTCTAGTGAAGTAGCCTGCTCTTTAAAATTAATCCCTTAAGTGAAATTCTGTTTTATTTATTTATTTTTACTATAGAATCTGGGCAATGGCCAATGCTACTTTCAAACTGGGCATCATTGTTGGGCCTGATGTTATTGATCATAAAATCAATTTTGTTAGTTTAACTCCATGTGAAAGCAAAAGCTAAAATATCAAGGGTAGATGATGTTATAAAAGTGTGCTGTGATCTACTGTACTTACTACTATACATATGTATGTACTAAGTTAAAGAACAGAGTTAAGCACAGGGTTTCTCCACACAGAAACCCTGGGACTCAAACCCAGGTCCTTGTAGCTGTGAGGCAACACAGAGTGCTGTGAGTGCTAACCGCCACACCACTGTGCCGCCCCGACATTAATTAATACATTAACACCAAAATAATAATGTCACTTAATGTGCTGTCGAAGTCTTCTGCGATCCTGTCTCATTGATGAGCACAGCTGGCGGTAAACACGAGGAAGATGGAGTGCACGGCGTAGGAGAGTGGAGTGACTTTGCACATTATAACTTAAAGTAAAAGCTAAAGTAAGACGGCTATCTTCATGTTATATGGAGCAAGTTCCAATCAAACAAATACATTTTGTGTCATTTTGCTCAATAAATAAAAACAGTTCCTAGATCTAGGTCTTCAAACATTTTAGTAACCTCGAGAAGACATAATGTGGAATTCAGGATGCAAATCACAGTCTGTGCATAACCACACATCACACTACAATCTTTGGAACATGATTGCAGAATAACAATGTCATTATTGGTGCAAGTAAACATCTAGGCAGTCATTTTTATTAGTCCACAGTGCTATAAAATTTTATTTCGTTTTATTTTGTAAATATTTTTGTTTACCCATTTCGTTGTATGTCGTTTCTGTTTTGGATAAAGGATGAACTTTTACTGCTAGTTGAAGCCCAAGAGACCTGGAGTCGTTTTGGTGTTTGTCATGTTGAAGAGTGTGTAAATGTGTGTGCGCGCACAAGTGAATGTGTGAATACTGTACAGTATATGATGTTTGGGGGAGCAGGGGCTTCATTAGACGCCTTCTATCACTGTGTGGTTCCATTTGCAAAGTGTGATCAGTAATTATCCTCTCTCATTATTGCAACCTGGAGAGCTGAGCCTGAGGAGCTCGCTGGGACCCTTCAGATAACACTGTGACATGGGGAGCTGTGGAGAACACTAATACTTAACCACTAACTACACAACACATAACAGTCCTTATCTGGAGGCTCCAGCCAGCTGACAGAGCTGCACTGAAAAAAAAAACATATTGAAGAATATTCCCCACAGAGCATGTAGGCTGTAAGAATAAGCTCACATACAGTGGGGTGCATATGTTTGGGCAACCTTGTTAATGTTCAGGATTTTCCTGTATAAATCGTTGGTTGTTACGATAAACAAAGTGATATTTGACAAGTGAAACGAAGTTTATAGGATTTACAGAAAGTGTGCAATAATTGTTTAAACACATTTAGGCAGGTGCATAAATTTGGGCTCCACAAAAAAGAAATGAACTCAATATTTAGTAGATCCTCCTTTTGCAGAAATGACAGCCTCTAAATGCTTTTTACACCAGTCTTTTTACTCCAGTCTTACTGTTATCTTTACTTATGTGAGAATATTTTTCATACAGTTCAGCTCAAATACCCATGATTCCCAGTAATGATCCTCAATTTATTTTGTTGTTTTGCATTAATATTTATAGTTAACTGTTTCATGTTGGCTCTGTTCTGACATCTCTCACAGAAGTTCTGTGTCTCCCACATTTTAGTAATAGCTCCCCGGTGTGTGCAAATCATCTTCATCATCTTCTTATCTTGTTTTAGGAGGACTTATCACTTGTCTTTGTAACTATGTGTCTTTAGAGAAGTTGAAGCGTTGAAGCATGAGCTGACCTGTTAATTTGGTATATACTACTTACTTTACTTTACTTTACATTGCTTGGCAGACACTTTTATCCAAAGCAACTTAGAAGGAGTTGGTGGTGTCTGGCTCAAGGACACAGACTGACAACACAGCAATCTTGGAATCCACCTAAAAAAATTAAATTTGAAGACTAAACATGAATTTGCTATTCATAAAACATTATAATTTCATGCGAACTTTGTATCTCAGACTTACAATCGCTTATTATTTATTTGCAGAATGGTAGAAATGATTACAAAATATATTCTCAAGATATTTACATATTCATCAGTCCACAGTTATTTATTGTCTGTTCCTGGCTTAGGCTCTGTTGTGAACTGGCAGATGGAATCAAATGCAAGTTGAGTATTGTAAGAATAAGAGGTTTATTCTCAGACACAGAGATGGAAGAAACAACAAACCAGAAGGTGTGTTTGGTAAATGACAAACTGATGTAAAGGAAAAAAGCATGCATTTCATTTTTTATCCTTAGCTTGGACAAAACGTTAATTCCCAAAGCTTTCAGAACCCATCATTTAAAAAGTGGGGAGGAGAAGGGAGGGCAATAGTGTGAAGTTAATTAAATAGCAGATATTGTGATTATTAGTTGACTTCCATGACCCTGTAATATTCAATCAATTATATTCAATGTTTTCTTTGCAATAAAGGAGCTTGGTCCTTGGTCCTTGGTGTAATTAGCAATGTTATTTTTTCCTGATTAGTTTTTATGCTTTATACCAGGGGTCCCCAACCCCCGGGCCGCGGATCGGTACCGGTCCGTGGGTCATTTGGTACCGTGCCGCAGAGAAAGAATAAATAACTTACATTACTTCCGTTTTATTTGTATTTATTTAAATTTTTATTTGTATTTGTATTTGTATTTGTATTTATTTGTATTTGTATTTGTATTTGTATTTATTTCAGAATCTAAAAGATGTTTTATTTTGAAAAATTGCCAGATTATCTGTTATATCCGTCTATTTCACGCATAACGCAGCTCAAGGCGCGCTTCTCGGTCACGTGATCTAAAACGAAACCTAGCAGAATGAGTAAAAAATTCCGCCACACCTTAAAGACCGGTCCGTGAAAATATTGTCCGACATTAAACCGGTCCGTGGGGCAAAAGAGGTTGGGGACCACTGCTTTATACTATACTTACCGGCCACTTTATTAGGCAAACCTGTCCAACTCCTTGTTGACACAAATGAACAATCAGCCAATCCCATGATGGCAACTCAATGCGTTTAGGAATGTTGACATGGTCAAGACTAACCGGTGCAGTTCAAACTGAGCTTCAAAATGGGGAAGAAAGGTGATTAATTGACTTTGAACGTGGCATCGTTGTTGGGCTGGTCTGAGTATTTCCGAAACTGCTGATCTTCTGGGATTGTCATACACAACCATCTCTAGTGTTTACAGAGAATAGTTTGAAAAAGGGAAAACATCCAGTGAGTGGCAGGTTTGTGGGCGAAAATGTTTTGTTGATGCCTAAGGTCATAGGGGAATGGCCAGAGTGGTTCGAGCTGATAGAAAGGCAACAGTAACTCAAATAACCACTTGTTACAACCAAGGTATGCAGGAGAGCATCTCTGAATGTCGAACCTTAAGGGCAGTAGCAGAAGACCACACCGTGTGTCTGCTAAGAACAGGAAACTGAGGCTACAATTTGCAAAGGCTCACCGAAATTAGACAATAGAAGATTGGAAAAAAGTTGCCTGGTCTGATGAGTCTTGATTTCTGCTGCAACATTCGGATGGTAGGGTCAGAATTTGGCATCAACAACATTAAAGCATGGATCCATCCTGCCTTGTATCAACGATTCATGCTGGTGGTGGTGGTGAAATGGTGTAGATTAGAGCAGCTGACAGTTCTCAACTTAGTAAAGCCAGGTAATTTAAAGGTCAGCTGCTGAACTCACTTGAACCAGACTTTGATGATTGTGGTCTATGGGTAAAGTCAAGGTTTTCATTTGATGTGACATCAATTGATTCTCCTTTGATTAAGCCCAATTTTTAAAGCTTTATTACACTGATTCCAGTTGAACAAGAGAGAGATGTGCTACTGAGTGTTTCAGTGGTACAGTAGCAGGCTGTTGTGCTGTAGCCAGCAGTTAGACTCTAGGGGACAGAAAACCCTTTGGCAGCCTCAACACA
The DNA here is from genome assembly GCA_032270685.1 of Microctenopoma stevenorrisi. Classification (NCBI taxonomy): domain Eukaryota; kingdom Metazoa; phylum Chordata; class Actinopteri; order Anabantiformes; family Anabantidae; genus Microctenopoma; species Microctenopoma stevenorrisi. The sequence continues at coordinate 13,729,014 of JAUMTR010000014.1, read as the reverse complement.
GCTTACAGCTGAAATCTCTGCAAAATGTTTGCCTCTGTTTTGGATCTACACCATCACCATTATTTAGCCAGTGCACTTGCCAACACAAACTGCCCAATTAAGCATTCAGCGGTGCTCTCACTCTGACTTCGAGGTCATTTTCACTCTGGCTTACAGAACAGTGATTTAATTTTGCAGATAGTACATCACCAGCTCATTGTTATGGATAGCAGCTCTTGGAAACATTTTCAGTGAGGCTTGTTTAATCACTGAAATTAAACAATTCCCATTATCTGCACTAGGCTTTTATCTAAATCTAATAGACGTGACCGTATTAGACCTTTCCCTGCTTTGCTATTGTACACTAGTTGCAAGTAAATTTTTAAACTGATGTCTAGGTTATACTGATCACTTACATGGCTTGTCCTAAACTATTTCTTTCTACTATTACTTTCTTTGTCTCTGACCTTCTTATCCGGTATAGCACTGCTGAGATGTCTGGGCTGTTTTTTTCTGAGTTTGAGCTGAAATGGAGGGCGGTTGGTTCTTCACAGGATGAGCATTGGTGAAACAAGCTTGCTGAGAACAGACTAGCTTTTTTCAAGTCACCTTCTTTCTGAAGTAATTAGTTCTCTGCCTGGTGTTTGGACTAAAACACAAAAAGAAGAACTACCACAACTATCCCAATGTCCGAATCTTTTTAACCCACTGTGATAAAATACCCTGTATCTATGCAAACTCTGCAAACTGTAAATACACAGTAAACCAGGGTTGGTTCCATACATAAATCACATCAGTAACTTTAGTTTTTAAAGGTTAAGTACAGTAAATTGCAGCTAATGAAAGTTGCTCCTTAAAGTCAGATTAAGTCAGACACTGTCATCTCAATGTAGCCTACCAAATACAGATGACATGATGCCGTACAGCAGATATTAGTAAGCACAGGGTCATACTCATTATTGGAAAATGCCTAACATTGGAGAACAAATAAGGATTTAAAAATATATATATTAAAGAACTGGGACATTCATAGTTAAACTACTTAAAACAGAGATCAGCAGTGTTGCATCTTAAAGAATGAAAAATAAACTGCTCAGCTACATTGAAGTTAAAATGTGTGTGTGAGCCAATCATCTACTAAATTATATTATGTTTTAGGCACGGTGCATTCTGTTGACATTTTTAAATGTCACAGATGAAAAACAACAACCACAGCAACAATTATAATGAGACTGGAACCAACACTTCAAGCTACAGAATTATTTCAATGAATTTATGTCAGTAATATTAAATCCAGATAAAGTTATTTATTTATGTAGTTAATATTATCCTGGTTATTATTAGGATAATATCTTGATAATCTCTGATCTTCCAGAGATAGAAGGACAGAAAGTGATTTAAATAACAGCACAACGGATGTACATAAGATATTAAAATTAATAAAGCTTATTTAATTTTGGGGAAAAAAATAATTTATCTATCTATCTATCTATCTATCTATCTATCTATCTATCTATCTATCGATAGATAGATAGATAGATAGATAGATAGATAGATAGATAGATAGATAGATAGATATAGATATATATATAGATAAATATATATCTATATACATACATATATATATTATATAGTTAGTTAGCCATAACCACATAATGAATAATGCAAGCAGTGAGCCCTTGAAGGTGTTGTGTTTGTTTTCTCTGCTTATATTTGTTGTTTATTTATATTTGAGGAGTGTTGTCCTCATAGTGGGGTTGTACTTGCACGCAGAGGTCAGTAGGGTATGATAAACATTTCTATTATCATAAGTTCCCATAACAGTGTTGTGTAGAGAGCTATTCCATGTGATGAAGGGCCTCTGTAGGAGACGTGGCTCTGTTTCACATTTGGTCACACCACTGGCCTGAATTTTAATCACACTCACTTTCCAAGCCATTAAAACTAGAAAGTGACGTTTATTAGACAGTAGAGGAAAATAAACAAGCCTTAATTGGCTTATGGAGAGAGCGCTCTGCTCTCCCCTTGGCCCTTTGTCGAAGAATAAACCTGCCAGGCAGTGAGGTACAAAGCTCAAGAGCAGGCTGACCTTTGGAGACTTGGCGCTCCTTCAAGTTGACCTGCAATGTCACTAAGGGCAAGGAGGCGATAGCTGCTATTATTTGTGAATATGTGGGCTATTCTGACATCCAACATCAATAAGGGGAGTGAAATGAGTCAGGTTATGTAATAAATGCAAATGAGATGCAGCATCTTAACAGCTTTCTTTAATTGCATCACTGACCTTGCAGCCTTGTAGTCTTCCAATTTTATCTAAAACAGACATCTGACAGTGTAATTCTTCAGGAGCCTTGTGAAGGAAAGCGTGTAAAACATCATTTACTGATAGAGAACCCTCTTAAGAAACCAATTTAGGAACCCTCGATTCCTGAGTGTGTTACAATCATCTTCACAGTTGTCTTTCATCCTTTATTTCACACTATTAAACACCCACCTTTGTTTAAAAAAACACAATGTGTGCAAGGAGGTGGTACACAACATGCCTACAGGGAACAATACTCTGCTGGCAGGTACTGCGACATTACCACAGTGTTTGCAAACAGCCAAATACATCAGACCACAATGTGTGACACTTTGATTGCGCTGGAATAAAGTGGTACTATCACACATGAAACCTGTTAATATTTCATATGGTTGTACTGATGACTGTTGCATTATTAGCCTATTTTCTCAGTGTTTTCCAAAGGGGATTAGCATCTCATTTCCATGAATCATTTTAAAAGCAAATGCGTAACTGCTAGTCATGTGAGATTTAGAATAAATCTAATTTGTACCCAAATGCGTAGGTTTTGTTTCTAAAATGCAATAAAACCTGAAATATGTGATTTGTTAATTTGTAAAGACAAAGAAACTATTTTCAGCATTTTCACTGACCAGCTCAGAACAACAACAGTTTGGTGCAAAAAAAGTGGGGCCACATGCAAAATATATGGGGAAAGGTTAATAAATATTCAACACCATACCAGGTGATTTAAAAAGCAGCAGGTTAATTGATAATGGGGTTTTGGTAACAGGTTTAAAAAGATTGAAGAAGACTTTCACTAGTGCATTATCATTTGATAATAGGCACTGCTAGATGTGTGATGCAGGCCTTTGCGTCTTGACAGTGAACGGGTGGCTCTTGCTGGTGTCTTTTATATGTGTTGTTGTGAATTCCCTGCACTGAAAACCCATGTGGAGACAATGAGGCAAAACCAAAGGTGAATACAGTACAACAAACTTCTTTCTCTGGTTGTGCTAGCAAATTTATCTGTTGGTGATGAGACGTTTTTGATAGTATTTTGATGTTCTTGATAGTAGAACTCTCTGTAACAAGCTGAGTGATGACTATCTAAGGTGAACCATATCTCTTTTGGTCTCTTTTATGTTCCATCTCATATGTTAATACAGTAAACCACCTCTATAATAATAGATCACAACAATAGGCAGCCCAGCAGTCAAAACTTTAGGAAACAGGACTATCAAGTCTTTATATCCTCTACCCACAGAACAAACCAGACATGATTCATAGAGTGGATTACCACAGTTGACATAAAATCAAGTATATCAAATAAGCTCAGTGCAGCAGCCCAGTAGCGTGTCTCCAGGTAACAGTACTTCAAACGGGCAAAGACGTATCTCACTGATTCACTGTAAAGCATGAACAGAGATGAAAGAAAACGATTCCTGCTCAGGTAAGTAAGTAAATATATCGTAACTGCCAAAGTTTTCTGTGAGAACAAAGGGGGCTATCACTTTCCTCCTGGAGGACCTCTACAGGCTTTGTTTGTGCACCTTTTTTTGTGGTGCAACAGAGCTGCAATGACAAGCTGTTAAATGTGTGTATTTATTTTTTTCAGCTGTGAAATAGATTTTAGTGGAAAATTAAAAACATTCAGACGAGCATTTTGGTTTTCTGCTAATATTACTTACTGGACAACCAATACAAATGACAAAAAGTGAATAATTAACAACAACAACAACTTTAAGTTAGCTTGAGGCCTCCCCAGTTCATTAATAATCATTATTATTTATTTTTTTATTATTACTTATACTTTTGTGCTCAGAAGGAAAGTATATTTGGAGCCAAACATTGCAGAAAAAGGAAAGAGACAGTTCAGACAATTCCCTAAATCCAGTGACAAGTAGGTCACTTAACCTTAGACACTGCATCTTTGCCCACCTGGCTTCAAGATTCCTATCTGTACAGAGTTCAGCACTAACAGTAGCATGAGTGCTTAGAGTAATTAATAACATTATGTTCAGTAATTACCTTGTATGTGTCCCCGATTGCCTAAGGGAGCAGGACTTCAGCTAATGGGAGCAATACTTCAGGTTTACAGAGCAGTCACAGAGACTGAGAGTCAAAATCTGACCCAATTATGTTACCAGTTTGAGAACAAAACAATAAACAAACAAAAAACTTAACATCCAAACTATACCTTACAATTGACTTGATTTATATTGTGTGTGATAATGGTAATTAAAATGTACTACCTCAAGTCCTACATATAGAAAAAGTACCTCGGGAGGAAGATGCTTAACCCACCAGTTTCTCTCCCAACTACATTTCTTCCCCCTCCTCCATCTTAATAACCAGGACACAGATAGCCGAGGGAGTTTTTTTTTCTTTCTTGAGACTCATCTCTAGTGCACTAGTTCAGCCAAGTAGCACAATATATAGACCAAAGGAGCATCACTGTCACATATAAATTGAAGAAATTATCTGGTCTTGGAAACAAGCTATTTCTTTACCGCATTAACATATAACATTTGCATTTTATAGGCATGAACTGAATGATACATATTGCTATTTTTTCTGGGGAAATTACTTAAACAAAAAAAGGAGCAGATTTTATTTTCGTTTCTATTCAGCACTTTTTTTCTCCACCAAGAACAAGCGAATGTCAACACGTATTATGATGCCCTTATGGTAAACGATTCTAATGAGTGCTCATCATGAAGATGTGAGTAGTGTGTCATCATCTCTGAGATTGTTATCAGTTATAAAAGGTCATATTAATCAATTTTTCTTATGTTAAATAATTAGGCATTTGAACTTTTCTCAGAACAATTGCATAATGATGAAGGCTGTTTTAGCAAAGAAAAGAGCATCCAGGAACTTGGAACAGAATTAAAACAACTTGTCTCTAGCCAAGTAAAGATAACCATTGACCAATGCTGTAATATGGATGTCACATTCAATTAACCCTAATTAAAGTGCTTGGCCACTGGGATCTTTTTCTCAGATTATGGGAGTGCTGAGGCATACTCCAGCTGGAATACAGTCAGGGCGAGGGTGGCAGGTCTTTGTTCAACTTTTAATGTATTTGAAGTACTTTATCTTAAATCCAAAGACCTCTTCTTATTTTAATTTGAGAGGGGAGAGTAAACACAATATGTGACCGTGCATGATGTAAGGCTGTGCTGCAAAGGGTTAACAACACACAGATCATAAGCAAAGTTAGATAAATGGCCTTCCAACAGAATCTTGAAAAGCATTCAGTCAACATGTCAAATCATTGTACTGGATCTGCTTTACCAGATATGATGTATAAATAGTGTTCAAGCTTCCGTTCATTAGTGTACTTATGTTCCATTTGATTTACTGCTAATGGCCGAGTAGAGGAAACTACAGGTCTGTATGACATTGCCAGGGATGATAATGATAAAACCTTCCGTGATCTTTCATATTTGTTAGGATGGTTACAAATAGATCAGCAGAGGCAAAACAGACCACCTGGGCTGAAACAAGATGGATGGAAAGCTAGTCCATTACAGGACATTTTTTACATGTCTTTTTACAAACCTGAGAATTAGGACCTCACTAAGGAGTTAGAAGATAACTCAGAGGGGGAGACTGAAACATTTAAAAGACATTTTTATATGTTAAAATCTGCAGCGATATGTCCTATATATCCTATACGTTTCCTAGACATTTTCCATCAGCCATCAAGAGTGTAGGTAACAGGGTAAGGTAACAGATGTGATGATTTCTGAGGACCCACACAACAGCCACAACCTATACTACTCTTGCCTTGTTTTAACACTACCCAACAAGAATGCTAACCTCTTAACAGAGCCCATGCAGTAAATGTTTATTTATTTAAATATTTGGTCTTTGTGTGTATGTGGATATGTAAAATGTGTTAATACGTTTTCATATTGAGTAGGAAAAGGTGACAGGGACATACTGGGACATGCACATAAATGTTATATTATTAATTCCAATTTAATATTCCAGTACATATACAGGTCCTTCTCAAAAAATTAGCATATTGTCATAAAGTTCATTATTTTCTGTAATTTACTAATAAACATTAGACTGTCATATATTTTAGATTCATTACACACAATTGA
>JAUMTR010000014.1:13708956-13722536 GCA_032270685.1 Microctenopoma stevenorrisi | reverse complement strand
CTAATGTTAATCATTAAATTACAGAAAATAATGAACTTTATCACAATATGCTAATTTTTTTAGAAGGACCTGTATATGTATATTTTGTGATTTACCTATTAAAACTCAGAGGATTTCACTTCCTTCTTCTTGATTTGAAATCTTTTGAGCTTTTTATTTGTTCTGATTTCTTATTTCAACAAAGACCGTGGCATTCTGTGGAGCACTTGAACCTGGTCAGTCTCTGGCCGAATGTGCTGTTGCAGAACGTATACCCTTATGCTGCCCCATCCATTGATACCATAAATAACCCATTACACTTGCAGTGACTGACCCGCCCAGTGTGGTGTATTTGCCCACCCACCGGTTGTTTTCCCTCATGTATTGTGTGCTCCCCACCACAGCATGGCATGGCACCTGGCCCAAACGCCCCACGCAATGCACCCCATCGCGGGTCGCACACCCTAGCCACTCAGATCAGCTCTCCTACGCAGTTGCTGCAGTAATTTGCTAAATCTAGTGTTCCTTGTTTTGGAGGTGCAGCGTTTCTTGTAGATGTCTGCCAGGGGAGGCAGAGGAGATCTGACACAGCGTTCAGCTGCCTTTATCACCCTCTGCAGGGCTTTAATGTCTTTTTGAGTGCAATTTCTGTACCATGCTGTGATGTTAGTGGTTAAGATGCTCTCAACAGCAGCTGAGTAAAATTTTTTTAGGATCGCTGGGGCAACCCTAAATCTTCTCAGCTTCCTCAGATGGTGCAGTCTTTTCCTTGCTTTTGTGACCAAAGAGTTGACGTGTGTGTGCCAGGTAAGGTCTTCAGTGATGACAGCCCTGATGTACTTGATATTATGAACCCTCTCCACTGTGGCACCATCTATCCGAAGAGGTGACAAGGAGCGCAGCTTTGCCCTGCTGTAGTCCACTATCAGCTCCTTGGTTTTACTGACATTCAGACACAGGCAGTTGGACCTACACCATGCAGACAGGTTGTCTACCTCCGCTAGTTAGGTTGTCTCGTTGTTTGTAATGAGCCCGATTATCACTGTGTCTGTGGGAAGCGACACTGTCATAGGTGTAGAGTGTGTAGAGCAGTGGGCTCAGGACAAACCCTTGAGGAGCACCGGTGCTAAGAGTGATGGAATTTGACAGCCAAGGTCCTGCTTGCACTCTTTGCGGTCTGCCTGTGAGAAAGTCTAACACCCATTTGCACAGTTGGGAGTTCAGGCCCAGATCTTTCAGTTTAGTGAACAGTCTAGTGGGGAAGATGGTGTTAAAGGCCAAGCTATAATCTCCAAACAGGAGCTGCACATTATTCCTATTTCTGCTATCCACGTGTTTGAGGGTTGTGTGAGGTACATAATCAATGGCATCCTCTGTGGATCTGTTTGTCCGGTAGGCAAACTGTAGTGGGTCAATGTTATTTGGGTTGGATGAGCAGATGACACAATGGAGGTGCATTTAAAGCATGTTGAGCATGGTGAGGTGATTGTCTGTGAATGCTCCAGTGAGCTGCTCTGCACATGCTCCAAGTACGCGCCCTGGGATGTCGTCTGGTCCAGCAGCCCTGCATGCGTTGATCAGGCTCAGTGCAGTGCAAACATCTGAGGAGGTGAGTGTGATGGGTGAGTGGTTGGTTGAGAAGAGGGTCCTCCTTGTTCATCCATGGCTTCTGATTTGGGTATGTTGTGATCCGTTTTTGAGTGGTAACAGTGTCTATGGTGGTGCTAATGTCATCCAGGACAGAGAAGGTTTAACTGTGAGTGTGATGTCAGCCCCCACTGGCCACACTTTGATGGTCCTCACTGATGGCTTCACACGGTTGATGAGGGTACTTGTGGGTAAGAAACAAAGAAAGGCACTCTGATGGTCCAAGTGGCAGAGAGGGGTCACTGCATAGGCTTCAGTCATGTTTGTATATACACAGTCCAAAGTTTTGTTTCCTCTGGTGTGACAGAGAATGTTTTGGTGAAATTTAGGGAGCACTGTCTTTATGTTAGAGTGATCCCCTGCAACAAACTATGCAGCCTTTGGGTGATCAGTCTGTTGTTAACTGTTGTTCTGGCAATCTAAGGGATGAGTTGATAACTCAAAATTGTGAGAACCCATATCCAGAAACTCTTGTCGGGTGTACAATGTTGCTTATGTTTTCTCTTTATAGTTGCATATGTTTTTATTATGTTGTCTTTACTGGGAAAGTTATAGTAGAGATACAGAAAATGGTTTGGGACAGAAACAAGACTCAACAGAAGTCTCTTAATGGCATACATTAATCTCTCTTCAGGCCAAAGCAGCATTGCCGCTGCTCTAATAGGCCAGTTGTGATTGTAGAGTATATGTAATGGCAGTGCTTCAACATGGGAAAAGAAGATAAAAAAAAAAACAATAAAATGTCAAACAGGATCTCAGTGACCAATCTGTACCTTTTAGGTCCGGTTTTACATTCAGATGCCTTCACAGCATAAGTAACAAACCTAAGATGAATATTCAGGTACAGAAAACAGATTTGGCCTGCCTAGATGCCTGGTGCCTCCTGCCCAGACATATCGTTGTCTATAACTTCCAATGATTACATGATACATAATACTTTTTTTGAAATAGGGATTATTCACAATATTATAAGTGCATGCTATTCTGAAAGACAGTCAGTCTTTAAAGTCTGTTGCCCATGTACCTCACTTGATAAACCTAAAATTGCCTCGAATTACTACTAATCCTACTACTATTAATTACTAGGTAGCCTTGGCTATCAAATTTTTTAAATATTGAATTGGACATCCTTTCACTGACTTTTACAATAAAACCCACCCGCAAACATAATATCACATGCCACCCACATGTCACTTGAAAAGAATTATTTTGGAAATACTAAATTAACCATAATGGTTTGGAGAAAAAAAAAGGCCTACATAGAACATAAAGACCTGCACATACAGTTATCCTCTATACAATATTGTGATTACAGCAGGTTTGAGTAATTTAAATTACAGATTATATGTAGACTATGACTAGACAGACTATGAAGTATTATGTACTGAACAGTATACTGTATATTTTACTTGTGTTGCTTCATTGGAGCTCGGTGTGCTAAATGTTTGTAAGTCTGCGATGCGACTCAGTGGTTGTATGGTTGTTGTTGCTGCTACTGAGAAATAAATGGGATAGATCTTACTACCTAATATCTATCAAAGTGACTGCATTATACGTTACCATAATAAAACATTGTAGTTTCAGCTTTTGCAACTTTTAGCAGATCGAGCTTTTCTTATTTTCCATGGCAGAGAATAGTTCACCTTCAACTTTTTTAACATTTAAAATGTAATGTAAGGGGTAATTCAAACCTGCTTCCACATATATCAAAAACGCAACACATTGTGGGCCAAACAGAAAATCTTTCCCATCATCATTGCACACCATAACACATTTTTACCATTTAATTGATAGCAGAGACCTCTCTTTTTACATAGAGTATAATCCTCAATTTGAATAAATCCAAACAGTGGATAGTTTTGACTGTAATTGAAGACTGAGGTAGGTAACAGAATTGGGTGCCACTTGACAGGAACACTTACTAAATGGACAGTATCGCTGACAAGTACACCTACACTTTCTGTAAGAGGTAGTCATTAATCCAAGCAGTCAACGACAATTTCTGTGCTAGAAATACACAGAATTTTCCTTGCCACATGGGATGGTGAAGACTTTTGCGACCGTCTTCGTGGACTTGTTAAAGTTGTCATGCATGACTCTCACAATACTGTATGTCTCATTACTGGTGTTGAAATCTGGTCCCATGAAATATGCTCGTGGCCCAAAGGTGAGGATGCTAATGGAACAACAAAAGACCCTGCCCTGCCTTCACCAGATAAACTGACATCAGATGGCGCCTCATGTTCTGCCTTGGGGGCCTGCTGGGCCAAACAGCTGTCAGTCGAGCCAAGGACAGAAAGAATGAAGCCTCATACAAAGACATAAACAAAGAAGTAATCACATGTTTGATGACTGCTTTTGATCTTAGCGGAAACTTTAGTTGAAACATCTGTTATGTGTACAGTCAAATGATATATGTCTAGTACAACTAATGCAGCTATGGATTGGTCTTCACAAATGTTGCATACCTAGATATGCACATTCCAGTGTTGTCTCAGCTGTATGCTTCATGTCATACAGTATATGCAGTTACTCAAAGTGTCTTCGGTCTAGCCACCGCCTTATAAAGGTCAGATTGATAGAATGGTGAGATGGATGTCCTCCCATCTCTCTAGAGAATTGATCAAGCTCTGGTCTGACTGACCATTGGTCACCTGACTGATCATTAAGTGATTTTTTCACCCAACTAAATTCAGGAAAAACTCAGGTGACTTCTTTCATGTCAAAGTTACTGAGCTACCTACAGCTACAGAGAAATGTTTGGACTTAAGTGGCCTTGAGGTTTGTTCTGACAGTGTGAATTGTGTATTCATGTAAGTGTTTATCTTTCCAGCCAATGTCAAGGGAATTTAGTTTGCAACAGTTCTACTCCATTCATTATTTTTCACACAACTGAGCAATAATTAAAGTAAAAGGATGCATCTAACCTTGGTGGAAGTGCCACATCAAAGAGTCTGAATACTTTTGTAAATAAACGTGTTCAGTTTTTCATTTTTAATACATTTGCAAGAATTCCTAAAACCTTCTAAGACCTCACATTGTTTGTTAGTGAAGGTGGGATGATGAGCAAATATGCAAGTGAAGAGTTCTGAAAACTTTCTGAAGCCATGTAGCTAATTTCAGACTGACTTCTTTTAGATAGGAGGCAATCATCCATCTTATTTTGTATTCAATTTATTACCTCCATACAGATGATGATGCTTGTCTGTTAGGACAAGAGGCTCTGAGAGGGTTGTTTGGGAGCTGGTAAGCAAAATATGATGAACAAAGAAAAATCCACTCAGTGGCTGTTCACACAATCAGGACGAGTCCATGAATTCTTTTCAGTGATGCAATACATTCAAAACATTTATTAGTGTTCATACCTTGCCCTGTTCTTCTCTTATATTTTCAAGTGGTTTGGGAAGGATAGTTTTGATTTTTCAGTTACTGGGTCACACTAAGTAATTTTCTTAATATTTATGACTTAAACATTAGAATAAATCCATCTTTATTTTACTGATTTAGCAAGTAGGACATTGGTTTCCTGTAATGTAGCTGAACATTTTCTTAATGTTTTAACATATAAATCAAATCTATTTTCAACTATGCTAATTACTCACAAGACTAAAACAATGGACTACAGCTGTTAACAGACAGAGCATGTGTGCATCCCTCCAGCAATCTAGTCGGATTTAGATACTTTTTACTAGTACTAGTTTCTTTGCTCTTAGTCCTATTTGAAAATGTGGGTTATTTGTCAAAGCTTCTTCTAATTATTTATGTAAGTATATTTCTGACCTGGTGTCCATATGGTGAGAACAACTAACAAACTGTACATACCTGAGGTATGGCAACCTTTAATCAGCTGCTACTGCAGGAAGTAATTCCAGGATTAATATCAACAGTCCAATTGTATTTTTAAATATTTACTTAAGAAATGTCTTTATGTTGCACAATGTCACCTCAAGCTAAATCCATCCAATCATCATGCATCTCAAGATGATTGTACTGATGAGAGATATGGTGTTGGTCTTAAAATGTGTTCCTGAACTGTGGGATTTTATAGGCCCTCCCTATGTAGTGTACAGTAGAACAGACTTTATACAATAAATCTAATGTAATTGATGGTGGTTGTGTGCATAGTGGTCATAGAAAACTGTAAATAGGATAACTCAAATGTGACATTAATGCAAGATATACGATAATCTTCAAAAGAGAGAAACAGAACAAACTGACACTATACATACAAGTAATGACCTGGCTATTAAAAGAAACTGATGATTTTGTTTACTCTGCTCTGGTGCACAAGACAAAATGAAAGAAAACGTGCAATGTCTGTGATTTCCCCTTTGAAATGTTCTGCTGTGTTGAATGTCAGACTGCCTGCATTGATTGATTATCTTGCTTTTTACCAGACTGTCCCAGTGCCCCCATCACTACCCAGAGAAGGAAACGCAAGGAAATATGATGGACTGGGTGGTCTGTGACATCCAGGGAATGTCAGTGGCTGTCTGGATCTGTTGTTTCTGTCTTCATCACCTGATGCCACTCCAGCATAACAATGGTTTATTATGACTTACATATCTCTCTGTCTGCCTCCCTTGCAGATACACACTTACCTGCTAAGATCAGACACGCTGGGTGTTATATGGAGAATCCCCCTGAAGACCTCTATTCACCACCTTTGAGGAACACACCTAGAATGCCTCTGAACTTTAAAACAATGCACCCACAGTCAAGCTGTGGAATCTATGCTAAGTAGCTTTTCCACTAGCTGGAGGTAATGGTGGTAAAGGTGAACTAAAGGTGAACAGTATGCATTCGCAGAAAGACAAGTAATAGCTTGGTCAAAAGCTGTAAATTGCTATTTGATAAAAAATAAAATACATGAATGAGACTTTGGTAGCAGGAGAAAGCAGTGTAGAAGTGAATGGGAAATAAATAAACAACGTTGACTTTTGCATTTTGGGCAAATCAGCATTTTTTACATTAAATCTCAGGGTAGAGTCACCATAAAATTGTGTCTACTGGGTGGGAATTCACATGAATCACTGTCACAATATAAACAACATAAGTACAAATACTTACAATATTGTGATTTAACTCAAGTTATTAACTTTGCCACAGTTTCTTGTGAATAATTTAACCCCCCTTCTATTGAAACTAATGGCCTTTTTATTATGCATGTATATTTATTCAATTATTCATCTTTTTTTTTGCCTGAGGCAGCTGTGTAGGGCTTGGAGGGATGCTCTCCACTGTTCCACCTGATGGAGACTGTTCTACGTTGTTATGTTTCAGAGCATCCAATTTAATTTAGACCTTCTTTAGCAATCAGCCAACTTCCATCTCCCACAACTGTCCTCCAGAGAGGAATGTAATGGCCTAGGTCAGAAACTATAAAAGCATGAATACAGAGTGCCCGTATATGCAAGCTCAGCACATAATGTCTCCTGTTTGTCTGACAATTATGACTTCTAGGATCAAATACTATATATCACGACAGTAAGTGACAAAGCAAAAAGACAAATGGTGAATACAACATATACTGACAAACAAACATAACATAAAAAACTTATACAAAGAAAAAACAAAATTAATAAAGTCCCATATGTATATCAGAGCTCCCACAGGATAATTAAATGGAAGACAGATGTTACTAAAATTCCAGAATAGCATTTTTCTAAATGTAATTAATTAACTTCAGGGATATTTCATGACATACTGTGCATTGCTGTCCATCAAGATGTCAGTGGTTATGGCCAAAAGAACTGGAAGACTTCCAGTTTTGTGTTTGTGACGCAGTGTGGGAAAATTCCATAGTTGGTTTGCTAAGGTATAAACTTTTGAAGATTGCGCCATATACAGATACGTCAATTCATAGAAAATGTTTCTGAAAATATAATGCAGAAAGCAGAAATTGCTTTTAGTTTTAAATGCCCAGTTCAATGTATGAGAGATACTAAGTTCTTAAGTTTATCACTTGAGCTAATGGGCCATTATTAAAATGGAATATAAATGCCATTAAAATAACCAAATGCTACGGTAATACAAGTAAAATGAGAAAAGCGGATAGGCGGATATAGAGTAGAGCTAAGCATATGTGCTCAATATCAGAATCAGAATCAGAAAGAGTGTTATTGCCAAGTATGCTTGCACGTACAAGGAATTTGTTTTAATGACAGAGCTTCCAGAACAACAAAATACAAATGACAAGACAAAAACAGCACGACACATACATAAATATCTATAAAATCTGTGGTATTATACAGTATATTGCACAGTGGTAATTGTACACAATATTGCACATATATTTATTGACAGAATTGTAATTGTACACAATATTGCACATATATTTATTGACAGTTAGAAGGATGTTTAACTGTTAAGAAAGTAGATTGCCTGGGGGAAAAAGCTGTTCTTGTGCCAATATGGTGATGCATGGAAAACTAGGCATGGTAGGAAATTTAGCCCAGATGTTTTTGGTGATTGAGTCACTTATCAGATGTGATGTATAAATAGCAGGAAGAGGGTCTGATGAGGAAGCAGAGTTAGAGGCAGGGATTGCAGGAAGCTGACAGTGCAGCTAGCAGCAAAGAGGATGTCAAGCTGGGTCAGCAGCTCCACTTGGGGATACAGATTGCTGAATAGAGGTGACAGCCCCTGGTGTTCACATGGATGAGGGCGATCCATCTACTACAAGGGGTTGATATGTGTTTCAAATTCAAGTGCAGGGCCAGTGGTGCGGGATTAGGTGTAGGTGGTCTTGTTTATTGCTCTACCTGAAGCTTAGGGTTAGGGTTACTGTCAGGCTTAGTCTGAGAGGGAAACAAACTGCAGAGAGAGGACAATATATTTAAAAAGACTTGACTGCTGGAGAACTGGGGAGTTGGATGCCTTCATAGTTATGCTGAGGAAAAAAGGGCTGGTTAATGCTCAGGTTAAGACTCTAACAGCGGGTTAGGGGTAGGGTTAGGGTTAGGGTTACGATTTCTGTTTAAGATACAGGTTCATAGATAAGGTACATGTATTATGAAAACATTTGGTAAGATTTTTAATTGAAATGTACAAAGTGCTCATTTCTATAGTTATTGCTATAGAATCAGTAGATTACTTTCCGTTGGATCTGGGAACTGAGAACACAAGTCAGTAAAATTATTATTTATTGGTTAACCATGTATATTTATATGAATTTTATAATTTCAGTTTTGAAAAATAAGGGTAATTTATTTACATTATATATATGTGTATATATATTAGACTATTTTCCAATAAATCTACTACATAATCAGATTTTAAATGTATTTTTCTATAATTAACAGATATTTAATCTTTAAAAGCTAGAGCAAACAACATTTTCTCAATTTCCCTTACACTATTTAACAAACTATTTTGACCTTTTGGGGGAATATTCCACTAGTTTAAAGCTAGTACTGCACCACCTACTTTTCAGGAACGTATGGGGAAAGCATCCAGTAAATTAGATAACTTGTACAATAAGGTGTTGTGCTTTATAATCTAACAGACTGTTACAGGGCCTAATTTAAACGCTTTATTGATCTTGGTGCTGTAATGGAAAATGTAAAAATGCAGTTCGAACCACATACAATAATAGACACAAATATGTATATACCTAGAACATTTTATTTTTATAATTTATTTATTTTTTATTTTTTGCTTTCTCATAAAGCAACTTAAAACATTTGCTTTGAGCCTTGTCCTACAAACAGCGGTGGCTCTATTAGCAGCACGATCAGTAGTTTTAGAAAAGGTAGTTGTGTTTTCTTTCTTTCTTTATTCTTTCTTGCCTGTGGCAGCTGGATACAGCCTCTGCTGATAATTAATCAAGACAAGTTCTGGCATGGGCACAGGAGTGTGTTCTGTCAGGAGTGCAGCGTGTAGTGACCCATTGACTAATAAGGTCCCCTGAGGTGAAACTACATCCAAGCATTAGGGGCCTTAAATTTGAAATCTTGCACTCATCTCCTCTTTCCCTTGAGATGAAATACTGTACTAAGTCTTGCATGCCTATGATTTCATGCATATAATTTATTTATTTTATCTAATCTGTCGGAGAGTATATCTTCCCAGCTGGATTTCTGTCCTGCATCATGATGTCTGACAAACTGACACAAAGGAATGCGGTGATGAACGTAGGTTGGCAGACATCATGATGCTGGAGATGCCTTAAATTATTTAGTTAACTATATAAAATATTATAATGTGTGAATGTTCATCGTACAACATGGAGTCCAAAGCTGAACCCCATGTTGTATAATACCAGACTTTAGGTTCGCTTAAAAACCTTTTGGTCTTTTCAGGCCTTTGGATAAAAAGCAGTGACAACTCCTGCCATTTGAGGCAATTTTTCTCAAGAACACCAGTTTTTCACTCCACTTCAACGTATTTCATCAGTGTTCCATCATCTAAGGATAGCACACTGACTTTTCTGCACATTTGTTTGGTGCATTTCATTCTAGAAAACAAAATATGTAGAAGTATTTTATCTTCCAACAAAGGATTGTTAAAAAAATGTCCCATGGACAGTATCTTTCACTTTTTTCACTTGGTGCGACCTGTAAACATTGGGGAAAACCTTGTCGTGATCACTCCAGAGTACATGTATTCAGCTTTTGAGTATCACAAGGTCTTTCATGATTACTGCTCTTACCTCAGATAAACTACCACTGAGACTCTCCCTGTTTTAATCTGTCTCTTTATCTGATCCAGTACAGTATACTGATGTGAGCAGTACATGTTCTTGGGTTAGGGAAAAACTTTGGTGACAGAGTAAGTAATGTCTCTCAGTTTCTTCACATAGAAAACATATAGAACATATAGATAGATAGATAGATAGCATTGGTTGCCAGCTTAAAAAAACAAAAACTAAAAAAAAACTGGCATAAGCATAACCTTCAACTTCCCAACACTGGCAGAGTGAGTTCAGGAGAAAGAATGTGGATCCTTACACTTCTTCACTCAAACATCCTTTACCCTTGTGCTGGTGGTTCTTTGATGTGTGATGAGCAGCTGTTTACCAAGCCAATTGTACAAGATCACAAACCCCAGCACAGCATCCACTGACACAGCAGTCTTTGATTTCATTTTTGCTCACTTTCTTCTCTGTCACATGGTTGACTCTGTCACAGCTAATTTGTGTCTTAAAATAGGTCTTTGAAGATGTGAACAGGACAACACTGGTGAAACTCAGATGAGGGGATTTGATGGATGATTTATGCATATTGTCAGTATGGAAGACTGTACGTTGATCTTAAAGCCTGCAAAGAAAACTGAATTCTCTTGTGTCTGTCAATATTTTTTAGCAACAATCCACAATTAGGCTTTAGGTCTTTTTTAATAAACTACTTATATTAACACACTGGTGTGTCTACATACATTTTCAGGGCAGTCATTAAAACAATACAATTCCTAGGGGGAAATATGAGCGAAAAGAGGCTATCCACGGGACAGATATGACTGTGTCACAATGAGCATGTATGCAGGATGAACCACAGACACAAATCTTAGCATATGTTGGCTTGTGGGCACAGGGGAACTGTAGACTCCTGCCTTTATCCTGGGAGAGGCAGAAAGGAAAAGTCACCTTGATTAAATTAGTTGTATGAAAATGGGGTTATGCCTTTTGGGAGTTTGTGACTAGGGCTTATAAACCTCTCCTTTCACAACCCTGCAAGAATGACTTTTTAATTTTCTCCTTTTTTCAGTGCAAGTTATATTTCTCCCTCTGTCTTTTGTCCCATGAGGCCTTTGTGTGTCAGGATCAATGTAGAATTCTCATTTGGTTACTGTCCCTTCCACTCATTCACATTGTAAGATTCTATTAGCATCTTCCTAAACAGATCCTCCCTGGGTTTTTCACCCCCTTTTCTTTCCCCCCACTCCTGTTCTTAGAACATCTATAGCCGGCCTCGCACACAGTTTCCTTTTTTTGTCCCCTGCAATTGTGTGACCTTTCATCCATCTAGTGGGGGGAGGGCACAATGAGAATCTGTATTCACCAAAGCCTTGTTCAAATCTGTAAAAGATCAATCCATCCTAGTCAGATGTCAAGTTTGTGTAGTTAGATCTAAGCAAATTCATAATTTTTTAAACAAATTAAATGATTACAGAAGGCAAACTCTAACATACGACTAAATTACACCCCGAGAGCATAATAGCCGAATCACAACTGTGGCTAACAAAGGCTGTTTTTTCTGCGGTGTCACTTCAAACCGCTGATTAGAGCTTTCACATCCCAGATGTCGTAGACTTTTCAAACTATTTTGGTCTTCAGTATGTGAGGAGAATTTATGTTCAAATTGAGTTGATCATAAACACTCTTTGCAGTGACGCAAGCTAATGCTGCTTTGCCCTCTACGTAATACTTCTGCACTTCTTCACAACATAGCTGCCACTCACGAGCAAAGTCACCTACTACAAAGTGCAGGTGTGTTTGCGATGCACACCACGCACATTGTTAGCACAGGTTGGACTCAGTTGAATTACATTTTTTGTCTGGCTTCTTTTTTGCATTTACCATTTCCATTTACTTGTGTCACTTAAATTTATTAAGCTTATTTACTTGTTTCTTTAAGTGTGATATTTAGCCATACAAGGTAACACATCCCATCAGTCACTTAAAGATCAATGGGTGAAAACAATTGAAAGATGTAAAGATGGTAGTCTCAGTAAACCACATTAAAAAGAAGGAGAGGGGGTGAAAGCTTTCTGTCCAAACCACCCTGCCCACTCTGTGATTATTTCCAGCAGATGGAAAGACACTGTGACCTTGGTTGTAATATGCAACCTGGACTAGGAGCTCACAGTTTCTTACCAATTGTTTTTCTCCTGGAATTCTATTCTTCTAGAGGGAGGGACTGCAAATACACATCACAGTCACCATGAAAACACCTTGTAGGTCACGTAAGACTAATTTATTTAGAATTATGCAGATGATGGCTGCTAAAAGTTAATAATCACTGTAAAGATACGCACAAATATATTATACAAACATAAAAAAATGCTGTTGAAGCCCATGCACAGCTTTTAAGTCTCATTTACAATCTAAGATTCAAGCACAACAAATCTTAAGTGCATTTTCGGATAGTTCTCAATTGCGTCCTTAATGTTGCCACTGTGTCACTTTTGAAGAAACACCCCATGCTGAAGTCTTCCACAGCAGAATGTTAGAAGAAATGAGGAGAATAGTTTTTTTTGTGATGCAACACTGTACACTCACCACTGAGACCAAAGCCCTAGAGGATTTATTTTTTCCTTCTGAACAGAGACATTCGGCCCTCTTCTTCTTCTCCTTCTTCAATCTCTTAAACTGGAAAATAATTCTATCTCTTAGATCTTGACTCTTTATCTGTAGAATGAATTTTTTTTCAATTTTATTGTTCCATTCGGTTTTAATGAATCTTTTTTATCATCAATTTTCCTTTTCCCTCTTTTGTCCTTTACCTTTACTTTATTTTTTTTTGCTTGGCAGACACTTTTATTTAAAGCAACTTACAAGGAGCTAGCACTGGGTGTCTGGCTCAGGGACACACCTGGTAGGGGATGACCTAGGAGTCAGACTGGGTTTCGAACCTGCAACCTTCTCCATCCTAGTCTGACACCTAACCCATTGAGCTACCAGGTCACTTTCCCCTTTAATTTTATTTTTTCAAATGCCTGCATTTCTTTTAGTCCATTCCAATACCTGCTATCATAGACTTGTCCAGGGGGACTGGAAATTATTCCACTGTGAAATTGGTAAATGTTTGAGAGCTTTCTGGTGTATCAAAAAATTTTGATCTGACATAATTGTTGGTTTCTCTCCTAATTGTTGGAGTTGGTTTCTCCTTCTCCTCCCTTTCTCATTCCCCACAGTGGGACAAGACACATGCATACTGTACAGGTCCTTCTAAAAAAATTAGCATATTGTGATAAAGTTCATTATTTTCTGTAATTTACTGATAAACATTAGA
>JAUMTR010000014.1:13680234-13708376 GCA_032270685.1 Microctenopoma stevenorrisi | reverse complement strand
CAATATTAAAACAATCAAAGGCCCTGAACTACTTCAGTTGTGTGTAATGAATCTAAAATATATGACAGTCTAATGTTGATCAGTAAATTACAGAAAATAATGAACTTTATCACAATATGCTAATTTTTTGAGAAGGACCTGTATATGGAGGTTAAAGCAACTAACCGAATATTATCTCCTGACTGACTTGCAGATTACCAGGGGAATCACAGTTCTTGCAGCCATTGTGGTGAATTTATAAATTCAGAAGGTTAACTTAATGTAATATACATAGGGATGTCATTTTCTTATATCCACAATGCTTCTCAATCCCCTCTTTATCACACTGGCCAGCTGTAATACTCTAGCTTACTTGAGTGAATGGTGGAACTATAGTTTGTCTAATAAAAAGTTTTGTTTTCTTCTCTCCTACTTCCTTGGGGAGGCTGGGGAGGTGCATTGTTGTGGTTCATTGTGTTGCTGTGTGTTGTAGGATGCCTGTTTTTTTCCTCATACGCATTTGTCAGGCAAGCAGAAAGGCTTGCTTTCAGTAGGCAGAAATGCTAAAGAATTTACACAAAAGAAAAAAAAAACATGCCCACCTCTCAAGCTCGGCCTGAGCTTGAATTTTTTTTGCCGCACACTGGAACTCTGGGATAAAGACTGAGATGAAAAATGAAATCTCCGAAGTAGTCAGATTTATTTTTTACAATTATTATAGATATTTTAAGGCTGTAAAACTGCTCACTACACACTTTATACACTTTTATCAAACAGGCATTAACATTTTCATGTTCATGGACATTAGATGAACACATTCTGTACTTCAGAGAGATAGATTGACAGTGGTCTACAGCCAATCATGACGTAGAACAAAATTAGCTGTAAAAAAGAAATCCATGAAACTGCAAGACCATGAAAAATGTTCTGCGTTATAGCGAGGGACCACTGTCTATACATATATTATTTGATTTATAGTTTGCATGCCTGTGCCATGCTGGGGACCTGAACTTTCATTACATTCATATACAAAGCTACAATTCCTCTGCAATAATATTCAAATTATTTGTCAAGTTTTAGAGTCAAGCTGATCAATATTATCTTTAAGAGTGCGGATTCAGCTATAAATCAAGCTGAATAAATAAGAATATTAAAGCACATATAGGGCAGAACAAAGACTAAGACAATGTAATGTTTTTCATAGAAGACATTCTTACTTGCCACGTGTTCCTTTCTCTGTTAGTATTTAAGTTTTCAATACTCATTTTTAGTATGCAACCAGTAAAATCACTTTTGTAAAAAAAAAAAAAGCTGAAACCTAATGAAATAATTGGCATCAGAACAGAGAAACATCTGGACTAACTTTGCTGTTTTTAGCTGTAACTGCTGCCACTGCAATCTGAAGCCACATATACTGAAGGTAATGAATGAATTGCTAACATTTAAAATGCCCAAAGCCATAATAAATGAACATATATGCCAGCAGTGGATAAATAATATGTATATTTTCTATTTTTATACATTAGTTCTCACATCTTTTCCTATTTGTGGGTTTCACTTACTGCAGCCAGTCCCTGAACAAACCCTAGCAAAAGTGATTCTTTAGGTCTTTTAAAATTTCCTGATAGGTGCAGGTATTAACACAAACTGAGAACACAAAGGCTACAGCCTTCTGCATTATCTCCCCCTTACAGAGTGGGGACGCAGGACATTAATCACCTCAAAGTCACACCTCAACACACACACACACACACACACACACACACATACACACCCTAATGCTTTATAGCCAGGGTCGATTCAGTCAGTGTAAAACCACTGTCTTGGTGACTATGAGTGTTTGTTTTGACTATCTTGACAGACCCTTATAACTCAAGGCTCTAATGGCTACTGGTAAAAAAAAAACTAATAATAATACTTCAGTGGCTGCATAACTACTGTGCTAACGAAAGGAGGACAAAGGGCAAGTGTACAGCATTTATCAGTTCCACAGAGACGACATCTGATGTTTTCAATATATCCAAATCATAAATGTCTCTCTCTCACACACACACACAAACACACATACAGTATAAACAAATGTATTCATGTATGTATATATATATGTATATATATATATATATATATATATATATGAGAATGATAAGAAGAAGAAGAAGAAGAATCCACTTAATTGGGCCAAGGGCTGAGAGGAGAGCTGTAAAAGATGTGGAAAGTGAAGGTAACAGTGGTCCCAGTGGTGATTGGAACACTCGGGGCAGTGACGCCAAAGCTGGAAGTAGCTTAAACAGATCCTGGTGACGACCTACGACGATCTGAGACCTCTGTCTGTCTGTCTGTCCAGAAGAGTGCAAACCTAGGGACAGCTAAGATAACCTCAAGCTCCCAGGCCTCTGGTAGGGGACCCGAGCTTGACGCACAAAGACCGCCCAAAGACAAGGGCGAGTGAGGAGTTATATATATTATATATATATATGTATACAGAATTTACATAAACAGCACCAATCTATGTTTAATTCAGTAGGGAACGTTTTTTCTTCTCTTCTGTCTTTCTCGGCAGCTGCTGTTCTCTTGTTACTGATCAACTGAGGGATGTGACTCAGACAAGCACATTTTTGTGCAAAATAACTCAATAATGGTAGGCACTGGAGATGTATTCACTATAATCTGGTGTAATTATAAAGGCAAATTGCTGACTCTAGGTAAAATGATGAGAAACGAGCTTCTGAAGAGGACCTTGCCTCGAGCTGCTATGTGAATTTATGTCCTCTTCCAGTCCTCCCCAGTCCACCCATATAGTTAAGGGAGAGAACAAAGGAAAAACACGAGGAGAACGAAGGGGAGAAGGGAAAGGAAAAATGCACTAGATTTTAATAAGAAGTTGTCACAGCAGATAGCCTGGTCCTATATCAACTATGCAGAAGCTTTGGCGATAATACCAAAGGTCCCTAAACACAGCTCTGCTCCACTGTAATCCCTCAGGTGTCACATAATAAAAGTTATTTTCTGTTATTTGACAACTTGGCACCTGAGAAAAACCTCTGTATGCTCACCCTTAGACCATCAGTTTTTTCACTTATATAATTCTATAATGTGTCACATTTCAAACAAGGAGTCATTCGTTGTGATTATTTATTCAGTTTAATTTTATTTAAGATCCTGGATGTTGAAATACCACTGTGTAACATTGTTTAATATGCAAAATATATTATTTATATGACATCAGAACACACAAGTATGCAAACAATGTTGTTGTTGTGTTCATTGTTTTATTAAATCATTTCAGCCTCTACACAATACTCCATCTGTTTCCACAATGTCAAAATGTACACACATTTACACTGTAATCCAGATAATGCTAATTAAATTCATGATTTCGTTACAGCTGCTTTAGAAATTCACACATAAAATAGCAAACCAAAGGAACAAACAAACAAAACAACATATCCTTTGTCCGGTCTCGATTTCCTGCAAATGAGAACAACCCGCAAGCAGCAGCCATGTGTTTGTTAATCACATGGTTTACTTTCTGCAATTTCATGTGCATTGTCTGGGGAAATCACTGTCACTGCAAATGCAGGATGCAGAGACTCCTACATGATGTTGAATCAGAATGTGTGGAGTTGATTGATGTGTGCTGTATGTTTTGCTGTCCCAAACAACCTCAGCATAACCAATGATGAGTTCCCTTATGCTGTTCTGTTAATATCTGAAAAGTGTGATCTAGGTGAGCAATTCCTTCAGTTCTTGGTTTGACATTCTTCATTTCTTAGTAATTTTCACTCCACAGTGCTGCTCGCCATTGATGAATTGAAGGTCTCCACTTCTTTTCTATAGTGAGATTAGTGTATTGCTCAGCAGCTGACCTCTACAGTCAATTCCCACTGTTGGTGTTGGGTCAAAGATAATGTTTGTCTCAGTAGTAATGACACAAGTAGTGACAGAATAATGTTACATGTGAAACTCTTTTCTGATGCAACAAAAAGCATTTCATTATTGACTGACAAATTGCAAGAAGTCCCTATGGTACCGGCTTACATTTTACAAGTATGTGAGAATAAATTTTGCTGTGTCAATTTCTGGTAACTTGCCATTTAGAAAAGGTCATGAAAAATTTAGTGTAGCAAGCATGTTACCTTGACACTGGAGACCACATGTGTCTCATTTGCTAACGACAATCTTGATTTTCTTCAAACTGCATAGTTAGTTTCACCTAACAAACAAGTAATTTGAAATGTAAAGACCATAACAAGTGAAGGGGAAAGCAGAACGCCTCTGTTGTCTTGAGACCTTTTCAGCAAGCAAAAAAACAACGCGAACAAAGCGACAGTGTGTTTTTTATCTAACTATATTCTAGATATTACACTTTGAAATCAGTGGCACAGTGAGCATTTAATTCTCCCAGCCTTCAAAAACATGACAATTATAGACATGCGGTGATGTCTTGTCTGTAAATTGTTAGAATTATCAAGGCCATGATAAAGAAAGAGTATTCCTTTAGTTTATTCTCCAACAGAGAAGCTAGTAAATCACTAGCATTGTGTCACTGCACAGAAAATACTGAACCATGCTTCCAGGAAAATCATGAGCAAATAGCCATGAGACCCAACACAGCCAATATAATATATATATATATACAGCTATACTAACCACAGTACTGACCACACTAATTGAACATGTTAAATTCAGCCATGTTAATGTCTAACTTTGGTTAAAGCAGTGTGAAGATGTTTGTTTCAGACATGTTAAATATGTGAGTACAGTGTTTGCAAGTAAGCCAATGTTGCCTAGCTACAGAGCTGCTTTGTTCAAAAGCGGAAAACAAGTTTGTCCTCTTCTGTCCAGCTACAATTGCTCGGCCTTGGTCATTTGTGATAACACTCAGTTACCGTGGACTGTTAAATACATCAGACCTTTTAATTTTGAGTGTGCACAATATACACAAAACATGGTGAATTATGTTCTACCTCTGCCATTTGTCGACCAACCTCCTGTAGTGCTTTTATCTCTCTGCATCCAGTGTTCGCTCCTCCATCTTTGCCTTGAGCATTCACACCCCTGGATACAAAATTGTAAAGCAAATACAGCATTGTCAGATACATAGTGGGAAAAGTGGGATTCATAATTGGACAGAGTTTTCACAAAACCAATCATATCAATCAAGAGCATGCATTTCCAATTGAAGTATACCCAGTACAACGCTGATCCCCCTCTGCTCAAATTACAAATTACTTGGTGTATTATAATTGGTTAATACACACAATGAAAAAGAAATAAAGCACAATGAAAAGGCTATTTGGAAAAGCCTGCGTGGTAAGAATTTACTAGCAGTTATTCCCCAAACAATATTTACAGTGCTTCTTCTCTAATCCTTCTAATATCTTTAAGATGACCCTCCAAATAGATTTTGGGATCTATGCACACAGGGGCAAATAGGGCATCAATTATTGTTGGAGTTTCACCATTTGTTTTTTTCCTTTAATCTATTTATAAATATAATTACTTTTTTTTCAGGTTAGACCAACATTGTGTTTGTATATGATGTAGAAATTTACAACACCTGCAGCACTAAGGAAAAGTAAGTATGTACCTTGGAGTACCATCAGTGTCCCTTTGCATCATAGATCTCTATTAAGCTCACTTTGAATTATTATATTAAAGCTTATTTTTCAGCTGGGGGCCAAAGTCTTGTTATAGATCCTAAGATAAATCATAAAGCCTAGAACGCAATGGCAAAACTTGCATATCCTTAGAACTCAGGTGTATTATTTATGACATGGAACTCTTCGGAGATATACCACATAAACCACAGGGTATATGATCATTTCAACCTTATTTATTTTTCTCTCTAGAAAGCGCAGCGCAGTACAAGAGGTGTTCTGTGTACACCATCTATCAAAGCAAACAAATTAAAATATAACCTTTCCAATTACACTTCTTGTGTTAGTGTTAGGCTGCTGATGCTCAAATGGAAACCTCGCATGTATTGCACATGCATCACCATAAGGTATTTTTGTCTATTTGGATTCTGCTTTATACTATGGCCTAGAAATGTTTTATAGTATATGTTAGTGCTGTTTTCTACAAATAGCCTAAAGCATTTTCCAGAACAGCCAGCTGGATCCCAAGTGAACCAGCTGGCCTCATTGACATACGTATTACTGTTTCTTCTGTTTATCTTGCTGCTACATAGGCTGTTTTCACCATGACTGGGCCAATATTACAGTATCATGATATATTTTGGAGCAGGGGAATTGGGGCTCGATAAGACAGAGCACAGACTTTCACAGGGAGCCATTCACCTGGGTTGTCACAGCTATGGCTCAACAATGACTGCAAATTGCCATCAATTACTGTAACTGAAAAGTGATCATAACTGTCTGCTCCATAGCTATCAAGGAATTTATAAGGATGACCACTAGATGTTTTAAAATTGGAAGCTTGAGACATAGAGATGAGGTACAGACCAAGTCTTTATTTTTATTGCAGTAAAACATAACACATGGTGCCTCCCAGAACTTTTTAGACGTTGTTCAGGTCTCTTGGTCTTGGAGAAGAGACAAAGCACTAGCAACCATTTCTCCTAAAGTGTGTTTTCTATACAACCATCAAACATACAAATGAAAATAGTTTAGGTAGTGAACATATCTAATTGAATTTTCCATTTACATAATGAAAACATGTTCAAAATTGGTGTCAATGGCAATTTGCAAAGTTTAGTAGCATAGAAATGTCATCTTTAGGTAAAGAGTTGTGATTAGAAGGGAGTGAAATGTAAAGATACTGCACTCAAATCAAGTTTACAGACAACTTCTGTATATAAGTATTTCACCTAAAATAA
The DNA here is from genome assembly GCA_032270685.1 of Microctenopoma stevenorrisi. Classification (NCBI taxonomy): domain Eukaryota; kingdom Metazoa; phylum Chordata; class Actinopteri; order Anabantiformes; family Anabantidae; genus Microctenopoma; species Microctenopoma stevenorrisi. The sequence goes on along the minus strand of JAUMTR010000014.1, from coordinate 13,701,556 downwards.
AAATGATTGTTATGGACCTAACCAAACTAATAGAGTTTTATTTTAAACTCAGCCTTTGCAAAATGCTTCACTAACTGTAATATTTAATTAGCAGCAGGAAATCTACACTACACAGAACTAACAAACAATTAGTGGCATTTCCCCCTGCCAAGTATTGCATGGTTGGTATAGTCCAGCAGGATTAATTACTGTAGCAGCAACAGTAGTTTCTGTTGCAATTAGGAACCCATCAAGACAAGTGTGTTTTCAAGTGTGTTTAATTTCAATTATTTTTAAAGAAAGCAAAGGAATTTATTTATTGGCGAAAAGGCTTGGTACCAAAGCCCTTTAAAAAGTTTTTGTCTCTAATAAACCATCCCACAGTTTAACTTTGGGCTTCACCCGTGAAGTACTGCGAGTGCCTTTACATGTAATAATGAGTCACAAAACTGGATGTTGAACTGAACTGGATATGTGGGCAGACACTAATACACTTCCTGTTACACCTAATTTATATCAAGTATTATCATTTGTGCTTAACATTTGTGTTAGCTATAAACATGATGACTAGATGAATGTTGACTGACATATGACTGAGGGTGCAATTACGATAACCAATAAAAAGTAATGATGACTCCAATTTGGTTATATAGAAATACAATTTCTAGGAGATTGGCTTCTTACATCAGAACAGGATCATGATCATTAGTTATGATTTCCGGTTGAACTGTTCATTCTGTGTGTGCTTATATGCAATTTGTTACCTGGTTACCTATCTTAACGTCTTTTCCATGATGGTCACTATCCTGTACATCACCTGTGTCAATATTCTGCAATAGTTTTGTTGACATAGCTAACAGATTGAATTCTACTTGTTGCCTTAGGCAAAATGTGTTGAAAACATGTTACTCAATAATGCCAGTGCTATTAGCTCCTAGTGTTTGGAACTATGAGATGTCTCACTATTAAATGTTCTTACAGAGTCAATAGAGGTGCTGTCACTCTCTTTCTTTTATTTCCTTTAATGGCTTCACTTCCTGTCACTATCACATTCCTTCAGCCTCCATGAAGCAAGGCCTACATGTACACAGAAGCAAATCTCTGACGCTTCTCTTTTCTGCTTTTTCTTGCATGACTTTCTGTGCATTTCATAACTGACTGCAGACCTTAGTGTGTCCCTTTAAGAAATTGTAAGTTTGTTGCTTCATACTGATTTTCACCATATGCCTTATAAGAGCTTGCCTAAAGCAACTAGCGTTTCTGTTTTCTGCTAGAAATGTGTTTTGCCTCTAGATAGTGTCAAAAAAGAGATGTGCTTTTTTTTGACAGGGCACAACATAATTTCTTTTTCAGCATGTGTGGTCTGCAGGGAAAGCCTTTGTGTTGGTGTGTCTTTTGATGTTGTCTTTTGTTTGTCCCCTGTGTGATTTATACGTTTTCTCAGAAACAAACTGTCCACCACACTGGTCAACAGCCTCCACACAATTGAATCAACACCGCCTGAACAAAAGTGAATAAGATAAGCCTCATAAAGGTAGGATTTCTTTCAGGCCAGTGATATTGGATGTAAGTCAGTGCATTTAATAAAGTGGCGACTCAGTGCCAAGTTGACACAATAAGAAAATAAACCATGTAGAACGAGGCATGGGGAACAGATTCCACTCCCTCTCACCTCATGTCATATAAAAATTGAAAGAGTATGAAGGTAACAAATGCTAGCAGCAGTATCATGGGTCTGAGTTGTGTATTTATGTGGTTGTCAGCTTACAACAATATCTTGGCAGCTCTCTGCCCTGCATGAAGCTCACACTGGATACAGCTTGAAATGTAAAGATCTCACTCTTAGTACTTAGACGTAGTGCGTTTTGCAGTCCATGCATCGGTTTCATTTATTTTCACACAACACGGAAAGGAAAAAAAAATCTAATTTAATTTAATGGAATTAAATCATCCTGTTGAATGAATCACAAATGCCTGAAGCTCACAATCTCATCAAATAAATTATTAACCTTACTTACATTCAAATCATTATTTGGACATTTATATGCATGAAACTCTCCTATTCCTATGTGCATAAAATCACCTCTAAACACAGACTCACTGTCCTCCATTATTGTTTTTTCTTTCTTGTTATCCATCCATTTCCTTGCACACATTTTTTTTTTTTATTTTGTACCTGAAAACATTCGGCTTGTCCAGAACAATGACTGGGCACAAAGGAATGTTGCGTCCACATAATTGGCGACTCCAATGACGAGGTTGACAGACCAGCTGAATTGAATTCATGTGTCAGATTTTCTCCTCTTTGCAGCTTGCATTTCCTATTTTACACTCTTTTGGTTACTATCTGTTCTTTAATGTCTCACACCCAAAGAGATGAATTTGTTTTACAATCACCACCTCAAAAGCAGCTCAGAAGCAAGATCTGTGAAATTTTTAACAAAGCTGCTCTTACACAATTTTAAACCCTCTAAACTTCCTCAGCACACAGAGACAGCAGAGACATTGTAGACAGCCTGACACTGCAAGGGTTGTGCTTACTGTACATTTATTATAATTAGCTTCCAAAAATTGAGGTGAGCATGTAGAAAGTGCTTCTTGTTAGACAAAGTCTGGGATTTAGTCCATCCGAAGGCTTTGTTCCAACACTTTTTTTTTATACTTTCCTGACAGATTGATGTATGAACTTGATGAAATACCACACCCTCAATCCAGATCTCATCTCATTAATTTCCAACATTTGCCTGAAAATACACCCTCTTTTAGGAATGTCACTCAACTTGGCTGGGAAATCCAATACATCGTTTCGGACCCGCACAAATAATATAGGCATCAATAATAAATGTCTAGAAATGTCAAGTAGATATAAAATCATTGTGAAAGGCTGTTTGCTGAATGGCCACATATGAATAGTTTGAGATGGTAAATGTATTGTATGTATGTAATGGATTTTATAGGACAGAGTAAAAAAAAAAAACAACCAAGAAAAAAAAAAAAGAATTGGAAGCATTCATCAAAGAATGAAAAGGTTTCAAAGCCTCAATTCATTTTGAACATGGAACCATTTGAAAGTTTGTGCCCCCTGAGGTAGCTGAATGAGTTAGACTGTGTTTAGTTCTTAAAAAGTTCCTTGAACAAGCCCAAATAATAAAGGCTTGTCTTGATGTGTTGAATTTTTCTATTGATCTCCAACAGTCAATAAGGAATATGCATTATTAATATAAATGTGACATTAAAACTGGGTTCTAAGAGACTATCTAACAATGTTTAAATCTTCACTAAATGATGAATAGATGTAATAGCACATGCTAAAACAGTTCTTTTTTACTAATGAAAATAGGCAACTTGAAGCTTAAAAAACAAAAACCAACAACAGAGGTAGCTTTTTGGAAAATTGCAGGGAGTTTAATTTTATTTTGAAGTTAAGGTTTTTCCATGTGACAAAAATACAAGAAATCAAAATAAAGATTCTGTAAGGTTATGGACCATGGTTGTGGCTTTTTTGATATATGTTTTGGTTTGTCATAATCCGGATCAAGGCCTCTGAATCACAAACACATTCAATTTGGCCAGTGGTTACCAACCAGTCCTTCAAATTCAATGCTCATGTAGGCTACCTGTGTAGGAGCACTTGTTGAATGCATGGCACCATTAGTACCATTCAACCTTTATGTTTGCTCTAAACAGCCAAGAGACAGACAATAACTTTGAACAAAGCTATTTTGGTGGGATTATATTTTGTGTAAATATCATTTTGATGTTATTTTGATGGCAAAGTCTTTATGATCTTACGTGAGTTTGTTTTTGTCTCTTCATATGCTAAGTAGAATTAGCCCAGGATACAAGTAAAACAGAAACATAATGTTTTTAGTGAATTTGATGAGTTAAAAACCTTATTTACAATTATTATAGTACAAAGAACCAATTAAATCAGTTAAGTTCTATGTACTGGTCGTGTAATTAGTAGAACTTCAATCAATGCACGAGGGCAAAACTTCAAACTAAAATTCTTCAAATTCAACAGCAAATACCAATGTGCACTGCAAAAATATGTGTTTTTTTTGGCTTCTGTGTTTTTTTTTTTTTTACTTAGAGAAAAAAAAAAAAAAACAATTGTCAGATGTATGTGAATGTGTGTGTGTGTGTGGTGAGTCTATCCTCAGGAAGAAAGGGTGTAATGTTCAGCCTCAGGCAGCTCAAAGTGGTTGCTGTGCTTGGCACCTGGGACCCCTGTCTCTCTGCAGGAATTGGCGAGGAGCCGGCAGCTTCTCTAAGAGCCAGGTGTTGTTTTATTTATCTGAAAGCACAAGTGACCTTTCTAGAATAACGCCATGGAGAGACCTGCCTGAGAGGGCTGTCTGTTTTCCTTCGCTTCTCTTTTGTCACATACCTCTCAGTGAAGGACGAGATCGAAAGACATCATCTGGGTCTGTCTCCATACTGCCAGAGAGAAAGACCCAACATGAACCTTTATATTTTGCTTAACTATGACACTGTCTTGCTCCAAGTGTCAACCTTAGTATGAATGTTCCCCTTTAAGATAGCACCATTTGATCTCACAGAAAAGGGTACATCTCCTGGTAACTGGTAACATCTGTCCATGTAGCCAGGTTTTGACATGAAGTATAATTCCTCTGAGGACAGAATGCTGATCTAGTCTGTCTTTAGATCAGACATTGTCCAAATCTTCCTCTTTACACAACTAGAGATTGTGTCAGACACATTATCACCTACAGGAAATGCTCTATGGTTTAGGAGAGGGAAGGAACTGGGAAGAGCATATAGCGCATGGCTCAAAAAGTACAATGCAGAAGTTGCAGTGTTATGTTTACAGCACTTTGAACAAGTCTCCATGGTGTAATAGAAATGTCTTGCCCACAGCCAGTCAGAAGCTGTAAGTGCAGGGATGGTTGGAAAACAAGCAGCGCTGCGGCTCCCTAGGACCAAACTTGCCTACCCCTGTCTTAGATAGAAGCAATGGGGTTAATAACAAGTCAGTCAGGAAAATGGGCCTAAAGGCCCTTTGTCTCATTGTTTATCCCTGACTGTGGGCTATTTGGAGTTACATATAAAACATAGTTAAATACTATATATATTTGTATATTTTGTTTTTATACTTTTTGTTTTAGGTAGGCACTAAAAATCTATATGCAGTGATATACTTCTTGTCTTACTTAATCAGCATTGCAATAGCCCAGACACGTGATTCTAATAATTCCTAATAATAAGACGCACAAAGAAAGCATAAAGTAAAATAAAATAATAAATGTTATTATTTGGGTGACCTGGAATACAGTTTCTCAAACCCCCCAAAAATGGTAGATGAGACTAATGTAAGTTAAGGGAAGACGTACTTGATGAATGGTGTCAGAGAATGTCAGTAAATGCCATCCGTTCAAAATCACATTTTCCATTATGATCCATGGCTTTGTTTGTTTGGATCTGCTGTTCTGAATTAACTCAATCTCGTTAAAATATCATTAATATCTGATTTGGCTGGGCCTGAGGTAAGAGTGTCAAGTCTGGTAGTATCACAGATCATTACATTATTACATTATAACGTTAATATTAAAATGTTTTATATAGTATTTCAAAACAAAGCATTTTAAACAATACTATGCTTTATTTCGTATATTTTATACAGATTACATAGCTGTATGCTATGTATGTCTAACCAAGTAAATTTCAAACTTCAGTGGAAACATATAACACATTGTGCTGTCCTCGTCATATGTCCTCTATACAACTTGACAGTCAGCTAAACACCTTCTCAACATCAAGACTCTGCGAACGCTTAGGTCCTTGTCCACAGGTTTATTGACATAGCATAGACGGGTGAAACTGAAACATACAAAGCGTACATTAACTTGCCCGTTTGTTTTAACATAACAAATTTATGAATTAAAGTTGAAATAGAAATAAAGTTGTTCATGACAGCCCAACAATGAAGTGAAACACATACGAAAAATAATGATCTAAGATGGAAGAATAATGTCACAAAGATTCAATACATACCTACGATGCTACCAAAGGTATAATAATTCAATAATTCACATTCCCCATTGACTCCACCCCCTAAGACAGCAACCCCTGTCACCAACTTTCTGTGTCTCTTAAAGTGACAGCGCCGAATTAACTAACTTGAACATTAGAGTTACACATAACAGCACACACATAACTATAAAGATTAACTTAAAAAGATCATGGCCAAATGTGTGAAGATATTCTGATCCATGGGGGCCCCACCTTGGAACATATAGGACTCAATGTTACTTGCCTTTGTGTCAGATACCAGAGGACACACTCAGAGGTATTGTGGGGATGTGCCTCGATGGGTCAGAGCTATTTTGGCAGCAAAGGGAGACCTACACAATATCAGACAGGTGGTTTTAATGTTGTGGCTAATGTATTTACATTTCAACTTGGTAAGCTGGCAAACTGGTCTGCCGGCAGAAGTTTATTTTCGTAGTAAAACTCAATGTTCACGATAAAACTTCATTACAAATGTATGGAACTGTTTTAATGCTGGCTTATATGCCACCATTGTCTGAGACAGAACAAAATGTTACAAAGTACTATAGACAAATTACATTTCATGAAGGAGAACTATTTTTCCATTTCACCCATTAGCCCTAATGTGGTTAACATGCATTTTTTAGTGTAGTCAAACAGAGTAAACTTGATTATCCTCTCTAAGTGCAAATCAAGTCCACTTACATAGGTGCTTTCTGCTTGAACAGTAACTACCTGGATAAAAAGCATGCCACACTTGGATTAAAAGGTGTCCAAATGGCTCAAGCTAAAAGCATGTAAGAGTCAGCGGCAGTCGCCTTTCATAGGACCTGCATTACAACCACATGTGTCTTTTGTAATTGTATTGATTCATGTGTTGTAAAATGCATGGTTCACTTTAATGTCTTTGACTTCATCAGACTGACGTTTACAGTGGGGACTTCTTGCACACCATGTGGAAATCTTTGTCTTTTTAATGCTGGGAAAATGTAAATATTAAAAATATCTCACTATCAAAGGTGTTTTTAATCACATTCATGTGTGGCAAAACATTGGCCAAATTATTATCTGCCATATTTGTTTCATGTGAAAGGCACCCTGTTGTGGCATTTCATTCGGTGATATTTACAGCAGCTAGCTAATTTTGCTTAATGACTTTCTTTTTTATTTAATGGCTCTGCCCAGTTTACTGACTCCACATCAATTCAGAGGTAATAGACCACAGTGAAAGTGATTTGAATCCTAAATACCAGCCAAATGAGTGCGCTAGTCAATAAACAAATAAAGCATTTCATGTTAGAAATATATTGTTTTAAAATGGAAAGTCATATGAGAATTTAAGTATTATCTTTGCCAGCCCCCCTCTGTCATTTAAAGAGAAATACACACACACATGCCTCTTCAACCGAGCAGAAGATAACTGATAGGGGGACATCAGATAGTGTATTGTGAAGGTAAGCATTTTGTCTTCTTTCAGGTGTAGTAAAGTCAGAACGATCTATCACTTTTTACTAAGAAGTTGCTGATTCCCACATAAAGTTTGGTGTAGTGTAAGTGTAGTAACGACCTATCAGAAAGCGCTGGGGCGCCGCCCCACCTGTCTCACACGAAGAAAAAGATAGGAATCACAGTAAATATATTTAGAACAACACAATACATTTTCTTAGGTTCAAAAACATTGAGACATTTTTAGGAGATTAGATTAGGGTCATATTCAACTGCAGGGTTTGTTCGTTGAAAATCTTGTGCTCAGTCAACAAGCTGGTAATTATGGTGGTAAATGTTGCCTGTCATAGTTTCTCTTCATGTTGGCACAGGGGTAATTGTTGATTGAAGTACTTGTTATGCATAGTTTGCACATTGTAATCTGTATATGCTTATTGTAAAGTATATTTATCTATCTGAGACTAGATGTCTATTATACACAAAACACAGAAAATCTAGTGTCTACAATATAACACTTATAAAAGGGACTGACAAATCAGAGAGTACGCTGCCAGTGCAAAGAAAGCTGGGCCTCCCATTGTTAACACCAGCCTTTGTTTTATTTGTGCGAATGATGAAATCAATGTAAGGATGCTGTGTGGTTTCTGTCACACTGCAGGGTTTTGTAATGGATATCAAAACTCCACCTCTCTGATCTGAGTCCAGAACAAACTGTGTGGTGCATCCGTGCAAATACACCAGTGAGCATGTGAAAGCATGCACAGGCAGGAGCGATGAGCAAACTCTGTGCAGCAAGTGTCCTCTCTAGTCCTGACGGAGAGTGAGCCACGTTGAAGAGCATTAGGTCTGAAGTTAAAGAGAGCAGTGACCTGACATATCTTGGTGAGTAACTGTTGTCTGCTGAGCTTGATAAATAATCAGGCAGAGTTTGAGCTCCCACAGATAAGGGCAGTGAACTTGTTCTCACTATCTCTTTGTTTCACTGTCTCTTGTACTGCATTTACCTCTGGATCCTCAATGTCTCAGACATTACCTTCTTTATCAATACACAACCTCTATTGTATTTTTTTATTATTATCGCCCCTGGGTGGTTGCACACAGTTATCCTATCAGGTCGCGCGTAGCACTCAGTAACATAGTATAATTATTTTCACTGTGACCCACTTTTTTAAAATCAAATATGAATCTACCTCTCGCTTTAAATGCTGCAGCTTTTTCAGTGCGAGCTGTTGTGTTTAAATGAATGACTTTTAATGAACAATTTATAGTGAGTTTTCATTTCATTAAATATACCTACAGAAAGCTTCCATCCACATGTGAAGTTCAGAATTTTGAGGATCTTAATTGTACTATAAGGAGTGAAATAGCTGCTCTTGGACAATATTAAATCTTACAAATGGGTGTACTGTAGTTCTTTTCTGTGAACAAAGCGCTCCCCCATTCATCTTGCTGAATTCCTTGGAGAGAATAAATTCAGCACAGTGTGGAATCGCTGCTTCACATAATACATATTACTTGAGTCCAGTTCTTCATGAAACAAATGGTTTCTCTCACCCTTTACTGTGATTCTATGAAGACAGTGTTTTGAGAATGTTTTCTATGCTGACCTCAACTATAAAATAACTATAGATTAATAGAGAGACCCTAGCAGAAACTTACAAAGGTGCCCCAATCCATTCATGCTAGATTTATGTATAATGTGCCCATACCAGCTATTCAGTAATATATTACTTTCCAGGGAAAAGTCTAGGCTGCACCTTGCCTGCTGCAGCTGAATAGGGAGGTGGCACAAGAACTGACCGACAAATGAATTGGAGCAAATGATTCAAATTAAATTCTAGCTTCTTAACACTGATCAAAAGGGGCCACATGAAAACCGTTTATGACATTTAAAGTACTTAAAGGTTTGGAAAGCTGCTAACTATACTATATTTTAGGCATTATAAGGGAACAATTAGGGAATTAGAAAGCATTTTTGAGAATAGTTAAATTTCATTTGGATTTCTGTCACACTGCACATAACAAACATTAGTTAAGCTGATGCTGACTGATGCAAATTCATTTTACAGTACGTATCAATTTTAATTATGCCGCTGTGTTTGACACCATTTATTATACTTTTCAACTGACTGCATGCGTGGGAATAGCAGAGCTTGCTTTACGGTGCCTGACGTTTTACCTGACTGATATAATTGTCTGTGTGAAATTGATTTACTCTGTAATTTCTTCACCACCTGCTAAATATGCCAGTTACCTGTCAACAACAAAAACCCCTACTTAAAATCTTGACATGTTGGACAATAAAAAAAAGAAACATCCAAATGAATAATTATGATAATTCATATTAGAAATAAATAAAAAAAAACTATTTTATGAGACTTTAGGACCGAGTATAATCTTTATCATTTTCATGTCCCATCACTGTGATCCATCCATGTCTAGTTCATTTAAAATTCTTATCTCTGCCTCACTCTGATTAAAATATACTGTGCATTTTTATGAGCACAGCAAGTGGTTATCTTAAAAGATGTCTTCATATAGTGTCTTTAAAGACTAGAGAGTTAATTATGCCATTGTGTTCCAGAGCCATATGTAGCTTCCAAGTGTCCTTTTAATGTCAGGATTGTTGGACTGTTTTTCTTTGCTGTTTGTCATCAACGTTCAAATTCCAATTACTGAAATGAAGATTAGTTTTTACATCATTAAACACCACGCCTCACTCAAGTCTATATAAATATGCAAACATTGGAATACAAAACAATGTACTCTGTGCTAGCTACGTCTTCAAGCTGTGACAAACTGTTTCCATTTGAAAAACTTTTGTAGATTTTGTAGAAAAACAATTGTTTTTTAGGAGAAATTAGGATATCCTATTTTTCTAAGGTTGCTCCAAGGAAAAACATGTTATTATCCTTAGCAGTATGACTAATATGGCCCAATACATGTTTTTGTCATACAATTTTTTTCTAAAAGAAGCAGCTTTAAAACTTCTTTTTTTTTCACAAACACAAACAAATTGACTGTTTTTAATTTTGAGTTTGAATATTTGCACTAGAGGTGCAAGAAGAGAAGGTTGCAAAAATGCATGCCCTTTATGTACCTATTATTTGGTCTTCACCATCTTTAGAAGAAGAACAGAATAATACTTAGGTATTGGGTGAGGAAATATTTAATTTTTTTTCACTATGTAGTTAACCATGTCTGCTTTTGGTTGCAGGGATAACTGATTTTTTAGAGCTCATTTGCTGTAAACAGCTGCCTTCTGTTAGTGGAACAGTGGTAATTAAATCAGAGAGATGGAACTATTTAATGAATGTGCAATAAAATGAAAATCATTAATTAGGATTGGTGGAATAGCACATTAGGTTTATGTATATTATCATACTAGGGGTCCTTGATGTTGAGTATTTCTCTTTGAGTACTTTACATTAACTTGTGTCCCATTCTTACCGATCAAGGTTTCCTCCCTCCTTTTCTGGCTTTCTTTTCTTCTGTCTACATTAGGATTTTCTTTAGCCTACTATTTGTCTTTATTGTCAACTTTCTGGAACGGTCTTTTAAGAAGCCACTGTATCAGACATTGAGTGGAAATGTGAGAGAATCCAGAGGCTATGTGCACACTGGTTTGAGTGGGGGATGGGGAAATTTATGAATTGTCTGTGTACCAACACTGATTATACCCACTGGCAACCAAAACAGCACATTCTCATATTACCAGTAGTTGTGATTCAGTGTCTGAGGAAGAAAAAAGAGAAAGTTAGGAACAAGGTTAGCCGGAGGCAGTTAGGTGGCTTACTTTCATAGCTGTAATGTACACTAGATGTTAATTATTCAAATAAAACATAATATACATTACTTGCATTTTGCTTGCATGCAAAGTACAACATTTACATATTTCTCACAGTGAAATACTTTGTTGTCCTGAATATATAAAGGACAATATTTTTCATTTACAACTGAAACCACAAAGCTCAAAGTGGCACATTCTCATTGTGGTGAAAAAATAACATATACCTATATTTACCTCATATTAATAGGCTACATTATGTGTTATGCGTATGTTATTGCTGCATGACACATCACACGTGCCACATATAACAGATTGTCCACTAGTTTGTTGTTCTTGTCTGGCAGTAGTGTTTGTTGTTTTCCTCTGCACCCTGCAGTGTGGTTTTCAGTAAATAATGTCTGAACTAACTGCCTGTCTCTGTGGAGTCTTTGTTCTCGGTTTCAAGTTTTACTCTGGTCATGGCAAGACTCAGGAATCATGAGGAGGTTTACAGAATATTGATAATAAAGTATGAAGAGAAAAAGTGACATATAGTAAATTAAACGTTTTGATGTAAATAGAAAATTTGTGTTTGTTTATATAGTAAATGTATTTTGTTTTATTTATTATGTATTTATTTTACATTACAAAAACTCTGTTAAAGTACATAATGTGCAGATTATTGTGAATATTTCTGTCTCTGAATTTTGTTTTGTACTAGATCAAACAGTATTTGGCAGCAGGCAAATAAAACAGTTTATACTGGACGCATTTGAACAGTTACATAGTTTTATTTATTCAGGTTCTGTGCTTGTCTAATAACATAACAATTAAATTCAAGTCTGAGCTACTATTAGATCATCATTACAATTGTGGTCATTATCTCATTAAAGATATCCTTCGAAATATACAATGCGTTTAACACAGTGTGCTAAATCTGCAGGGCTTAAAATTTAATAGAGACTTGCAGGTTAAACGTTTCTTGGACAGCTGTGTTTTATATCAGTGTTATTTCATGAATAACAAAGCTACCATGTGGCTTAGAGATGACTGAGATATCTCAATATGATATAGAATAATGTTTCATGAAAGTATTGTGTTGAATGTGTCCTTGTGTGCAATCCCTGGTAAAGCATTCAGTCCTAGTGAAAGTCAGCAGCTCAATGTGTTCGCATCTGCCTGCGCACAACACCGCAGTCACAGCTCCAGACCCGGAAATTCAAATGGAAACTCACTGCAGTGCTTGTATTTTGATTACAGTCTGGAGCGTTTTTGTGTCATGGATAATAAAGGTTAAGTTGCTAAAAACTTAAGTGTTCCACAGAAGAAAAGATTTGGCTTAAAGAGCTTGGACCCAAACAGAAGGACATCAAAAGCACTCTGTCTTTCTCCAGAAGCCCTGGCTAACTGTCTGTCATTAGACCGGAGAGTTGTTTTTGCTATCAGCTGTCAGAAACCAAACAACAAATTTTGATAGTAGACTGCATTAAATTCCGTGGTGTGTTTGAGCTAGCATTGCATTGCAGAATTAAAGTGAACAATCAGAAAATCGGGAGGTCTCTTTTAGATCATTCAGATCATCATTTAGATCATTATCTGCAGGCCATTATTGTTTTTGAGAAAACATCTAAGACTCGGAAGGAAAGACAGACAACATTACTCATAGTAAATAATAAATGACTGAAAATGCAAACCAGACTACAGATCTTTTTAAATTAATTTAGTCTGTTGGGATGCAGTAGGTGGCAGGATCAATTCCAGGCTGTGGCACCAGAGCTCATTCCCCATACCAGGTGTGTCCTTGAGTAAGACTCTTAACGCGAGCTCCCCCCAGGCACGGTCCGTAGCTGCCCACTGCTCCCACCAGAGGGATGGTTTAAATGCAAAGAATACATTTCACTGCGTGTTGTACACTGTGTAACTATGTAGGTGACAAATAAAGCTTCTTCTTTAAAAAATGCCTTGCAGAAGTGCACTCCCCCCAAAAAATAATTTCACCAGACGCCACTGTCTCTGACCCCTATGTTTTAGGTCACCACCACTGGTAAGCACCCCCACTGGGTTATAAGGGTATTAGAGTGACACTGCATGACAGGAGTTGAGGCAATTGACCAGCAGCTCGCTAATTACACCTTTTTTTATCTACATCACAGGAGCAATTAATTCAGTCTTCAGAAATTCAAAGTGCGACCCGTAATGCAGTGCAAGAGGCAACATGTAAAAAAGCTCTTTACCACCAACATGTGCAATGCACTCGTAGAGTTATTGTAGGAAAATGATGGAGTAGGTCAAAGTTAAGCTGATAAAAGTTATCACTTATCCTCCCTTCCCCAACACCACCTGTTCCCAATCTGCCATTTAGTTGCATCAGTATTTTTCTCCCTCTGCAAGGCCCTTGATCCAAGAGTGCTTGAACCTGTAAAGTAGTTGTGAAACCCAGAGACCTGCTGACCCCTGTGTCTTCCAGCTTTGCCAAACTGTGAATAAGAAAGAACCGCCTTCTTGTTAAGACTAAAAAAACCAATTCAGCATTTTAATACGTTCCCTCAAAAACACTTTAATAATCAAGCTTCCTTGCACCACTGAGATATATTATTGAATTAGATTAGATATATTTCACAAGTCTGCATTCACCTTAACCTTTAAGAAATTGTTTACCAGTCACTTTTATTTGCCAGCGATTAGATAGATTACCTAGTGCTTCATTCTGAACTAAAATCATGAATAAATCCTTCTTGTATAAGCACTGTAGGGAGTGAGAGAACACTCTCCATGCTGTGTATTCGAAATGTAATCTTAAGCTTCCTCTTCAGCAAGAGATGATTAAATACAGATTGCATCGAAATGTCTACTTTTATCAAACATTGGACTTGTTGGTATTCATTTATAGGAGAGTTGGCAGCTACACTAGAATGGACTGCATGTCTTGTAAATAAACAAGGCTGTGTGTTCCATATTTTGTGGTGTTACATATTTAATAATGAGTAATCATAAATTAAAAAACTCTAAATGGCAATATTGGAGATTCTGACTTTTGTTATTAACATTGAATGAAATAAAAATATAATTGAATTTTCATATTGAATAGCCAGCGAATCTAGAGGATAACTAAATGTTTCTCATTTGCCCTGTTGTCACCTGTTTTTTTAACCATTGTATATCAACCCTTGGCCAAAACTTTGTGAGAGTAATGAGCGCCATTATCTGTGCAGCAGAGCTCTGTTAAGCATTTGATCATCCAGTAACAAAACAAGAAAGTGCAAAGAGACTGTATTTACTGCAAAACATAAAAGGTGCAGAGGCATCATCAAATCACAAATGCCAGCTGTTAACCATGGTTGTTTCTTTGATTCTTTTCTTATATTTTCTGTAAAGGAAAAGATAAGGATAAGCTGTTATCATGAGAACAACAGGAGGACCTGGCAGTGATAATCATCATTGGCTATCTAAATTGAATTGCATTTGTGAGAGTTCAAAAAAGCTAAGTCTGGGCAGTTTCCAGCATATCTCAAGTTCCAGAATCATGATTTATTCCATCAGCTATAGCAGAACAGGTCAAGAAAATGATGAAATCACAGGGATTCATCTCTTAAAGAAAGAATATCTCACCCGGATAAAAAAAGGTTGCTGCCTTTTCTGCATCCCGCCTGAAGTGTCTGGTGAAACATCTGAGACAGGATTGACCTGCATAATCACGCTTACCATCGCCGGGTTCAGCCTGATTTTTCTCTTTTCCCACATGTTCCTTTCGCACCTCTTCACAGGTGAAATCCCTGCCCATTCAACAACGGGGCTGCTCTACCTTTGCCTTGTATTTAATGTTCTGTCAGACACATGAAGTAACCAAACCTTTTGAATAGTTGCTAAAAAAATTCTGATAAAATATATCATGTCTTTTTTACAGCTGTTTCAGACAGACTTTAAAATTCATTCATTCAAGAGCAGTGAAACAGAGAGAGCAGTGTGAAACTTTAAAACTCATAATACGGATTCATGTTTAGCTAATCAAGATGCTGATAGTGTAATCTTTTTTCAGACCTTTTTTACATCTTCTTAACAATTACATAATAACTAGGAACCCTGTTTCTGAAATCGCTGAGCTTACGCAATACTAAAATCTGTGGTTTCTAAATTTGCTAAATGTTAGATGACATATATTCACTGCCTAACTCAATGGGATTTTTGTGATTAAAAGTAAATATGCTGTTTGATGCCTGCAGCATAAGTTGGGATAGGAGCCCTCACAGCCTGGTATAGGAACAGCACCAAGCAGGGTAGATATCTACAGAGGGCAGCGCAATCAGCTGAGAGCACCATCCGCACTGAGCTCCTTAACCTGTAGCTGATTTACAACAAGAGACAAGAGGACCAGACCCAGGAAGATAGCGAAGGACCCCAGTCATGCTAACAATGGACACTTTTCCATGTTGTGGTCAGGAAGTGCTTCAGGTCCTTGAAGGATACAGAGATAATGAAAAAGAACTTCTCACAGGCCAGGCAGATCTTTAACCAAGTGAACATTTGAGTTTGGATTACTATGGGTTAGCCTGTATTTGTCACATCATATCTACTACCGCACACTCACAGCTCACACCAAACCATTGCACATTCCACCCTGGATCAACACAGACCTTGCATATAGTCATTGTAAAAGTTTCTTTAGTTGGTAACTAAAACATTTGATAATAATGGAAACTATAAATTTGTGGCACTACCTTTGGTGAGGGCAGAATAACTGTATTTATAAATGTTTCATTTGTTGGACACCTCATTAGCAGAGTGTCTGGCCTGCTGCAGGAGACTGGGAGAGAGCCTGTCTTTCTGTGTGGAATGTGCCCCTGACTGTGTTTTTGTTATAAAGAATAAACTGCAGAAACTAAATATTAGCAAGTCACTATACTTACTAACATGACATGATATCAAACATAACTTTTACGTGGTAGCTGGTCTCTTTCTGGTCTGTCTGTAATACCGAAATTCTATTCCTGTAGTTCATGAAAGTTATTGGTAGTCTCTCCCACTAACGGCTTTAATTCCTCTAGATCAGAGTCCCTCTTGTATTTATGGTGGTCATTCTCTAAATTCATAACAGCAAGTAGCAGAAAAACACCAAATTCTAATTTAGATATGGCTGCATGCACCATGTTTTCACCTCTGTCAATCTGATATCATTTATCTTAGTAAATTCTTAAGTATATTGTGTATTTTGATGCACTTTTCAGTCCTATTATGCCTCTAATCTAACCTGACTTCCTTCTAACCTAAAGTTGCGTATATTGGCAAAACAAACTTCTCTGGAAGTTGGTATACTATTTTAGCAATCTTACCATTACCAGTACCATTACTACCATGACTTCTTCCACTCTTGTTGCCCTCTTTATCAGTGCTGATGAGAGAGCAAAGTCATTTCACTGAGTGCTGCTCTCTCCTTGTGGGCTTAATGAAGTTGTCCCTGCCTCTTTAAATCCTTCTCACAGGGGTTCACTCTCCCCTCTGTCTCATAATTAAGTCAGTATATGAGCCGTAAACGCTGAACTCTCCTGAAATAAACCCTGAGAAATTTTTCACCATCTGCTCCTCTCTTCTCCTTCTCCACTGTGGCCTCCCACCATCACACTTTTGGCCACCCCTGCTAGACTCCCTCCCACATGTTTACAGAAGTGAGAACAATATTCTTGGTCAGAAAAGGAGTTGTTATGCATCTACATCTAGTACATCTAAAACAAAAACAGAATCTTTCAGCACTTGTCATAGCCAACCTGTTTTTTCATCACAATCCCAAATCTCCTAACACACTTTTGAACTCTCACACATCTTTATCAGTTTCTATCACTTCATGCACCAAGGATAAAAGGAGGCAAAGCTGACAAAATGGGCTGTTCGCTTAATAGTCGCTTTTCATTAATTAATCATGGTGTTCATTTTTAAGCAGTTGGTATATTGAAATGACATGAGGTGTAATATTTTATAATTTTAATAGCTAATTTCCTAAAATTAAAGCAACGGTTATAAACTTTTCAAGTCAGATCCTTTAGTTCAGGTGTAGGCAAGCCGGGTCCTATGCATCTTTGTGGAATTTAATTTACTTAGGTGTTTACTATTGTTTATGTTATTGTGGAAAATGTTGCATTTCAGGCATGTACTCGTATACAGTGCTGTAAATGTTTTTGTCTTTATATATTTGTCATTTAAATGATTCAGGTCAAAAAACATTTTATTATTACACAAATTAAACCACAGTAAATACAGACTGACATTTTAAATGATGATTTCATTTCAAGCTGTCTCTTACATGCCTTGCCATATTTGAACAAGTAATTATCTCCTAAACCTATCTAGTTGTGCCACCCTTGGCAGCAACAACTGCGATTTGCATTTGCAGTAACTGTAAATGTGTGTATGTAAGAATTTTGTTGAAGTTTAAAATAAGTGAAATTCTCATTTGACCTAACCTGCTGTAATCATCCAATCTATGTGTATACCTCACAGATATTATGAATATATATGTTTACAAGATATAATGTGCATTTAATGTATGACCACTAACATAAATCTATTGAAGATACACTTTGAGACCAACATCAATCCTATCATTCAGGTGACAGTTGACCTACATGCAGGTCAGTCTGAGTGGGCTTCACGAGTTCAGAGGTATTGGTATTGCGTGATTCCCGTTTATCATCAGTAGCCTTGTGTCCACTTGTTGACAGCACTCTGACCTCAAGCTATACTCAAACATGACATAATATCATTCACGATTTATTCTTCAGCCTCTTGATTGCACACACACTGGTGAGTCATGTTTACTAAAAACATCATTTCAGAGTGAACTAATTGCGTTTGCAAGTTGTCCCTCTTAAGTATGTGAAACAGAAATCCCGACAGCTATGTGCTGAACAGAAATAGTCAAATTAGATTTTCTCTTTCCTTCAACAGAAAATTTGTTGTCATGGTAAGGTGAAAAACATTTTTGAGGGCATATTCTAAATCAACCTGGGCTTAATTCACAGTATTCACTCACCAGGTCTCCAGCGAAAACAATGTTGATTGGTTTAGTTTCCCTTTATTACGTGTTTAAACATAATAGCAACATGGAGATCATGTCCACACTGATGGTTTGAAGCCATTTCTGTAAGGTTACACTTTAGGATCTTTAGTGTTGTGGTCTTAAAAACCACATACACATGCTGCGTGCCTCCCTTGGCTGCGGCACTCGATAAAGCATCTCACATCAGTTGTGCCCAGGTGAAATATATCAATATCTGTGGTCTGATAACTGTTTAAGCCAGTTCGATCTCGCTGCATCAGAGAGCCAATGCCTCACCTTTATTCATCTGACTCGCCTTCGCCTGCTCCTGTCTGACCCAGGCCATTAATTACCCTGAAGCTGGATCCAAAAACTGGCAGCACACAGCAGGCCACGATAATAGAAACTGATGAGAACTCACTGGCTGTGTTTCTACAGTTTTGATTCTCTCAGGCTAGGCTGTCATGCATTTTATTTTTTGCTATATATCTGAGGTGATCCCTCCCTAGCTTCCCCACGCTGCTAGGCCCGCACTTGTATATGTTTTGTCAGGAGCAATAGGTTCATACTTCCTTGAGGTTGTTGTAGTGGATGGGCCATGGCATATTGTGTGTGTGACTGTAGCGCAAACAATGACAGAGCCTTTATCTCTCTTGCTGGAGGAAAGGCTCCAATCTTTTTACTTGCTGGTGCTACAAATTTCTTCAAAGCCACTTTTGTTAAAGATTGAAATGGCGCTATGAGACAAGTGCTTCAGCGAGAGCAGTATAGACAATGAAATCAGAAACAAAAAAACAGCTTGGTGGCTCAAAAATGTGTTTTTCTGTCCCTGTTGGAAACAATTTTTCTTTAGTTCAAACGGTAAGCAATAGACCCAAATGGTGATAAATTGGGGAATATCACAAGGATGTTAAAAAGTAGCATTATATCCAAAACAGCCAATATTTTAATATGAATTGCACAGAAATAGTCAAACTATATAAATACTTTACGATGTTTTCAACTTTAGAGAGTTCTTGTAAGGTCTGTTAGTACTTTAAAGGTTGTGAGTTCAAACAGCAATTGAATATCCATATTTTAACGATTTGGACTTTAGTTTAATCTCAAGTCATATTTTGCACATGACACAGGGTCTGCCTCAGCCAGTTATGAAAATATTTGCTGAGTAATTGAAAGGATTGATAAGGATTAATGAGGGAGTCTGTGATCAATATCATTTCCAGCTCATTTCCAGAGCTGCAATTATTCCTTCAAGTACAGCTCTGAATAATTTATCTTAATTGTAAATTGATCCATTGTAAGAGATAGGAATAAAACTTAGTGTTGACAGGAAATCCTTGCTAATTTTGGGTTTGGGAAACACAATTTCTCAGTTACTCAGTCACAGAGACTTGTTTTGCTTTGTGTGTATGAATGCCATCACATGATGCCAGATGGTCACAAATACTGTTAAACTTCAGTTTTACATATTGCTCCTGTCCACAGGACATTTGCTTAAGAGGAGAAACATTGTTGTAAATGTGCACATGACTGCCTATGTTTTATTTGAACAATAACTGCATTAGCTTAACACTAAATGTAGTATAATTAAGCAGCATTCAGTCAAACTTTGGAAAATGGCAGGAATTGATTCACAGTTCCACAGACAATACTCAAGGAAATGAATGCTATCAGTTAGCTATAAATATGGATATTCACAAATCATATTTATTTCTTTGCTGCTCGTAATACACGAACACAGTACATCTACCTCTCATGGACTTTAAGTTATTGCCATATAGAGAGGCAAGAGATAAAATGTGGGGTGCTTTAAAATACATTTTACGTTTCCATCCGTAGTACAATATACAGGCCGAGCAATGAAGTCTACACACACTCTTGACGTTGAACTAGTTTAACCTTCCCAAGAGTCTAGACTTTAGTTCAACGTTTTTCATTTTTCACAGAGTAAGCTGTTATCATCTTCCAAACACACAGACACAAGCCCACAGCTGGCACAGAAACACACACATTTACATTTATTGATAATGATAATGATAATGAGAGATGGAAACTAAGGCTTCTGAAGATCCAGTGCAACAAGGATCAAAGGTCTGGAGATATCTGTGCAACATCGACAAAGAAACCTATTTTAAAAAGTAGATGATACAACCAGTTTAGGCCTAAGCTGGGCACGCCATAGCCCAGGCTCCAAACCAGATGTCAAGATGTGGATGCTGCACACTAATAATAGTTTCTATTTATCTCAAACTCATGTGTTATATGTTGTCAGACTAATGATTGTAACTGTATGAAAACATTACAAGAAATTACTTTTGTTAACTCCTGATGTGATGTTTGGGTCTGTGACCAAAATGTCCTTGAGTGATATTACTCACTATATCAAAAAAAAATCTCTATGAGGAACATTATAATAACATGGTTGCAACATTTCATGTTTCATTTCCGACTTTATATGGGTGAAGAAGATTCTGCAGGATAGGGTGATGGAAAGACTGTGGGCTGGATTATAGACGGATATTTTACTTCATACAGTCGCTTTACAAACACAACCCTTGCATTAAAATGAAACCAAAACACATTCTTTTTTCTAACTCTAACCTTTGTACTGTTCTTAACTAAACCCAACCACCTGGGGTAATAATTTCTTATTTGGTTGTGGTTCTGTTGGACCCCAAAACAGGTGATGGGTAGTCAAAATAGCACCATCACATAAGGGTTGAAAAACCTGCTATTTAGCCAACTCTTAAGTCTTAGATTGTACTGGGCAATACTAAACTAAGTTACAAAATAAAAGACCACAGCTTACATTTCAGAGCAAATGTAGTAGACAAGACATTGGTATGATCCCCAGGCAGGGCTACAGAGAGTGAATGGGTCAATGGAATAAAACAATAGACTTACATGTCTGTTACAACTTTGCTGCAAAGGTCAGGTGAACGGTCAGAGAGGAGAGTCTGCATATATTTTATAGCTGTCCCACACTGCAGCAGTGTAGTTAATCTTAGCTGGAGCTATAAGATGAATATAAAGAAAACATAAATATTTATGGCAGGGACCAGACAATAAGCCCATAAATAATATATAAG
>JAUMTR010000014.1:13664929-13678096 GCA_032270685.1 Microctenopoma stevenorrisi | reverse complement strand
ATGACAAAGTGAAAGGCAGTGTTGAGTGACTGTCACATCACAGATTTATCTTCAAGCCTCAATAGATCTTTGATTAATAGATAGGACTGTGATCTGATTTCTAAAAACCAAAACATGGGGTCCAGATGTATTCCAATAGTTGGGGGGGGGGGGCAAGTACCTGCAATGTATCCAATTTAGGAATGTCAAGCACTCTTTTGCATTTCTACTGTCAAGCTAGAGAAAACAATAAAAAGAAGATGGAGCTAGCTCTTTTCTATAAAGAAAGACTACTGTTCTTTTGCTGTTGTATAAAAAATAATTTGACACAACCATGAGCTGGATGTTTTACCAGAGGACTGAACATTTAGTGAGAACAAAAATTGTCTCGGAACATTTCATGTTTTATATGAAGCTGTTGGCAGTTTAATTATTAATTGGCAACCTATCCTCTTCATGCTGATAAAAAATGTAATCCACATAATTTCAGTAACTTTGCCTATGAAACATGTATGCATTTAAAGTTTAGTTGCACAGAAGTATATTTTTCTGGGAGACTGGGTGAGACAAGGCGTAGGTGAAACTATCCTTCCCTAAAATGATCATGTCATCTGTGCTAGCAGCTCACTCAGGCCCATACCTCTACTAGTCTCCTAAGTAAGAGAAGAGATCAGGATGGCTATACAGGTTTACAGAACTCAGGATTATTATCTAAACTGCCATTATTTAATAATCTGAAATATTTATAGACCTTGTGCAAGACACAGTGAAGAAGCACATTTTAGTCAGAACCCATGTCGGTCTTTACATTACGACCAGTCGAACCATGCTGATAGGGCTGAGCTGGGCTGGGCTGCTTTTGTGGAAGGAGGATGAGTGGTTTCGCTGTAGACAGAGAGGATGTCAGTCGAGCACAGACAGGTCATTTCCCATCCATGTAGGGGGCCAACACTGCAGATTCAGCAGTCCTGGATTTAGATGATGATGACAGCTATGGATGCACCCGGTTGGTTCCTCCACAAGGCCATTCCTCCTCATCAGCCTCTTAAAGGGAAGGTTCAGCCAAGTCAGCACAACCTAGATAAAATGTTGCTGTGTGGCCTCCTCTCTGTGCTTTGCTTTTTTCGTTCTTCTCCGTGGAACGAAATGAGATTGTACATTTAAGAGAATAAGAGAGTATGCAGAATTAAAAGACAAAGACATGAGCATGGTATCTTTCAGCTGTATCATGCAGTTCCTGTTGCTCATCAACATGGAGAAGCACATCTGTGATTCTGAGCCCTAACATTAAATTGCATTTCCAATTTTCTTTAACAATATTTTCAAGAACTGGTGGTCGCGGCATGCAGCAGTAATAGAATTGAAATGACAGTAAACCGTATATTTCAGCGGATGCACTTGGGAATTCTGAGGCCTCAAAGAAAGCAACACTTAATTTTGTCAGACAATTACATTCGCTGTACGTGAGTTCTTTGGTGAGAATTATTTTTTATGGTGTTCCACTAAACTGTTTTAAAATCTTGATTCAGTGGTGGAAAGAGAAGTTTTACCATATTATCACTAATTAGACAAATATACTGTATTTTCAATCCAAATAGCTGGTAAAATACATAAATATGAAACCACTGAACAGAAACATATGTTTATAATTTATTTTTGTGTTATTTAATTGCTGTGCAATAGTACAGTATATACCGCACTGGAAGAAGTATTCACATCAGATCAGATTAATGTGATTAAAGTTTAAATGCCTGAGTAATAGTTTTGTTTCTTTGGAAATGTAAGCAAAAAGAACGTGTAAATAATGCAAATGGCCTCAAATACAGTCACCAAATATAGCTCCATATTGATAATTTGCTATGACAACAGACAGAGTGAGAGAGTAACTATATAGTTAACAGAGTAACTATATAGCTGTATTATAGAGGGTGAACATCCACGAGGAGCCTGCAGGATTGAAAACACAGAAAATACTCACCTTTCAACTAAATGTTCAGTTTATTTACTGAGTCTGAAGGGATGTGAGAAATATCAGTGAGAAAAGAGACCTTTTTTGTGTTAGCTTGCTAGTTGTTGAACCTGTCACTCACACTTCAAAGACAATGCCAGGGAAACTCCAGATTTGGAAACCTTCTCAGTTTGTGACAAGATAATTTTCAGTGGTTCAGTAGCATACATTTAAACCAGAAAATAAAAATGAAAAAAAGACAACAGCACAGTAGTACTGAACAGCTGTTGAAGTTATATCTTATGAGATAAGGACAAGATAACCAACATAATTAAGAAGTTAATTAAATTCACAATGTGAATTAATCTTTAAATGAAAGGGAATAGGAGCCCCTGAACCTTGATTAAGTTTGTGATATAAATGAAGAGTTCATTATATCAGCGATTTTATTTCCTTCTTTTTAGTATATTAATAGAAGAAAATTAATTCATACCAAATTTTATCAGCCGCATGACTGCTTTCTTTTTCTGCCTTTTCCCCCAGTTTCTCTCCTTCATTTTTCTCTTTTCCTATCACCTCATGGTGTCCCACATGTGTACTTCCAAATTTGTTCTGGACTGACAGCAATAGTGACATCACATAGCTTCACTGGTTAGAGGTGAATGATGTTGGCTTAGTATTGAGTTAGCCCGTCACACACTCATGTTAAAGCAGTTTTTGACTAAAAGGATTTGTAGAAGATGTGTCACTCACAGAGCGATTCCACTCAGCTAGTCCCGGTGGTGGGCTTTTTAGACAGTAACAGTCAAACCATTATCTTTTCACTCTTGACTTATTGACAGGATGCTGGAAGAGAGCTAAATGGAGGTTAGCCAATCACAGCTATTAAGGTCAAGCACATAAATATACACTTCTCTGACATGGTGATAGGTAGTGTGAGGGGCCCTTATTCTCTACTGGACTCACATAGAGATCAAAGCAATTCTTCTTCTTGATGTCAGGAGACATAGGCCAGAAGATCTTATAGAGAACAGTTGGCAGTTGACAAATGGCAGAGGAAAAGTCAATTTATAAAAATGGACTGATTATTGAATGTTTATCTATGGAGAGCCATGTTTACTGCAGGGCATCCATGTTTGAATACTAAACTTTAATTCTAAAGTTATTTTATATTCTGGACAGTGTTCAAACAAAACTACATTAAATAAATGTATATTGTACTGTTTGTGTACTGCATCCCCTTATTGATTTGAAAATGATATATGGTTAAAATAGGCAAAGAAACTCCAAAATCATTATTCATCAGTTACTGATGAACTAGAATAGTCAATGTAGTCTAGACTGGACCTTCGAAAGTAATAACACCACATCATTTTGCATATGTGTTGTATATTTTTATTTTAAATTGACATGATTTCCATTCCTGTCCATCCCGTTAACACTTAGCAATTGCATAAAGGAAAACCTGTTTTACAATGTTTGCAACATTAAAAACGAAAATCAAAACTTTGTGGTGACACTGCAGGTTGAAGTCAGGTGGGTCCTTTTTCTAGTCTAGACTGTCTAGACGAAAGCATTGCCGAGATTGAGAGTACCAAGGCGAGACACACTTAAATATTGAACCTTTTCA
Organism: Microctenopoma stevenorrisi; assembly: GCA_032270685.1. Taxonomy (NCBI): domain Eukaryota; kingdom Metazoa; phylum Chordata; class Actinopteri; order Anabantiformes; family Anabantidae; genus Microctenopoma; species Microctenopoma stevenorrisi. The sequence goes on along the minus strand of JAUMTR010000014.1, from coordinate 13,674,539 downwards.
CTACTGAATTTGGAATTTTCATTCGTTTTCAATCATAATTATCAAAATTAAAAGAGCCGTAGTCTGTTTTCAGTCTTGGTCTTGCACTCGACCAGCCTTGGTCTTGGTCTCGCCTTAGTGTGTCTCGGTCTTGGTCTTGGTCTCAGTTTAGGCGGTCTTAACTACAACACTATCTCTTTCCTATCCTTGAGATGTGTCAAAATCTAAACCTAAATACCAGTAAACCTCCATAGACAGACCTGGAGATGGCCACTTTCAAGCTGACCTGTCGAGAAATTGGATAGATATGCAAAGCTAGTTGTCTTGTCAGACTGTCATCAATGCTATACCTAAGAAAAATTTGAAAGGATTTTATTTATTTATTATTACATCTGGCACAAGCATCTGCTTGTACTCACTACAATACAATAAATATGCAAAAAGTGAAAAAAAGGTCTGAATACATTCTAAAGCCATTGTTTTGCTTTCTTAATGTCCCTAGCTAAAGTCCATGGGTAATAGCCACTGTAACCAAGTGTACCGTGCTAGTAGCAGCTAATAAAGCCCGGAGGCATAAACTGACATAAAAATCTACATGCACATATATCTGGCAAGCCCACTTATTTTTATCTAACATGATAGCTACAGATTTCCCTTTCTTCAACCAAAACAAATCTAACTCAAGCACCAAACTAGACTTCAGAGCGTCTCAACACTACTCACATTGATGAGCATATGAATTATGTAATTTGCCTGCTGGTTGTTGGTAGGTTCAAGATCTTTCAAGTTCTGAACCACCACTTGGGTTTAGTCATTGCACTTTTTTGGAGAACGACTTTGATACAAAAACAAAATCTTTGCAGCTCCGTTGTGAAAATGCTTGTGCTTGGTTGAGTTTGCCTTTAAGAGACCAATGCAGATATCTGTTCTCCAGTTTGAACATCCACATTCAAAAATCGTATTACTAAGTATTCTTGATGCAGGGTAAAACTGACAGAATGCTTGAAAAATCATATCTTCAGGCAAATCTGTATTATATAGCCTTACTGAATGGTGGGGTGAAAAGATGTGAATATAGCCTGCACGTAGAGGTGGCACACTGTCTCCTTGGTCTCTCTCCAAAAGGACTGTCTGTTCTGCATATCCTTTGGTTTTTTGTTGGGTTTTTTCAGACAGTTTGACCTCAAACCTCAGACCGCATTCATGAGTTTGCAATCATTTTTCCACAAAATTACAGGGCAAAGATTTTTATTTAAAAGTGTTGAGTGAGAAGTTTAAATCCTGTCCAATGCATCTCCTCCACACACCAACCACTGCTTGAAGTGTGGATGATTGGAGCTTTGGCTCTCAGCATCCTAAACTCCAATGTTGGAAAGGTGTGTGCGGGTGTGGTTTCAGACACTGTTTGACGATATGTAAGACATGTATTATTATCAAGCACAGTTTGAAGTAAACACCTCCAAACTACCTACTTTCCTTATTTGGTGCTGAGACACGAGGCAGCGAGTCATTACTACTATAAAGAATATATAATGGCAAATGACCTTCCCTCATAAGCAGATGGTACTTTTTTTGCAAATCTATGTCACTTGTAAATGTTACATTACAGCCAGATGGCATCAGACAAAGTTCTATCAAGCAGAAAATGATACAAGGTATTTCACACAGTTGCTACAAACAGATGTTTTGCACTGTTGTCACCAGCAATGACCTCCTCAGACACATTATCATTAGATGCCAGCTCTTCTGACTGTGGCTGCCATCTTGAATTAGTGACGGCCTAGCGTGCAGAGGGCCTTCCTGTCTCCCTGTCATCTCTATGGAGACAGAGGAAGTGGATCTCGCCCACAGCTAGTGCCCACATTTCACATTTACTCAGCTTCACACCACACCATTCCTGTGGGCTTCTGCAGAGGATAATTCTGCACATGAAGCCAAGCAGACTTAATAATCATGATCAAGTTTCACATTCCTCTCCATTTAGGGCTTTAAAAGTCTTCAGATGATCTAAGTACAACAGCGGGGGCAGTAGTTTGGCTGAATATGACATTTTAAATTTAAGTGGAAGTGCAAGAAAGCATATTTGTAATTCAAATGTCTCTGCATTACACCAAACATATCTTAAGCTACTACATGGCATGCTGCAAATTCAGATGAATAATGGAAGACTGTAAACCTTATTTGCTTCGGCCTTCAATGTCCAGCACTAGCTGTTAAGGCAAACAAATTAAGTAATGGACAAGGCATAAATCAATTTGTACTTAAGTCTAAATGAAAAGATAATTGTTCTTGACTAACCTGTTGGCTCAATTACTGTTTGGATCTACTACAACATACTGTTAAAAAAACAAACTGAACACACTTTTATTAGAACGTAATATGGCTACGTACTACTTTAACCACATGCTGCAAAGAGAAGAATAGTTTAAAGGTTATCGTTTTTACCAGACTAGATAAGACTCAGTTAAGACTGCTTATTTCCAAAGGAAAGTTTACCTTGTTTGATGTTTAAAGTCAGATCACTGTGCAACTCCAGGTGGAATGGGGATGTAAGTGGGTAATAGATGAACTGTGCAGGAATGGGGAGTTCACGGCTGGCAACAGAGGCTATAATTATTCAAATCCTTGCAAATGAAGTGTGGTATTATAGTTATTATAGTTACAATGTATTTGAACAAGTGGAATGTGTGAATGATAATAGACACAAAAGTTAGCATAGTTGAATAGACCTCCTGCAAGATAAATAAACAAATACATATTTTATACAGGAGTATTTTCTGGTTATACGGGGTATTACTGTTAAATAATTATTTTACTACCACACTGTCTATTTCAAGCCTGCACAAAACCGCCATGCCCCATAATTTATAAGGGCCAATAATATGTGGACGAAAATAGAAAACAAATAATCTAAATGGGTAATAACACCCTTAAGTAGAAGACAGAAAACCAAAAATTAAAAAAAAAAAGAAAAACATATTTCTGTTTCCTTTAGACCTAAGTGTACATGAGCTTATGTTCAGATGTGCATTGATGAAGTGGCCTTAAGCCTTTTACCAGATGAATCAAGGGTGACCCTCTGAACACTAACACAGTTTTTCATATTGTAATACTTGAACTGACTTTCTTGGTATACACTATAAACATTTGTACAAGTACCATAGGTTCAGTACTGTACAATCATGATGCAAGCAAGTCATTTATATACAACAGATGATTTGATTATGTTATTCATACCATTATTATGATTGACAACATCTGTTCATTATTACAAAACATAATTTTACGTTGATCAGAAAAATACAGAGACGTGTTTATATAATAATAAATACAGCTAAAAAATAGAAAGGACAATTTCTCACCTTTTCTGGCTCAGAAGATTTCAATTCAACTCTTCAGGATTAAAAAACTCATTTATTGATTGGTACACTGGAAAAAAAAATGACTATTTGGAACAAGGTCAGAAGAGTTGGGAAAAAAATTATACCATTAAGTATTAGGTATGTTTTGTTAAAACAGTCGTGTATTTTTCAATAAAGCCTCCCTGCCCAACAAGGTGCTGCAGTGCATAAGAAGAGCCTGGTATGAGGATATTGTGATAACAATATAAAAGCATAATTATCTCATTCTGAAACATATGTGTTCTCCTGATATTAAACTTTTAATGATTTAAAATTTTATTTACAAATTAAGAAGCGGATTCATCACATAAAATGTCAATTTAGTATCCAAGTACGGTCCACTATAGATTTCCGGTATTTACAAAAAATACTTTCAAAATAAAACAAGTTCTGTAAAATCAAATCAAATCCAAATTTTATTTGTCACATACATCATTATACAGTGTACAACACGCAGTGAAATTTATTCTCTGCATTTAACCCATTCCCCCTTGGGGGGAGCAGTGAGCAGCCACAGGCGGCGCTCGGGGAGCTAGCGCTGGTCTTGCTCAGGGACACACATGGTATGGGAGGACGGGCTGGGTGCCTCAGCTGGGAATTGTACCCGGGACTTTCTGCTTCCCAGCCCTCTGCCTTAATCGCTCTGCTACCAGGCCGCCTTGTCTGGTTCTGGTTGTTTTGATTCACTAAACATTAAGTACCATTGCATTGCACGGTAGGCTGTGGACTTTCTTGTAAAAGTGTTACCAAGAACTGCTAAATAGAAATATTAGCTTTATACCGTACAAATTGTCTTTGTTGATAAATTCACCATCTATCATGGCCATGAACGGAACCAGTTTTGTCAAGGCTCTTTCATCTTTGCTGTATGTAATTATTTTCTGTCTTATTTTATTTTGTCAGCCTGCATGTCATCTTATCATCCTCTGCCTCTGTGAACTGCTTCCTTGGTCCGGCGTTCCATGCGCAGCGGGGAGTGGATATCTCAAACCTGGCTTGTTAAACACAAAATAGAAGACAGGGCACAGAAAGGCTGAGTGTCAGGGCCACTGGGTTTATTCAGCAAACACCATCAGTAAGAAAGTCATGTTTGTGTAGAGGAGACGCTGACAGTATGTGTAACTGTGGCACAGGAAAGGTGGCTAATAGATAGATAACAAACTTTTAACGTGCTGCTTCTCTGGACAGACCTCGTCCTTTTCTCACACATCTGATTACGACTCATTGACAAGTCATTTTGTTGCACACTATCTGCATTTCTCTCAGTGTCGTATGTCTGGTACACATGTGCATACATACATGAACCAGACAGGAGCATGGCCATTATCCGCAGGGAAGCTGGGATGAGATAGCAGTGAAGCATAATGAGTGGGAGGTGTATGATGCTGGCTTGCCACATCTATTCTTTTGGCTCTGGAGATGACATCAGCCCCAAAGGCAAAGTCTTGACACTGGACGTCTCTGAGTCATGGGGTATGGGGCCACAGTGAGATGAGATCTCACTGTTGCCTCACCCACTCACCCACTCACCCACACACACACACACACACAAACAGTAATACATACATCAGTCATAATAAAGTATGAAAACAAAACAATAAGAATTATAAAATTATGTAACATGCTTATTATTCATTACATTATGCAACTATATGCAATCATGGTGCATGTGATGCATAGTTGAATCGTGTGCAAAAACAAATCAGAGGAATCCACTGTTCTCAAAGAAACGCCATCACTGTGCATCCTCATACTAACAATATTTTGTGAACTGATGAAAATAAGGTCTCTCTTGCAGTGATTAATATTAATGTTTATGAGTTTACCATTCAGCCCAGCACTGAACAACAATGGTGTGCATGGCAAAGTTGCATAGAGGAAGCCACTGCTCCCCAAGAAGAACTTTGCTGCATGTCTACAGTTCGCTGAAGGCCACAGAAATAACCCCAAAAACCTGAAGAATATTCACTATATTCCATGAGTTCACATTCTTTGCTTTGTTTTTGCTCTGAATAAATTGTTAAATGTATACGTGTGTATCTCTATAAATCAATACATGTACATGTTCCTGCTCCAGATATATCCTGAGCATATTTACAGTAAATATTCTAACAAATAGATGGAATAATATTGCATCACATTTATTAAAATGTAACTCAACCAAAGATGAAGAATCACAAAAACTAAAGTCTTATGAGTGCACGTTTTGTTTGTTTTCCATCATGCTCCACCATCAGCATGTGTGTACTGTGATTGTAATTTCCAAGGTACACACTGTATAAAATTTAACCAGTGATTGATTTCCTCTTGCTCAAGGGGAATGACAGTCAGAAGATTATTGTTGTTTTTTTTCTCCCTCTCTCTTCACAGGTAATTTTAATGTTGTAAATGGTGGTATTGATTCGCTCTCTGCTCTGTTTGTTTCCAGTTCAGTTCATCATCTGAGGAGATGCCAAATTATCCAATCTAGGTAGACCAAGCAGGAACAGAAACATGTGCAAATCTGACGTCTGACGTGCAACTAGTGGCTCTAATGTGACTTCATGCTATTTCTGATCGATGTGTGTTGTTTTATTTTGAAAGAGTTGAAGAGGTTTGTGATTGTTTATAAACCATCTGCTGCAATGTTCAGAAGTTGAAGTTTATAGTTGGATCATAAAGGGCACACTGACACAAAAATGCAACCACAAATTCTGTGTTTATCAGAAATTCCTCTCCTGCCAAGATTAATGAATTTGGCAGTCATGTTTTCATTCAAAACATTCATGTGCATTGTCATCTGCCCTCCACATTTTGCAACAATGGTGCCCCATACAAAACTCTCCTCCCACAGTGTTTCACATGCAGCTCCATGCAGCCACTGTGAAAGTCCTGCCCAGGACCATGCCAAACGTGATGGATCCCATCTGTTCCAAACTAATTCATTTTTGGAAAATGTGCTGCCAATGTTCATCAAGCTTCTTTTCATGTTCTTTGGCAACGTTTTTTCTTGTCGTCAGAGTTTGACTTCATGTGGTGTCGTTCGCACTGTCTCATTGACAAATCCCTTTCCTTGGATAATGCTCGTACCAAATCAAGTTTTTTTTGAGTCACCAACATTTAAATAAAACACACCATCCTTCACTGATCTACAGTAAAGTCCTGTAATCGGACCTAGAGTGGCCTAGACTGACTGTTTTACAACATATTTAAGCCATTTGGTTTTGCTAGAATTATTATTTTTTAAGATTGTTTTCTTGGGATATTAGCCTTTATAGGAAAACCCCAGCTCCAGGACGTGTAATGACAATTTCCTTTACACAGCATACCTACTAGTGTATATTGTTTGGCCTCAATGATTAAACTGACCCAAGTTAAAACCTGTATCTCCTGGATGCCAGTTATCAGATAATCAGTACACAGTTATTTGTGCTGCTGGATTTTCCCACAAATAAACAATTCTTATTATATATTTATGTAACCTTTCAAACAACTACCACTCCATGGAAGTTCTACATAATGCAAGCATCTTGTGGGTGGAATGGTGGGTGGTGAAAGCCTAATGTCATTGTTATTTACAAAAGTTTATCTAAGTATTCAGACCATGCTTAATACACTGCTAGCAACAAATAGGACAGTGCTTAACTCACACATCAGATCTCGATGAGCAGATTATGTTGAAAAATATTCACTTATTGTGGCAAAAAGGTAAAAAAAATTAAAATCAAATCAAAACCAAAACAAAAGAATAAAAGGGAAACATAAAGCTGCATTTCCCTCCTTGACAGGAAACGACAAGAAGGAAGTGGAGTAGGTAAGGTAGGCACAGGTGCATCAGTGATGGCTGAGGCCCATTAAGAGGTCCTGCTACTGTGCATGCTGAGTCACTGTCTTTGCCTAGAGGGACACTTAGTGGACTGTAGCCATCATTATTGTCACCTGTGCTTCTTCTGCCATAGCGTGTCTGCTGTGAAGAAGGTCTAGTTCACCTTTACCCGTTCTTCCTCTTTAAGCTGGTAGAGGACTTAAGCTGTGTTGCGCTTTCTGTGCGGATTGATGAGGAGAGTTTAGGTATCGGTACGTGGAACGTGAAGTTAGATTCTCCGAAGACCAGCAGTACATGTTTTCCCAGGACCAGAGCAAGTTACTGGTCCTGGGAACCTGTGCATCGCCTGCTGCTCCTTGTTGTTGTAGTGACCCCCCCCCACCAACCGGTCGAGGCAGATGGCCGCCCACCCTGAGCCTGGTTCTGCTGGAGGTTTCTTACTACTTCTTAAAGGAAGTTTTTCCTCTCCGCTGTCACCTAGTGCTATCTCAAGTGGGACTGTCGGGTTTTCAACAACTATTCTGTGAGCTTTTTTGACGCTACCCTCTCGCTCTCCCTCAAGTCAACAGACCAGCTGCTCCTCAATGTCCCGAGAGCTAAGCCGAAGCTCAGAGGAGAAAAGGCCTTTCTTTATTACTACCCTCAAACAGGCCTTCAACCTTTCTTGAAAATCAAAAATCAAAAATAAAAATTAGATTGTACTGTGTTCTTTGGCTGCTCTTAAAGTGTTTAATTAAAAAAGCTTGAAGGCACCAATAACAGTGTGTTATTCTGACAACCATGTGTGTGCACTTGAATCAAAGTAAAATAGAAACGTAAACGTACATCAACTGCCTGCTTGAAGATATGTTAAAAATGGGAAAGACGTCCAAAGAGCAGTGAACAATACCAAAGCTTGTGTGAATGTGTGGGGAGCGGTTAGCCAGCAGACTGTAATGTCATGCTTCAGTAAAGCTTGTGTGGTCAGAGCAGTCAGCAGAGGATGAGGAAAGCAAAGCAGCACTGGTGACATTATTTGTTGAATCAATGATGTCTGTGAGATATTGTCTCTTCTAGAATGTCCCAAGCTCAAAATGTCCAGGCTGGGTAACAATAACATGTATAACTCAACTTCTGTTGTGTGTTTATTCTGTGTGATCTTTTTGGTTGATGGTTAATTCTTTTTTTAAACACAGTAGACAGTTTTGACATCACATCCACGTTCACAAAAACACCTATCTAGAAGACCATAGATACAGTAGTCAATAAAATCAGACAGGACAAAACCTCACACAGAAGAACAAACCTCACAACAGACGATATAGCACAACTGATACAACTAATAGCCAACTCCACTTACTTCACCTACAACAAAATAATATACAAACAAATCGAAGGCTTCGCAGTGGGGAACATGTTATTAGCCACCCTCTTCAAGTTCTTTGTGGAAAACCCAGAACAAAAAGCCATAGCCACCATGCCCAAAACTGCAAAATACTATTTTGAAAACGCTACTTGGATGACTTACTGGAAATTATACCAAAAGGAAAAACAGAAACACTAACAGAACACCTCAACAACATAGATGACACGGACAACAAAAAATGCCATATAAGGAAGAAATAGACGGCAGCATAACATTTATGGACATGAAAATAACAAGACAGAAAGACAGCACCCTGAACATAAACACCTACAGGAATCCAACACATACAGATCAATATCTATTATGTACATCAGAACACCCAACTGTACACAAAATGTCAGTAATCAGAACACTATACTACAGAGCGAACATAATAACAGAACACCAAGATCGAAGACAGGAGGACCAACGCATACAAACGCATTAAAGATCTGGGAATACCCAACATAGGCAATGAACAAAGGAAAACAACAACAAAAAATATATAACTCAAGTTGGAGAAATGTAGCATGTGAGACTTAATATTCCCTCCTTAAAATCTAATGCATTTTTATCATATTGGCTAAATATGGCATTGACTTCCTTCCCTTTTCTCATTCAAATGGCATTAAAGAAAGCAAGGCTCAATGTAAATTACTTTATTCTCAGGTCTAAGTGACCTGGGATAGTGCTTTAACTATATTAGATTTACCTAGTAATACTGATAACTACAGATGCTACTAATACACAACGCAGTAACATCTGTTCAACAAATGAGATTTGCCTTTGGAACCTTCTTTCTTCACTTTTATTGTATATTTTACTAATGCAGAGCACAGTGTAATAGGCTTTCTGCCCAGGCCATGACATAATCTTTATTACTGCAGCAATAGTGTGATGCAATAGTGTGGAAAGTATCAGCCTTCTAACAGGAGAAGAAAGATGATATTACTTGCCTCTCATCGTCCATCCATCCATCCATTATCTTCCGCTTGGTCCGGGGTCGGGTCGCGGGGGCAGTAGCCTAAGTAGGGAAACCCA
>JAUMTR010000014.1:13653087-13664829 GCA_032270685.1 Microctenopoma stevenorrisi | reverse complement strand
AAAGGGCCGTGAATGATGACTACACAGCTATACATACATGACATACTCATGTGTCATCTGTGTTACTGACAGGCCAATAAAAAAAAAAGACAAAGCATTTAGGATTGTAGCTGCTACTTAATTGCATATATTTGTGCAAAAATGTGTATTAACAGTTACTTTTTACACAATTTATCCAAGACAACATGATGACTTTTAGATATATATGTATGTATGAAGCTATAGTGCATTTATTTTATCTTTTATTATATACTATAGTCAGATTAACATTTGCAGCTGAACACATAGTTCATCACAGCTGCATTTAACTGATAAGGTGTTTAAGGAACCGACCTCATAGCAGCATTGAGACCAAAGACCAGTAAAATAGATTGACAGTATAAATCCCATGTGGAGCTTTCCATATCTTAATAGACCAGCGAGAGGGCAATGATTTACACAACAAGCTATGGTGGTAGGTTGGTGCATGTTTGTGTGTTTGGCAAGCTCAGGGTTTTCCTGAGAAGGATGTCACATTACTCTAGTTAAGAAATACGGCTCCTGCACAGCACATCTGCTAAGACCCACAGAAGGACCAGGTGAGAAACCTACTGTAGACAAAATAGTCATTGTTTATACCCTGAAATCTAGTCATACTATTCACTCATGTTAAAATGGTGATTTTATATATAACTTAAGTCTAAGGGCAATATGTTTTGTAAGAAACCTAATTCTGATTATTTACAGGGTAGTTGTCTGTCACATCAGAGAATAGGGTTTAGTTGAATATTAACTTGGGACTGAAGTCTGTACATTTCCATTTACCCAGGAAATGTCTCCTTTACGTTAACAAAGTGTTGCCTGTATCTAAAGTATCTTATGTGAAGAAAGTTAGGGAAAGGCTGTTATGATGCCCGCTGCTCCAGCTGGTCAGTACAGACACAGATGAGTAGGTAGAACAATGCATTGGGGACGTGACATCTACTTCAAGTCCAGCGTGTGCTCCTCCAACGCTGCCATGGTCTTGTTTTTTGTCCGAGCAGAGAAAGGGGGTCCAGCCTCTGCTTGTAGTTTAGTTAAACCAATAATCTTTACATTGCTACAAGGTTAATATATTATGTAAGAATGTATCATTTTTAGAAATCTGTAAATCAGGATTTTCTTTTTTGTTAATAACCAAACATGCTTTTATGGCCACTGTGAGATAAGCACATATCATTTTAGCACATTTTTAATATCTTTGTATTTGTGATAGAGAATATGCCTTTGTGGCTACGTATGAGAGAAATATAGCTTCATATTGACTTCTTCTCCAGCATCACAGCGAGGTTGACATTTGTGGTTTTAAACGAAAGGTCTAACCAACAGTTATATGGATTGTTACAAAATAAAATTAAAGTGAGATAATGATTGCGATAAATGCTTTATCTAATTAACTTATAATAGGTAACTCGATAATATTGTTATTTAGCATGTTGGTGCTGGCATTTATCTCACAGGACCTGGACGTGAATGTGTAGCATTTCTTATGCTTTCTTGTTATTTACTTTAGCTGATTTGTATTCATCTCTAAAATGCTGGATATGAAGAATCATTGGGAAGAAATAAACAAATAAAAAATGGCAGTATTCCGCAAGCCTAGTGGGAGCTAACCCGAGGGAGTCAGATAAAAACGCTGCTTCAGATCATGTGGCTGTTACCCAAGAGAATCTGTTGTGATTTTCTGAGACCTTTGATCTGGGATTACACAGGGACTGCTGAGGAGAGAACTCAGTATTTGGCCTGGTAGAGCTCATGGTTCAGCCTGAGGTGGTCCAGGCCTCTGAAGTCAATACTGATGCTTAATCTACTGAAAAGACATTCAGTATTCAGAAAACTTTTTAAACTGTTAGCATGGTTTGAATTGTTTTGAATCAATAGAATTCAAAGGAGGAATAATAGTGGAATGTGTGGGTTCAATCTTAGTGTTTAGAAAGACAATGTTGTTTTTTTTTTTGCTATTGTGTCAAAGAGAAGAATAAATACACATACGCAGATTTCCGTAGTTCAGCACTAATGGACGTTCTACCTCAGCCCACTGTGTGTAATACACATGCATTCATACATTACATTTATATAAAATCTGTGAACAAACACAAGTCACTCGAAGTATTAGCCCTGTTCTCCATTCTCAGGAAAAAAAAGAAATGTATGTAGCACACACCCTGACTCAGCCTAAAGCTTGACACCTCACTGTTGTTTAGGAAGTTGTCGCTTCCTCTCGAACAAAAGGCGCTGTACAAAGAAAATGGCACAATATGTGTGTCACAGAGCTTGCCTCAGGTCTTTAGACTGAGAGGTGCAATACCTGCCAGGATCACTGCACCTACTGTACACCACTGCTCTAGCCAGCCTCTGTGACCCTGATCAGAAGAAAAGCCTTTGTGATGTACATAAAGATCAATATGTATAATTATTATTGTCTTCTTTTCAAGTGCCTGACACAAACTTACAGTTGATTCCATTTTACCTAACTGTTTCTTTCCTCTTTTTTTCCCTTTTTTCCCCATCAAAAGACTTTGAATCAATTTCATGCCCTACAAATGCTGTTTACCCTCTTGGGTGTGAAACATCTGCTGCTGGCTCTCACTGGCTTCTTGAGCTTCCCTTGCTCTCTCTTTCTCTCACTGGCTGCTTTTCAAAGACAAACTTGTCGCAATTCAGGCCCGGTGTGAAAATGGTCGATTGCTCATAATGTGCTTTCACGACGGGCGGGTGGAGCATATATTAATTTCCTGTATTCATTGATGAGGGACACTGCTTCAGTCAATTGTTTAATCAAACATGCTGTTATCTGTTCTTTGTACTTAGTTGAAATTTCTTTATCGTGTATATTGTGTAGAGTTGTTACTGAAAACAAATCTCCGAGGTCCAAAGACCCTTTACAGCCAATAAAACTTTCTACCATTTGGTAATTATTTTAGAAAACTTTTCTATAATGTAAATTGTATCCAATAACAACTATAAGAACTTCTATCTTCTATTTGCTCCATTTTCTTTCCGGAGGATGCTGTGTTATTTATAAAAGATCTAAAATTTCAGATGTATGTATATATATATATATATATTAAGAGCTTGTAACCACAGTTGCAGACCACAGCCTAAGTAGACTAAGAAGTTATGAACCAAAACTGAAATAAAATAAACCAAAAATTACTTTCCAAATGTTTCCTGCCATACATGTTTTGGCATCCATTCTTTTAAATCATGATATACTGCATTTATATTGGACAAGTGATCTGGGTAAAGACAAATTCAAAATACACTGATATGAATCAGGTAAAGCTTGTTTTGCTATCACTGTTAACATACTGTATCTCAGCCAGGTTTTCATGAACTCCAGTGCTGTTAGAAAAGTCATCTAACGCCATTTCTTCCTGCTAACTCTGGCATTCGCTACATGTAGTAGAGGGGAAATTGAGCTGCATGTCTTGCATTCCTTTGCATGTTAAGATTTAAGTACCAACTAAACTAAGAAATAACTCTGTCTCCTAAAAATGACTGGGCATACTCTGGACGGATCCTGTTCCCATGCGTTTGTTTTAATTATGCATTAAAACAAATGAGTGGAAGTGAGTCACAGGGAAGTGAGTGATATACTGTAGATATATAGAAGGCACTAGTTCTTTATTCCAGTTTACAGTTTTTCCAAGAATGTGGCTGCAGGGAAATAGCACTCTGTTTTCTGAGATCTGACCTTTTCTCCTCCCCGGCAGGGTCCCCTCTGAGTTTACTATTAGCTCAGCTGGAGATTACCAGGGTTTCAAGCCTACAAGATAAATATTCTCACCGCTATCTCAGGCCCTCCCTACAGAGACATAGCTACAGCATTCTTCCAAAATGTTCTACTTTGGATGCATTTCATTGTATTATTATGCTAATGGCATAATGCTAACATGTTGATGAGTAAAATGAAGAATTTTGCCTGTATCTTTCAGCCTCAGTTATATCTCAGCAGACACTCTTTTTGTCTGCTTTTCCAGGATTTAATTTGGTGTCATTGATGCTTCTAATGAACTCACAAATGTTCTCATCTGTAGCTCACCTCCTTAATTAAAACTAACTAAGGAACTCTTTTCACTGTTGCCATCAATGCATGGAACATTTACGCATGTCCAGTTGTAATGTGAATAAAAGTGTGTACACATCTGTGGGGTTTGTACACATCTGTTGTAGGGCAAACAGAAAGTATGAGTTGGCCTTCAGTTAGCTTTAGCAGATGTTTGAATAATGAATGCTCTTGTAAATAGCTCGGAAGCTTCCCAGAAAACAGTGAAGGATGGGTCTCAAAAAGCATAGATGGTCAAGCATTTTCTTATAGCACTGTGGCAATAAATAGCATCTTTTACTTATTTGTTTTTGTAGTACTTGAGTTTAATGAAATTCCCATTAAAGTCATTTAAAATAATGTAGCTCTTGCCAGTGCAGGTGGCTTTGGTCTTTGTCGATAATGCATTTTAACGTGATTAGTTTAGCGTCGCCCATGCTTTTGTGGACTTATGTGCCCACTGTGTTTTGATGTCAAACACATGAGTGAGTCTCAGTAGCCTTTAAATTCAGGGTTGGTTTCTTGTCTGCAAATATGCTACCAGCCACAAGCTGACATATTTCATGTTCACCTTTGCCTGCTACAACCTCATATCAGTGGACTAAACCCAAACAACATTTTTCTATGGTATGACTGCCCATAGTTCTGACACATTCTTTATCACAAAACCTTCCCAAGACCTTAGAAATAGAAGCAATGCAAAAACACTTTTAATCTTGAAAATGTATTTGATAAAAATGCTCACATAAAGCTCACTGTAATCCCAGTGATGACAGCTGTAGTGTGAAATAGAGGCGATAATGCTCTTATCCAGTAGATTAAGGTCAGGCTATAGGCGTTAACATGTGCCGGCATATGAAAGTGAGTATTCCAAAAGTGATACGTTTATCCAGTACAAATAATGTTACTGAAATTCATAACCCTAAACAGAACATTTGATAAGTGGGATTTAAGTTTCTCTGTTTGTCTGATAAGAAAAAAATGAACTGTCCTCTGAACTTTTAAAACTCTCCATATGTCAGAGATTCCAAAGAAACCCGGACTTCATTTTTCCCCTTTTAATCTTTTTGAGGAAATAGCCCGTCACTTTGTTGTTATTGATATAAAATGGTTCATTACAGAATACTTGCTGTGCTTTGTGCCGTGAGTGTTTTGTTGTTACATCTAAGGTGGGCTGTTTCTGTTAACCCTTACCTGTGCCATAAACGGGTCAGCACTCTGGGGAGGTGATTATTCTCTAGCCTGGTTAATGGTCCTTACTGACAGCACTTAATGAAAATTAACGGCCAGCTTTAGGGATGTGTGCACACAAATAGGGCAGCAACTGTATTTTCCCTGCTTTAAAATCCCATATTCAGAAACCAACCACAGTGTGAATTTAGATAGGTAAATATACACCGATGCACAGTTAAATGGAGGACACTAAGAGTGAACAGAGAAAGTCTTATCAGTGTGTTTGTACTGGGAGCCAATATGAATAAATACAAATGAAAAAGAAAATCAAACCACCCTAGGATAATACCTAAATTTACTTAATGAAATAAACTCCAGAATGTTATTCTGTCTAATAATTAACAAATTGTGGCCAAACCTCTGATGAACTACCTTGGCAGTATTCTTGCTTTATCATCCACTCATTGGTTGGCCCAGCTGGATGTAGAGAGAAAGCGCCACCCGCTACAGCAGATCAGCCTGAGCCTTAAGCTTGTGAGAATCCCATTAATGAGTATTAGTGGATGTCTTGGAACACCATGATCCCCACAACATGGCTTGGATCTTCAGCCTCTTAACCTGACTCAGTCTCAAAGATTGGGTCTTACTGGATTTAGAGGTAGATCATATTTACTTACTGTCTTGGTGACTTTACTTCAATCCCTTCAGTGTAAACAGGTACCACATACATAGGCTTGTCCACTTTCTTGGAAAGCAGGTAATGAATGTCAGCAGTAAAATGTTTGGTAGTTCTTATGAATTAACTCTTGATTACAAAATTCTGGGATTTTCATGATTAGAATCGACGCTGATACTGCTAAGTTTAGCTAGAAAAAGACATAGACCAAGACCAATTACAAGTTCACTTTGCTTCTCTTCAAACTGACACAGTTGCCTTTGTGCTATTATCCACATTAGTATTTTTGCCCAAAGTCTTAGCCTTCTGTTGCCTCCATTTCTAAGATTAGCTGTTTGGAATAGACGTCTTCGTCTGTGTGAGTAACACAGCGATCATCCATCTGTTGTTCACACTGCTCTCTGAAGTATTCAACCATCAAGACTTGCAAAAAGATTTTTTGTTGGTTAGAAATATATTTAGAATACATGACATTTAGGTTTTTACAAGTGCTTCAGTCAATCTATTGGTCCACACCTTGATGGGTAGGTAATGGATTAAAAATGCCATGTTAGTCAGGAGGTCCCTAACAGAGCTAGTGTGTCCACAGGTTGCACTGGTAAACACTGGATCCATAAAATGATCATTATTATTATTATTTATTATATAATCTCCTGTCTGTCATCATTTAAACTAAGGCAGTTGATAAGATGCAGTTTTACCTAAACAGCTGCTCTATTGATGTTTTAATTATGATTGATTTTGTGTTTTGCATTTAAAACACTGCATAAGTGTTTTAACAAACTGACCAAACATGCATACTGTTAAGCAGTCCCAAACGTTCTCCCGTTCTGCAGCGTCAGAGGAGCCTTGGTGAATGTGCCGAATTGGTGAATATTTAGTAAAAGTGCAGAGACTAAAAAGTGTTGCAGTCAGCAAAACTAAAATTTACATCCACATACAGTAGATACAAACATAAAGACATACGCAGTACACATGTTTTTATGAATACATCCTGTAGTAAGATATGCAATCAGATCAGATCTTATTATCAGGTACAATAATGAACAGATATGATCTATTTTAACTCACAACACTTGAACCGTTGTATTGTTCTCGTCCACACTGAATAAAACATTCAAATACTCACAGTTCAAGTTGGGAATGCCTAGGGCTTTTATGGTTCGCTTAGAACTGCTTTGCTACCTCTGGGCCTGGACAGTTTACTATCATTGAGGTGGAAAATGAATTCCACCTGATAAAACGCCATGAAGTTTATCAATGTGTCTTACAGGATAATGTCAGGCTGGTTGTCAGCCAGCTGAGGATCAGTAGACGTTGGGTGATACAGTGGGACACTGAGCCTGGACATGAAAGTAAGTCTACCACAGAATTACTTCAAAGAATACAAATCGTGTTTTTTGGGAGTGTCTCAGCGAGAAACACGAAACTTAACCCACTAGATGCTGCGGAATGACCTCAAGCTAACTGGCTATCCTATAATATAGCTGAAACACCTGAACACCATGCAGGCCTGACCCCCAGACACCAGAAACACCTGCCTGAGATTAGTGCAGACGCTGATTTGATCAACTTTTGACAACAAGCACATATTTATCTTACTTTTTTCCGCTACAATGGAAAATTCGAATTCATTGGTTTTCATTAGCTTAAGCTTCACCCATGACTGAAAATCAGATTACTTTTTATGCCCAATTTGTGCAGAACATCCTTTGATTTTAAGGCTTTCATGGAACATTTTCTTGCCATCGATGCCATTGTTATATGTATACAATGCAAATGTGAAAAAAATATGTATATTGTGTTTGCCTGTATTCACACATATGTCTGCCTGTAGAATTACTGTGCATTTCAGAGATAACAGATATTTCGGTGTCTGCTTTGTTCTTGTGCTATTCCATCGAGGCCTAGCCAAGATATTAGTAGTCAATACTCGCATGAGGCATTTGAAACCTTTGCAATTTATAGGCCTTGTTTCTGCTGATACAGCGTGGCTGTCAAAATCATCAGTGTGTGCACACAAACACTGGTCCTTCTGGAGGCACGGAAACGCATACAGAGCAGACACACCTCACCTCCCGAGAATGAGAGGATAGAAGGAATTGTATCTTTCTTTCTGTCTGCTTCTCCTTCTCTTTTTCTCTAGCTGTTTGTCTTTCCCTGCCTCTCCCACCCCTCAATACTTTATGCCTTTCAGAGATTATCTTGTTTTCCTCTTCTTCCACAGCGGCAAACCCCATCAAGCTGGGATTTGTGAGCAAAGCTGTCATTCAGAATCTTTCAGCTGTGTTTTTACAAATAATATATGGCATTAAAGAAAAATAGCTGGTGTAGCAAGGTGGAATGAAATAACTTTTTTTTTTACAAAATGATAAGAGAGAATCTGCTCTTTGACATTTAAAAACCATACCATATGTTTCGGTTGCCCACTGTGGATCTGTAAAAACCCGGGTGTTGGATTTTAAAGCTAAGGGCTGATAAACTGGTAAACCTCACATTGCTTCCTCCAGTGGCCTGATACCTGTTTGTATCAAGCCACCCTGTCGATAGCATGCAGTGATTTGATCTCCGCCTTTGGGTGCTCTGATAATTACACTGCTAGAGCATCAATGAGGATTTATTAGTCTTCGCAACACAGTGCACACAAAAAGCGTGCCTTTAATCTTTGTGGAGAGAGAGCCTTCGACTTGTCAGTGACGTGTGAAAAGCCCCATCATTTCTTTATCCTTGAGTAATCATTAGTGGAAATTAGCGTGAGCAGAGATGGGATGAGTGCGTATGCTGCATGAAGAAAGCTGTGAAAAGTGGGCAGTGCTTACTAAGTATGTGGTCATTACAAATGAGCCACAGTTGAGAGGCAGTCCATTGGGTAAGAAGGGGACATTTACTGATACTAAATAAGAAAACTAAGCAAATGATTTTCATTATGTAGAGTACTTCTGTGCCTGTTTGTATATTTTTGTCTCTTCCCACATCTGGTGACGGTGTTTTGAATGGAAATGTTTTAATTGCTTTTCTTACAGTGTTCACTGTGAACAGAGATTTTTTTGCCAGGGGCAGTTTTCATTGGTCTGCTTAATATCTAAGAAGGTTCTCAGTCATCCAGGTCATGGTTATCTCAAGAAGGCATAATCCAATAGCAACTGGACTTGTTTGGTTTCTTGAGGATGTTTCGCCCTTCATGTCAGAGGGTTTTCTCAAGTCTGACTGACTGGTGTGAGTAGCAGCGTTAAAAACCCTGTGGAACCCTCAGGTTGGTGATTGGTGGTCACCTGTGGGTTGTCCTCCCCTCTGGCTTTCACTAAACAACAGCTCCACAAACGCATGGCTCAACACAGAAAAGCCACCTCATCAGGACAGAACTCAGCAGTTCATCTACACCTCAGAGACAAAGGCCACTCGTTTGAGGACAATGAAGTCAGAATTCTAGACCAGGAAGCTGACTGGTTTAAACGGGGTGTGAAAGAGGCAGTTTACTGCAAGAATAAACGACCCTCGTTAAACAGGGGTGGCGGCCTCAGGCATAATCTATCACTTACAATGGCGTTATCTCAACAATACCCAGGAAGTTTCACAGTTGCTCACACTCTGGCCCAGGTGGTCACATTTACATACGTGAGAGCCAGAGGGGAGGACAACCCACAGGTGACCACCAATCACCAACCTGAAGCTTCCACAGGGTTTATAAACCTGCTGCTCACAACAGTCAGTCAGACTTGAGAAAGCCCTCTGGAATGGAGGGTGAAATGTCGTCAAGAAATCTAAGTCCAGTAGCTTTGGATAAAACCTTTTTGAGGTTTGCTTAATATTAAACTGAACAGAACAAATATGAAGCAACTTTTTAGGTTGGTGATTTTTCTAATTTACACAATTAATTAGAAACTGTCAAAATAGATGTATGTAAAGTATTAAACAGCAGCCTCATCTGCATTTTTTAAGCCTATGTAGCTTTTGCATTGATGTGTATAAATAAGTGGTCCTTATATGACTGGCAGTTCAACTGCCAAAAGCTTTGCATATCTCAGATTTGTATCTCAGGGCCCTTACCCAATATTTCATCACCAGTCACTTTAATTATGTCATTGTGATGTCATGCAACTATGAGGAAGTCGCACACATATCTTTCACTTTTCCAATTTTACTTCTCAACTACTCTACTAATTACCAGACATGCTTAAATGGGCAGACTAGCTAAGAAATGGAAGTATATTCAAATGGAAAATGCACTTGAGTGTCACCTGGCTCTGCTTAACTCTACAGAGCATTTAAGCACTTGTGTTACGTTTGTGCAGTCTATTACGGTCCAATTTTTCCACCATCACAAAAGATTAGATCAATGACATTTACAGACACCGCAAGCAGCTGTGTTCGGTAATAAGAGCTCTGATAAACCCAGGCTTCCTTGCACCAAATAGCAGACAGAACAATGTTACTCAGTACTGGGTTCACATGGTGGAACATTTAGTCTAAACAATGCTAAAAGGAGATTAATTATTGGACTTATTTTCTCAAGAGAGCCCAAGAACATCCCACCTCTGAGAACAATAAAACACAAGGCAAAATTCAGGATTAAATAACTTCACAAGTCCCGTCTAGACACACACTGTATCAAAAACAGCAGAGTTTTATTGTTATCGTGGTTTCGACTTAATACAGAAAAAAAACTTGAATTAAGCTCCAGGCAGAACCTGGAGTCGATCAGAACAAAACGTTAAAATAAATACATGCAAGCATGTGGGAGTGTGTGCATTTCAACCAAGATCTAAATCAATTGAATGTTAATGTAGCAGGCTCTACAACGAAAATAATCCTAAAATAACAGATCTGACACCAAAACCACACACAGTAATAATCACAGTTTACAGTAGCCTAAATCCTGGCCGCAGGGCTTTTTCTGTAAATCAGTTTTTTAATCGGCTATGTTGTAAACTTGTGTATGCACAGGGTGCTGTGAGTATATTGTATAATATAATGTATAATGTAACACGTGCTATGCTGCAGCACGATGAGAAGCATTCATATTAAAAGAGATGAATTAATGCTGCAGGTGATTCTAAGTGATTTTTTTTCTGTGTCGTGCATGTTTAATGTAAAGCTTAGGCTTAATGGTAAAAGAGTCCGCTGAGCAGATGAATGTAAACCATCAAACTACGTCCTAAGGTAAGTTTAACTGTGTGGCCTTGTGTTTGTGTGTATTCCCACACCATCCAAATCTAGGTCACAGAAGCCAATGCCTCGTGCCCTTGGCCTAAGTGTGTGAACTCAGAAGTCCAAGGAAGGTGACTCCCACAGTGTGTAATTAAACAGCAAACTGCCTCACTAAACATAGATGCTGCCATACTGAGCGCATCCTCGCTCTGGCATCTGTGCCTGACACCAGACCGGCTTCCTTGTCCCATTTTTCATGGCAATCCCCACACTGTCAAAGAAGTCAACAACCAAGCCAGGCAAAAAGAGCTACACCATGCCATCCGCCTGACAGGTTATGAGTCAAGAACTCTGGAAAACACAGAGAAAAGTTTGTTTCACCCGAAGTAGCACATCTCAAAATGCCTCATTATACTGTGCCCCCCAGAACACAGAGGTGCCAGTTGTTGAATAGCAACAAAGTGCATCCTTTGAAGATGAGGTTTATATATTCTTTAAGAAAAATGTCAGGAAATGTCAAAGACAACAGCACTAAAGAAAATGGCAAACAACAAAGCGTGTGGAGAAGATGGTGTTCCTGTTGAACTACTTAAATATGCAGTTAGTCGAACAAAGAAAATGTCAGCAAATGCATCAATAAGATCTTTAATGAACATCAAGAAGAAATGAACATTGGCAA
>JAUMTR010000014.1:13583172-13652987 GCA_032270685.1 Microctenopoma stevenorrisi | reverse complement strand
TAAAGTCGGAATCTTCCTAAAGATTTCTATGAGTACCTACAGTATGTTATTTTGTTTTAAGTTGTTGTTTTTAGGAAATGTTTGACAGTCAGGGTATTTCTTCATGGATAGATAGCTGAACCAAAAGTCTGAAACATGTCAGATGCTACAAGCACATTTGAATACAACAAAAAGAACCTATTGTGCAAGTTCAAAATCAAATGCCCTCTTACCAAGTTACAAGTAATGAAACCTTATATTTGTGTGGCTATGAAAATGATTCTGTGCATTGGTGTTTAACGACGGTCACCCGTATGAAATAGCCTGAGACCATCTGCGATTTATGATTCGCTCCCGGCCTCTGGCAAGCCAGGCTGAATAATTTACATTGTGCTGAGGCCTACGTGCCGAGAATGTCTGATGCCAAAAATAGAGAAATGAGGAGAGCATGCGGGTTGAGGGGACAGAATCAAATGAGCTACCACTACTGTTGGAATGTGGCACAAAGTGGGTGTGTCGTGGGGAAAGGGAGCGGGATAGCATGCTGAGTAATTGGCCAAACACGCTGAGTCACATGGAAGGGCTCTTCAGATCCTTGCTAATCTGCGTGCCTCCAGTGTGTCACCATGACACCATAAACACTATGTGCACCAATCTATTTCCCCTTCCTCTCCAGCACTAGAAAGAGATGCTCCCATGGAGTCTGTGATTCACAAGTCAACAATGAAGTTGGTGGAAAGACCGAAAAGCATTCTTCTTTTTTCTTTTTTTTTTTTTTTTGAAATGTCAAATGCGATTCATTCAGCTAAGATGAAAGTCAGAAACGAGAAGCATCAAACAAACAAATGAATCTAAAGCACACAAGCTGCGGAACAACAAACGCAGAGGTGGCATGTAAAGCCTGGCAAATAATGAAACGGGTTTGGACTTTTCAGGAACTGTGTGTGCAGGTGTGTATTTGTGTGTTCATGTTTTGAGAAAAAAAAACAAGTTTGCCCCCCACCCCCACACATACCCTAGGGCTCTTGGCTATAACCTTGGATGGCTCTGACTCTCTCACAGGTGAATGCGCTTTAACAAAGGTGCATCCCCACAGCTCGCAGCCCTCCCGAAGGTCTCCCCGAAAACTGCAAGATCGAGAGAAACCAAAAACGTAACAATGACCCTGTTTTTATGGTAATAACATGTTCATTCAGCAAAGGTCACGAGTAAAAGGCTCATTAACATTGCTCGAATTTCAATAAATAATGGGGTGCAATATGGTAATAGTACACAAAATACTATTCCTAACAACTTAAAATATGTCCTTGAGGATGCTTTTCTTTTGTCTTTGAACACAAAAGTAAGCATGCAAACAGTGATTGTGTTCAGTGATAATCTTCAACTTGTCCCAGTCAGCCAGCCTAATCACATTGGGGATTTAATGAAAGTGGAAGACCACGGGCAGCACAAAGTTAAACTGAAGCAGATAAGAAACTCCAGTGGCCTGTAATTGGACCTCATTGATCTGCTGGGTTTATAGATCCTTATCATCTCACATTATGTAAATTCTTCCCTCTCACAGGAGCATTAGCAGACATCCTTTGTGTCTTTACTTTTGACCCCATATGTTTGTAAAAGGTTCCCCCTGTATAAGAAATGGTGACAGTGACCTTATTTGTTTTTTTTTCAGTTTTGAAAGCACCAACACGACTACACAGCACATTATGTTAAGTTTAGCTTCATTCTAAATAAAATTGTATAGATTTTATATCTGAATAAACTGGAAACTCTTCCTAACCGTGTTCTACCCATGTGAGCTTATGTCCACAGAGACCCCATGGGCAGTTGACAGATGGCAAGGCACTGCCATACACAGATGCCCACCTCTTATCTTTCACATCCTTGCCAAGACAAAACACATGAAACAGGCATGGAATCAAGCAGTTGGGTGAACAAAATCGGAGCAATGCTAAAGGATGAAAAAGCATTAAAAAGCTCTTAAACTAAAAGATGTGTGTCTAATCAGCAAAATGTCATATTGTCAGTGTGGTCGTGTCTTCTGTAGAAACAGTATTTTGACAGTATGTTATTAACATAGAGTACAGAGCAACCTTGTGAGTGTCTGATTAAATGCATGCAGAGCCATGCAAATGCATTTGATAACTTTAGTGAGTGCTATTTAATACACCAATACAAGAAATGTACTACTTGTTTATACTGTTTTATAGAGGAGAAACAAAAGCAGAAGGAAAGTTTCAGTAATTTAAAACATTAGCTTACACCAGGTATTTCTAGACAATATCCACAAATGTAAATCTTGCAAATGGGTACATACACATTGCTGAGATCCCAACTAGGAGTAGTGCAGGTGAGCAACAGTGGTTGTTGCATCATCAGCAATACTACCAGATTTGCGTTACAGTGGCAGAAAGGTGACACATACATTCTAATAATTGTTTTCTGTAGTTCCTGCACATGTAGGTGTAGAAGGCGATAGAGTTGTGGATATGCAGCGCACAATCTGTGGGTAAACACCCAAATAGATAATGCACACACAAATGTGAGTAGTATGAGCACTGAACATGCTGAACATCGAGCATCCACATTAGTTTGGCTAAAAAACTAATTTTAAAACTCTATACATACATTGCCAGTGTTGATCAGCCCAGCTCTGTCAAAAGTGTCTTTAAATATCTTCAAATCCTGCTCACCATCAAATGTCTATGCGTTTAATAGAGTATAGACATGCATGACTGCATTGGTCTAGCATGGTGGATTAGCATGTGGTTCGGATGTTGTTGACCTGGTTTAACTGGTTTTAACCAGCGCTTCAGTGTCCTGACCATACAGTGAACCTGCAGGGTGCATACCTCCCCCATGTGTTACTGTCTGTTAAGTCACATGACTAACAATAAGAAGGCGTGTGAACGTGATGTTCATGAAAATAGACTGACAAAGCAAGAACATTTCTACAGTCTTCTAATAGGTTTTTCTTTTTGTACAGAACTTAATTATGGTGGTGTGTGGCGTTTAGTTGCACATGAAAAACCAGTGGCGCACTCCCACTGCTCCATATTAAACAATACCATATTGTCTAATCCTGTTCTGTGTGATACACTACAGGTAGAAGTGCTTATTCTGCTTGTTTTTCATGCACTTTACACATGTCTTGTGTTATGTAGATTCAAGGCCAAACACCTCAACCCCAAATGGAGCTGCGGTGTGTGAAACACAGCCCTCCAGATTGGAACCCAGTTTGGGGTAAAGGTTAATGGAAACAACCTGCAAAGGGATTTACAGCGACCACATCTGCTAAGGCAACCTTGGCATCGTGACATTCTTTGTACCAAAACCATTTTTTAAAGAAACAAACCCAAAGTGGAACAAGAATAAAGTTTTATTCCCACATGGTTCAGTGTTCACCATATAAGCAGTCCCTCTATATTTGCCTGATGATTCACATTCATAGGTGAACCCGAGAAACTCAGTGTCAGGTTGAAAATTGCCTTGAGGCAGGTTAAGATGATTCTGCCAGGCTTAAGATCAGAGGAAATAGAAAAAGAAAAGAACACTAGAGAGAACAAGTCCCAGTCTAATGTGAACATGGGAAGGACAGATCAGAGCTGTCTCTCACCCTGGAGATAGCCTGAAAAAACCTTCTATTGTCAGAATCACTTAGAGGGAACATATGCACCAGTGAAGGCCATACGTTTACCCATACATGTCGTTCACTGAACTCCCAATATCCTGTTAATCCATCTCAGCATCTACATTTATCTTGCATCTCTACTGTTTCTTTGTACAACTCTTCTCTTAAAAAGTCAAGAAAGTAACATTACTTTAAACATTTATTATTAGATTTGTCTTTATCTAAATGGTGACTTGAGAGTAGGAAGGGGAGACAGACCCGTACACCTATTTTTATTTGCTTCCCCGCAGCTATATTTATAAGCTTATGAACTGCTTTCAGGCAATAAAGATTACCTCTATTTTCAGTCACTGAGTTGGGCATCCAGATATTCATTAGATTTCTAACACAGTACAGTATTTTTCTGTGTTAATTCACAAAGGAATAAATCTTGTATATACACACACAGCATTTCAGAGTTAAATTCATTGTCTCCATATCATATCCAATATGTCGTAGAAAGCCAATCTGAAAAAGCACAAGAACAAATACCATGTGCGTTTGTAAGTATATGCAGGATGTCTGATACCAATAGGCTCTGAGAGAGAGCTTGAAAAGCAGTGCTACTGAAATCACCAAAGCCCTGAACATTTGCAAACTGAAAGATTGTTCAACATGTGAACGTTGCTGGGCAACAAACACAGTTGCAACCAGGAAAAAGTATTTTGGTAAACACTACCTTTAAAACTATATAGTATTGGAACAAAATATAGTATTTTGTTCCAAGAAGAAACAGTTACCCACAAGTGACTAACATAATATGGTAGA
This sequence comes from Microctenopoma stevenorrisi, assembly GCA_032270685.1. NCBI lineage: Eukaryota > Metazoa > Chordata > Actinopteri > Anabantiformes > Anabantidae > Microctenopoma > Microctenopoma stevenorrisi. The sequence continues at coordinate 13,648,570 of JAUMTR010000014.1, read as the reverse complement.
AAACTGACAGAAAAGTAAACACAACAGAAAAACAGAGGTTTTATGTGTTGTTACGTCGAATACCACCTACCTGACACAAACTTTAACCAACAAACAGATGCAATTCACCGGCGGTGTAAAAAAGGTGAGGTTATGCTTTGCAGCTATATATCTTGAGAAGAGAAATCACTGCTGTAGTGTGTGGGCTGGCACTGTCTGTATCTCCATAACTTCACAGGGTATTAATTGTTTCAGCGCCGTCAGCAAAATGGCCTCTGCTTGTTGAACTGAATCCAGAAGTAAAGTCATCAGCCAAATTGCATGGGAGCAGATACTGAGGCTGATCATCATGGTGAATTTTAAGATGGCGTTGGAGGATGTCCGGCTACTTTTTGAAGGTGCTCTGAATGCAGGTAACCGACGCCGAGCAGATGAGTGTGTGGAGGATAAAGTACTCGGTGGGATGGTATGGCGTCACATGACTTATCAGGACTAGATGACTGGAGTTGTGAAGGGTGCAGCAGTACATTTGTGTGGCAGGCATTTGTACCGACACTGCATCAGCAACATTGCTTAGCATTCATGAATGTGATATACCATAGGACCGTCCCTCCACAATGACTCAGTAATCATTGCTTAATGGCTCTCAGCATTATGTGTCCTCATAACCCGATGATGCACTTATAAATGTATTTCTTTATGTCAGTGACTCAACACAGATAAACCAAAAGTATAAAACTCATATGTCTCTGTTAGATTTTACTACTTATTATTACTCAGAGAGAGAAACGGACCAACAAGCCTGTGGGACTTGTCATATACCACAAAGCCAGAAACCTTGATGTCATCTTTAACTTTCACTATTAACTGTTATAGGTGAAATGGGCTTTGTCACCAAAGGTGCTGTTTTTCACCTCATAACTGTGGCTAAAGTCAAGTCAGAGACTAATGGACACATGTATACCTTATCCAGCAGGCCAGCAGACTGCTGTGATGGTTTGCCCATCCTTATCTGTAAAGCAGTAGTTGATCTGGATGAGAGGCAGGAAGGAGACGTTTCTGACGAGCTTCCAGTCTAAGAACCAGGTTAGTCTCTCGGGTTCTTTTAGAAAAAGTTTTGTTGATGTTCCAGAGAACAGAAGAAAAACATTTAGTGAGAGATCTTTTAGTTTTTATGCTCTGGGCCACTGGAACTGTGTACCTGAGGAACAGAGAGCAGATGAAAGTGCTTTTAAACACATACTCAAACCCTAACTCTTTTGTTTGGCTTCAGATTGGAATATTTCATAGGAATTATTCTTTTCCCCAACCTGCTTTGTTGTATTCATGTGTTCAGATGTCTTACACTCTCTTATTGTACATTTATTTCACTTTTTTACCTGTTTTATGTCATCACATTTCATTCTTTAACAATTAACATTGTATTTTTTGCAGTGTGTGCACCACTTGCACATTGTTTTCCTTTTTTTTCTCCTTTTTTTTGCTTTCTTATTATCTTGACAATCATCTGTAAAGCACTTTGAGTTTGATTGATTGGTGATGTGAAGAGGGGCATTTGGTGATTAGCTGCGCATGCGAGCAGGAGGTGCTGCAGGGAATAAACCCCTGTGATAGATTTAAAAGCTTCTGGAAAAAGATTTTCCTATAAATGATCCTCAGCAAACCTACTCAGAATTCTAAATATCTTCTGTTTAGCAGCACTTTCTAAAAGAATACCCTTTGTTGCACATCATATCCGTGTGTGTGTGTGTGTGTGTGTGTTTCCCGTCTGCCTCTTCACTGCTTCACTCTCACATAGATGCTAAAATGCCAAAAAAAACAAAATATCTATCTCTATCAACAGATAACTTTTCTTTCATATATTCAAAATGGCATTTGTTTTACCAGATACTTACATCCATTAATAGAGTCTATGAATGCAGCTATGAGACCTGTTATATTTAAGTTGGAACGAGGCTCAGCTTAGGAACCCAGTGTAGATGCAAAGCACATTAAAAATTCAGCCTTAAATACACCCAGCTTTAAACGTCAGGGGGAGGCCCCTGTCGATTAAGTGCCACTGCATTTTCTATCAAGGTTGGCGCGGAATGTTAAGTAGAATTTGGTTTGTTGCTTCTGGCTCCATCGTAGCTCATAACCTATTTAGACAAGAACAAAGAAACCAGTCCTCAAGAAGTGGCACAAACAGCCCAGCTCATTTCAGAACCACGGACAGCGCCACGCAACAGTTCCTGTTTCACGGTTTGCTGGGTCGAGCTGGACACACCGTTACTCCGTCCTGTGTGCAATAGGCTTACAACAAAAAGCGTTTTTTAACTTCCACCGTAACCAGCAGAAGCCCAAATCCAACTCAAACCTTTGCACCAAGCCAAGTCTTCACTCTCAAACAACCCCTGGAGTTCAACATATTTGGTACGAACAAACAATTTCACATCCAGGAGATATAATAATTAACCTCATGACCTGTGAGTGAATATTCGGTGGCGATAACACCACATAATAAAACCATCGTTGTATTTTCCTCTGCGGTTAAAATGGAGGGGTCGTTTATAATACTCTGACTTTAGGATTCACTGAGAGGATTCACTGCGCGGGTGCCTTCCTTCAAATTGTGGCACCGTAACATTTAACTCCTGCTGCACCCTTGGACGAGCTCACGGGTCGCAGTCTCACCAGAAGAGGGCATTCCGATTCTGCCTGACAAAGTTGCTTTGACATGCAGACGTGATTAACAACGGCGTCACGCTGGATTCCAGAGCAAGCAACAGCGACAGCGAAGGGAACATTTGGACAGAAAGGCGGATATCTGGATGTGCGACTCCTCCGCGAGACACGTCGACAGCGTTTCACGGAGACTTGTGGATAACCTGCCGCTACTTTCCTCTGTGCGCCGCGCACGGAGCAGACTGAGCAGCCTGCGTGACGGAGACGCCGTGGTTTACTTGAGGGAGTAATCCTGGGGCTGCTTGACTCGTTTGGAAAATACCATCCCGTTTCTTTTAGGTGTATTTCTTGTGTCGTGCCAACCTATTTTTGAAGTTTGGTGTTGTGAATTTCGCGGAATCGCTGTGCGCATGTGAGACTGACATGAATTACTTGGATGTGGCTCCGTTATTGCCCGCGCCTACTGCGGTACTCTTTTTGGCTGTAACTTGAAATAAAAAAAAAACACAGAGCTGTCCTTTAAGAAGACATGGAGAAGGAGTTCTGAACGCGGATTTTCCCTTTTAAATCTGGAGTTGGAAGTAAATGACATTCGCCCCGGTTCACTTGTACGGGTACAGATGCAGAACTAAACCGGATAGCACAACCCAGTCCGGGAGACTAAAGGGCAGGTGCGCTTTGGAGTCGACTGCTGCGCGGAGAGACCGGGCTAGAGGATTAGGACGGTACCTGTCTGTGGAGAGCGCGTCATGCGGACTCGGATGTCGCGCACCAGAAGCCATTAAAACCTGTAGGCTGGAGCTGACAGACAAGCGGATATGGGTAAGTTCTGTTTCTGTTACCATTTTCTAGCGTGGGTTGATGCAACATATCCAGCTCTCCTTATTCCTCATCGCATCCCACAGGATGCTTTGACTTTGCCGTTATAATCTGCTCTGAATCAGAGGTTTGCACCAACAGTGGTCGTCTTTTTCAACGCACTCAGTGATAATCTATGAAAGGCTTTAATGTATTTCTGTAAGTGATTGGAGAAGCTTGAGGAATGTGGCTAAAACCTGGGCTGTAGCCTGTTAGTCGCAGAGCTGCAATGTGTTTCCTCCATTTCCAGGCTTGGCTTATTGGACATTAAGGACACTTATTTACTATGTTTAAATATTTTTTGTAACACTGTGCGCTTAAAGACTTGGTCCAAAAATGGTGAGCAGATAAGACTGTTGGTCTAAGTGAAGACCATCCATTTATTGGACTAGTTAGAGTGGCTGGCTCATTGACATGGACTAGAATGCTAATCATGGTAAATGCTGGAAGCCAGTCAACTTTATAAAGCGTGGTCCTGCACAATCATTGACTGTCTTTAATCTACGGAGCCTATTGTCCGGCTCCCAAAAAAACTATTGAGGGTTAAGGACAACAGTCGCGCAGATTTTCCCCTGCAGAGTGATTCTTATTCAAGAAAGCCATCGAATTTTGCACCTGCTGTCAATAGGGACTCTCCAAACCCATCACAAAGCTGCGCGTCCGAGCATCGCTTTGAATGTGTGTGTGTGTGTGTGTGTGTGTGTGTGTGTGTCGTCAGTAACGCATGATCACGTTTCTGTGCCAGCGCGCGTTCACGTGCCTTTCTCGCCTTATTATCATGTTCTCCATCATGAGATCTCATCAGTTTGCCCCGCTCTGTCCCTTTACGCGTGCGCACAGTGAGGCTCACAACCCACCCTCCACCTTCTTGGCCCCTGTTTCACTCTGTCCCTCTCTTGATATGCATCTGATTAACGTTTGTGTATGATTTCAACCCCATTCCCCCATAAACTCAAATGTATTGGAACCTTTTTGCATTCCCTTGGTCTGAAATAAGTGTCTGAGGTAGCCTAATCTCTCCAGCTATTCCTAACTAGCATACAGATGGTCAAGTTCACTAGGGGTGCTGTGCCATTAATTGTGTGGCCACATGATATATATCGACCCACAGTGGGTTACTGCAACACATCAATATAAGCTACAACAGCCCGCAAAGCCATACAGTACATGCTGTAGGAGCTCAGATGCAATTTATGTGTACTGCAAAGCAACCGTATATGGTTAATCATCTGGTTTACGAGCCTGTTTCTTAATTTAATATCAGGGCATGTCAGAAAAGCCTGCATTCTTGTGGTGCAGTCATTTTCCCTCAGACTCACGTTCGGCTGCACACTTGTGTCCAGGTGCACAAAGCATCCCAAAATGACAACAATATACCTTCATGCTGTTGCCCACAATTATTTGATGATTACATGGCACTGTAGTCTCAGTTATCCACCAGTGTAGCTGACTGTGATGCTCTTCATTAACAGCATGCAATACACTTATGTTTCATGGACCGTGACATTAGAGATCTGCTTTGCAGAAAAAAAAAACAATGGAGACTGTAGAAATCCACAGCCATGGATTCAGTTGCGACCCGAATGACATTTCTTACACTTTTCTCACATTTTAAAAACACATTATGCTGTAAAAAAAACATGACCACCTGTTCAATAAGACAGAAAAGACATTCTATATATGTTATGTTGCTGGGTTAAAATTAAAACCAGTCTGATACTAGTCACACTTCCATGGTCCCTGTGTGAGTGCAGAGTAGCACAATATAGACAACAGATGACCTTCTGCTGCCTCTACAGCATCCAACAAGCAGCATTCTTGAAATGTCAGGTGAAGCGGATAATGAGAAGGGATCAAGAGGCCCTTTGTGGGCAATATCTGGGCATTTGTTATTTGCATTTGCTTATTTTGAAAGTAAAAAAAATCAATGGCTTGTGAAGCACTTGGGATCCAGCTCCATTATCTACAGTATGCCTGCTTATCCATTCTAGGTTTGCAGAGGCTCAATGCACTGATCTGCAAACTGAGGACAAACTGGAAAGGTGAGCTCATTGTCGCTCAGTCTGACAGGTTAAGAGGATGGCCCTGATGTACAAACTTCAACAGAAATAAGGTGTTACTGGTGGTAGAGTGACAGTATTGGTTGTACATACAATATGTGTGATGACACTAACTGATACCTTTACTTAGCCTCAACTATTGTCTATTAAAACTAATTCTAACCATTACCCTTGGTAGCAACATTTAAAGATGAAGTTCCATCCAGGTTTAACACTGGATCTACCAAGATGATCATTTTGAGTTTAGATTTTTTGAAATGTAATAACTTTGTTAAAATGATACCTACATAAATATAGGATCCTGACTTTTCCTAAATATGTGTATATTTTATTCTTACACCAAACTTCTATCAAAATTACAAAACATAAAAGAGTTTTAAGTATTTCTACCTAAAATGGCCAGGCTGGTCATTTTCGCTCTATTTATTAAATGTGAATCATTACAGTGTCTCCTACATTTTACGGTTGTCGGAGGTGGACTGTTACCCACTTGTTTGTTCACACTACAGCTAGTCTAAAATATAGTTTTATTTTTGAGCTAAATCAAAGAAGGATTAAAGTCTGTGTTCACTACGCAGGCGCTGAAAGTAACGATGCGACAGTAAGAGTATCTGTGAGGAAAACGTCTGCGTTTCTAGCTCTGTTCATCTGTACGTCTGGTGTTAGAAGTGGCCTAAAGGCGACACAGAGGCTGTTAGAGGTTACAAAAGAAGCAGGTAGAATCAGGAGTAGATGTGTTGGATCAGATGGTGAGGAAATACTCTGTCACCGACACGTTGACGACGAGTGGCTGTGTTTTATAATATTCTCATCAAAGCTGTATGTACGCTGGACTGCACCAGTGACAGGATGTTACGAAGAAACTTCATAATGCGAATCACAAATGAACTTTAGCCCGAACACATGAGAGGCCAAGGCAGTTAGCTGATAGATCCTCACGCATCAGGGACTGCGCGATAAATTGTTCACTTATAGAGAACACTTGATGATTGTACAGCGTATTTTCAGTAAACATTAAAAATATTACACTTTTTCTAAATAAATAAACATTGTATTTAATACACCAGTTCGTTTTCTTACAGTTTATCGGATTTTCATGTTTAAAAAAAGTAAGGCGATACTGTAAGTCTTAGCCATATGAGACAATAATACCGGTTCAATGGTTCGATGGTCAGTTAGATGTTACTCCTTACACGTTTTATTATTAATATTATTACTTTTTCAAAAATATAGATCAATTTATGCACAATTTTATAATGATTAGTGAAATTACATGCAGATAATACATAGCGGTCAAAATGGCTGCCTACAGCCGTTCTAGTAGTTAAGGAATTCTGGGAGTTCGAGTGTTAAACTAAGAATTAATTAGCGATATTCCATTTAGAAACAATGGTAAACAGGAGAAAGCCATTCTTTGTTACTGTTTGTTAACCAGCACATTCAACAGATGGTCTCCAGATAGCTTTATATTTGCAGTGATGTCAGTTTCATAGATTTGGCAGAATGAGATGTGTGTTTTGTTGATACAGCAGTCATACTGAGAAAGCACTGTCATGAACTCAGGGCACAATTTACATTTGACCAATGGTGGACGAGCTTTTCTGTATTTTACTAAATCAACGAACTATGAATATACAACTTGTATATTTGGCTACTATGTTTTCTAATCACTATAACATGTGTGTAACTTGGCATGCCTTGCTATCATCTCAAAATAATTGGAGACTAATACGATGGTTTAGGCTAGCCTGGAGATGTTCCTTCTTATGGCTTAGGCTGCTGTCCAGAGCTACTCTATGTAGAGTCATAGCTGAGGTTGGTAGCAGTTTTGTCAATGACAAGCAGCAAATAGCAATGAGCCACTTGTGTGCACTCAAAGTGCACCAGTTAGCGAGTCCATTTGCCAAGTTATTAAGCTACATTTGGTTTTATTTTAGGTCAGCAGTAAAGTGCACTTACTCTCCCCATGTGTTAGGGTTGAGAGGCAGAAATAGCTATCTTCTTGTGCTGAGGACAGCAGGACTGTCTGCTACATATCTAAGCATTACGTGCATGCCTACAGACAAACTCTAGTTTATCCATCCATATCAGATTCAAACACACAATGTCAGGTGGCAGAAATATGAAAGACCCATGACAAACAACAAATAAAAACTTAAGTCTTAAAAGTTGTGTCTGAATGTAAAGACGCAAGAAACAAAGATAGTTATGAAGTGAAGGTCGAATTCCTCAAGGGAAGTGAAATGTTTTACACTTGTATAATATTTGGTGACAAAAACATCCCAATGTCCGCATGGAGGACGTATCTACATGTAAGTGGCATTAGTTGGGGGAGGCGGAATTGTTGACCTCAGTATATTTACAGCAACAGAGCAGTTCTGGTAAGCAGTACACCAGGTACAAGGTAATAGAGAAACTAACCCCTTGAGTGGCACCTCAGAGAGTGACTTGTGCTCCTTTGTGAATAAGATTAGAGGAGTGGTGGGGAAGGATATGGCTTACAGAGGCATTAGTGCACAGAGCTCTCATTAAACCACATACAGTGTCAGTGAGGGGAAAGAGGTGTCTTGTGAGGCAGGCTCAATCTGAAAGAGATGGCAGAGTCACTTCTAATAAAGCAGGCTTATTATGCACATGGGAAATTAAAGCAACAGGGGGTTGTTTCTACATCCTTCCGAGATATGAGTCAAACACAAATTTTAGAAAACATGTATTAATGTTTAACGGCCCACACATTGTTCCACAGTCAAACATGCTGTCTTTTAAAACTGCTTTCACGGCACAGAAAACACTGCTCTATAGTATATGAGTTTCTTCCACTGTCTCTGCATTATTTTTTATTAAGCCTTTGAGGCACAGAGTTGTTGGCAAATTTGTTAAAAGTTATAAGTTACATTCAGAAATCCAAGAAAAATAAATTGGCTACAGCTAAATACTGACAGAATATTTTTTCTCTGCAGTATTTATGTGCTTGCATGACAATTGTGAGATCCAAAATGCAGAAGCATGATTGATGTATCTGCTGGTATAATCAATAGCGAGCACAATTGTGTGTACAATTCTATGGTTCTCTGTAAGGAATGATAAAAGATTCCTCTGAAAACAAATAGTGAGTCTCTCTCTCTCTCTCTCCATCACACTTTTACGCACACACAAATGCACACATACAACATCCATATGGGATCGGCAGATGCTTGGCAAGATGCGAAATGCCTATGTTAGATAGCGTATGCTGTATGACGCGTCTCAGGCACTCTATGTCGGGGAATTATTTCTGACAAATCCTGCATAGATTAAATACTGGAAAATTAAAATCATGCTCATTGCCTCGACTGTGCCAAAAGTACCTCCGAAGTTAGCGGATTCTGTGTTGACTCGTCAGTTTAATATGTCAGTGTTCAACATATTTATTTTAACAAATATGGTGAGTATGGTACCTGCTAACACATTATACATTTTGTGAGCCAGATGATGTGTGAACTACTTTGAGCCTGACTTATTAATCCTATCACACTGCGAAAATGGTAATAAACTCCATACTGGATGATATTGCCTTGAGAAACACACATAAGTAGTGAATTCTCCCATATGAGTTCTTCAAGGGAAAATCAATATCTCTTAATGACAGATCATTAGTGGCTCTGTAAAGGGGAACGATTTTAATGGAAACAACTCTGTCTCACCTCAGAACAAGGAGCAATAATCAGGACTGACTACTATTCTCTTTAAAATCGTATTAGGAACAGAGCAAGCACCCCTAGAAGATGAAGACGTTTGCGTCATAGATCTGTCATCAACAAATATGTCTATTCGCCAGAGACATATTTAGCATTATTTTAGTTGTTTTCTGCAGCAGGGTGAGTTGTGTGAATTCATAGGGTTTAAACTATTTTGTGATGTGATTCATTCATGATTCATGCCGAACCTGTTCTGCTCTGCTGTGCCTAGACTTGAACTGGCTGGAGTCTAAATTAAAGTGCCTCTGGGACTGTAACATCAGCTCTTGAATGTTAATTTTCTTTGGACCGACTTCCGTTAATCAATTATCTGCTTCTGCTATTGGTACAATGATGACTTCTGGGATGACTGAATACAAATACAGATAAAGATATGGTTGAGTAAATTGCAAGTTGCTTTGCGTCTACATTTGTTGTCAATATGTATTCACTGTATATGTGCAGCTGAAATGACTTGAATCCCAACAGCTATGATCATGTTACTTTTACTCAGGTTACTTTCCATCTGTCTACACTATGCTCTTGAAATTAAATGATTATATTGATCACATTAAAGTAATCAGAAATATTCATTATTAGGCCAAGTTGATGACAAGAATGCAGCAGTGGTGGAACCGTGTAAGAATTATTAATTGTCCCTAAATAAACAGTTTTAAGTTCTGGTAGAGTCACATCATTGCCACAAGCTGTGTTTTAGATTATTTTAGTCTTTAATACTATAGTAAAAGTTCAAGTTCATGAGATGTCTATGACAAATTAATATGATAATGTATTAGCAGACATAAGAACTTTAGACTTTTTTATCCAAAGCAACAAATCTAAGTCAGGGAGGAGACATTTAAAGTGCCATGAAAATAAATGTTTGTTTTTCTAATTGGCTATTACTCATTGCCTTTGTGGTTTAGTTGGATTTGGCAAAAAGACTGGTCAAAAACTGGTCAAGGTGAGGGCAAGAATCAGCCAGTCACAGACAGAGTAGTGCGGTCCTTCCAATGAACATCTGTGTGATCTGTGAAATCTGTGTGATATGTAAATCTGTGTGATATGACGTGTGCTAAATAGTGGAAGGTTGACACAGAAATCCAGGCATTAAAAAAAGTGAAAATTAAAAGATCAAACTAATTTATGTATCTGCAGCAAATAAGTCCACTGATGTGTCTTGACAGTGCTCAGCTTTTTATTATTTATTTAATTATTGTATGTACCCTGGTGAGAATCAGAATTAATGAGGGAGATTGTAGGCATGGATTGGGGTGCCCAGGTAGAATGGTGCTGTTTAACTTCTTAGGTGAGTGTCAGAGCTTTGACTCTGATGTGGGCAGCCACGGGAAGTCAGTGCAAATGTAACAACTGTGGTGTAACATGTCCCTTTAGTCTGATTAAAAATTATATGTACTGCTAAATTGGGGACCATTGTAGCCCAGAGAAAAATGCCATAGATATGGTTAAGGTGGATGACTGCGAGATCCAAGTATTAAGAATGGATGTGACAACTCTGAGGTGCAAAAATGGAAATGAAATAAAAAATTAGTGAATGTTATTGAATTCCATTATAAAGGTTATGGTAGAGAAAACCTAACTGTTGCAACAGTAGGTTTCTGACCTCTGTCATAGAAGGTCTAAGTAAAAAAAATGGGCTAAGGGATGAATATGAGCCAGTTTTGAAATTGTTACATTTCCATTATAATTCTAAATTTAGAAAAGTCTAATTTCTGTCACTGTCTGACAGGTGTTAATATCTTGTTCATGCACAGACAAATCAACCCTTATCTTGATTAAAAGCTAATAGGAGTGCAGTTTTTACCAGCACTGTATTGTTGCATTATATTAAAGGAAACTTTAACCTTTTAAAAGAAGCACAGATACTTGATTCTTGCCTCAGGAAACCTTTACAGAAGCTGCCAAGATCACTAGGCTTCATCTTTTCCTGGGCGATATGTCAAGTCTGGTTTCTGCATGAATATTCTATTACTATTTTATGTTAAAAACATGGCACATGGGTTGTTGGAAACCAAATTTGTTAGTACAGAACACTAAGAAAAATAAGCCACTGTATGATATTGTTTATCACAGGAGAAATACAAGTTGAAGTTTTGAAGTTTGTAACAACTGAATTGCCTAACATTTTCCCCCATTGTCTTTCCCCTCCATTTTTCCTTTTTCACAGGCTCTGCTCTGCGGCGTCGCTGGCTAGTGGTCCAACTCCTGATGCAGGTGTGGCTGGCGGCAAATCCATCACTGAGTGAGCGCCCATGCCCCAAAAGCTGTCGTTGTGATGGCAAAATAGTCTACTGTGAGTCAAGCGCCTTTCGTGATGTACCCAAGAACCTTTCGGGAGGCTGTGAAGGTCTTTCTTTACGCTACAACAGCCTCGCCAGTCTTCGCGCAGGACAGTTTGTAGGCCTCAACCATCTCATCTGGCTCTACCTGGACCACAATTACATCGCCTCTGTGGATGGAATGGCCTTCCAAGGGGTCAGAAGGCTCAAAGAGCTGATTCTGAGCTCCAATAAGATAACATCACTCCACAACACTACATTCCACCCTGTCCCTAATTTGCGCAATCTGGACTTGTCATACAACAAATTGCAAGCCCTACAGCCTGGGCAGTTTCAGGGCCTACGGAAACTTCTTAGTCTGCACATACGCTCAAACTCGCTAAAAAACATCCCAATGCGTCTCTTTCAAGACTGCAGAAATCTTGAGTTCTTGGATCTGGGTTACAACCGCTTACGTAGTATTACTCGAAATGCCTTTTCAGGTCTGGTTAAGCTCACTGAGCTGCATCTTGAACATAATCAATTCTCAAAGATAAATTTCTCTCACTTTCCCCGTCTCTACAATCTGCGGGCACTTTACCTGCAGTGGAATCGCATTCGCTCAATGAGCCAGGGCTTGACCTGGACCTGGGCCTCCATCCAGAAACTGGATCTGTCCGGGAATGATCTGACGGAAATAGATGCTGTAGTTTACCAATGCCTACCAAACCTGCAGACCCTTAACCTGGACTCAAACAAGCTGACAAATGTCTCACAGGAAGTGGTTAATGCCTGGATCTCTTTGACTACCATTAGCTTAGCGGGGAATGTTTGGGACTGTAGCCCTGCCATCTGTCCTCTAGTCGCCTGGCTGAGAAATTTCAGAGGGGCAAAGGAGACCACGATGATCTGTGCATCTCCCAAGAAGGCTCAGGGTGAAAAAGTGATGGATGCTGTCGAAGCTTTTGGTGTTTGTCAGTCAAACCCAGTAACAATGCTCACTGTGAGTATTCCTCCAGTTCCATCCAGTGTCCCTGTGCAGACTGAGCGACAACCAGCAATTCTGTTTTTCCCTACTGTTTCTGGAAAGAAAAGAGAAGGAGTTGTTAAAGGCCCCACATCGGCAGAGGTTACCCCACCTATCGCACTTCCACCTGAGCAAGACCTGGAACCCGTGTCTTTCCATAAGATTGTAGCTGGAAGTGTTGCCCTTTTTCTATCTGTTGCAATGATCTTGTTGGTAATCTATGTGTCTTGGAAGCGCTATCCTAGCAGTGTCAAGCAGCTGCAGGAGCACTCGGCAGCAGCCCGCAAACGTCGCAAGAAAGCAAGAGAGACAGAGCGCACCCTGAGCTCTCCGCTGCAGGAGTACTATGTGGACTACAAGCCCAACAATTCTGAGGCCGTGGATGTGCTTGTCAATGGGACCGGGCCCTGCACCTATACCATCTCAGGCTCCCGAGAATGCGAGGTATGACCCACACCACCGCTACTTCTCCTAAACAAAACTCTGTCCACAGCGAGGCAACCAGAGGTAATTACTTACACTGCTTTGATAGATAAGTCTGCTACTTGGTTACTTAGCCTCACAGAGCAGGCTAGGTAAATACTGTGCACACATGGAATATTACTGAGTGAAGAAGAGCTGGCTTTAGGTCACTTTGTGTATAACAAAATTTTACTTGCTTTCAGATGGGTGTATTTTCACTTAAAATCGAATCTCTGAAGAGTTACAAATGTTTATTTTGCTGCAGAACTGTATAGAAATGCAGATAAAGGAGACTGATTACTTTTCCTATTCTGTGTAATCTAGAGCTTAAGCTATGCTGTTTGTGATCAGATATTTGTGCTTGTATAGGTAGTTGTTTGCTTTTATTGCGTGCATAATCTTTCTAGCAAGCGTTGTGTTTTGTGTGTTTGCTATACTACTATTCAGTTTTTGATGAGCACTGTTGTGTGGGGAGAATAGCTGAATGGTTGGAAGATTTGCTTGTGGACACTCAGTGTGAATGCTAATAGAATAGAGCTTCCTATGAGTTGATAAATTCACACTTTTATTGACATAGCTTTGACTCAAGGTAGCTGTTGAAAAAGCTGATTCCACCAAAGCCCTCACTTCCAGAATTCTTTCCTTACTTTTCTCACTCATGTGTTGAAATAACCAGTGTGTACTAACTGGCCTTACTGACTGTAGTCACACAAAAAACCCCAAATGCGTACTACTGGTCATCAACACTTAACCAGACAGAATAAAATGTATATTGTGATATGCACCCACACACAGAAATGAAATACACACAGCCACGTCAATTTTTTTATATTATATCATAAGTATTATCAGTCGCTGTTAAACACCTATTCTACTGCAGTTTCCACGAGTTTGCCAACTACAGCTAAACAAGTAGTATTGTGTATTTCTTATCACTCATTACCTGTCCATTTGAAAAGGACCAGTGATGGGCTAAACCCATCTGGATGACCAGGTAGCCAATTTTCTGAAACTGTAGCCCAATAAGCTCAGGTTGATGATACTAACTTGGTAAAGCCCAAAAAACTGCCACTTTATGTTGATTCTTTGCTTTCAATACATATAGGCGTGAAGCTCAGTGCTGCTTTATGTGTTTTTTTTATTGTTCACAAAACCGAAACAACCTGTTTAAAGTTACACTTAATATTTTTGCCTAGAATCTACTTGGTTTCAGACGCATTGTATTCACAGAAGCTTCAGCTTCAAAATGTATTTATCTAGGGATTGTTGCTTGCTTTTACTTGGGCTTACATTGTTAAACCAATACTAATATATTAGACACACAATACAAAGCAATTGCACTTTGGATAGGGAGGAAATAAGAGCCTTCCAGCACGTCATATTACTCTGGAAACTTTGCTTTTTGTCATTCTCAGTGCTTATGTCAGTCCTGATGCACATTGGCAGTTGGATCAGACTATTCTCAGAGTGCTACTCTGTCGTTTAGGCAGGCCCTATAAGTGATGTTGCCTCTGAAGGTTGACCTCCACATTTACTTTAAGGAATCACATGAAATACTGCACAGTTTCCCGTCAGTGTAAACTGAAAATATTAACTTACTGTTTACCACTGAAATCATTGCCTCTCTCATAGGGCTTTTATCTTGACTTGCCTGAACTTGGCAGTCAAGTCTTTTATTGCATGAGTCAAATAAAGCAGGAATTAACACATAATATTAAATAACACAGTGAAACAACATAAAAAGTAGTGGACATTTAATGAACAAGCATCTCAAAAGCAGGTTCGTAATACGCTGTAAATAGCAAAAAAAAATACAGTGACCAATATCCATCATTTCTATAAAATAAAAGATGTTTGAGAAACTTCTTTTATTATTACTTTTTATGAAGAAACTATGAATTGGCATGAAGGCCCATTAAGTTGAGTAGGAAGACTTTACTGGATCAAGTTAGAGTTCGAGGCCTGGTTAAGAATAATAATACACAATTGTTTGTGCCATGTCTCCTCCAACCACAGGGACACTGTAACTGTCTCCCTCATTGTCTCATGTACGCTTTTATCCCATTGTTTAACACGTTGCCAAAATGAAGTCAAATGTAACTGTAATGATGCAGTGCACAACTGCACTTAAGTCCAAATCATGCTATGAATACTGTGTCTTCTATTCTTTTGCAAGGTCATTTTTTCTTTTGTATAAGGCTTACTCTGCCCCTCCCTTACTGGCTTCTTCAATCTCCTAATTAATTAAGAACATCTGTAGAGGATACAAAAGTATTACATTTTGGCCTTAGGTTTCTTGGAGCACAACCTGTAAAGCTATGAGGCATATTGCCTGAAAACTGGCCCAGCACTTTGTCACATTAACAGCTTTGTTTCCACAAGTTTCATTTTCTTTTCAAAATCATCCACTCTCCTCCACTTTACTTCCTGTGATATCTTTGAAAATGAATACTCTCCAGCCTTAGCTATCCCCCTGTCTCATCTTAAAACATTGTGGAGGCTAGACAGCAACAATCAGTCAGAAGTCCACAAAGTCTTGAGTTCATCTCAGAATGGGCTCCGATCTTGTTTCTACATTTTGTTGCTCTCGCATAGACATAAATCACTTGGCAGAATGTGTCAGCACCTGCTGCACCCTCCTCACCTCACAGTCTTGCTGCCTCTCCGCGGGCTTGAGGCCATAGCAGTCTGTTCATCTCTCCTGAGTGGGAACTTGCTTATTCCTCCTGCATCACTTGTACCAACTCTCTCATTTTGACCCTGTGTCATCGCTGTTACTCAACCTCTTCATGTGATTGTTCTTCATCAGCAGCAGGTTCACTTCACTTCACAGTGTTTTCATTTTCCTATGTCACCTCAACGAAGAGATTTCTGTTTTCCTTTGAAGTACTCATAATACGCACCTGATCTTGACTCTGTTTCACTCTCTGTAACCTTTTCATGTATAAAAACAAAATTTTGCTTCGTTGTTTTTGCTAACACTCCCATGTTCACTACATCACTTGACAGGATATCATTTTTCCACGACTGTCTTCTCCTTTCCATGCATCTACAAACTCTGTCATCATCTTTTAAACTCAACACTTACACAGACTTACATCTAGATGTGCTCATTTCTTTCTGCCATGAGCATATATGGTCTGAACCCAAGTGAACTAAGCAGACATCGCTCTTTGCGGCTGACACAAAGTGGCTCAGATCGTCCCTGATAAGGATTTTGATGATATGCCAGGCCTTCTCTGCCAGTAGCAATGCCCATAATTCATTCACTACCATCTCGTCCTATAGTCTATTATCTGCCTGTACTTAGGAAGTCTTGAAACTCATTTCTGCCAGCAGGACAATAAAATGTCCTCTTAACTCCACCTCCTCAGCCCTTGTTCTGGTATGCCTGCTGACATTTCCTTTCACCTGGATACACTCTGCACTCTGTCTTTTGAATTTATCATCTGTTATGTTCTTTACTAAAACAGGATTGCACCTAGTGCTCTTAAATGTTTTAGCCCCTTGCCAACTTTCTGAATAGAGCATTTTACAGTGAAGCAACTTGTTTCTATATAAACAGTTACTGTTGTGTAAAAACTACCACAACTATCAGATACTGACTTGCAATGGTAGATCAGCAAATGTTCTGAAGTGCTCTTTGCAACATTTACTGCCCTGAGGCCTTGACCTTGCTTGAATTCACTCTTACAGGGATGTAACACGAAAAGCCAATGGAGACACGTATCTGTTGTGCTACTAGTTGATTTCCTAATTTCCTGGCTGACAGAAAATCTAAGTCATATATAAAGCAAACAAGGAAAATCTATCTTCTCTGTTTTACATTAATTTATTTAATTAATTAAATGCAAATGTAAAATCTATGTGTTTTAAACTATTAGATATGATTTGCAATTTAAAGATAATATGTATCTGTGATGTGCAGTGTTTGACATTTCTAGTCAAAAAGATTCATGAATAAAAGATGTGCATGATGAAAATGAAGTTGTAGCAGTCTCAAAATGACGTGTGATAATCTGCATGCAGACAGAGCAGATTTCAAAATAGTTTTCTTCCGAGGCAATCCTGGCCTGTTTAACTCTATCTATGCAGTTGTGTGATACATTAAAACATTGTATGATGTTTGTTCTATTACTCTAATGCTGACGTTACTGTTACTATACATTATCCCAAAAAATACCCATTTTGTAAATTGTCAACATTCAAAAGTAAAAATATATTGTTACCAATTCGTTGTGCACCATTGTACACAATGAATTGTTCCTTAACACATGAGGCCTGTGTCTCTGCTTTCCCCTCCCTCTGTCTACAGTCCAAGATCATAGTGTCAGATTGTTAATTGCTCAGAAAAAAAATCAACACAAACACTGGGAGGCTAGCCAAGGGCAAGTAAGCTATCTGTAATTCAGTGGGGAGGCTGAACTTCTCAATGCTAGTGTCTTCACTTGACAATTAGCCATGTGGGAGACTTCAAACATGTACTGCGCATGAGAGAACATTTCTCTCATCCGCTAATCCTGTCTGCTTCACACTCTGGGTCCATGCCACTGCTTTCTGCACTGCCAACGTGATCCATGCTTAATGAGGGTGTTAGATCACCAATATAGCAATTACATTACCTGAAAAAGAGGCAAGACTCGTTTCCTTTCCTCCCTGTTTTTACAATGCAGCCCAAATGTTAAGCTTCTTGATGCACTGCCTCTGTTTTTTATTCTCTCCAGCAAAACTCATCTTAAAATCTTTTACAATTTCATTTGATACACTTGCTTTTTACCCCTTTGCTCTGTAATCATCACCATTTTTCCCTGTGCACATTCAGAGTCATTTTTTTTCAAAGTTGTAGATCATTTGTTTAACATTCATCAATTTGCTTCACTCCTCCCTACCTATAAAAGTACTGCTCTGCAAAGCATAGTTTTTGTGCTAGGATCAGAAAGAAATATCATGGATCCAAGTCAGCAAAGCACACATTTATTTCCATGGTCATTTTCAGTAAGGCTGAAAAACCCTTGTCCTTAAATTACACGATTCAAATCAAAGTAAATATGAGGGAAGATGAAGATGAGTCATTTGTGAATCTGCCTTTAAACACACTAAGTAAACTACTTGCAGCAGTACATCTATTCAAGTAACAGGCAACCATGCCATCCATGTGATAGGCATTTTTAATCACTTATTTTATCCAAGGAACACTCACTGTTGAATGAAGTACTTCTGCTGAAGTTATGCAGACTTGTTCACTCTTACCAGAAAACGATGTGCTATTTAATGAACTGACAATGAGTCAAGTATAATTAGCCTGTCATCCTTGCATAACACCGCTGTCAGATGAAAATATTTTAGCTTTCGAAAGTCAATTTTATATCTCCATTTAATAGGTTTCATGGGGCCAAGTGTCAAGAAACGTACGTAGAATTAACAACTGCTTCTTTCAATGAACAGAACTCGCAATTCATTACTTCTAGGAAAAGTTTTTGTCCGATTCTATTGCTTGTCCTAATTAACTAACTCCTGTAATTAAGAGGAGTACTCTCCAAAAAGAAAGGGTAGATGTCTCGTCTTTTCAGTTCTCTGTGGGAGGACAGAGTATTAACAGTAAAAAAAAGAAGAAAATCTTATCAAGATGTCTGTAGCTAGAGCTTGTGACCTCTTTTAGTTCTAACGACAAACAAAGTACATGATCTTTCTACTGGCATTCATCTCTCCTGCAATATTGCCTTTATATGTACTTACGACATTTTCACAAATAGGAACATGTTTGTGTGGCAGAATTGAAGTTTTTCTTACTTTCCAGAAGTCCAGGAAAAAACACAGTGAGCATCTCTACTGTCTCGTAGCTTTGGTTGATTCACAGTTCCCTGAATCTCCTGCTAGATTCCTTGTACTGAGCAAACATACACTTTTATTACCTATACAACAAAACCGCTCCCAAAATTGGATGTGATGTAGGTAATAACATACTGACTGGGACAATCACAAACTGTAAAGATCATATGACAGCGAGGATGTAGTTTGTCAGGTTTATTAGACAAAAAAGGTCATAGCACATCTTTAAATAATGACTTCTCCATAAGCAAACAAAATGCATTTTACTGGGTGTGACCAGAAAAATTCAAGGTCAGTTACCCAGATCAAAGAGCACATTGAATATGAATGAGCTCACTGGCTTAATGTAAATACAATTCTGTTGTTTCTTGCGTAAATTCTAAATCCATTATGTAATTGTATTAAGTCAGAGCAAATATTACTTCCATTCCCTGGCCTGAGGAGACATTTGTGTTTTTATTGGTTCTGACAGCTTTAGGTCAGTGGATTCAACATGCAGAAAAGATGGCACAAAGGGTTGGAGTGCAATACGACAGGTAGGGAAGTGACTCTGGCAGAGAGGAGCGTTCAGTAGGATGGAGCAGCTGATAGGCAGACAGGGGAACCAGTTAGGAATCTAGAGAAATCAGGCAGTCTTTGGGGCTCAGCAGCTAGATTGGCAGGCTTCTGTCCACAAAGACACACAGAGCTTTGTCAACGGACAGCTGTCCATTCTCTGGTCGGCCACGGCTCAAAGCTTTTTTGAAGTATGATAATACCACGGTCCAGCAGAATGGCATGTTTTCCTCAGTGGTCAGATCAAAACTGCTATGCATCAAAGATGGTGTGCGTGTCAGAATTAAAGGGCAAATCTGTGTTATTTTCCTTTGGTTAATTAGGTGAATGGGATTAAACAATTACAGCAACCTTTTCATTTGTGTGTTGGTTGCTAGGTCTAGAGCAAAAACAAACACACTTTAGACTTGTTCTTGAAGTAAGTCAAGTTTTTTATATATCAACATTTATACATTCAGCCGACGCTACTGTATGTCTATATGAAAACGTTCCTCCACATCTCTACATGTGCTTAATGTTATGCCATAAATCTTACAGAATTCAGATGCACACACTGCTAGCAGTTTAGTCTAGAGTCCTTAAAACAATAATATACCTTTCTTTTTGTTTCTTTGTTTCAGATACAGTCCAAACAGATCCTATCACACTGTATACATATTGATACCAAGTGCGTTAGCGATGCCAGCGTTGATGATAACTTCTACACGCAACAGCAGTCTAACGAGACTCATAGCACAGTAGCAAAAGCGATCAGACATCAAATTTCCGATGGTGCTGTGATGAGTTGCCAGTCTTTTATGCTGTATATATAAAGAACTCACATGACGGGATGTGGGTGAGTGAAATATATTGATGTTGAAAATCTAATGAAATTCTAATTCCTCATGCCTTTCAAGTTTGATCCTTGTGTAGGTGTTAGAGCAGCCAAGCTGCATGTGCTGCATCTACTCATGCCGGCATACAAAGTAGCCTTCATCTCTACTGCTAACTTCTCCATGTTCCGTACCATTTGGTTTAAACCCCTTAACTCTCCTGTGTAAAGAAGATATTCTTTTTATTTAATTAATAAAAAAAACTTCCCACTCAGTGGCCTCAGCCTGATGCAGGTATTCTTCCACTACAGGAAAATCTACACCTCTTATGATTGATGACTTCTGTTCTCCCACAGCATGGCTTTAATAGCCCAGTGCGACATGTCCAAGCTGCACTAACATGGTATTTCTTGAAGTATGTCCCAATCCCGTTGCACACTTTTTTCACGCGTGGTGCAGAAACCACAGAAACATCTCAAAACCTTTGTAGAAAGGGTAAGATAAGGGTACGGAAGAGGTTACAGTATTATTGCTCTCCAATGCCCTTACCACCTCACACACTCCATCTAACAAATGTTATACATTTTAGGTCATCTTTCACAGTAAAATATAATGGTCCCTCTTATCGATTGGACTAGCAAGGTAATAAAAGCTGTGTATTGACAAAACTGACAATGGATACGTTGGGGATTGATTGTGCCATGAAGCCATTGAGGCTACTTAGGAACCAAGACCATTCCCTGTATTCATCGACTGTCTCTTAAAACAAAAAAGACGATCAAAAATAATTGATGATAATAAAATGATTACATAGTACAACAATAGCACCTGTCCAGCAGGATATGTCTCGAGTTGACTGTTGCCTTTAAGAAAGATCATTCCAGTCTTTTAATGTGGTGTGATTTGGAGTGTGACTTCATTGTTCTGTGCTTGGCAACACAGTTGTTCACTGTAAGTAGAGTGATGCAGAAGGTCAATCCGACCATTTGCCAGTCTGGGTTATAAACATTTCTTGACAATTAGGCGAAGGGTGTGAAGAAAAGTGGAACCATCTTTACAACTGTGGTACAATGGAATACAGGGAGACAGGGAGTCTAAATCAAGCTTTAGACCCTATAGACAAAATGTCATTGTCAAGCGTCCATCTGTATTAATAATAGGACTTTTTAATAGGGTTTACCTGCAAGTAGCAGTTTGGTTATGTTTTTTCCACACTGCGAGACGTAGCACCCTTGGGTTACTGAACTGTAACTGGTTCACAACAACTGTTTTAACTTCTCAAATGTGAGGAGATGCTGTGATCCTCTGTTGATGGCATTGTAAACCAAAGTGCTCAATAATATTATAGTATGTATCATTAGCTGAAACCATAATTGCACCCAGTTTTGCATTTGTCAGCTCTGTCCTTCATCTAATATAGATTCTGTTGGTGAAACAAAGACGAAGCTGCTTTTCCATCTGCAGTCTGTCTGAGATTTCATTCATTCACTCTCACCTGGTGTGCAGCCTTTGAGATATGATCCCCCGTTGCTATTTTCCTGCTGATTATAACCATTAACAAGCAGTCTGTCTGTGAATGAATGGTTCACAAGCCTCGGCATTTAAACATTTATCAGAGAATATGATTTACTAGGTGCTCTCTCCAAGTGGACAGTTTTTGAAGTGTAGATATTTATACATGGGATATAGGCTATTTCAAAGTGTATCGTAGTCAATACAAATAGAAAATGGATCTAATTAATCTCTGCAGTCATTCTCTTTTGTTCTGATCTACAGCACTGTTCACTCGTGCAGAAACTGCATGTCAGATTTGAAAATGCAGCTTCTCTCTTGTGACATAACTGAACCCCCACATTTCTAAAGATAGAATCCCACAGTATGCTATTTTCTGAGCAGAGAATCAGTACGGAAGTAGAGTGCTCCTTTGGAAGTTGTCCACCAGCTTGCAGCAGGCCATCTTCACGAGTGACCATGCAACAGAGTGTCCATGGGAGAGACATGAAATAAGACAGACAAGACCTGTAGCAAGTAGGTCTCACTGGAGTATTTCACCAGTCATAGTGTGTAGTCGGATGGTCAGAAGCCCAATTTTGTCTCATAGGACCATAAAACCATTGACATGTTGACATTAGGATGCCTCCTGACATCTGACAATAAATATAAGTTGTTCTGTTATTTGCTGGTGAAGAACCAAGAACAGAACAACATTTGATGTCACCAGTGATGATTAGTATATGTTCCTTTAAATATAATAAATAATGCAATAAAATATATATTTTATTCACATATATATTTTAATTTATTTATTGTTGCTGAAAAAGCAGTTCATTGGTACAACCTTCCGAGATGCGAGTGAGGCCACGGAGCCGTGTACCTGACGCAGGATAATACAGTTACATTTTATTTCCCAAAGAGGTAACCATGCAGCTCAGAAATTAAACAGTTAAGCAGATTTGTTCCCACTCTTTTTAATCAAAGCTGTTTTTTCACATTAATAAAGACCAGTGCTGGCAGTAATCAACATCAAGCTAACCAGATTTGGGTTCACAAATTGATGTTTTGGACCTATGACCGCTATAGTTGATGAGGGTAGAATAATCAGCACAGTGTGCATGAGTGCCTGGGTAAGATTAAAGTGGTGGGTGTCTATCTGGTCATTCATTCAATCATAAATTAAATGACCTATAACAAGAAAGTAAATACATATAGACAAGAAGCAAACTGTAAGAAAAGGTACAATAACACACAATCTCATGATTTTCTTTGGAGCACTTTTTGCTGTCACCTAAATTCATCAGTTCAGTTGCAAAGAAAGGTGTGGTACTGAAAGGATATAGAAAGGGAATGGCAATTTTAAAATTTTGAGCCAAAAGATAGGAGGAGGCAGGAGCAGAGAGAAGGAGAAAGGAGTAAGTAGCCCTGTAGTGATATAAGATTTGAGGATGGAGAGAAATTGATAGGTTGATAGGAGAGCAGGGAAGAGGACATACAGTCGCTCTCTCAGTTCTCTGACCTGCGAGGCACGGTCTGTTTGATTTAGTGCCAATCAGAGTTTCTAATGTCTGTGTAGCACATCATAATTTATTAGGATTATCATAAACTTGTGCTGGGAGAAGGAACAGGGGCACTTGTCCCTCTCAGAATGAATTACTTGCCGCAGGCTAAGGCGTCAATCAGGCTGGAAATGGCGACACTAGCTTTTTCCCACTTTGTTTTTCCCCAACCTGTCAATGAGAACCATCAAAGCTAAGACCCACAATAAATATTCATGACATCCCACCTTACATGGGGCCAAGGATATTAGGTGAAGGAGAGCTGAAAGAAGGTTTAAATTACATTCTGGATTGGATGGGGCGTCTGTTTTATCAACACCAGGAATAGGGACTATTTAGAAAATATTTGCTTCAGACTTTTTACTTAAACCAACAGGCAATTTCTGTGTTGCTCTTCTGTGAAAATATATAGCATCAGTCTGGCCTTATTCCCCAATGGTGATGCTTTATAAAATAACACGACATCAATCCATAAGTGTGCTTGAAGGGCAGGTGGTTAGTTGGACCTACAACAAGCAGGAGTTTCTCACACCAAACTGCAGTTTGAGTCCAGTTTTATTCATTTAATACTTAAACTGCACAGTTATAATTGTATCTGTTCACTTCTTCACAAATGATGCTTGTGCCTAACTCAATGAAAACACAAAGCTTCTACAACTGTACCCTAGTTCGTAACGTACTTCTCTGATTCCTCATGTACCCATGATTTGTGTAATGCGGAGAGGTGCAACATTAAAATGCTTTACACTATCTCACTGTGTAGAATGAGAATGATGATGATGATATTATAACATATAGAAAATTTTAATAAAAGCAGAGTACACACTAATTCGGATGAGCCATGCATGCTCCTTGATGCACACAAACACATTACATGAGCAGAATTAATGCTGTTAAAACAGTTAGTTAATAATTACCTTTACAACATCAGCTCACTCATGTCTTTCTCAAATAGCTCGAGAGTCCAAGGTCATATTTGTGTCAGCTGAGCTTCATGCTTAATTTGAATATTGGGTAAAGGGGGACTTGTCTCTTAGCTGTTTTTCATCATCTGCTAAGCCTTTTCACTTCATTTTGATCACGCAGAAGATGGAAAGAGCCATTGAAAGCATCATCTTGAATATGGTGCTGAAGCTTTATTGTATCTGTCCAGGCCTAAGAACCCTCTTCACCTACTTTAGCTTCTTCATCATGATAGACTGGAGTTGAATTCATTTACTCAGGGCAGTGAGTGGGAGGAGAATAGTGTAACTCGAGAAGGCAGTATAAAGATCGCTAGCTTCTATTGACAAGATGTGAAATAAATACTAAATATAATTTCCATTGGATTGAATCCACAATGCAACAAAACACAAAAAGATTTTTTTTCACATAAATTTTTAGGGTTCAGCTTTACTCAGAATGACTTACAGTATATTTTTCCTTATTTGAATATAGAGATCGTGAACCAGTAATTCGGGTGCTGGGAGACGAGCAATGTTCTAGTCTTCCTTATAGGTGTACTTTTAGGTCTTTGCTGTATTGTACAGCATAGCTTTTAAGGCCATTGTGGCCCACATTGACAGTGGAAACACACATTCCAATGAATGAATGGAAAATCTGTGCAACAATAGATGGGCTGGCTTTTGGGAGTTTGTCTGGGGCCTGCACTGGCATGAAGCTCAGTGGGAGTATGAGAGGCATGCACACTGGAAACCTAATTAATCCAGCCTTCCTTAATTAGTCTCTCTCCTGTCCATGATGCACTTGCCAGTCTTCTGATGTTCCCTTTCTCTCCCCTGCACTCCCTGTCCTACACATATGCTCCCTTTTGTTTTCCTCCCTCTATATTTCTCACTGTCTCCCTCCCTTTCCTTGCTGCTCTGTCTGGCTTGCCATCTTTTCAGGCCTGACCGATTGGTGACAATATGTTCTGAGGTGATAAACAAGCGCATGCTGCTGCAGAGGGCAGCTTAGGCAAAGCTACGGTTGTCTGTGCTGTTGCCTGTTTTTCCACTAGAGGACCTGACAAAAGCCAAGCTGTAAGCAGCAGTGATCACTTGAACCATATTGTCTTTAGAGATATACAGCGTGTCTCACAATGCAGGTGGTCACCGTGCGCCTCGGATGGCACGATGCCCCAAGCGCTGCACTTCGGGTGTGCTGATCACGGCAGTAATCTGCAAATGCTGGCACAGGAAGTCACTGCATGCATCCCTCCAGCATAGCTGGATAACAGGTAATGGCAGTAGTTGTAACTAGTGCCAAGCCGGTTATGCTAAAAGATGCTGACTTTAATGACGCTGTGCAACACTGAGGCCCAGCCCACTCACTCCATGCCCAGAATAATGAGGCAGTTATTTCACCAGTGGCCATGACCATTCAAAATGAGCGCACATTGAAAACTGATCAAGACTAACTGTTTACATTCTAATGCGCCATGCCGGATTTATAATGAGCCACATGATTAACTCATCAGGGTTCGCTTGTCTTTCTTGCAGAAAAGGTAACGTACTCCACTTCAAACATAAAGATTAGTCCTAAAGAGGTGACATTTACTGAATGAATGGGAACCACAGATTTTTGTTAGTTTCTCTTTATATATAGTGATACATTTCAGTAGTGTAGTAATGTCCATGTTGTTAGTATCAACACCTTACCTCTCTGATTCCTTTTAGCTCCATCATATCTGGGATGACTGTGGTTCAGTTGGAAGGGTGGTTGTCTATGATTCCCAGAGCTGGTGCTGCTGCCTGTCCACACGTATTTCCACCAGTATTACTGTGATTATATGTTATTAAAAAATTAGAAATATCGTTAAAAGCTGAGTAAGCACATACCGTAATTTCCCGACCATAAGCCGCTACTTTTCTCACTTGCTTTGGACCCTGCGGCTTATTCAGCGGGGCGACTAAGTTTTAAAGGTCACCAGGGGCACAAGGGCGAGACCGACAGTTTGCGCCAGGTAACGAGAGGAAAAAAAAAGAGCGAGATAATTTGCGCCACGAATAGGACAAAGACACAAGAATTAATGACTGACTTTTCTGGCTATTTTGATAAAACTTTACTTTACTTTGCTTGGCAGACGATTTTATCCAAAGCGACCTACAAGGAGCTAGCGCTGGGTGTCTGGCTCAGGGACACACCTGGTAGGAGATGGATTAGAAGTCAGACGGGGTTCGAACCCACAACCTTCTACGTCCCAGTCTGAAGCTTAACCCATTGAGCTTCCAGGCTGCTAAAACGGCCACATTACTGCACCTTTAATGATGTTCAAAAACTTGAATTTATTGTGTTAAAATGTTAATAAACGGCAACACGCTTTGCTTTCCAAACAATCATCTCTGTCTGTACCGACAATCCCCTCTTTGCAAGACCTTTGCGGCTTATAGTGAGGTGTAACTTATAGTACGTAAATGACGGTAGGTTATACTTAGATGAAGTTTCCTTAGTAAGAAAAAGTTAATTAAGTAAAGTGTAATTATAAGACAGAGAAGAAGGTGATAATTGTATGAAACACTGGCCGCACTGCCAGTGGACTATAATGTTATAAATAGCTTAAGGGATGTTTTTTCAGTTTTTTTTGCATGTAAAGAAGAGCTATTTGCGTATCAAGGTCATCTTGCAGGCTTGCTGCATCTCCACAGGCACTTGCCAATTTTTTTTACCCTCCTTCCTCTTTCATGATCATCCCCTCTTTTTTTTCCCATTTCTGATCTCTCACTTTCATGGGACGAGAGGAGGAATGGGGTCAATACAGGCTGAAACAGAGAGCGACAGAGGGTCGAGGTGAAGCTGTCCTTAATACTCCAGAAGCTAAAAATCTCTTTTTCCTCTCTGTTTCTCCTGTAATAATGCTCCAAATGTCAATTCTTAGGATTGCTTTCAACATATTAGATGAGGCTTCAGTGGAATTTCACAGTGAACTTGGTTTCAGATGAAATAAAAGTACCTCAGGTTATGTCAGGTGGCTGGGCCTTTTTTTAGTTCGTCAGGTGGAAACTGAAAGGTTGACTATGGAGACATGAACATCTCTAGCACCATACTTTGTGTATACGGTAGAGCATATCACATGGCTCAAGCCCAGGAAACCTGTGGATAGACTGATTCTTCTAAGAAACACAAGTGGATAAAACACAAGCCGCTGTTGTTCACTTTCTCCGACTTTTATGTAACAGCGCGCTAAGTCTCACTCAGACTCCTTACCTGTGCTGGTAATCCCAGGTTACTCTGAAGCTGTGTGGGTCTGAAATCTGGGAGCTTTCAAGGTTCTGCACTCTAACTGATGTATATAGTGACTCACGCTGCAGTCTGCAGACTTAACCACCACAGTCCCTGAGCACGGAGCATAAATTTGTTTAGTCTGCCTCAGTTTACAGGTGATTTTTCTCCCTCGATTTGTGTTTCTTTGACTCTGTGATTCACCGGCTTTGGATCTCCTCTTTTAGAATATCAGAATATTTTTTGGTGCCGGAAAGTTCTCTGGCCTGTTCACTGTGGCCCATTTCTTCTGTGTGGGTTTTTGGTTCTTTCTCTGTCTTTGTTTCTATATCTCGCTCTCTTTCCCAGGGCCTCTTCAGCACCATTTGCATGGCCTACTTTCTGTTTGGTTAATACCCACAAGTAGAGTTGAGCAGTAAACACTTGCCATGACTAATAGTGGGCTTTCCTGAATGGACTTGAGGCTTAATTTAATACCTTATACCATCCAGGACATTTTCCTTCAGGATGTCTGACGAAGCAATCGCACATCTCTGCAGGGTCAGATAAATCTACTTCTATCTGAAAGAGATACAGTTAACACCATAATTACATCACGTTCTTTTCAGCAGTTATATATAATCTGTGCACTATAATCACCATGTTTCTCCTAATTCTGTATATCACCTTTAATGCTACTAATTTATCTGCCTCACCTGTGCCTACATGCATAGTTGGAAGAGTAAAAAGTCAAAGTGCTTAGTCTTATGTGAAATCTGAGGTGCATTACCAGAAAATAATAAAAACCTTCTGACTACATCATCGACACGATGCACGAGTTACCAAAATGCTCAACAGGGAGAACCTGGAAAAAAGCATCTTCTGCAAATTAAGGTCATTGATCCTACTCTGAGGTTTTCAACAGAGGAAATCGCATAATATTTTGACTTTGACTAACGTTTCCGAACAGTCACTGCCTCGAAGTGCAGTGTGGTTTTCCACCTGTCACAGTCCCTTTCAAATTGAGTTTCAGATGTGCAACAGCTGAATCTAGCTGAGAACAGACAGCTGTGGTGCTCACACTTGAGTGGAATCAGTGTTCCTGCTTGCAAATCCATGATTTGTTTTTCGTCGGTGCTTATTATGAAGTTAGAATTCCTCAAAACATATTCAAAATATTTGAGTGCAACATGATTTGCAGTTTTACTCAGTTACATAGTCTTTCTAACTTAATAGTTCTTCCATATTAGTTTTCTGTACTCAGTCCTGCGCTGGCCTTCTCCATATAACTGTGAGACACACATATTTCTCCTTAAACTGTTCCCTACAGAGATGGAAAAAAATGATCCATATGGATGTGTCAAATGCATAACTGAATAGCAAATGATCAGCAGCATTCACACATTTGCATGCACTTTCTCAGTGTTTCGGGAGAAAAATAAAAAAAGAGGAAAAATAAGATTTCAAAAAGATCATCTCCACTACATTTGCAAGGCTTTCTGGGACACCAGAACCCCAGGAGGAGGCTGTCTGTGCACTATAAACAACATCTTAGACTTTCTGATGGGCCTTCTTTGAGAGAACAGGAGATAGACATGGAGGTTTGTCTCCCTAAGATGGGAGCAGCAAATAAAAGATGGGAAATGGATGAGAGATAGAGCAGGGAGAGCAGGGTTCATATATAATGGTTGACTGGTAGAGAATGAGAATTGGCTGTTTTTCATTTCACCTGTCTGTGTAAAAGAGGCGCCTGTCACAATGAGGCCAATGTCACCAGGACATACTATGTTTCCATGACAACTGGGGATCCCCCCTCCCCTGTTCTTTCTGATTTGTGTTGCGTGGCATATAGTCTTTATAAGCAAGTATGTGCTACCTCGCTAGAGAACATGGATAAGACAAAAACCCAGGAATATGTCTTTATCTTTCTCATTTCCATTGTCCATATGCTCTGTTTTCTCTGTGCGCCTGTTTAACTCTGCTCATATCAAGCTGTGCCTTTTGATTGTTTTACATCACAGTGAGAGTGAATTCATATTCAGTTGCGCTGTGGCACCACTAATGTTTTCACTCTTTGATTAACCTCCTGGCTAAAGTCAAAGCAATGAAGTTGTCATTCTCACATTCGCTGACACTCCACTTTGTCCAATAGAACAAGGGGTGCACAGGTTAAGATCCTAAGGGTATATAAAGATAACAACAAGCCATTGAGTTTAAGATGACCAATGAAATCCCCATGATGAAGTGTATCAGCACTGTGATCCGGGATAAGGCCCTGCTGCATACTGACACACAGCAGTGATTCAGTTCCCCTAAGTGGTTTAATAGGTGCTGTGGAAAAAAAAGGGAACATCTTAAACCTTTGCATATGTGTGTGTGTGTGTAATGTGTTCATCTAAAGACAAAAAAGGTTATCTCACCAGGCAGATAATATCGCTTAATTTTTACCTTATACAATACAATAAAGATGACTCAAATGGTACCTTTCTAAAATATTTCTTTAGTAGAGGAGAAGATGACGTTAATGCAGCTCAATGTTTGACATGTTGGGTGGATGGATATCAAGTCTCTTGCTAATCCTTCAATCCCTCCTTGAATTTAGCTTTAATTCACAAAACACTTAATTGGTGGATTGGTAGCTTTACTGAAAACTAGCTGTTTGGAAATTATCCAGCAGAACTTGGTTATTGTTGTGTTTCAGATTGTGATTCAGATCTCTCACACGACACCATACATAATGTCGTTTGTCTGGGTGAGGCACTGTTCTGTGCACAATCAGACCTGATACTGAAAGAGTGGAGAAGAGTTCCAGCAGAATCTAGCAGAGGCCACTTTTCCATTGTCACCCAGTTGGAAAATGATGAGGCCAATCTGTTCCATGCAGGGAGACCCAGTCCCCTGTAGGCTTACTGATTTTAAGGCAGTACGTTTATGTTATGTTCCAGTATCTCTCATTTTGGAAGCTGAAGGTGGCCATTTTTTGTGGGAGAACAGATTCTAACTTCTCATTCCCTTCTGGCACTGAGTCACCTTCCACGGTACTGACAGACTTATAGTAGAATGCAGTGTTTGTGAGTTGGATTTACTTTGGTCAGTGGTTATAATTGAGGTCCATTTCACCCTCACTGGAGCAGATTGTTATATACTGTGTTTTGGATTTGTTGGAAATAGCAGATATATAAATGTATTTTCATAAATAGCAATGGTCTTTAAATACTGGTGAATTCAATGAAATGAATAACGTGATGAATGACTCACAGTCCTACCTCAAGACATTTTTGAGGTTCAGAAAACCATATGGCTGGAGCAGACTCATGGGGCATGAGACACGGCACCTAATATGCAACATGTTGAGTCCTGGAGAATGGGAATTGCATATGATTAATAATCTGTAATAGAGCGTCTTTACCATTCTGACTGCAGAAATGTCTGCCTGTCCTATCACTTTGCCAGTAAATGCTATGATAGTATTTAATTGTAGTGATTTATTTCAGCCTTGAATGTGCTCATTTCAGACTGTGCTGAATATTTTACCTTATTTAAAAAAATAACCTTTCAGACTCTGGCAGGGGTGGCACCAGATTTGTGCAGTTAGATATTGGACCTGTTCCCACCTCTGGTCACCTTTGGCCACACTCCCTGGCTTCTGCTACAATACATTTTTGTGTTGTTTTATTTTTATATCTTTTATTTAAATCAGTTTGAGAAAACGACATAATCTCATTTATTGTATGTGCTTCAGATGCCCATGCTGATCTGATTGTACAGCTTTTTAATTGAAAGTTTATGAATGTTACCGAGTGCAGATGCTTAATGCTAATCAAGGGAATAGCATTTGTTGAACTGCCCGATGCTGTGTGCCTGTCTTTTCTGTGATGTAAACTGACGCGTGAGAGAGGCTCAGTGTGAAGGAAAACATCAGAGGTATGCACTGGTCTGCCTAAGCTGGGTGGTTACTTCGGGAGATCAGAGTGGAAACAAAACTCCTAATGACTCCCAGCAAAGACAACATTAGCCAGTGGTCTCTCAGTTCAGCACGATGCAAATACACTGGAAGCGTGCATTGATTTTCTCATCATGTCAGGGCTATTCATCAGCGCCAAATCCTTTCCCAGTCTTTCCCAATTAGCTTTCGGCCTGGGAAACACTGTCGATCCCCGTCTGCCTGCGGGTGGCTTCATTCCACCGAAGGAGAGCGATAGGGAAGGAGAAGTAGGAGTGGACGAGAGAGAGGGAGCAAGCAAGGAATGGACAATTCTGTGCTTGGCAGATACGGATGAGAAGTCTTGGCAGATATGTCCATAGCCAAAGCCAGTAGGGGTGGTTTGGAAGCAGAAGGGCTCCCTGAGAGAGATACTGTTGTTTGGATGATAGAGTGAGGCACAATGCCCACGCACTCTCCGCAGCCATTTATCAATGAAAACACAGGACTTCTTCTCCATAGAGCTTCTGCCAAGGAGCGATGTAGATTCCTCTTTTCTCTTTGAGTTTTCCATGTCTCTGTTTATGTCTATCATCTTATCTCCCCTTGGGGTAAGGCTATCACTGCACTGCCCTGAAGGTTAGGAAATGTAGTCCAGATAATGGCCTGTCTAAAAGGACTTCAGCTGAATCTTTCACTCTCCCAAAAGGCCTTGGCGCTCGAAGCTGGCACAGTCAGATGGACATTTTGTATGATTGCTGCCTCATCATTTCCTTCTAGCCTCTACTGCTCCTCCTCCTACTTAGACAAGAAGATAGTTCCCCTATGAACCGCAATAAGTGACAGAATATATCCACACAGTCACACGCATGCATGCGACGTCTCTCTGTGTCTTCAGCTGACAAAAATTGGCCACATGCCACAATTGTCAATTTACGAGCTGGAATGAGAAATCTGGGCAGAGTAAATGAGATAAAAAATAGTCTTGTCTGTCAGATTTAATTTGACTTCCAGTTTTCTCCTTGTGGGGGTCTTTTGCCTTTCCCACCTCCCACGGCTGAACAATGAGTAATTGTATTTGTATGGAATAGCTGTTTTATTCCATTGGCCATAAGTGGTTTCATCCCCTGTAATTGTGTCCCCACTCATGACGATGTTTTGTCCAGCTGTATATTCATGAGAGTCCATGCTGTTGTTCTGTCTTTGCCGTCTTCACTTTCTTCACTCATTGGTTTCCTCTTCCTCCTTTATTTTTTTGTCCTGATGGGTGGTGTAATTACTGAAACCACAGGAAGGTGGGCTGATTTTTATAGCTTATGGAAAGCCTGCTGGGAGCTGCCCACTAGTGGGGAGCAAGAGAAGCACTTGTGCTCTTGTGTGTAACTTCATCAACTATTGTGGTACAAACCAGACACAAACTTTGATAAAATAAATGTATGTATATCCACTGATCTTCAGATTCATTTCACTCCATTCACACAATGGACAGTTGTAAAAAAGTCATATAAATGCATGCTCACACAGCAGGGCACGTAGGCACACAGACTGACAGAGTCACCATTGAACCGGGCTGCAGGCCAATAAATTTCCCCCCACATCCCTTTATGGGTTGTGCTTTTTTATTTTGCTGCCAGGGTTTTATCTGGGGGCCGCAGTAGCTGAATCCACATATCCTGGCCCCGGCACAGTCGGGACTTCGCCTACAGTGCATTAGTTCTCACATGAGAAATGAGTTTTTTGATGAAACAGCCCACGATTCTCAGGTCTGATGGAACACCACTATGGGTTTACCCACAGTGATCTAATCCACAGCTGGGCCCAGACACTGGCTGATATACTAGTGAGAGGGCAGAGAGAGAGATTGAAGGAGCTGAATAGAAGAGATGTGGAGTAAGAGCAGGGGATTGAACCAGAATGAAAAGGATATACTCTGTGAAGAGAAACAGCATGAGAGGATCCTCCATTAGAGAGTCCATATTTGGCATGTGTATGTGCGTGTGTGTCTGTGTATCTCACCCATCTTGCTGGCAGATAAACAACGCCTTGCATGACTGCAGGCATACTGGTGGGTCAGTATGGTTTGTTGAGGGGGTAGAATGACAGAATCAACATCAATAACAACAGCAACACAGTAAGCAGCAAGAACAAACAGCGGCTGCGTTAGTGTTGGAGAGAAACCCATTGTGGCAGCCTTGGAGGAGCAGAGGCTGTTTTCAGAGGCATGTGTATGACTCATTTGTGGGCCATAATGACCACAGATAGCCATTAGAAGGGTGTGAGGTGAACAGTGTGGACCCCAGGCCCCCAGCGCCACAGAGTTTTACATTGCTCAGTAATGACAGGCACAAACTTGATGTGTGTCTAACGAGCCCCCTGGTAAATTGTGCTTGTGTACCAAGCATCTGAATTCTCCACCTGCCAGAGAAACTTCTAAGGTGGTTGCTGAATAAAGAGTCATTACATCACTCGATGCCTGGCTTTGAATTATTGCAAATTAATTATTAAACTGTCCAAATCTGTGATTTGATTTGGACACTGGGTAAACAGTAAACTTTCCTTATTTGTCTTGTATAGTTTGCATGTGTTGGACAATGTTGCATGGCCATGAAGCAGATGAACTACATGATAATTGTCTAGTCATAATCCTAAAAATTTAAATGTAGCAATTAAACAACATCTTGTACAGTGAGAGTAGGAACGTCAACAGTTTTTTGTGAATGGTAAAGAATATGAAAACTTAAGAGTGATGATGTGTCAGATAGAATAGTTCAGGATCATAAACACTTTTGCTTTTATCTTTTCTTCCTGCATCTGTTTGAAATGTTTTGCATATTTTTAATGCTCCTTCTTTTCAATGCTCCCTTTTTCCCGCATCATTCACTCCCTAATATCCTCTGCTGTGCACTGAGAGTCTCAGTGTGCCACTCAACTCACTTACAGTCTCAGTGGAGCTCTTTTTCCCCAGCTGCAAGTCCCTCTCCAGAGGGGTGGGTGCTCAGATGCTTGGAGGAGTTTCGGGGGAGTACGCTGCTTCCTCTATTGTCCATATCACTCCCTTTTTCTCTCACACTTAATCTAAGCTGGTTTAGATTCCCTGCCATGTTGCATTGTGTCCAAACTGAAGAAATCCCAAAAAATGCCTGTGGGAGTACAGCTGGGAAATTTGGGTTTTGTTTCTTTGAAAAAACTTGTTGCGGGGGAGTGGGAAACTGATTTATAGTTGGACCTAAAGGAGTATTGACATATGTCTTTTCTTTTATTTACGCACTCTAACTTAATGGAGCTTTTCTGTTGGAAAAGAATTGCTCTGCACTTCTCTGTATATGTCTACATTTAGCGGCCCATTACCAAATTGTCAGTCTGCTACTGATATTGGTGTGCACCTACGTCATGTTACCTCTATAACAGCATAAATCATGCCATGTGAGTGGCATGATAGCTCAGTGGGTGGAGCAGTTGTCTTCAAACCCAAAGAGGAGTGAGTTTGATTCCCAGTCCCACCAGGTTACATGTTTTCAGCATCCTTCCTCAATAGTAGGGTACATTCTTCTGTTTGTCTGAGCTAAAAAGAAAATGCAACAAAAGAGAGCATGTCGCTACAAACCTACGCAACACTTACTCTGCTAAGTTTGATGTTACGCACCTAATTATTAATTAAATCAAAGATGAACTCCAGTCTGTTAGAGAACAGACTGGAGCAAGTGTTTCAGGGATGTGTTCGCGTATGAAAGGACTTTGTCTTGAGAAATTGCTCAAGTTGATCAGATTGAGCAACTAAGCAGTAACAGTAAGAGAGTAAAAGTAACAATTTATGTT
This sequence comes from Microctenopoma stevenorrisi, assembly GCA_032270685.1. Classification (NCBI taxonomy): domain Eukaryota; kingdom Metazoa; phylum Chordata; class Actinopteri; order Anabantiformes; family Anabantidae; genus Microctenopoma; species Microctenopoma stevenorrisi. The sequence goes on along the minus strand of JAUMTR010000014.1, from coordinate 13,613,359 downwards.
TTGTGTGAGCAAAAGATATATGTGCATGTAATTCTATATTTATCTATATATCTATATATATATATATATATATGTAAAATAAATGTAACAACATCAGTGTCAGCACAGCATTGTGGGTACAAGAAAGAGAAATAATGTGATATTGTGATTTATGTGCGATTTCTGCACATCCTACATATATTATATTACATTATTTACAGGTGCAATATAAATTACTCACCATCAGTGCAACTGTGGAAAATGTAAACATTTAGCTGTTTGCAATGAACATATCAAACTGTAACAATTTAAATATCTCATCATAACTAATGCGTTATTTAAATTTTACTTTAATAACCATTGCAGTGTCAAAAATATTCAAAAGAGGAGCATCTTCAGTCATTTAGATTTTAATGTAATTCATATTCTCCATGGACAATGACCTCCGGTTTTATTTCACTGAGTTTGTGCTGCAACAATCCCACCAGAAATTTCTATGGGGTTCAAGTCAGGTTACTTGAACACACTAGAGGACTTCTTCTGCAACCAAGCCTCTGCGGATTTGGAGGCATGCATGGGATCATTGTTCAATAACGCTCAAGGTTCAGCTTTCTCACAGACGGCATGATGTTTTCTCCTACTATGTCCTGATACTTGAATGAATAGATTTTTTTTTCTTCCACATGCTGCAGGTCTCCAGTGACTGAGGAAGTTGCAGAACTCACGTAGCCAAACTTCACTGTAGGCAGGTTTTTTCTGTACATAACATGTGCTTAATTCAGTATTACACATATAAAGAGGTGATTCATAAACCCCAAAAGTTCTTTTCGTTGCTTATTTAGATGCTTTGAACTTACTGGATCTCTCAGTAGCTATATAACTATATATTCTATGTTCCACATGCCTTGGGGATGTTTTACACCACATACAGTACATTTCAACACACCCTTTTCATGTCTACAGCCCTGGAAGCTGTATTACTTTTTCGGTGTACTCCTGATTGAGTCACAAACCCATGTGTATTACTGCTTTTTAGTGTTTTGTGTTTGCAGTAAAACGAAATAGAAGAGCACGTTTAATCTGGGCAGCACTGAGGTGTAGCGGTTGAGCAATGTAATTTATGACTGTGAAGTAGTTCTGTTGCAATAGAGCAAGCATGTCCATTCAAAATGATTCACCTTAGCTTAAAATCTGCATTCTTATGCTGACATGTTTCATTTTTTGGTGCAGGGAAAAGACAATTTGATAACTTTTTCCCTTTTTGTCTAACATGACTAAATCTAGTTTTTACCTTGTGGAAGATCAAACGCTTTTCAACTTCTGCATCCTTTTTCCTAAAGCTTGAAACTTCTTCAAAGTGAAACATTTGCAAAGCTAGAGTGTTTCCAAGCTTCCCCACTTTGAATTCTTCTTTCCGGTCCTTTCTTTATACTCAAAACAACCAGTCTGATCCTTAAGAGATTGCTATAGGTTCTGAGCATCCTTTGTGGTCCTTTATGGTGCATCAGGCTAGAGCATGAGCAGCTTAGCTCTACTCAGCAGGTATCCAACTCTTCCTCTCAGAGGAAGCTGGACACAGGCAGACATAAGCCCAAAAGCCTGTGGCAGGACTGGCAAAAAAGGCCTACATATAAACAACACAAGCTGTCTGTAAATGAGCATGGGAGTAGACATCCGGGAGTGGTGTGGGTGGGAACAGAATGGTGTTGGCTAGGTGAGGCAAGGAGCCAACAGGCCTCAGACCAGACGCTTCAATTCATCACCTCCAATCATTCACACTGCCTTGAGCCACAACAGGGGTATTATGGGATTCTTAGGGATTTTCTTCACTCATTGACTCTCCCTGTGACTGACAGCTATCTACTCTGATTGACACTGAGGGAACTAGCAGCCTGCTGAGAGGAGGGGTGCCAGGCTAATTGACTGTCTTCCAGCTGGTTGATGGTTGGCTTTGGAAGAAACGGCAGCTCACCATCATTTTTCTCTGCAGATAGCCCGGAAATGATGAATCCTGCTGCAATGTGTTGGCAGAGACACACGAACCCAGCTAGTGTATACACATTTTGTTTTTTCTTTCGTAAACATGTGGATGTTATGAGTCATCACCGCTAGCATGCTGGATGTTGAGGGTTTTCTTAGTCGTTATAAAAACTGTCTCCATGTTGTAAAGGCAAAAATTAGAATTAGATGGAGCCAAGAGGCTCTACTAAATAAAGCATTTCAGTGGTTGAATTATTGAACAAATAGAGATGTATACCTGCAGCAAAACAGCAGAATCAGTCAAGTATTAAATAATGTGCTCCAATTATTTCCTCCAGCCTTCTACAGTGGACTAGATGATTTTTTTTATTAGTAAATAATAGATACACTCGCATTAGAAGTAAAGACCAAATCCTCGGAGAGCTCATCAAGACAATAAGACGCACTAACAGTTTCTGTCTGGACACTATGGTGCAAGCAAAATATTTCAGTTCCTACCTCAGATGGAAAAAAATGTGCATTGTCATGTCTTCATGATGATGATAAACTGAATTACCAATTAACCATCATATGGTTTCAAATGAAGAAAACAATATGGATGCTAGAAGGGAAAACCTCAGGAATGCTGTTGTATGTTCTGATATATTTAAAGACGAATCGTATATATCTTTACTAATAACATATTCGAAAAAGTTACATCCATGCTGGTAAACAAATAATTTTGTTAAGCTAATGTCCATTTTAAAATATGCATAGATTCTACACACAGTGTCTTGACTGAGGTCATTGATTTAATTTCAGCTGCCTTAGTAAAGAACATTTCATGCATTGAGCGCATACACAGTGGGTTGAATTTGAAATTAATTGGTACAGACATATTTGTGATGTTTCTGCTATAAGACAAAATAATACATTTGTACATAATGTATTATAATAATACATATGTCTGCTAAACATTGTTAATTCAAAGGTCTAGTGAACCATAAACCAGGATGAGTGACAGGCACATGTTTGCGAAAGCACTGAGAATGCTGCCTTCGCAAACAGGGAAAGTAGCCAATGTGAAATTTGGATAGGCCAGTTGTATGTATGGGTGGAAACGCTTTGGTGGTAACACATGTAGGCATCAGAGTGGAGTCAGCAAAGGACATGGATGGATAGATAGATGGATATATAGATATATAGATGGATAGATAGATAGATAGATGGATAGATAGATGGCTAGATGGATAAATAGATAAAGTGTGTGCACTGCGTGGTGTTGCTCCACACTTTTGGCTCAGGTCTCGGCATTGACAAGCTGTCCACATCTCACTGTAATTTAGAGACCTTACCCCAGAGAGCGGTTCTGAGTTATAACATTTCTCTCTGCCCTCTTGTTTCTCTCCTCTCCCCTCCACCCATCTTCTGTCGTCTTCTGTTTTTTGTTTTTCTTCTGACCTTGGCCCACCATTTTGTTTTTTTTTTACAACTTGGGTTTCAGTTTCATTGTTGTAGCTATAATTTCTGCTACTACTAAACCACTGTTTCTGGAAGACATCCAACTGGACGGTAGCTTCAATGAGATTGAAATTCAGTTGAGAGATGATTAGAGTGCAGTTGGCTGTGGTAACTGGTGGTAAACAATATCATCCTAACTCAAATAATTGAATTTGTGATTAAGTTTCCTCTAACGCTTGTGTGTGTTCATGACATTATGTTAAATAAATGCTATTGTACTTAACGTTGACAAGCTAATTGGAATTGGAAAGTTTCTCAGTACAGTTACAAGGGGTCCTGCAGAGGTTCGTAATTGTAGGAACTTTTCCCATTTTCCTCACAACTAAATCTATCCAGTGATTCGAGCCTGGTTTATTAAAGCATATGTATCCAATATGCCTGAATCCTTGATCAGGTGTCTCATGAGACCGGGTGCGAGTTGGTTGCTTTACACATGACTGAGAAACAATTACAGTAAATGAAAATGGACATCCCTCTGGACACTCGAAAAGCAGTTTATCAAAACTCTAATTTTCCTCTGGCAAATTACAACATAATTTTGTCCCAGCTAACAAAACAGATGCCTGTTATCAGCTTAACAAGAATTCAAAGAAATGCTATGGCATTCAAAGTAGGCATGGTAAAGTCAATTCCAAAGAGGCTCCACCTGCCTCGTCACTGTTGACTCTTCCGTCTGACAGCAAGAAATTAAGAGCGGCCACTTTAGATGCTAATTTAAGAGCTCAGCACATGATTCTCCTTTCTGGGTAAAGCTTTACTCCCATCACAAAACCGCTGCGCTGACTTCACTTCCTGCTTTCTTAGTAGCTCAGGTACAGAGGTACACAGCAGTCGTCTTCCCCCATGGAGAGGAACAGCAACCTTTATTATGTTCAGTTTTAATCACTTAATCCGTGCTTTAATACAGAAGTAAACAAATGGAAGCACATCTAAGTAAATGAACAGTTGGAGTCGTTCTGTAATAGCTCGTAAATCTTTCAGAGTTCGTAATGAGCTCCTTTCTCCTCTGGGCTCAACAGCAAGAAATCAGCACTTCACACACGAGTGAGAGCGGCATGCAAGCAGACTCCCACTCTAAATGTGTACCACTGAGAGAACTGGGGGAAGATTATTTGTTTTGGGAAGTTGAGTTAATCTGTACGAGGGTCTTACTATCCATATTGATGAACAAAGAACAACACGGGGAAATGGTAGAGAAATAAAGATGTTTGTAACATCGCAGTTCCAAGTTATGTATCCAATCATTCAACTGGCTCATATTTGAGAAATGTACAATGTGAATGCTGCTCTTTCTATCGTCCTCTCTTTAAAACACAAATCAGTCACCTGATAGGTAAGTGTTGATGAGACTGTGCCAAGAAATTCAAACGCATATGATTTTAACCATTAGATACCTGTACAGTACTATGAGATGACCATCCTTATCCCTGTATCTAGGCAACTAGAAAACCACACTTCACTCCATCTCTTCCCTTTTCTGTGTCTAACTCTTATTCTTTTTTTCGCTCCGGGGCACACCACTTCTTACTTTGAAATTAAAAGCTTGCATGGAATATTTTTGTCCTTAAATTTGTGCCAATCCATTCCCTTTATGTGCGGAGCTGTGTGCCGCTGGATTCCTGGCGCATCATCCTCTGTGCAGTGAATGTGTTTTATGGCTCTCCTTGAGGAGTGATGAAATGTTTACTAGTGGGTGAGGAGCAAACAGGGCAATGAAGAGAGGGGGCCAAGATGTGTGGGAGGACTGGTTCACTCCTACCACGGGAAGGATGGGGAGGAAGGAGGAGGAGAAGGATGAGACATAGGTGGAGTTTGATCACATCTAGCACAACCCCTAAAAAGATTAATCAAACGGATGGGGGCAAAGTTAGTTAGAGCGGTGTTTGTATTCTTTTATTCTGGATTTGTCGGTTTTTACACTTGTACATATAGTACGCTTCCTGTTTGTTTTTTCTTTTTCTTGGACAGTTTTCCTATTTCTCCTCTTTTGAACATTTCTGCTTTCCTCCCTCCAGTCTTCAATTTGCAATAATTTCTCGGCATCAGACTTATATAACCTTCATTTACCCAGTCATGTCTGGCATTCAGCGCTGATGCTTTCAAATCGAGTTGCCACAGAAACAGCGCTGGATTTTTTTTGCTTGAGACAAAAATGTAAGCTTCAGGAAATAATTGTTTTTAAAGGCATATGGTGCCATTAATTATTCTGAGTATTATGATTAATTTCTCAGTAGCCTATTAAAGGACTTATCAGCTATTTGCAATTAATTTGTCAGGCTGTTCTAAAAGAGTTTCATGCGATTCATAATCTTCGGCTTTCAATGTTAAAATATTAACTTTGTTTATGGATTTTCTAATTAGCTCTTGGTGATAAGAAAACTGCTTCCTCCATTGAATTTCTTTACCACACCCTCTTTTTTCCTTTTCTTGTTCCATTTTTTGACATTTTTAGAAACATAGAAGAACTGAAAGTGTATTCATTTGTATAATAATACATGCACACTCTGTTCTCTGTGTTTAATCTCCTTCCTGCAATAAAACAACAGCATCGAGAGCATGATAAAACAGCCAGCACATCCTAAGAATTATTTCTGCTACTCGAGCATGAATCTTGTCAGCTGAATTTGGCTAGAAACAGTGCTAATAGATGCTTTCATTGTATCCTAATTAAATAACCTATTTACCTTTTAAATGACAAGATACAAATCATAAAAAAAACTCATGAAACAGGTGTATAAGTGTGTACTCATTCCATTCATGGTTTAATTATTTTTTTCCCAAAGCAAAGACGCTTAACCGGAAGAATTAACTTTCATTATGTAGAATCACTGCAGTACTTATAAATATTGCTGAAATATAAATGAAAAATCATGTTGCCATGCAGTTATTAATTTGGATATTTTGCCTCTGCTGATTAACCTTAACTTCACTGTATAATTAGATAAACATGTACTACTGTAGTTAAAGTTGCATTAATTATTAATAATCAGTTTGACCACTAGAGGTGGAAGAGCTTAGCAGCAAACTTACAGACATATGTTGACCATTTGAAGCAAACATGGCAGCAGGCGTTTGTCTATTTACACATGTCACATAATGGATCAGTATTTGCATTCAATTACACTTGTCTCGTGCATAATGTACAATAGTTACCTTAAATTTTTGTTCTATTTTGGTCTCAACCAACTCTTGAGGAAAGAATCGATTGCCCTGTACATAAATGCAAGACAACTAGATCCTACTATTGTTGAGTACATTCTCTCAATAATCCGTTCCTACTTTATGTCCACAATTGATTTAACTTTATATACATTGTAAATTAATTATTGAAGCTTTACCTGTGATTTTTACATTGAACAATGTTCAGTTTAGTGTTTTTCACTTCACCCTACAAAAAGCAGCAAGGCAGCCCAGGAAGTTGACTACACAGGGAGAGGAAGATGAGACACTGACTCTGGCTGATAGCTCCACATGATGGATGTGGCTCACAGGTGACAATTCATGCTGACATCCCCAGTGACAAAGCCATGCTTTATAGCCACCGACAGTCTACTACCTGCAGCCTGGGCCTCTCCGGGAATGTGGCTTGATATGCTCTGCAGTGTAAAAATCACTTGTGCCACATGCCAGCGATTCTGTGCAGTGATACTGTGGAGGAGTGCTACCTTGTAGAGGAAAAGTGGGGTGGTTTCTAAAAATGTCTTCTATCCAGCCAGGACCTGCCCATGGTTTGATTTCATCTATGTTGGAGGAGTAGTGTGCCTGCTGGGCAGAAGTGGAGGAAAGAATTACTAGGCCAGTTGTTAATTATAACTACGCTGCACTGCACAAGCTCACTTTCAGCCACCTTTGTGTTTGAAGCATGTGTGTTGCCAGGATGTTGTGTTTGTGCGTGTGTGTGTTTGTGTATATGTAGACATGGTGCGCATGTTTTGCACATGTTCTTTATGCCTGTGTGAAAACATTCTCTACACATCGTAGACATCACAGACATAAAATAAAATTACTCATCTGGGTTCCCACTTAGGAAGTAATGCTTGCATTAGTGCTGGGATGTGAGATGTGAGTGCTTTCAGAGGAAAAAGCTAAAACGAAAGTAAAACACACAGAAATCAAAAGACACACAAATTAAAATGCATTTCATGTGAGAAATTTAAAAAAAGGTGTTGAACAGTTCCCTGTCAAATCTAACACTTTGTAGCTTCATTCCACAATCTTACTTTTCCTCTGGAAACATCCTTTCAACCTGAGAAACCTGCAGGGGAAAAAACAAAAACTAAAACTTGACACCTTTGTTGTTACTACTGTACTGTTCTTCCTGCTTTATTCCTTTTTTCCTTTTGTTTTCTGTGAACCGTGCTCTCTGGTGCTTATTAGGGGGCATGAGAAGAACTGAATAAAAAAGACAAGTTAAGACTCCCCTTTAAGTACCTTTTCAACCATTAAGATGGAGATTTTGGCTTTTTCTTTAGTCTTTTCATAGAGAAGATGCAGGAAATCAAGAAGTGCAGCCCTTTCTTTTCAATTTCCTTCCTAATAAATTCCCCCGCTTTTATCCCTTGTCCTAATATAACGGCAAATTAAAATTCATTGAATTTCAACATGTTCATTAGGCTCTGAAGGTGAGCTCTCTGTAAGAGGATGTGGTGCTTTAGAGGTACTTGTCTCCGTCTGTATAAGTGAATGACAAATAGACATGAAGTGAATGCTAAGCGTGTGAAAGAACTGGTGGAGGCTTCCCATCTCCTTAATGTACAGAATGTTGCAGTACACTGTTAATGTTGTGTATGCCTGAAAGTATTGCCCACAGGAAATTGATTAAGTGAATTAATGTTATGCGCGTGCATTTCTAATTCAGGAGTTGATATTATGAAGATATTATATCAAAATTTAAATAAACACTCTATATAACAAGATGACATAACAAGGAGGGGGAGAAAACAGACACATTTGTCTGAGATTACAAACTGTGTTTAATTCTGTGTGGCGTTTGAGCTCGTGTTGCGTGGTCATGATGAAAGTGAACACTCAGACACTCCTGGCATTTTCAGAGAGCTGGTGGACTTTGCTGTATCCCTGGATGCAGCAGCACCTGCAGACTGTTGCTGTGTTTAAAGGGACATCGGAGACAATGCAGAATGAGCTTGACGGCGTGTCCTCAGCTGAAGGAGAGACAGGTGAAATGTATTCATCAATGATAAAATATTGTAAGACACTTTGTGTTTATGGAGCTTTTGCTTTTACTAGTGATGTAGAGTTGTGCTGAACAAACAATGGGTCAGTAACCATAACTTCCTCACAGGAACAGCCTGAGAGCAAATAGTCACACGGTCCACAGGGAAAACGAAATACCACGTTGTAAAAACTTGTTTTCCCAAGAAAATATCCTACATATTCAAGAAACCGTCTGGAAACAGTGATATGTACTTTAACTTACATATGTGCTGTCTGTCCCTGATGTCTGGAGACTCACCAGCGGCAGCTTCTGTACTTCCAAACTACACTTTTATTAAACACAATTGCAGGTAAATTATATTTTTACTCTTGTAATGAGGATATGTTGACAATTAACACAAATGGAAATATCATCACGTCATCTTACTGAAGTTTGTGTGTTTAAAACGTTTTGCTATAGGATTGAAATAATAGTAATACAGTATTATTTCTGGCAGTTATTACAGACAACATTAATGTGAATATATGTATCGTAATAATCGGGAATGCATGCACCTGAATGAGAGTGTACAGTGGAAACATTCAAGGAAGGTACGGGTATTTTTTCACATTTGTAATTAATGGTGGAATCTGTGTTTAATGTGCTAAAGCTCTTTGGTATGGCTACCATCTTCTAAAATTAAGAGTTAAATTAAAGTATATAAAACAAGTTTCACTAGAGATAAGAAACTAAGAAAGCAGTTGCTTGTTCCAAGTGTCTGTACATAAGCATATATTACTTTTTTTGAGTTTGAGGTTTTTAGTGCTTTTTAATTCATTTTAGTTCTAATAACATCACTGTGAACGTGAAATAAGCAACTCTATTGACAGATAAGTAGTCTAAGTACTTCCAGATAAGGACATCTTGATGGATTACATCATATGCCTGTGGTATGAATTATGTATGCTGGAATCTCACTAGACCCTCACATACATACTGTGCCTAAGGAGGGCCATTAATTCCCTCCTGCAAGCTTTTCACCTTATTGTTCTGTGTTGAGGGAGAGACAATGACGAAGGGAGCAGGAGTGAGATAGAGAGGGATGGACAGAGGAAAACAGCATAGTTCATCAGGTCCCGGCCTACTGTGAAGTGAGCGCGAAGGGAGCAAGGTGTGTGTTTGTGTGTGTGAGAGAGTGTGAAGGTTGGGTACATGCGAATGTGTACGTAGGTGTTGGGGATGGAGGGTGATGAGAAGAATCAAGGACAGCCGCCTGTGCCTTCCCTAACTCAGTTAGGCCAGACTGGCATTTTAATAAGGCCTGGTGAATACCACTGCTTCATCCCCCTGGGGAAGCCGAACACACACACATTCACACATCTCCACCCTCATGCACATAAAGTATACAGAGGGAGGGAGAGGCACAAATCATGCGTAGGTGTGTATTCATGCCAGTGTACACGGAACGAGCCCGGGTATATAAAAAACCTTCATGTCCACATATTATAAAGATATAACGGCACATCGGCGAATGTGTTCTAGATATTATATTACTTCAAAAGTAAATCTATGAAGGGTAAATTAAGTGTCTGGCACATAATGCCACCAGGGAAACCCCTGGCCATATTGCAATGTCATTACTGTCCATACAAGAGCAGCAAGGGTGGGCTGTGCGAATACAAGAGCGCTATCACGTCCCACATGTCAAGCACGGAGCACACTAACAATGACTAGTGGGAGGGAACAGTTAGATTGCAGCAGTGGTGGTAAAATGCAGCACGGGGCTTAAATTAGTGTTCGCTGCCTATCAGCCGCTGTCTGTAGCACAATATGTCACCTCCAGAGGTGGTGCATCAACCAAAGAGGACTCATCTGTGAAGAGTAATGCAGATAGATGACTGCTGCCTCATATTGACCAATGCAGATGAAAGCAGAGTCATACATAACGTTCACACACGCTGTGCCCGCTTCTGCTATCGATCTGAAAGCGCGGCAGTGGTGGAGATGCCGGCCTGCTGCGGGGCACTCAAATGATTGCTGCTGTCACACTTTTTATTCTCAGGAACATCCTCTGTCAAAAATTTATGTAACGCGTCTCTGCATGGAGTCCCATCCTCAGACCGCTTTGACCAAGAAGCTGGAAATATATTCAATTTCATCAACTACATGTAGAAAATCCAGATTATTCTGCAGGTTGTTGTTGTTATATTTCATTTTTGTTCGTCCTGTGGAAAAGTGTGACGCAGACGTGAGCGCCAAGTTTCCACGATGACATGCAAACACATTGGGGAATAAACTAATATGTTGACCTTTAAAGTTGACAACTGTGTAATGTGATTGAATACGCGCAGCTCCGTTTATATTTTTATATATCTCCAGACTCTCTTTCACGCAGCAGGGAGAGCAGCTTGTGGTGGGGATCAGAGTGCTGGTGATACCACTTTGCCCTTTTAAGCAAGTAAGAGATAAAGCAGAGCAGCTTCCCGATTGAAGATAAAACCCACACTGATTAGCTTTGCCGTGCTCTTGGTGTTGTTGTTTCTGCTTCTACTTTCCCTCGTTTGATTTGTTTTACTTGTCATCTTAGCTAAGATATTACGTGTGTTGTAGAAACACTGATACACGTGCGTAGCTGTTCACTTTAAAACGGCTCATTTTTGTGACACCTGCGATTAGCTGTAAGCTCAAAGAACACTGCGTACAAGTCGGTGTGCGGATTGTTGTGCATACATGCACATTTTGAAATGCAATGCAATTCAATTACTGGCATCCACCATACGTTAGAAGAACATATCATTGGAATTCATTCCCATGTTTTGATTTATCTAGTCTCGTAGTGTTCCCAGAGAGTCAATATGAGCTTAGGGTTTGCATACATGCATGCAGTTATTGCTTCCATATGGTACTGATACATGCACCTATGAATACCCACGACATGTATAGGTTCTGGTTTGTCCCTTTACGTTATTGGAATTGCCCAATAGGCATTGACAGTGGGGGTTTAATGAATTAAAGTGAACATAGCTGACTCAGTTAAATCGATAACTGGTCCCACGTGGAGTCCTCTGCTCTTTGCAGCAGCAGTGGCAGAAAAGCCGAAATGGAAAGACAGAGATAGAGTGACAAAGAGAACAAGACAGAGAAAAATGAGAGAGCAGAGCACACAAAGGAGAAAAAGAGGAGGGACTAACCCTCAAGAGAGAGATCATGTAAAGGGAGCGAAGCAGGGATGGATGGAGCTGAATACAAAAATGGATGGAGGCAGTGGAGGAGGCCCTGCTGATGAAAGGGTTAAGTGTTTTGCACTTCCTCACCCTAATGGCTCCTGAGGCTTTACTTCAAGAGCTACATACATACCCCCGAGATAATACGAGATGCACACTTCTTTTTTACTTCTATTTTGTCCCAGTATCTGCTTGTTTGTACTGTACAGCACAAACAAACTGGGACTTTATAACACATGTGGCCTCATTCAGTCCAGCGCTCACAGGAACAACATTTGTCTTGCTCTTCATCTTGGTGCTGAAATCATAATTGTGGCCTTTTGAGCAATAAACATTTTCCACTGTTGTGTTTTGCTCCAACATGCAGCCTGGCAGTAAGAAGTTTTGTTTTGTTTTGCATAAAAAAGAGATTAAAGAAAATTCTTGGCCTTGAAAATAAGTACGGAAGATAAAAACACAGAGTATAACATTTTACAAGGCTGAATGATCGCTCTCTCTCTAGGGTCCGTGCTGGCTTATGTCAGGGAATCCAAACACCCACCATTAAATAGATTTTGGTTGTTTTCCGAGCCTTTCACTGGTGCATTTGAGAGTAGATGCTACACAGTATGCAGCAGAACCTCTTAGAGTAAATGACAACACTGGTCATTTCCACACACTACTTGGAACAAACTGAATCAAGGCCTAGTGGGACGCCCGTTTTCAGAGAGGATGCAAAGCGTGTCTTAAATGCAGCACACATCTCTGAGATACCATTAGGCAACAGCTAGCCACACATCCAGCAGACATGAAACAGCATAGGCATTAACTTAGGATCAAGCGTCGTGGTCATAATGAATTTGACTCCATTCAGCGCGGCTCCAGTCTTCGCCCACTAACTCAACTTTTACTTTGCCTTCATATTGTCATACAAGTAGCAACTTGGTTTGAGTATGAACTCAAAACACAAATATATGCTTGCATGAGACCCAGTTATCGCTCATGTAATAATGCTTACGAGTATCTTCAAATTCAGTTCAAAAATGGGTAAAATGTAGGAATTTGCAACAAACTGAGTAATTATTGTGTGCATGGACATGCCAGACTTCAGACGTCTTTTCTACAGACACGCTTGCTGTACAGCTGACTCGTTTTCCACTCGAGGGAAAGGAAATACAAAACTATTTTACATTAACCCATTTAATATTCAGTGTTACTCAGTATTACATATCCAGTTTTCATATGTTTCACAAATCTTAGTTATTAACAATTCAGTGTTTTACACATTTAAGGTTTTAAACTAATTTGATTGTATGATGTCACTGTACTGTACAGTAGCTGCCACCGTGTGTCACATGGCCTGAATACTTTGGTTTGGTTTTGTTCAGCATTGGACATAAAAATATAGAAAATATTTAAATAATTATCTAATATAACATTTAGAAATAAAATATTAATACACAAAACTTTTTCAGCATTTAGAATTCAGTAAATATTCAGCCAGTCAAGTTTGTGTTCTGTAAATTAGCTCTTCAGATATCGATTAGCTGTGTGAGGTCTTAATGGTTGTCAGTAAATAATTCAACATTTAAAGCACATAACGGATGTCTATCCAAATATGCCAAACGTATTATTTGTCCGGGCTTGTTATTTTGTCCGGGCTAAAATAATTTTCCGTCTTGCCTGTTCTCAACACCTCCTCTCCCTTCAATCCCAGCTTCTCCTTTCTCTTATTGTATTATTTTTGTTTTAGCTCCCCCTCCCGTGCACTCCTGCCGTATTTTTCCTGCCTTGACAGGGAGCGGTTTCGCCTGTCATGTCACACTTGTGACTGACTGCGTGATGGATAGTATTCTGGTTAGAGCTCTGCTCTGTTTAAAGCACACAGCGGGACAGGAACACCCCGCCACCTCCCGCTCTACCTGTCACGCACCGCGCCCTGCCCACATCAGCCTGTATTACTTCGATTTTGTCTTATTGCTTCTCCTTTTCAAAGCAACCTTGCACTATTTGTCTTTCGGCTGCACTGTCTGCGGTGCACAGTTCATCATTGTCTAAAATGTTGCACATTGTTTTTTTTTCCACATTTGCATTTTGCCATTGTTTTAATATCCTGTAATAACACTGTCTCTTCCAGGAAATCTGTTTCGCTGTCTGGTGTTGACTTCCATGATTTGTACATTTCAATTTTACTTTTATAACTCAGCAGTTTAACAGTCTCCTCTCTTCACTGTTGTCTTCCAACAAAGTAATCTTACGTCTTTTTCGTCCCCAGTATTTCCTGTCAGTAGCACATCCTGCTTATCATAGTGTGTGCAGCTGGACAAATGTTAAAACTTAGTGATGCTAACAAGAAGTGGGGCAAACGCAGACTTTTCATGTGCTGCACTGGTAATGGGGCCTTCACTGACTGACAGGCCTATTCTCTGCTCCTCCTGAGTGACAAGCCTGCAGTCGCCGCTCGAACGTAGGAAATGAGAGTGGAATTACAATACCAACCATGTCACCTCCTCTGGGGACAAGAGAAAGGAAAACACAATCATGGTCCCAATCAAACGCACACACACACACAGACACGCACACACAACGGATGCCACAGTCTACATTTAGCTTCACTCTAATGGAAGAAAAAACCACACATACGTGTACACACGCACCTAGTTTCCAGCAGTTGTGTCGTGTTGTTGCTGCGTGTTTGGGCAACAAAGCTATTGAGACAAAGAATTCATAGGAAAGCTCCACTGTGCATGTTTACCATATAGACACTTTCCTGCTTGGAGAGATTTAGGTTCGCTGCTTAAATATTTGTTTTAGAGCAAGTGACAATGTGAATACGAGGGGAAGACCCTTTATTTCATCAGTGTGTTCCTGTACTCAAGTGTGAGTTTGAGCGTTTGAGTGTGGTTTTCTTAGAAGGGATTGTGAGAACAGCCTTAATATTTTAGGATGTCCAAGGGATTTGCTTGAAGAAACTGTGAAAACGACTCTGTGTCTTCCTTTGGGTATACGCGTGTGTACGTGTGCGTGCATATAAAGCGAAACTGTGAGACCTTGCAGAGGGGCTGAGGTGTGCTTTCTGTTTATGCCAAATTCAGAGATTTGTCCACTGTCACTCAAGTATAAGCGATGTGGGGGCTGATGTAAAATGATGACGGTCGAGTGAGCCGACAGAAGGAGATTTGCAGCCCTATATGACCATGTGCATTACTCCCAAAGTCATTACCAGGTCTGGTTAATACAATGCTTGGTAGATTAAAGTCTAAGCAGGGACATTTCCCATTAAGAGCTTGCTTTTATGCTGATTTTACACGGAGACAGCCACCAGCCTGGTGTCTGTGCTGC
Source organism: Microctenopoma stevenorrisi (assembly GCA_032270685.1). Lineage (NCBI taxonomy): Eukaryota > Metazoa > Chordata > Actinopteri > Anabantiformes > Anabantidae > Microctenopoma > Microctenopoma stevenorrisi. Next base: position 13,598,200 of record JAUMTR010000014.1, on the reverse strand, counting down.
GTTTACTGCTTCCCTGTCGCCCTGTCTTTACTGCCTGCGGTGTGAGCGTTGGTGTTTATGAGTTTATAAAGCCTCATGATGCATCATCATGCTTTTATAAATTTGGACATGAGAACTCAGGCCACACACTCTTCCCTTCTGCACCGACCCCTCTTACCTCCCACCCAACCTCAACCCCCGTCCCCTTCCTGACCATCCCAGCACACTCATTTAACCTTGTTAAACCCTCTAAACTGGGCCGCTCAAGGGCTGTTACATGCCACAGTAATCTCTAACAGGGGATTCATTTCTGTCGTTAACAGGAAAGCAGTTCACATCACCCGTATATAACTTACAGACACCAAGCCCAAGATCTTTAGAGGGGGAAGAATGGCTATTGTTGTGTTGTTAGTTGAAGATGTGGCCTTAGGCTCTAGAGATAAGATGCAGTCCTGTTTGTGTTTAACAACAACACAGGGGCCTTTCGTGACTTGACAGGCTGACCCAAGGTGACAGGTTCAGGGCTATGAGAGCACGGGGCAGCCAGAGGTAGAGACAGAAAGACAGATGCTTGTCTTTGGTGTTAAGCAGCAGCTGGACAGGTGCAGCGCCCACCATAATGAACTCTATTGAAGGTGAGCAGGAGCCAGGTGGTCAGCCTTTCAGGGGCTGGACAAAAGGCAATCAGCCCTAGACCCTCTTTTTGTGTGTGTGAATATGTGTGTATGATGCACACACTCTGGGCTGAGTGAAAAGGGGATCACTCAGAGAATGAAATTGTGTATGGCATTGAGAATTGCTTTCAGGCGAGCTGGAGTGTGCTGCTGTAGATGGACTGGTATTATAGACTTAGTAGACACCTATTGGAAAATCCCTTCAAAATCCATTGTGGTTAGAATAAAGTCTGTGTCAAGCATAAGACCGTTCAATAATTTTCCCCTGTAAATAGATAGTTTTTAGAGCATTGCACCTCATTGTGCGATAGGCTTCTGAAATTGTTTTTTTGTTGAGCTATAGGTATTCAGTCCCACAGTTAATGATACCTGTGTTTTAAACCTCCAACTGCAGCCATCTGTAATGTTGAATATCCAACCAGGCTCATAAGCACACCTGTTCAAATGAATAATAGCTGGCACAATATTGTGCCGTTAAGGAGCATCATATGAGGAAAGAAATGGTGATTGTTTTTTTTCTCCACAGCCACAGCATGGGACCCAATACATAGATAAACCAACATATGTTGGAGCGCTATAGATGCAGCCATAAATCTACCTAACTGCAGCTCAACCCCCTGATGACGAGTCAAGTATATGGTCAAATCACTGTTTGTGACAGCACCACACAATTTCTGCTTCCCTAACAACAGCCATTGATGGTTTTCCTTTACTCATCTCCACCCCCTCACCTCCACAACTCTTCCTAACATTTTTCTTTCATGGGTTTCAGCTCTCGTGGCACATGGTGATATTTCAAACGGCACTGTTTGCTGGTGCTAATGCGTTTAGTATCAATGGCTAATTAAAACTGCAAGATCGCTTTGCTGAAACATCTGTTCCACTCTTAATAAGCAGGACTGTCTTGAAGCGATTGTGTTAAGTGTCATTAAGTGCTGATCAAACAATGATGCCTGGCCAATGGTGGTAACGTTACTGAATGCTGAATTGTGCATGCCCTGGATTCACATGGAATTCTTAGTCAAAAATCCTAATGCTCTTTTTCTATTTCTTTCTTCTTTCTAGTCTGTGCTCAGTGTTGTCTTTTGCTTGCTGCTTGTTGCCACGCTCCTTTAACAATGTTCACTTTGTCACTTTAGCTGTTGATATTCATTGCATTTATTTTCCAGCTTTAACATCTGTCCAGTGACAGATATGAGCCTTTTAGGCGTGTCGCACTGATTGTATGATTCAAACCGTTTAAATCTTCACCAACCTCTTTTAACATTTTAATCCTGGATTTGGAACAATTTCCTCTTTAACAAATAAAGCCTTATAAACGAATCATCTGGCCTTGTTATGATTGTATGTTGTTTACCTATATATGATTGTATTTTGTTTACCTACCGCAGTGGCAGATCTATACATTTTACTTTGGGGGGGGTGGCAAGACGTCCAGGCAGGGCGGTAATGCTGGACCTCCTCAGTAAAGTATGTGAAAATCTCCTATATGTAAATAGAGTTAAAATATCCTCAAAAACACTTAAAACAAAGACAATGTTTAGGTAAAAAAAGGTCCCCTAGCTTAAATATAAAATACAGAAAACAAGTACAGGAAAAACATTAATTAAATTACCTAAATTACTGTACTTTTAGCTTATTTGTTTACTTAACTGTGTTTTTTAGGGATCTATGATTATATTTGGTGAATTAATATTGACTTTGAAGGCTATACAAGGCTTTGAACATACAAGCAATTTTTTTCCATGTATTAAGTATTTTAAGGGAGATCAGCTGAAGGGGCAAAGCCCCCCTTGCTTCCCTGTAAATCCACCCCTGACCTACCAAAAAACAGTCAGAGAAACATTTTTGGGACATTCATTTAATGTGTGTGAAAAACATGATGATACCAACACGATTCACTTAATTGTTGGAGAACAGATTAACCCCAAAAGGAAACTGAATTTCTAGCATTGAAGAAGAATCCACTTTGTTTCATTGATAAATTTTTACATGTTACAACGAAATTGGTCCTCTGCAATTGACCCATCAATTGGGGGGTGGGCTTGGTGCCTCAGCTGGGAATCGAACCCGGGGGCTGCTGCTTCCCAGCCCTCTGCCTTAACCACTCTGCTACCAGGCCGCCTTGCACAGGGTATTTCAGAGACACCGATATTGTGCAACATAACTATTTCAGGCAAAGGAACCAATGACATCTGACCTTTGCATTCTGTACAAACATGTCGTCACATACATCTAATACCATCTTATCCACATTTTTTTAAATAATAGGATGTGCAGATGTCCTTTAAAACATGCACATTTTTAACAATGTCTTTTATTAACATCTCATAAATTCAGATAAAGGCTTTGTAAGTCATTTTGCATATCATACATACTACAGGTGCCGTCTGGAGCCAGAGTTTGATGGTATCTACATCTCAGCCAACAATCTCAAATGCTTATATTATGGAAACAGCACAGCGGAGTTTGGTGGAGTTTAGGCACAAAGACAAGTGAATTAGAGTTTAGAACTAAAAATTCAAGGTTATGTTAAGTGAAAAGCTTAAATAAATGCAGTAAAAGGATAAAATGATTCTTTTATCTGGGAAAGTTTTCATTCATCCAACTGCCCCATCCTCCTCTTGCAGATTTGTGACATATCGTTCTATACCATTGCTATTATTGTAGTTAGTTGGCATCCAAGTGCATTTCACTCCAAGGCAAAAGGTACCTTTAGCACCAACATGCTTTACAAAGCCTACATACATGTGAATGAGGAGCTCTGTAGTGTGGAAACACAACATTTTTACACTATCTTTGCCATTATATTTAATTTAAAACTTTGAATCTAGAGCTTATCAAGCAAGTTGGGTGTGTGTACATTGTAAACCATTTTAAAAAAGCTATGCATTTCAAGGTTTATGGACTCCTTGAAGTTTATTGCCCTTGCAATGGTCTTTTTATAAAAACTTAATGGATTTAGCTGGCCAGGGCAAATCTCCAAGGCTTTTGTGTTTCAAAAGATTCTCCCTCTTTTTTCAACCCTCTGCTCTTTTCTCTCTTCCACCACCATGCCTGAATCGCTCCACTTTGAATTACTGTATTCCTGTTTTATAGTCTTTTTTTGTGTCTCTCTTTATGCAAGTGCTGTGTCGTTTGTCCCCATATATAGTTGAAAAAGCAGCATTCCAAGTTCTATTGTGTAAAGCATTGGTGTGCATTGCTGAACTAATGGCTTTTAAGATGTCAAAGGGAAATGTAGCACACAGAAAAAGTAAACTCCCTGCCCTGTGTGGGTTTTCATCTAAAATTGGTTCCCGTGCACTGTGCACTCTGATGCCTGCCATCCATTCTGCAAGAGACCTTTCTCTTCTCTCTCAAAGAATGGTTAACAGCAGCAGTCAGCAACGGCAGTTCGAGTGGATGCATTTTAAATGTTATGTTCATGCTGCCTGAATTTAAAAGCATTACACTCACAAGATGTTCCAGTATGTAGCTGCACTGTGTTTCTGCAGTGTGAGTTTCTGCTTTGTACAGTTGGCTATGGCACCTCTCAGGTGTGTGAAAAGTGAGTTGCTGACCATGAAAATGTGGCAGTGGGATGGATTGGATCCCATTATTTTCACCCTGCCTTGTAAAAACATTGTCCAGTCTACTCTCATGTGAGCAGAGAAATCACACATCCACTATAGTACCAGGAAAACCATCAGCTTATACAACGGGTGAGTTTTATCAGTGCTGCAATGATCCCTCTGAAGGTTTCCTCCCAGGAAATGGGGGAGGAAGTGAGGGGTTGTGCACCGTCAGTTATCAGATACAGTAGTTGCTCTGGGATATTACTCACTGATAGATTTTGAATAAGACATCTGCCAAAAGACTTGGAGAGTCACTTCTTGCATAGGTGCTTCACAGAAGAGCAGACACCATTTGATTCCAAGATTGGAAAACCTAGACGTTGCGATTGTTACAGTTCTCATTGGGGGAAATTGCAACAGCCATACTCATTCCCCGTGTGGGTTAAGAGGATGTGTAACCAACACAGAAGGACATGTCGCTGTATCCACAACACTTACACTGACACATTTGACAAGTGCTAAAATGAGACATAAGGGTCTGTAAAACCAAGATGTGGAGAGCAAGGAAGCTGAGAAGCTGCAGATTGGGAGAGACAACACAGAGACGCTGCCGTCTCAGGCCATAACCTCGCTGTGTACCATTTGTCTTCAAGCAAGTGACAATCCTTAATTATTTCCAGGGGAAGCTGAATGATTTGTATTTCAGTCGATGAGCTAAAGGCCTTTTCTTCATCGAGAATTAATGCTTTAACTAAGTGCTTCTCATGTCTTTATTCTGCATATAAATTCTGTTAACCATTTTATAAGCCCAGCATTTTTTCACTGATAGCTACTGTATATGATACCCTGGCTTCTCCTTAATTATCATTATCATTAGAGTGTAAGGTAGGGTGCTGCTACCATTGCTATCGCTTTAATTGGCTTTATCAAATGTTCCGGCACCTTTTCTGTGTTGTTATTGTTTTTTTCTTGAGAGATGTCCTTCAGACGACAGTATGCTAATGAAATTCCTTTTAAAAATCAACCTGCAGGCTTTGAAGCTTCGGTTCTCGCTCCATTTCATGTTCTGTGTTTTGTTTGTTTGCCTTGTACATTGGTGAAATTGTTCCTGAAGCCCTTTTTTTTCCACTATCTTCCCCTCCTATTTCCCAAGACATTGCCGCTGTAAATAGATTTACCTTTCCCCATAGCAAAGTCCTTTCTGCATACACTTTCCTTCTCTGATCGAGATCCTTTTCATCCCTGACTCTATCACCTTAACTTCAGACTAAACTGAAGGGACAGATTGATTCAAGGTGTCACGTTAATAAAAGCTCCCCTCTAGCATGTCAATTGGCCATTAAGTTTGGTTCCATCTATATTTCTATGCCATTAAGCTGTGGAGCCAGCCATCTTTTTGTATGTGTCTAGTCAACTGTGCACTCACGCTTTTTCATTAAAAAGCAACATAAATAAACTAACTGCACATAGAAAGTAAGTGTATGCATCAAAGTGTAAATAGCCCATTGACTTCTGTGAGTCATTCAATTGACAGTTTTATCTATTCAGAACATTTAAATCGTGCTGCCATACGATGGCAGACAATGTAGGAGTGGCTTCCCAAATCCCCAGTAATCCATCTTCACAAGAACTGACTCTTAACTGCTTGTGACAGCCAACATGAAACACTGAGACAGATGTCATAAGTTATTGTCGTTGGCAGTCAAGAGGCATTATGCAACTTTAATGATGACTTTCATCAAGCTTCACAAAGCCTTGTCTACTCCAAATGAGAATGCCGTGTCGCTCCCTGCGCGATGTCTTTCCAGCCCATATACCCCATCCAAGATTGTGAGCTGCAGCTAGAAGAGCATGGCTCCCAAAAGACTTACTGGAGCATGGGCTAGAGCCACCTTGAACTATACCACTGCTCCTCAAATAACTCAAATGGAGGTCATTTTGCAGAGTGAACTTGCTGTAAGCACAATGGATGCACTCAGTCTGCAGCAATGGCCCGAGGAATCCAAAAGCATAAATGAGGCCTAGGATATTATATTTCAATCCTCCCCCTTCTCTCTGTTATTTGTGCACACATGCACACAACATGCAGTTCCTCTGCACTTCTCTTTCGCGCTTCCAGGTTCAGTTCTTTAGGACAATTTACAGTGAAGTCCACAGATTGCAAACTCCTACTCGCATCCCTCAGCTTGTTAGCGTTCAGACAGTGTAGTTCCTGTTCCAGCTTCACTCTCCTTCACCAACATGTCTCTGACTGTTGCTCAGTGCCTATTTTCAACCCCATTTCTCACAACTAAATCCTTCTCAGTAGGACTAGCACGTCCCACTGTCTCGCATTACCCTCAGTTACCCCAGCCCTGTTACAGGCAGCCTAACAAACCTCCACTCATCTACGAATGTTTCATTGTTTTTTTTTTTAATGCATGGTTACTGGACAGTCCTAGAGACGTAATCCTGTGCCCAACTCCTCAGGCTGCTAATAAGAGTAGCAGCTCCTGCACCAAGGCACCAAGAGTAAGGTACGAAAACAAGGGCAGTGACAAGGTTGGGTCTGGGTAGGATGACGAAGTGGGGGAAAACAAATTCTCTTTGAGGATCATCTGGCTTCTGAACTTAAAAAATAATAATTTGTGAAAGACCACAAAAGTGTAATGTGCCAACTTAATGAATGGGAATAGCAAATGAGAGACTGGCATATACAAACACAGGCTGTCTGAATAATTCCATTAGAAAAGAGTCAATGTTCATTTGGGCTGTAATTAGGCCCCTCTCTCTGAGACATACTGGCCTGATTGATAGTCAAATTGCAGGAGATTGTGTTTACTTTTTCATCCTATCTAGTTAGGAATTCTTCCTACGTCTCATGTTTTCCCTTTCATCCCCCACCTCTCCCATACTTCTCATGAATAAACCAAAAGAATGGCCGGAGGTTGATTTCTTGGAAATTGGAAACACAATTATTGTAAACTCCAGGTACACCTCTCTCGAGGGAAAATGGGGGTGATAACATGTGCGTTCCATCACTATGGGTGTGCACATGGATGTTTATCAGTATTTATGTTTTTAACCGCCATTTTAAATGTTACATGCTGCTTTAAAAATAAATCATTCTCAAACCTTTCTCCTGGTGTGACTTTAAACAAAGAGTTTTAGTTATCTCTTTCAATTGAGCTTTAGTGAAGGAGAGAAAGAAACTGGCTCACAGTATAATGTTTCATTCACGGGAGAAGCGGTATGGCATCATGGTGTCATCATGATCCTTGAAATCTTTAGCCTTAGGGCAGCACATGGCACTTATTTTGTTACAGTGTTTTTACAGAGGATGAGTGTGCCTTCCAGTGCAGTATTTTGTGCAGTTAACACATTGCTAGAGAGCATTGTTTTTTGGAGTAATGAGTTTACTGCTACATCTGATGACATGCACTCTTCCCGTATTCCCGTAGCAAACGTGATTGTGCCATTGAAACATGATTCCAATTGTGTGAGTACCCTCTGCAGACCTAGTTGAAATCAAGTGATTGTAATGAGCAGCTTTTTTGGAGACATTGCTCGAGTGTACTTTCACAAATCCATCTCCATCTCCATCATCAACTTTTTTTCTACATAAGGGACAATGTAGTGTAGCATTCTATACTTTTCTTTGACTTATCATCTACCAAATGGTCTGTGAGTTTCATGAATGTCCATGAAAGCAGATTTGTTTTTGTTACTGTTCGCTCAGGAAACCGGGCTGATGAAAAAGTCAGCCTACTTGATCCAATAGCAGCACACTCACCCTGGCAGCCATGTGCGCCATCGGAGTGTGCTGGCAGCGCCTGCAGTAATGACTTAATATCAGTCCTCCCACGGAGGAGCAGATGAGAGCACAGGTGTGCAGATTGTCCCCTGTCACATGGCACTGCAGGGCCCACACACACGCCATTCCCTATTAGTTAACCCAACTTCAGGCCATTAACACAAACACTGGCATTAATGTATGTGTTATAATGTATTAATGTTATAGTGTATTAATGTGTGTGTAAATATATGTATGTATTAGAGAGTTTGCTTAATCACTATTCGTCTCGTGCAGCACATGATGGCATAAAACGTGTCTCTGAGTCCCTCCATCATTAGACGGCATGCACTTTCACTTTCTCCCTCCCGCTGTCTCAGGCTCACTCTCCTCACAGTCTCTCTGTCTTTCATGCACCCACACTCTTACATGTGCCTACACAACCACATTGTGCTGCACAAACACAGCAGGGGAGAGGAGAGGGAAATGGTGATGACTAGTGATGTGCTTTTGCTTGCGTCTCTGATCTGAAACTGCCCCAGCTGTACCTAAACCAAGGCAGACGCACCCAACTGCTACAGTATCATGAGCATATACTCTCTCAACAGGTCAGGATGTTTCATCTGCGCTTTGTTCCTCCTCACTGACTGCAGCTGCCTTTGTGCTTTAAGGCCAAACTATCGTTTATCCTGTTGTACAGAAACACAGACATTTGTATTTTGTAATTATGCCATATGTAATTATGTTTCTAAATCTCAGCAGTTACTTTTGTGAGTAAGGTGTCTACGTTACTGATTAAACAGTCAAATCAATTATCATAAACCTTAAGTTTGAATAAACTAGAATTATCCATTAGCATGCTTCATTTGTTGCAGCTGTGGCACACTGCAGGTGAGAGATGTGAAGTTGAAGGGATGAAGGACAGGCCTATCTGTGAAGGTTCTCAGTCATCCAGGTCATGGTTATCTCAAAAAAGGTTTATCTAATAGCAACTGGACTTGTAGGTTTCTTGACGACGTTTCGCCCTTCTATCCAGAGGGCTTTCTCAAGTCATTTCTCAGACAGGCCTACATACTTTCAACACCATCTCCAAAATATTTCTGCACAGTATGAAGTCCATAACAGTCATATAGGCTCAAATAAAACAACTAAATCTGAGTAAGATGATCTAACTCCCACATGGTGGAAACTAATTAAACCCTGTGACATAAGACTCAAAAGTGACAAATGAACTTAAAACCGGAGTGCATCGTAACATGAATGCGTCATTTGAGTAATTATCCATCTCGGAGAATCAGCTTTTCCAGGAATAAATATGTGCAGTATTTAATGTTGCTTAAATTCCTCCATTTGCACTGCAGCCCCTGGAAGCAGCTACAGTGTGTTGGTCTCAGCTGACAGTTCGAAGGAAACGTGTCGAGTCAGTTTGAGTCACTGCAGGACACAGTGCTGTTTTTGAAAATGAAAAACACAGTGTGCTTCTGGTTTCACAAGTGAAAAAAAAAAGATCATTTTATAGTTGAGTTAAAATAGAAATGCCAAGGGTTAAACAACAATAGTAATTATCTTTAACTGCTGTTTCTATATTTTAGTTTACAGAGCATAAAAATTGCTGCATTATGAGTGACTTGGTATAATAGTTTATAGAAGCCCAAATCAATGCTTTTAGCTCTGTCTCAAAATAAGGAATGGAGCTCTAACTAATGTTGAGTACTGCAAGGTAATATTGTGACACTGCAAATACCTGAATTACAGCAGCATAAAAGACACAAAAGGTCAGCTATAATGTATTTTCCAGGAACATGAATACTTTATTTCCGTCCTTGATTTTCTTGTAACATCTTAGTTAAATATTGATGCAGGGCTATTGAATTTTTAGTGTGTGTTTAAAGTAATTTGCACTGTCAAGAGGAGCATATTTAGCCAATCACAAGCAGTGAGTTGGCCTTGGGAGTTGAATATGTTCAAAGAAGTGGATGCACAGTTCCGAGAAGCACTTATTTTGTGAAGGTTGATGAGTTTGAGTGAAGGTTAACTTCAGTCCAGAACAGAAACATAATCTGCAATGTGTACAGACTAAAATAATCTTGGGCTGGCTTCTGTTATGGTTATTATGACGTCACCGATGGCCTATTAGACCAAATTGTAAAAAAGAAAAACAGAGACATTCATTCATGTTGAAAATTGGTCATTTCCATGGTACAGCCACTCTTTCTGTTTTTAAGAAAGGATGCACACATACAGGCGCAGAATAATGAACCCTCACAAACGATTCACCAAAACACACACACACAGGTGTCAAGTTAATTAGAATGAATCTGTTAACTAAAAGTTGCTAGGCTCTATTGTGTCAGTGTTTTTCTTTCCTGTACAGTAGATATTTCAATGGGCATTTATTTCATGCAAGATTTTCCATTACTCAAAACAAAAGACTTAAAACCTAGTCTGGTTAAAACTTGTTTGAATAAACACTATAGGAGATGACTCATATATTGTTGCTTGTATAAAAATTAAAAAAATAAAAACATAAAAACATTTTTTCTAGTGTCCACACGAAAATCAATCAGTGTATCACACTTGGATGTTTTTACTGTTTAATGGAAAAGGTGATCGTCTCCTAATTAACAAGTTTAATAATAATAGCACCGTTGCTCATCTGCTCACTGGAAAGAGCTTGAATTCATGTCACCATAGCCATGCAACTAATGCTACTCAAACATTATATGGCACATTTGGCCAACATTATTACATGTTCAGTCCCTCGCAGTCTCACATGATTCATATCAGTCCTGGGTGGACTGTGGGTCTAAAATTAGAGATAAACGTTAAATATGGAATTCATTACTTAGCATATTTCACATTCGGAAGCCACAAGATGTACAAAAACATCATTAAAACTGAGGTCCTTTGTGATCAGTATGACAAGCCATGTTATAGATATCTTTCTGTGTTATCTGTATTAGCTTGAATTAGGAAGAAGGAAGGAGAATGAGAACATCCTAATGTGAAGTGTCACTGTCAGAAAGTGACCTAAAGGTTGCTGGTAATGCATTAAACTCCTAGAGGTATATAATTCATACAGTATAATAGTGTAAAATTTCAAAAGGTCAGAATGCATATGCAAAGCATGTAGTGTGACAAACACTGAGTAAGATCTCAGAAAACTGACAGTACTTCTACACCTTGGCAAAGAATACAAGGGATTTTGCAGATGCTGGTTGCATTCTTTGCTAACAATAGAACTTCAACAAAGAACAAAATAGAGTCCTCGGGCAGGCCAATCACTTGGCATTAAATAGTTTATAGTACTAACGCATAAATTAAATAGCAGGAAAAGTAGGATCATATGCAATGCAGTCTACCGTGTTTTCATGAAAGTAATAAGGGTGCCATTTCACCCAATATTAATTACCGTTTTCTTTCTGTAGCTGCAGGGTCTAAGCCATCTTTTCTATTTAAAGTAGATAGCGTATATGAAAAAGTTCAGACAGTTTCTAGCTAGCATCATCTTTAAAAGATATTCAGTATACTGTATGTATAATATACTGTATATCACTTTGAGGAACACCAAAGAAGGTATTGTATGTTTGCGTATTAAACATCCTATCCACGAGTTTTATGTATGGACAGCTGATGCACGCTCCCATCAGCTGTCATTGTAGGTTTAATTACATATTTTTTCTTCATTTCATTCACTTTCCCTCATACTGTAATAACATTACACAAACTTTAACCTAAGTGCCTAAACCAATAATATGTAGAGAAATTTCAGGATGTGAACTCCTACTTTTTATGCAGCCGCCATCCAAGAAACATGTTTTAAAAAACATACTTTGCCGCAATACTTTACTGCTTTTATCCAAAGTGACTTACAAGGAGCTAGCACTGGGTGTCTGGCTCAAGGACACACCTGGTGGTCCTAGATGGACTAGGAGTCAGACTGGAACGCTTAACCCATTGAGCTACTCCTTTGAGTTTTTTTGATATTGTTTTCAGTCAGACGAGTTGTATGAACCGACAATCCTGACAATGACAGTGCTAATAGTTCTTGAAACATGTTTTGTGACCCCTTGTGATCGCCCAGGTAAATGCTGCCTTTCTCACCACGAGAGATTTAAGCTGTTCGACATCACTGCAGCGTTTTACTCCAAGTCCATCACTGTCAACGTTAACAGTAAATACGTAATAGATTCTGTCTTTTAAAGTTTTCTTTTAAAGTCTTTAAACTCATCCATAAAGTAGCTTAACAATAGGGCGGGCAGATCACAGAACACACATACCGACTCATATGATTTGTTTTGGAGGGCATTTCAATTTGATCGTCCGTGTTCCAAACCTTTCTGTGTGACTTTGTCTTTTTTTTTTCCATTTTTTTTTACATCACGTGGACACATTCTCTTGCTTTGAAGTAACACACATGCCTTATCTTTTTGTTTTGAAGGGAAATGATTGAGACAGTCTGTTTTCTCAGGGTGTAATAAGATTGACTCAGATGACACATCTGCTTCATCAGAGTAATTGCCCTTTCTCACCGGCTATGCCACAGAGGGATTTGTAAGTACCCACGAGACATCAAAGACAAGCATCGTCTGCTCATCTCTATATCCAGTGTCTCTTTAACATCCCTTCTTCTAAAAACACTGGTCTGGCTTAATTGACTTGGCCCCATCAGGGGAAGCTCTTCCATATTACTGAAACCTAAGCTGCTTGCGTGTGTCATGAAGCAATGCAGCAAGGCCCGAGGAGAAAATATTCCACGACGGCTCCTTCCCGCAGAGCTCTTATTGTTCTTCCAGCATCATCATTGGCTGAGAATGGAACATTTGGATGATTAAAGGGATTTTGTGGCACGCTGTGTCATGTTCCTGTAATCTCCCAGATGATGGATTAGGGGTCTGCCATGTCATACTCCCCTAAGCTGGCCTCAGTGATGTCTGCGAGTTCCAGTTGTCTTGGCAAACACACTGCCTTCCCAGAGGCCTCAGCTGCCCTGGAGGAGTAGCATCTGCAGTTTGTCCCAGGCAGCCAGATTCCTGAATATAATAGCATCATGTGAGAAGCTTATAGGCAGAGAAAGCCTGGCGCTTATCTATGCTTATCTGTGCATCCTTAAACTAGACTCATAAAAGAGTGACTGTTAAATATATTTATTCCCATTCATATCACTTTTCTGGGCGATAAGGAAAAGGTACGGTAACAGATAATTACTATTCAGAGTGATTTTACACTGAAGACAGTTTCACCCTTTCTGTCATCATCATCATCATCATCATGCACACTCATACCTGACATCAACCACTCCGCTGGATTGTCTCACGGGATTTAGAATTTGATATTGAAATTAATAGGGTGAACGAGGGCCTTGGCCTTTGCCTTCTAAGTGGCTGTCATCACTTTCTGACAGACTTCATAAGGACAAAGAAAAGAGAATGAGGGAGTGAGAAAAATAGAAAAGGGACAGAAAGGATGAGGCAAGAGAATAGCTTTTCACTACCGCCGCCCCTAACAATAGCCCTGTCATCTCCCTCCACAGTGCAGATGCCCAGGCTGCTGGTGGCATCTCCAGAGAGAATGTCAGGGGAGAAATAAATCTCTCAGCCAATTTATGTGGGGAAGGTGAACTTTTTACTAGCTTTCCACGGTAAAGGCAGGAAAGGAAAACCACTGACAGCTCTGGGTGTAGATTTTCTTTCTTCTTTCCTAGTTGACATGGCATTTTTATTCAATGGACCTCCAGGATGCACTCTTGTGCAACGTAGGGGTGAAAGAGAGTCAAAAGCAGTCCATGTGAAACCCCCCCGACAGCAGGAAAAAAAAAGAGAAACTTTTCTTTTTCCTAGCCCTGCTTGTCAGTTGTCTTCTTTGAGGCAAGATCCCATTAGAGTGACGTTGTAAATACTCATGTGAGTGGCTGAAAGAGCACATTGCATTTACCTATTTGCTGAACAAACATGTGACCCCATCACACGCGTTTCAATTCCCATTACTTGCCTCTGCAGTACATGGTATATGACATTTACCTCAAGCAAGCAAAGTAACAAGAAAACCCAATGCAATAAAGAAAATTAGCTGTAATGGTCTGTGCGACAAATGGAGGCAGCAGTTGATACCGGTGAAAGGAACTGAGGAGAGAACAAAGACTCCTGCATGTTTTATGGGTAAGAGAGGAGAATAAGACGTTACCAGATTGTAGTATAAACTTATAGACGAATAGCGCCACCCTAGAAACGTCATGTGAAGAATGCAAAGGATTTACCTGATGTAGCCATTCTAACAGCAAGCAGCGGTGGAGCTCCATTTTTGCTTGGACCTAAACAGCAATATCATAATGCTCATGCACACATACCAGACATCAAACCACAAAACTCATCTTCTTCAGTCGTGTTTCTGGGATCAAATCAAATCAAATTTTTGGTAGGCTTTTGCAAAATTGATCCACAGATTGCAAAATTGCATTAGGTGATTATGTGGACAAATTGAGCATAAATAAGGTTTGTGAAGAAAAAAAAGGAGGTTATCAATTTAATTTTTAAATAGACTTTTGGAACTCAACTCATCTATTAGTGCCAGTGCTGGTGCTGTGGGTGTCTTGATTTTACCACACAATGATAGTAATTAATTTTAAAAAGAAGACAGCATATCTCGTCTGACTTTCCACACTTCTTGTCTGTATGTGTCTATAAGTGTCTATAATTACAGATTTGGGACTTGACTGGAGTTTAATAGTTTATATCACAGAATAAAAGGAACATCAGACACACAGCTATTCATTTAAGCAGTAAGTGAAATTAATTGATGTAAGCATCTTATTTTCATCAAGTAAAGTAACTTGATGTTAGAGATGGACTTGGGCGTTTGATGTGACACTTTTCTGGAAGAAAAACTGAGTTAAGAAATCCCCAGTTTTTCTAAACTTTATCCTAAACTTGATCTTATCTTTAATAAATTGAACTCTTGTGTGTGCTGATAGTGTATATCTGTGAAGGTTCTCAGTCATCCAGGTCATGGTTATCTCAAAAAGGTTTATCCAATAGCAACTGGACTTA
>JAUMTR010000014.1:13565393-13583072 GCA_032270685.1 Microctenopoma stevenorrisi | reverse complement strand
AAGCCCTCTGGATAGGAGGGCGAAACGTCGTCAAGAAACCTACTAAGTCCAGTTGCTATTGGATAAACCTTTTTGAGCTGATAGTGTAGTGTGTGTTTCTGGTCGTGTAAGCCAGGCTGACAGCATTGTTTTGTACCTGAGGGTTTCACAGTACAGAGGTCAGCGACGACTTTTACTTGTTCTGTGATGACGGGATTTTGTACTTGAGTGCATAAATCTCAGGTCTCACTGGGCAGTGCAGTGAAGAAGTTTTGACAAGTCACTATACAGTTACGTTGATGTATTAAGACATTTTAATGAGAAAAAACGCTTCTTCATCTCCCTAGGTGATGACTCAGTGGCAGCCAAAGCCACCCAAAGAACGCAGAAGTGGAAAAAAAGCTGTTCTTTATTTTTCCTTCCTCGTGATTTCAATTAAACTGCCTTCTTAGCCTCATTGCACAGGAGAGGGGTCAAGATAATCCTAAAAAAATCATTAATCTCTCTGACACTTGCAGAGTTCCAATGGAAAGCTGTTGTGGAGGAGGTCTTATTCACATCCATCCTGCTCTGTCTGTCCTGCTTGTCAGAGTCTCCTGGCCCCAAGGGGAGTGTGCCCGCTAACGTGGCATCGACTTAGTGCAGGTATCTGCAGTGGGTGTTGGTTGCCGGGCAGAGTTCAAGTCTATTTCTGTTTTTGTTGCAGCCTTTTCGAGGTGGCTCCTCCTCAGCAGGATGTCAGCTGTAGCTTTAAGGGTGTACAGGAAGGTAACAGAAGCTGCCAAGGCACTACCAGAAAAGTCCGTTCCTTTTCTGTTTTAATGAGACCGGCCCACAAACAGACACATCAGTTGCACTATACCGGCATAAGGAAGGTCATTAGTATGTGCATAAAACATAAGGTGGCAGCAAGATGTACAAATGGTATCGTGTCCCTGCATCCAAGGTGGTATTATTATGTGCATATTGTTCATTCTGTGGCCAGTATATTCAATGTGTAGTATTCATATGCTACATTTTAGCACATATCACCTCCATAATCTCAAGGTTTTTCCCCACCTGTTGAACATCATGTCAGCATATTTACAGCAAACCTGAGGTTGTCTGGATGCTTTAATAGTGCTTACACTGTATGCCAAGATGACGCGCTAATTATTTTTCACCTGGTCTTTGTCCCTTTCATATGCCCAGTATGCTGCGGCCATGGAATTTATAGTCACTATTATTATTATTATTTCGACATTATTATTTTTGGCCAAGAACATTAGACATGCTGTTGCTAATTTGTTGCTCATCCCATGTCCTCATATGTGACTGAAGACAGCGCTAGTGTATTCTAAAGTAATACATACTATATGTCTAATCTGCTATTAATAAATTTGTTAGAGACCGTTGTCAGTGTCAAAGAAATCAGTGTTGCTGGTAAGAATATAGGAAGCAGTCACTGGTGTCACTGGTGTCTCTGTCAGACACAATGTGCTGGTAAATATCACTACTGTCTGTATTCCAGAGAGTCCATCCCAGAGGTGTTTAATATGCTTTAGGTTGTGGCTCTATGATGGCTACGTTCACATTCATTCATGTTGCATTGTATAGCATCATGATAATAATGTGGGTCAGATTAATACTATAATAACACAAATTTGGGTTAAGTAGCCTTTTGAAATCGCCAGGTTTAGTGTCTCTTATGTTGTCTTTTTCTGTCCTGTGTTTGCACAGTGCTGTAAACATGGAATTTAGTCAATATGCACCAGAAAATAAAGGTACATTATAGACTAAGCACTTTAGGTGCAGCAGATTTGTTTGTGTGCTGTATTTATTATTTGATGGTGATGCGCAGACCATGTTGGGACATTGTTAATACTGTTGGAAAGCACTGAGTTTTATCCAGTGTGATTGTGTGTGTCTGTGTGATTTGTCCATCTGTGAATGAACGTTTATGTGATTTTCCATTTCATAGCCTCTGTGTGTGTATATACATGTGCAAGTGTGCGTGTCCACTGTGGGACCGGGTTCTCCTCTGGACACGCCAAGGGGTGGCTCGGATGATAGCATACACTGCCGCTGACGTCCATCCTTCTGAGATAATGTCATAATGGGGGGGACAGCTGGCAGCTTCGTTTCCTGTCGGCACAAATTTTCTACTACATCAATAATGAGCGCCGCAGCCCAGCCATGAGCGCCACGGCTCAGCAGGCACATGACTGTATTCTCATGTGTCCTCTCGTTTCGCCTTTTTCTTCCTCTCACTCGCTCGTTTTACCATTCTCAATTCATCTTTATTCACTCTTATCCATTATTTCTCATACCAGCCTCTTCGCCCTACACAAATCTGTTTGTCCTCCTGCTTGCTCATATTTCCAGATGCCCTCACATGTTAAATGAGGTATGAAAGCAAGTGGTGTTTACTGTGTTTCAAAACATGGCTACAGTCCTGATATTAGAATTTCCCTTTAAGCCACAGATGATTTCACCTATGTTTATGTATTTCACCTATATTAGCTAGTTATCATATAAAGGAGAAAAAAAACAAATTGAGAAAATGATTCAGATTATTTGAGAGCCATTAAGAAAATGAGCAACTTTAGTTTAAACTTAAGTGCTATTGCTTTTTGTTTGTCTAATCTGCCTTTTTCGTGGTTTCCTAACATAATTTTGCCTGAGTTTCCTCAGTCTTATAAAATATGTGCCGCATTATGAAATGCCAAGAAAAACTTTTCATTTGTAACGTAATAAGTAACAGTGACATAATGTTCAGTTTTCAAAGTGGTTGTCCTGTACTTTATATTGTATATTTATACATAAATGTAAATACATATGTATATATAAATTGCCTGCAGATGTGAATGTAAGTGTGAATAGACTGGCAACCTGTTCAGGGTGCACCCCAGGGAGTGGGCATATACAGTGGGATGCGTAAGTTTGGGCAACCTCATCAATGTTCATGATTTTCCTGCATATCTGTTGGTTGTTACGATGAAACATTTCAAGGACAATTTCAGAAAAACCATGAACATTGACGAGGTTGCCCAAACTTAAGCACCCCACTGTAGCATATTCTCCATACTGTTTTTGAAGTCCGAGGTACAAGTATGCTAAGAATTGAATGCATGTTAAACAAACTGAACTTGCTGCTTCTGACAACATACCTTGACATGCAAGTCAAGTCCAAATGTATTCTTCCCATAAAGCAAGCTACTTTAGAAATTTGAAATGTTAGGGCTGTTAGTTTAATTAAGATGCAGACTCATAGAGAGAATGACATCAAAAAATGTATTTCTGATAATTACATTTAAACAATCATCCAACATTCAGTTAATGTCTTCTATTCAGACATTTACATTTACTTACATTGAAAAGCTAGAAGGTCACACACCAGTAAAACGTTTTCTTTTGGAATGTCTTTAATGCGAACTGTTTCCAAAGGTCTGCTGTAACTATATCGTTTTTAAAGTTTAAAAAGATATTTGTTAAAGTACCTTTAGAACTTGTGGAATTCCAATAACTTGACCCCTGAATTTTGCTGTAGCACTCCAAGAGTGCAATATTTATTTTAGCAAAGTTTATTAAAATCCATGATTTTTGTTTTAATCATTTGTTTATGAACTATGGCTATTTTTATTTTATTTATATCTCTGACAGCAATTTGTAGCTTAGACAAAATACTTAAGCAGCATACTAAACAACACTTACTGCCATTACAGTTTGGTTTATTTATTCTGGGAGCGAGTAACGGCACGTATTCACTGATCAAACTGTTAGTTTTGAAAACGCAGTTTTCCATCATAATCATGCTAGTTCTCTGTCACTAGTTGTGCTGGTAGCTTTGTTGTTGTTGTTGCAGACTGCAAGGGGCCTTGAACATTTAAGCACATGGTGCAGAGCAGAAGGAGACGTAGCCAGCCAGAACCTGCTGGAACCAATGGTGAAATCTTCTATAAGCAAACATCTGGTGAGTTAGTCTATAGTTGGGCTGCCAGTGTATTTGACTGAGGTTCCTACATGCAGGCAGTGCCAGTTTGATGGACATACTTGACTAACATTTGATGTATTTACTCATTCAATTAAGATAGTTTTGTATTTTGCCTTTTAATACTTTAGCACATGTTGTATTTTGTAAATCTTAATAGAGAGATAGTCTTTATATTGCACTGTTTAATGAATATGATGGTTATACCTGCCTTTATCTTAGCACGATCACAAGGTTATTTCATTTAAGCGCCTGACATTCAAAGTAGCAGTTCACATCTTTCTTAGCAAAGCTGGAAGCCACATCATACTGCACACATAAAGACATAATGCTTAATATTCAATTCAACAAACTCTGTGAGAAGAAGCACACCACAGAGAAATTTGAACATTTACATGACTTGCTATGCATAAACAGTGTAATAATGACAGCTACTCCGGGGTGCCACATTGTGTGATTTCAAACAGCATTACACAGCCACAAATGAGACAAATCATCGCTGTAAGATGGCAGTGAAAGCCCTTTTAACAATGTTGTATATTTTTACAATCTTATTTCTTTTGTCATTTATTTTTTCAAGAACATGATGTTTCTAGCCTCACTGTCATTAAAGATTAATACAAAATAAATAAAAAAACACAGCACGAACTTGAAATGTGACTCTACTGTTTCCTCAGGTTTGAAAATAATCATTGTTCTTGCAATGGCATTGAAACTAAAATACCCAACATTAGTTGAGTTGACTTTGCCTTAGAACTTTTTGATGAGTGTCTGGAGTAAAGGAACAGTTGTCTTCATACTGAGGACATGACCATGCAATCAGGCCTCTTAGCAAGCAAGTCAGAGGAAGGTGATTCTTGGCTCCCTCTATTCCCTGTAATTCGGTTACCACTAGGCTGTCATTTAGCTCAGCCAGACTGACAGGGCTTTAAAAGTAAGGGGGAAACTGCAATTACCCTGGGAGAAATGCAGTAAAAAGGAAAGAGCCATCAGACCACTTTCATGTCTAACACACACAGGAAGTGAAGAGACACTTCCCATGGTTCGCTTGTGATGGGCAGAATTGTATCTGGTTTAGCCAACGAGCACCTCAGAGTTACATTTTTATTATTTTATGAAAACTGAACATGTACATTTCCACGTACACTAACTTGTTAACTACCTCAAAAAACATAATTATATAGCACGCACTGCTTTGTCACTTTTTTATAAGACTGAAAAAAATGGATTTTAGAAATGGTCAAAACAAATCAAATCATAATAATTTCTGTAAATAGCAATATATACACTAGCTGTTGTATAATTAGCTCTTACTGCATTAAATGGTACTAGAATGGAAACTAGGACAAGAATGGAAATGAAACTAAAACCAAATGAGTCTCAAATCACTCTAGAAAAAAGAAAAAGAAACACTGCATCATTTGTTTGTACATTGTGAGAGATAATACATTATTCTGACAGGGTCATCCAATATAATCTATTAAAAGTCTGACAGGGTCTCAATAGTGTATGAATCTAGGTATTAGTATTCTAGTGCAGTATGGTCATGCCCGTAAGACAGTTCTGGCAGCATTAATGAACTTCTGTATTTCTCTTATATCCATAAAAATACGAATTTGTCTGTGATGCCATTGCATGAAGATAAGTTATGCTTCTAAGGACAAGAGGGATCCCTAGGGTCTTTATTACACAGTTCCAAATTTCAGTTACCTCTCACTATTCTTTGCCCATTTGGAGTGCTGTTGCCACAGATTTGCATAGCACAAGAACGTTGGGGTAAGTTTGATTTACTAGTCAGGTCAGAGCCTGACATTTTTCTACATCTGTCAGCCTATTATTCTGTTATAGTACATGCCAGGGTACAAATCGAGCTTGCGTACGTGTGCTCGGTTTGTCTGTGTGTTTAGTTGGGATGTCTGTCAATCACTGCAATGTAATTGTGAGTGAAAAATGTTATGGATCTTGGTCAGAAAAAGTAAAGTAAGGAATGTAAAGCCAGGAAACACAAGGTGCAATGTGTCAATAGAGCATGTGTTTGATAAGGAATTCCAAAGATAAAATGCTGATTATTTGTTTAGTTTGCCTGGCTGAATGATTCACTGTCAAATTTGCAAAGGCAACAAAAGTCAGTGAGTTGTGCACTGGCAAAGCGAGTGTCTCTATCAGCCAGATGGACTCTGGAGAGCTAGTTTGGGCTGACACTTGACTTGGCTGGGAGCATTGTGCTAAAATGCCTACAAGCTACAGCTCAACTTTTCATTGTCACTAAGCACAAAAGATATTTTTAAAAACATGACATCTACCAAAGTGTGTTCACTGGAGTTACTCTTCTGTCAGATGTCTCTTAACAACGTGTCTGTTGTGTCTGCAGTCTGCCAACTCATTAGTCACCAAGTCAGCTGGAGGACAGGCTTGTCAGGTTTATCCCAACATTTCTTTGAGCTGAGGAAAATTAAATCACGACAGTAATTTACCTCCTTATCTGTACATACTGTCAACTGGAAACTTGTAACTCAGAAGCAGGAGGAAAAATGCTTTCATTATTTGTGTTTAGTATTTACACCCATTAAGCAACAGTTATGAACAAAACACTTGTGTAAAAACAAAATTGTGATCTCACCAGAGCTGCAAGGTTTGGTGTTAAATTAGCTGAATATTAGCACTGCAAATGATCCACCAGCAGAACATCTTTGTCCTTGAAACGTTAATGATGATTTACAATATTTGGGCATCATGGCGGTGGAGTGGTTAGTGATAATAGCTCATGGCTTGGTCACAGGTTTGAATGCAGTCTTTTGTGATGATAATTGGTCAATCTAAGCTGAAGAATGTCTATGTCTCCATATGTCAGAACTGAGATAGATAGGTGATAGGCTTGATTACGGATAGATAGATTTAGTTTTTAGAAGTATTAAATGATTTACTTTGAGTATAACACTGTGGATGAGAAGGAAATTACAACACATTCTTAAAGTTTTGAATACATCATAATTTGCTTTTACTGAAAGAAAACGAAATCTGAGTAAAAAAACAACCTTCGGAAATGTAGACGTGAAGCGAGAGACAATGACAGCGGGGCTGACAGTGCCTGGAAACATTTCACTGCAGGATTGGACAGGCTGCTGGTCAAAGTGCGCCAGGCTGGGGTATTTTACTGTTTAAAAATGCTGTCAGGTTTCGATCCCCCATAGACCACCCCACTCTGGTTGTGTAACCTCATCTGTTAACAGAAGTGCTCTAAAATCCTGCAGTGCCCCTGTCTGAAACTCCTCAGGTGGCGCAGGAGTCATTTTACGGTTTGGAACTGCAGTATTAAAAAGTGATGTGGGTCTAAAATTCAATCACCCACGCTGTAAATCTTGATAGTAGATCATTCCATTCAATTGCAATACACCACTAACACTTCTTCACATTATACATTGGTTCTGTTCTTTCTGTTCTGTTCTTAGCATTTAATTGCATAAAAAAAACATATTTCCCAGTTTAAAGCACAAATCAAGTCAGTGTTACATAGTGGTTGCACCTGCAGTTAAATATTCATCCACTCAGATTTAGATATTGCTGTAAACTGCGCTAAAAATAGCACAAGTGTGATTGTTTGCTTTTGTAACAGGGGCCAGAATCGTCTGTGAATGTGTCTATGTGTTTGTGTGGAAGCATGACAAGTGCCATTACTCACCACGTGTGCATGTGTGTGTGTGTGAGTGTGCAGGTCCTGTGTCCATGCGGAGTGTGTGTTGGCGGTGCGTGTTTGCTGGGGGTGGGTGAGTGGGGGGGTATAGGAGGGCTGCAGTAATTTCACTAAAGGCAATTTGAATATTGTTGTTCTATTACAATAGCAATCACCAAGAGCCACCTGATGAAATATTTATCAGGGATTTGAGGATTTAGGCGGTTTTAATTACCATTTGCAAAACAGGCATCGCACAAGGTTTCCTGTGGTACCATCGGCCCCGTCATTCAGTCCTTAGTTGTCTCTGCCTACACCACCTGTTCTGTGCATTATGAGTAAAGCAACACCTTAAACAAACAAAGGAAACGTATTTGTTTTTGTGCATGTTAATGAATCCGGTGATGATAATGAATGATTACCTTAATTTAGAAAAGCTTATATTGTGCTGCGTTGCAACAGATCTGTACATAGAGTAAGTGAGGCAATGTCCAGTTTGGCCAACAGAAGTTTGTCATTGTGAGAAGAACTCCACTAAAGAAACTTCACAAATACCAACACTATATGGATATATGTTTCTGGAACGACTGGCATGTGGCACATATAGAGAGTGGGCAGCTGCCGAGGAGCAGAGTTAGAGTGTGGAAACACATAATTATACTGTAGTGCGCGGCGGCGTTGAAGCATCAACGAAAAAATGCTGCTAGACATGCAGAATGCAGAATGAGTCTGTACATTAAAAACACTGCAAAGAAGGTTCACACACATCAGGCATAGGTGGGTGTCAAAACTGAAGCAGTACGGTGCAGTAATGTGAAAACCAACAGAAAAGCAAATAGAAACATGCAGCAGATGGACAGAGATGAATCATTGTCTTACCTGGAGATTATATGTTTGCATTAAAGTAAATGAAGGCAGGTGAAACCCACGTCAGAAGTTGCCTGACACTAATCACCTATATTATTTATATTAGAGTTTCATTTTCATCCTTTTTTATTGAAATTGAGACTGGAGATGTTGTCGCCTGGAACTGTCTGGTCAAGGTTTCCCTTGAGGGTTTTGCGTTTGCGTCGTAAGCATTCAAAAGTTTTCCCTCAGGGACCGTCTGTGACGACCCGTATTTTCCCGCGAATACTTAAGCCCTGTGGCTAATTACCTTTTCAGACGAAAACATACGCCTCCTCATTAATTCAGCACTCCACAATCTATCATAATTACTGCCAAATAAGTTGTTGGTATCGCTTTAATTTAAATTAGTTGCTGTAATTTCGCCTCAGTAAAACTACACCAAATATAATGTAACCTCTAAGAGTACAACTTACTGCCTTTACGAATCCTTTAATATACATTTGTAGTGACAGATCTAAACTCTCAGAGACCTCTAGCAGCCATTTCTATTTTTTTTTTCACTAATGCATTCACCCAAAGGAGCGAGGGCTGAGGAGTTACTAAGGAATAGCAGTTTGCCAAACATTAATTAAAACAAACTGCAGTTTCACACGTTTTATTCAGAAATAAAAATGTTGATTTTGAACATTTTTCTTTTTTAAAGTTCCCGACCTTTAAAACCTTCAGAAAAGGGTGAATTATCTTGGGAGAGCAGAGAGAGAGGGAAGAAAAAAATGATGAACCATGAACGCCATTTGCTGCTTTGAGATGCTCCACATTATTTGTTTGCTTCAGTGAATATCCAGCATTGTTAAAAGGCCATCTGTGTCCCAAGTATGGGAAGTAGATAGTTAGAAGGTCTGCATATCAGTTCTGGCTGCAGCCCAGCTCCCTTTGACATGTCTTATTAGTCAGGTCTTTAAAACCCTTGGCCTGCCTTTCCAAGCACACTCCTCCCCAATAGATCTGATTAAAGTGCGACTGACGCTCCCAGTGTAGAGCCAAGTTGGCCACACAGCGTTTATGTTGGGTCATGCTCATTACTCAGACACACTGCCAGTGCCGCCACGACGGGAAACAGCACATAATGCAAGCCATTACCAGCCAAGAGATTTGAGAACTTTGAATTCATTATGGGACAGCAGAAATGAAACTACTACAAACAACTCTCCTTTGACACAACCTGTCATTCTGTCTTTCTAATCTGCATTTGGGCACTCCGCAGTGGCCGCCGGAGATTTACTGTGCAAACAGAGCTGAAGGCCGGTGACATTTATTTTATTTCAGCCATAAAATAACATCGGAGTTTCCTGATTTTTATCATTTGCATGTGTAGATAACATATCAACAAAGTGTGTGGCTCCACAAGGAGCCTGCTAGACCTAAATTATATTCCACCAGCAAATTTAATGTCAGTGATGAATGAGTTTGTTTGGACTTAGTTTGAATTAAAATTCGACTGTGCTGTTCCACTTTCAAAATTGGATATAATAAATTAAAAGCTCTGAATAATTATTTAAACAATATGACGTTTAAATCATATGTAACTTACTTTAATGTCTTATCTTATCTTGACTACACATAGTTTTTATGCATGAAAAGAATTCAATTGTATTTAGATCAAACTATGTTCATCCAACCCACATTTATCAGCAATGTTCAGTAGACGTAACCTGAAAGGAAAAGCCCAAGACATAAATGGCACCGTAATCAACATTGAACTATAGAGAGGATATAAATGAGATTTTTAAAAGGTTGGATTTGCTAAATCCTGTAGTCCAGCTGTCATTTAGCTGATTACTTGATCAACAGAAAAGTACTGGGCAGGTACGGCAATCAGTTAGACGCCAGGTTGTTGAAGGAAAATACCAAGCTTTTCAGTTTCGAAAAAAATGTGAGAATTGCCCTCATTCACAACTTTTTTCTTTTGACTACTGTTACGTCAAAACACTTTGAAGACCACCATTAAGATGTTTTCTAATTTTTCTAGCATTTTAAGTAGGAAACAAATACTTGAAAAAATAATGAACTGTCATAATAACTGTTTGCCGCAGCCCTCGTATATTCTGACAGAGGAAAGAACAGAAAACAACACTGTACGAAGAGTGTGCACATACTGCAGACTCTACAAGCTTAATATATCATTTTCTATAGTTTCACTTATTCTCAGCTTTCCTTCATTAGCTATTGTAATTGTGTGTTTTCCTGGATGTGTGTGTGTGTGTGTGTGTGAAAGCAAACTGGGCTGAGGAACATGTTGAGCATTGAGTAACATTTCACGCCTCATTTGCTGTGGTGTGCAGCCGTACACACCGTAGAGTGGGAGGAGGTTGTGATGAGCTGACGGTGGGCGCTCATCGGTGCGTGAAGGGGGCTTCAAACCCTCTCTCTTCTTCTGTCTTTTCCTAGTTTTCACTTTCCTTTGCATTGAGTTGTGCCTACATTGTTAGTGTGTCCATCTGTGTGTGTGTGTGTGTGTGTGTTAATGTCGGAGGCCTGTAATCAAGAGTCACTGCACATTAAGAGACCTGCAGTCATTAGGGATTATTAGGAGAGCTAACATCTTGTTTAGGGAATCTATTAGTTTAAATGTGGACATGTGGACTCATTTTCCACTTACAGCTCTATGAGGGAGTGTTAAGGTTGTATGTTCTGCCTAGCATATGAAAAAGGTATTTTTTTTGTTTATTTTGCATTGCCTACAGTAATAAGATGCCATTGCGCTTAAACTGCTGACTACCACAGATGTTAACACATGGGCATATGCGTGCTACTACGCACACTGACACACACACTCTTACACATGCAGCTGGGAAGTCTTCCTCTTGGGATGTGCTGTCTGAAAACAACCTGATGGTGTTTAGCTTCACACCCCCTCAGAAAACGACCATGCACAGGGCTCCGCTGAAAACCTGACTAGTGGGCTGCGCGTCGTTGATGCCCACCTAACAACATCTGTGCCGACTGCCCCGGCATGCTGGAGCTGCTAACGTTGGAGCGCATGTATACGCAGACAGAGTGAGACTTTGAAGAGGACACATGATAAAAACCTTATGAACCAGTGACAAGCGAGAGACATTTGTGGCTGCACACGGAGCTGTTAATAGACAATTAGACACATGCACCACACAACACTCTTCAAGACTATACTACTATAAGTTGTGTAGCTAGTTTTTCTAGTCAATAAAATCAGTGTTGGAACTGTGACTGTCACTTTGCCAGATTACTAACTTCCACCACACCATACTAAGATTTACTTTTATTAAATATAAGTAAAGAAGACATAAGCAAAAAGAGTGCTGTTGCAGTGGCCGGCAAAACTATGAAAACACATAAAGCCAGACTCTCTGGAAGCTCAGATTTATTCTCAGTGGCAGTTAGTACTTTGTACAACAACAGAGCAGTGTGGGGAATGGTTATACTGAAACAGTTTCAGCAGCATAAACACTGAACCTTTACATCAAATATGTATTAGAGCCTACTTTAAATATAAATGGACCAAAAATGAATGATGGTAATATATCTCTAGACTTCTACAAAGAGGACCTGAGGGACATAGACTAGACAAAGAAAAGAGTAATTAAACAATTATTTCTAGTAATTCAATGATGTTTGATTTAATAATTGACCAAAATGAATAGTGAGTCTCTAGTGAATCAAAGAATTTGAGGCACAGTATAGACAAACACGCACATGTTGGAAACAATGTTATAGAAGAATAACAGACAATAACAGCATTAATATTAAATATGTAAGAATCATTTTTCAGTCACTGTCTGATATTCAACCTCCCACTCAGAATAATACAATAACTAAGAATACTCGACATAAAAACTCCAACAGACACAAGAACTGAACATTAATGAGAATATATGGAATGTCAAGCCTTAGCAACATTTTAGTAGGAGTCTGTTGCACCTCCTCTTCACTTTGTTATGCTTCTGTGTGCCACAATATGGTGACTTGAGAGGATCAAAGTGTTTGGCTTGGAAAGCAGCAGACTTTTGAACCGTAATGCTTCTAAAGCCCAGGGAGGCATTAGCATTGTCTGCCTGTGGCACTGTTACTGCCTCCTTAGCTGCTCATAAAAGCATGAGCGCAAAAAAAAAGAAACACAACTTCTAAGGAGCACTGGTAAACTGTAAAAATGAATTTATGGGATTTGGGGGCTCTTTTAAGAGTCACTGATGGCCCCTTTGAAAAATTAAAGCTGTTGCGAGCATAGAAACTATCCACAGTAAAGAATCTACAAACTGTTCTTGTTGCTCTCTGATCAGGTTTTTAAAGCATTTGGTTATCAGACAGGAGAAATCTGTTAACTATAGATATTTTGTTATAAAGACCCTTCTAAGAACATAACACTACACAGGTGAAACTCGCACACAAAAGCTGCCCAAGCCCCATAAAAGCCTGTTTCTAAAAAGACTTAAAAGATGACACTGGTCTGGCTGACTTAATCTTCTTGAGCTGAATATGTCAAAGCTAAAGTCACCCTCCAGTGTGTCCATATGGAGATAAAGATCCAGGAAAAGGCAGGATGCCAGTCATTGTCAGTTGAAGCACAATCCACTATTGGTGGCAGGAATCCAAAGAAGTAAAAATTCATCCAGCGGTGCAGCATAGGGAGGCGCGAGTCTATCTTTATGCAAATGTATTCTGACAGGTATGAGCTGCAGTATGCAGTATATACTGTACCATATAGGGCGCACCTGCACCTACCAAGACGCTTACACGCGATATACTGTACATGGGCAGCAACGGAAATGGTTTGTGTGGGAGACACTGTGTTCGTAACGGAACGTCACAGAGGTGCTACTTTACATTTCACTGAAACTGTGCTGAAAGCTCAGTTTCAACTTTGGTTGTCCTCTACATAACCTAAATGTCTACAGTGATTGAGCAGAAGAGTGACAAAAGGGAAGGGTTTCTGCACTCTGGAGCCTTCCTGAGTTCCATCCTCTTACATGGTGTGTTCTCAGGAGGAAGATAATTGCTGGTGTCTTCAATCTCAAACTTAAATACATAATTCATAACTGCCAGACTCAATGTTTTGCCATTTAAATGCCCTTGTGTTTTGTTTTTTTTTTTACCTACCTGACACATGGTGACGTGACCCTATGCTACATTTTGCCTCTTTAATGTATTCTGCGCTCCACCTTGCAGTTGGTGCACTGTGTGTGTTTGAAGTGTAGAGAGCAACAGCCTGAGTGTCCAGTAAAGATATAGTATTTCAGTACGGTTCAAAATACCTACCTAGGTATTACACAAAAACCTTCTGAAAATTAACCAGTTTCTCAAGTGTCATAAGTGCTCAGATTTCTATTTTTTTCTCATAAAGTCATATCCAGTGGGAGTTAGTGACTTCCAGTCAATGATCTCAATTCCAGACTCCTAGCCCATCCCCCATAGCAGGTGTGTCTTTGAGCAAGACACTTAAGGCCAGCGTAATGTAAACTGTATAACCCTGTATGTGACAAATAAAGAATCTGTGCTCAATCCATGAAAGCAAGTGAGTAAGTCAGTCTGGCTCTTTGTATTTATATCTTTATGATTAGAACGTCACAGGACTGGATGTTTATGATCTGAGGCTGCACTTACAGGCTTATCAGTATATAACATCAGATAAAAAAATATAGGGTCCACACGGAGGGACACCTGAATATCGATTGCAAAGTTTAAAGACGCTGAAGTCTAAGTGGTTTGGATGTTGTCAAAAATATTCAATGTTATCCCTTCTTATCAGACCATACGTACATAAAGGTCCCTACTCCAGGAGGCACAGCACAGTAAGTCATTATCTCGCTCTTTCATGTGCCGGTCAGACCTTTATTGTCATAGTAAAAAGGGACCTAAATGGTATTTACTGTGGCTAATTGACTTTTGTTGCACGATGATAACTACCATGCTGGCCTACTGGTACGTAGTAGGTGGCCTACAGAGCCATAACTATGGGCACTATAATGACCGATAGCTGACCATTAATAACCACAATAAAATGAAAATGATGTACTGTATTTCTGATGCATGCCTTGTTTTAACATTTGAGAATCAATTCCTGTCTTCAGGTTTATGCAGTTTTGCTGGAAGTTAACATTTAAACGATGCCAACTGTATTTTTAAATATGAAATGAAATGATGATCAAAACACAACTTCCACACGTCTTAATGTTATAATTTAACATTTAGGTTTGAGATTTGTTTGTGAGAAAACAGCTAATTGAAACATTAGCAAAATCTTGGATTTTATTAAGCCTTGAAACTTGTGGGCATAAAACCAGCACACTGAGGAAATTATACTGGTGTCTGTAGTGTTGAAAGGGCTTGAAAAAATATAACTTCATGAAAAAGCAGTTAACCTGTTACATAATTACCATCAATTCCATGCAAACCATATCATTTTAGAACATTTAAAATGTAAATTGAAGTGTTTAGCTGAGTATTTGTTAGTCTGACGAGATTTACATAGTTGGCTGTCTCCACTGTCAACAGACTATTTGGTGGGAGGCATTAATAATTTCCTGATGCTTAGAGGCACAACGAGAAGCTGATAGCATTTCTAATGAGTTAGCTGTACCTTGCAACTTCATGCGTGGCTGGTGAATGTCACTAACACCTTTGGTTTCCAGAAACTGACATAAAGAGCATTTTGTGGAACAAGCCAGGTTGACTAATATTTATGCACATTTCAATATCACTTGTTCTTCTCAGACCTGCACTGGATATTGAAACAAATAGGCAAACGTTGTATAGACATCTTTGTACTGTATTATTAGTCGTTTTCGGTCTCATTCTATTTCCACCTTTTACTATAGCAACTAAAATATTCACATGCAGGCATCCATGCACAAATATGTGCCCACACACACACACACACACACTCTCACAAACACACACACACACACAATCACACCTCATGAGGCCAGATTTATGCCCTGACAATTTGATAGAATCCACTGAAACGGTTAGGAGTTAATATCAGGTAATTAATTCGTTGGACCTGGGCTGGGAGTTGTGAGCAGAGCTGAGGTGGGCTGAGATGTGTGATGGGAAAGGAGGTGGTGGTGGTGGTGGCGGTGACTGCAGCAGGGTTGGTGAAGGGTTTAAACTAAAAGGGGAATGAGGGGAGTAATCCACTGAGTGCCTATAATGTAATGAGTCCGTCTCGCTTAATGGAGTCCATTTTAGAAGGAAGGAGGTATGGAAAGAACGAAGGTGGTGCTCCTGGAGCTGTGTCGATGTACAGTAGTTGAAAGAAAGGCTGTGTTGGAGGACTAAAAGGTAATTTTGCGAAAAAAAAAAGTCCTGGTTACCTCCATTATCACTAGCAAGCATGCTCTCAGCAGCTGTTTTATATGAATATATGTCTCCAACTTTATGCAACTGTGGAATTATATGCTGCGCTGCATAATGGAAGTGTGTTACAATAAAGCCTAAGGCTACAAAAACACTATTTTCATCTAAAACAGAACTGGTGTTAATGCTTCCAGCATGACTTTATCTTAACCACGTGGTTCAGGGTAATTCCTAAACTGCCAAGTTGTGTTAGCGCCCGACTATTTTCCATTTGACTTTGAAATCTGTGCTTGCTGATACATACACACGCCGAGCAACACACATTATTCCCTCTTCTCTGCCAGCATATATCTGCATTTCATTGACACAGTCGGTCTCCTTTTACCCTGTCCTAAATTCTCTTATGTTCTTTTCAGATATGACTACCCCTATCAGAATTACTTTGTGATAAGCTTAATAATTATGCAGTGATTGCTCGTACCAATGATGTTCATATTTGAAAATCCTCTTTGTTCACTTTTCTGCTTCGCTGACACATGCACACATTGGTTTATTATAAACTGAAGCAAGTTCTCACCGTGTGTCGCTTTTGAATCGTCATAAATGTCACTTTTCAATGCTTTGGAGAATTCCAAATGCAATTCAATTTACTTTCACAGCATGTTAGTGACAGAAATCTTCCAATTTTAAAACGTCGGTACTTCGTTGGTAAATCAAAAACTTTCCTGATTTTCATTCAATCGGGTAAAGTTAAAAAGCTGAGCTGATT
Organism: Microctenopoma stevenorrisi; assembly: GCA_032270685.1. Lineage (NCBI taxonomy): Eukaryota > Metazoa > Chordata > Actinopteri > Anabantiformes > Anabantidae > Microctenopoma > Microctenopoma stevenorrisi. The sequence continues at coordinate 13,566,503 of JAUMTR010000014.1, read as the reverse complement.
TTGAAATAAGTGGTTCTCTTTTGTAAATAGCACTTTTATCGAGCACAGGTTAAGATTTTTCTCTCCGAGACTGGTTATCCTCGGTTAAGGTTAAAAATAAAACGTCAGCTCTGTGGATAAAAGACAGTGTAGCTGTGACACTTGCTCCGCTTCCAAGGCCTCCTGAAGAATCAGGGGTTGTATTATTCATGTGTTCCGTGTTGGTGTCATATCTGTAGCTCCTGCTGTTGTTGTGTGCTTCTTGTTGCTATGCGTGTACGGATCTGATCGTCTGTCGCTCTGCCAGTTTAATCCAGGTCAGCTGCCATCCTACCCTGCTGTTTTCACGGCCTGTAATCCTTAATTGGCCTCTTTTTTTTAAGTGAAATAAGTGTGTGATTTAAAGTTAGAGACGAGTGTCACGAATCAAATCTGTTTGCTTGGCACAGTTAAAGTTTGCGAAGGGAACACAAAACCAGACGTATAGCCAGATGTGACAAGTGCTCTTGGCTGTGACATGGGTGACATGGCACTGATGAGAGCACAGGCCTATTTGCTCCAGCTCTTGTACCATAAGTAGAGCACAGAAACATCTGTGATTTTGTCATCTGCCGTGTTGTCTGCATGTCATTCATACACACACACACACACACACACTGCTACTGTATCCACACATGCGAGTTCACATGTTCTTATTCTTCTGGCAGTCACACTGAGCATTATGGTACAAGTCGTGGGCAGGAAGCACACGCTGACTCCTACATGAGATGCTTCTCACATCTGCAAAGAGCAGTTGTCGCAGATGCTTTGGCAGCACACATTTTGAAGACTCTCTGCAGCAAATGTGTTTGAGGATAGCTGGAGGCTCAGGTGGTCGCCATGTGAGGATGATTACATAGGGCCAGACTAACTGTGGTGTAGTCCTGGGCTCACGCAGATACAATGAAATGTTGTGTAACAAACTGCATTTGTGGAACGTGAAAGTATGTAATAGTTCTTTGAAAGACAAGCACTGTATCTATTGTCGCTGCTATTGGTTGAGGCTTATTGCATGTGGTTATACAGGTCCTTCTCAAAAAATTAGCATATTGTGATAAAGTTCATTATTTTCTGTAATTTACTGATAAACAT
>JAUMTR010000014.1:13487120-13559771 GCA_032270685.1 Microctenopoma stevenorrisi | reverse complement strand
AAAATATATGACAGTCTAATGTTTATCAGTACATTACAGAAAATAATGAACTTTATCACAATATGCTAATTTTTTGAAAAGGACCTGTATATATATATTGAAATGAGCTACATTCTTCTTCTGCAGTCGGCTCGAGACTGCAGTGAAAGAGTAGGCAGAGAGAAACTGACAGAAAGCATTATCAGAATTAGTCTTTCCTTGCAGGCTCAAAGCACTTTCCCTATTTCTCTGCTGCCTCTTGAATGCTTTTCATCCAAACCACTGGATCCCTGCTGTCTCCATCCATCCATTTCCTGCAGAGAGCATTGATTTCTGTAGGGTGTAAATATGCGCTGCATTGTTTTCTTTGGTAGTTGGTTTGATGTTGATTTTTTATTTTTTTTAATTTAGATTTTCTTTTGTTCTTTTTACTGTATTCAGACCTAAAGCATTTTTTGTCGAGACCTGGTCCAAGCGCAAAAATAAGGCTCTTCTTTGAGTATATTATTGTCAGAAAATGTTTTGTAAAAATTTTGATGATGATATCAGAAATAAACATCTAAAGATGGTAGTTGTGTGTCTTGTGTACTAAATGCCAATGCCCCCATGTTTCAAATGGGAACATTGCTAATTCAACATTAGCTAACTTCTTATACTTATCAGGATATAAGCAGATAATATCACTGTAACAATATTATGCTGTTGGGTTGTGGAGGAGCCTGCTAATCGTTTATATTTCTCTGCAGGAGTCTTAAAAATAGGCCTGATAATGTCAGCAGAGGGGATCTTAGAGATGCCACACGTTAAAATGAAATGGTGTGTTCAAAAAGGTTTTGAAAGCTATGATGCTGATGAAGTAACATTATGCTAAGTATATCATACAGACTTTTTATAACTGCTCTGTATAAAGAAAAAGACTAAAAGAAAAAGATTTTCTTACCTTAATGAGATTTTTTTTAAAACCTAGACTTTGTTTGTCTGTTTCAAATCCATTCAACTTTGTTGCCATGTCCTTGGGACTATAGTGAGTAGACCTCTGCCTTTGCAAACCAAAATATTTAGGGAATAAGGGTTAAACTAAGGGCTGAATAACATCTTATGAACAGGAAGTCCCTTCTTGCTGTCAGCCCCACTCTCGTGTATGCATCTCTACTTTCATGTCTCACAGACTGGCTAGTCATGGTTGGCTTTCTTGAAGCTTGGCAACAAATCAATGCCAATAACAAAATCAATCTGAAAACACTATCTGTGACCATATCAGTACAACAATACAATTGAAGTATAGGATTTTGAAGACTCTGATGCATCAGACACAATAATTACAATCCCAGAGGTCCCACATTTTAGCTGGCACATCTGTAGACTTGTAAATGTCACTGAGCAATCCATGACTCTGTCATCTATATAAATGTTCAAAAGTGAGTTGATCTCAATATAATTCAAAAGATAGATGTTGCAGAAATCCATGGTTTGTCATTGTAAATACAACATGGTGACAATATGTAGAGACGAGTACACACAAACAGTTGTGCAACAATCAATATTCCACAAAGTAGACCTCTGAAGATGAATGAAAATTCCAAGCATACCATTTACTGTTTCCCAGGCAGCGGTGTGGTGGTGATTTGGAAAAATTGCACTGCATCAGAAAGCAGAGGGTTACAAAGTGAAAAAGAAAATGAAATTTAGTCAAAACCCTCTTGAACAAGCTGCCCGAGCCTAATTAAATTTCTTACCCTGAGTACAGGTTCTTTATAGTGCCAGCTTTTAGTACTTAGGGTAGATGATTTCCCCTGAAAACACTGACGGCAAAACAAACATTCATTCTGCAGTTGCTTCTGCACCATATGCCGAGATAACAAGTCTAAGGTTTTTTTCACAGGGAATCTGGCTGTTTGGGTTTGGCCATCACAGTTTTAGATGCATTATAGCTGAGGCACATGTAATTTCTTAGATTGCCATCGTTGTGTCATCGTTGTCTTTTCAATTTTCGACTGCTTATAAGGAAATCCTAAGCAAATTATGCCACAATTGTGTCTGGAGAAATTCACTTCAGCCATGGTAAGATGTCTAAAAATATACGAAGATTAAATTCTGCCGGGCTGCACTGTAGCTGACAAGTGAAAGCTATTTCGACACTCAACAAATACCTAAACAAATTCACAGTAATCAGTGTAATCTGGACCTTTCACCACCTGCAAGACTACAATCAAAGGGGCCAAAAAGAGGAAAGAAAATCACACTGACAGCCCATGGTTAGTCTGACTGTGCTTCCCTCAAAATAGCAACACAATCCACAATAAGCACCATAAGAGGACATGCAGTGTGAGACTCATTGCAATCTGTGATCACATTGTGACAATCCTCTCACAGTGTGTGACATGATTGCCATTCCCCATAGCTGGGGATTCTTAGGAGTTCAAGACAACATAGTTTTTTCCAATCTGCCCCCATGCTGAGACAGTGCTTCAGGCTTATCAATAGTCTACACACCACACATCAGCACAACTCTAGTGTCGATGCCTGGAAGTGCAAAACTACAATTTAATATGTAAAATGTATTATTTAATATGTATTTAGTATGTAAATGTTCTACATATTCTTGTGGATTGATGAAAGTAAAGTTTAGAACTGTTTAGGATAAGAACACAGCACCAAAGTGTGATGTATAAAATTAAGGCAGACATAAAAACCTGCTTCTGGCGAAAGGAATGTCATGATTTGGAACTGGCTTATTAAAAATCAAAAATAAGAGAGTTTTTATTTACCCAAAATAAATGACAAAGGAATTCAAAAAAGTAATTATCAATGTTTGGGCCCATAGAAGAGGTGAACACAAGTGAACTCGAGAGAAGTTAACTTAAACTGAAGTGAACAGACTATAAACACAGACAAACTGACCTTAACCAAAACTGACCTTTCTTAATGGCTGATCTGATGGCTATCAACAAAATCTCCAAACACAAAAACACAATTCAAATGTCTATTAGTAAAGGTTAATTTCAACAAATAACAAAAGCTCTAACTGTTTAAATAACTAACCTATACAACTTATAACTTAAGACAAGAAAAATCCAAATGCAACCCCCCCTCTGAGGTGGCCATTATTGGTACATGCCAATTAGGTGCTTCCTGAATATAACCCATGTGCACCGTAGAGCTCATTTTTTGACCAAGCAGACCAGATGTCTCTCCAGCAGCAGCAAAAGAAGTGGCAACCCCATCACTGATAACTCAAAAATTATGTATTTAAATATGGGAAACTGTTACTGTATCTGAGTAAATGAAGGGAAGCATGATGTTTTATCTGATATAATGTACAAATGTCTCTGGCCTTACGGTTCATATACTTTTTTTTACTTTATAGTCATTTCAGGTTGTAACTTCTGGCCATGCAGCTCAGAACTCAAACCAGTAGATATGATGTGAATGAATGACCTGAAGCAACTACGTACAACAACACAGTGCTTTTCAGTCTTTTATCACCTACATTACTCTGAAATGTAGGTAACCAGGCACATGTGATGGGAAAAACCTTAAAAAAATGCAAAACTAGCAGCCAGATAACCTATATTTCAGAGTTGGTGTTTATTCTCTTATACAAACTTTTGAGAGACAGTGCCGGCATCTAAACACTGAGGAAGTAAACCTGACACATGCAGTTGACTTATCCTGAGCAAACCAAATATCCCTAGCGAAGAACAGTACAGTCAGTGTCACAGAGATGGGAGATCTGTTTGCTTCAGCTTGCTGTCACTTCAGATGCATGCATCATGCCATCACCGCCTTGGAGGAACATGACAGGCCCACTCACAGTCCGGCTCACAGCAGTTTTTAGGACATGAGGTCTTTCTTATACTTTTCTCCTCTGATAATCACATCCCCTCTGGAGAAACATCGATAGAAACAAGAATTTTCCTTTAAAAATGTAACATTTTCATCAATTAGGTGACTCATTAAACTTTGGCTTACAGAAATTAAAAACAGACAAATGACATGACAATGTCATGCTAATTTTACATTAACATAAAACAGTTTGCTGTATGCTTAGGATTAGAAATGTTTCAGTTTCAACTCTGGCAATTTTACACTAAAATCACCACCTTTAAAAACAGAATCAATGTTGAAATATTTCTTGCGTTTCTCATAAGATACACTGAAATGCTCTGAGCAACAACATATCAAAATTCACCAAATTGCAACATTTTGGAAGGATACACTGTTTCCCCCTATCTGAAAGGTTAAAAAAAAGGTCTGACATGGCTGAGGGGTCAGCCTCTTTCAGCTGATTGCACACAGCCCACCTCGTCTCAGTCTGTGTGAAAAAGCCCATGGCTGGTGGTTGATTGGCCAAGTCAGGTGGCTTGCTGAACATGCAGTGTCTGATTCTCAGTGACCTTTAAAAGCTGTGCGATGGTGGTGCGGGGCTGAAAGCGCTCTACTTGAAGGGAGTGGAAAATTCATGGCTTTGAGACACTCTGAAGTTGTTTCCCTCTGTTTCGTAAGTGTAAGTCTCTCTTCTTCGTCTTTTTTCTATTTTTTAATATTTCTGTTATACCTATACCCACTGCAAGTAATGGAGCTCCTGGGGGATGTTAAATGACTTGTCCTCACACAACCTATGATGGCCTTAGGGAGGCTTCTGCCATAGTTTGGATCTGGGGTAAGTAAATTTCATCACAAAAAAGAACCCTAGTCCCTTTGGAACATGTCTACACTTTCCTGATATCTTCCCCTTGACCTGAAATGAGCAGTTACATTTTGTGCTGCAAGTGGATTTAGTATGTAGTTTTATGCAGTTTTTCTTTCAGCGTTTGCCAATTATAATATTCTTTAGATAAAAACAAAATGTGAAAATGACCTAGGTTCACATTTTGGAGAAACACACAGACAGGAGACCAGCCGCTAACCGTTAAATGCCAGCACGTAAGCTAAAGTCTGGGTCTTCCACCACAAGAGTCACTGCTGAAGGACTCTGCAGAGGGAGAGCCCATACCCCTGTAGCAAAGCAGAACGGTGTCTGGCTGCTGGGCTGATAAAGATTTACAGCCACACATTTAAGATCACACAGGTTTCCTGGAGTTTTATCCAAGAGATGCTTATTTCAACCAGATCCAGGGAAAGCTTGGGACACCATGAAGCTTAAGGGAAGGTGATGGGCATAAGCATAATCAGCTGCCTTTCACTGGAACCAATTGTCCACAGAGCAAAATGCAAAGGAATGCAAAAAGATGCTGTTCACACATGAAACAAGCGTCCACATGAGGGTCCATCTTTTTCATTTTATAAAAGTCTACTTTCACATCCCAGGAATTCATTCTTTTACAACCATAGTAAAAAATGTAAATCTATTTAGACCATGTTATGTTTTAATACAAAGATGCATATTTTCCATGTTTGCAGATAGTTGCAAAGTGCAACTGCTTCTTTTTTAGTTGAACATTTTTCCTAAGGTTTGAGGGTTTCTCATGGGGATTTATTCTGTCTTACTTTTCTCCCTCTATAAGGCATTTTTACTCCCTCGTGTTGATGTTTTAGTATCTCTCATGGGGTGCAATCACACAGAACTGGACCTCTCTTTTCTGACTTAAACCACTTCTGTCTAAATTGGTTCTTCTTCCTGGTGAAGAGTCTGCCAAGGTAGAACACACACACACACACACACACGCACCTTTTTTTAATTCACTGAGGAAGCGCTGCACTGAAACCATCCAGTCGTAGGGCTGCAAGGGACGAGTCGACTTCATTACAACATAACAAAGTAATGTGAAGCCAATCAGAGAGGTTGATTATCTATATGTTACATATGTCTATATATTTCAAAATAGCATAGATTTCTGAATTTGCAATGGAAATGCTAATATTTAGTCAACCCTATACCTCCCAAAATCTCTAATCCTATACAGCTAAACTGCAATCGGGATTGCCCGTTTATTTTTTACTAAATGATGAGCTACATTTATAACTGTACACTTAATTATATAAAGGCACGAATAAAAACAGTAAGAGTGAGATGTTTTATAAAGCACCGTATTGTGTTACAGTTGTATAGGAAATGTAAAAGGATTACTTAATAATTTAGCCCAAATGAAACACGCTGTTATACATAATAATCAATCTCGGCTCTGTTTTTTAAAGATACATTTTTAACTTGCCAAGACTTAACCATCTGAGCTGGTGAGAAATGTGTGTCCAGTTGGTGCTATTGGCTTATAACTGAGTTCTGGCTTTCTCACTACGTGTCCATGTCGCATATCTGTCTAATTTTCCAGGGTTCATTGTCCTCAGACAGACTGTGTTAGTTAGAGGTCAAGGAACTGGACATGCAGCATAGCTGAGAAGAAGAGGAAAGAAATGAGAATACAAATGGCAAGAGCAGTCAGAATCATTTGAATTGGTGGAGTGCCCAGAACATGAGCAAATTGGCTGAGTGTCTGTGTGTTGTTTATCTCTACTCTTCTATAAATCATTTTGAAATCAATCTATTTGTTAAAACTTGTATTTATGGCACTTGACTTGCATTACAGATAAAAAAATGATAGAGCCACAGGAGAGGAGGGTATAGGAAAAGAGAGGAGTGCACATAACCCCAACTTGATAGACTTAGATGTATCTCTTTGATAAATCTATGACCTTGGTATTAAACTGAAATCTCTGAATACCCTAGAGAGGGGTGAATATTTGAAAGCTACAATTCAGAGTTCAACTGGATCCTCGCTGTGAGAATTTAATAGAGACCTCTCTAGTGCTTGTATTCAGATTTCAGTTTTATCCATGGTATTAAGTGCCTCTTGTGCAACAGCATGTCTGGGTTGGTTTTCCCTGAACACTGCCCAGACCTATATCTGAATCTGTCTTTTTATTTTTTGCAAAGTCCTATTATTGCTAAGGAAAGGCCTAGAATTATTCTACAGTGCATACAGTGAAGTACGTACTGTCCATTTATATGAGGTAACTTTGAATAAAAGAACTAATAATTATGAGTTCCAAGCATCTACTGCTGAAAAAGAATCTCAACAAAATGGAATGTACCCAGGCAAGGCTAAAAGACCAGCAATGCTTTCAGTTTTGTACTTTGTATTCCTGTATTTTCAAAACATATTTTTAGGCTACTGACCTCCCAAGAAAAATGACAGCATCACTCACTGTTTTATTTTCATATGGCAAATGTGTCATTCTCTAATAATGTTACCTTAATTTTTCTTAACTCTTCCTGTGCTTCTGTAATAGTTAATACCACTACTGGAAAGTTTTGTCAGTTGAACATACAGCATGTCATTTTCAACTCACTAAACATATGCTACTATTCTTCCTGAAGGGACATTCCTGTTTTAGTGTTATTAGACTGACCCTTAACCTTTAACCTAAGGTTAGGGTTAGATACTATGGAGCCTTTTGTTTTGTTTTTCATGATATTGCATGCCATAATTGGTCACAAGTCAACTGCAAAAACACAACCAGAGCTGTAACACTCTGCCCTCCTACACATCGGCAGGTTTGCCGCCAAAGACTTAACGGAAATTCACAAGTGCTTTTATGACTGGAAACTGCATTCTCTGTGTATTTTGGCTTCAAATGGAGCCAAACATGTTTATTTTTTCATACTTTTCTCATTCCTGAAGGGATAATATCTGTTGGAATAATACCCATTGTAGCCCTATGTGAGCAATTAAGATGCATAATACATCAAATATTGGACAGCAGCAAAAACACCCCACTAAAAATACAAAATTCTTACTTGTGCTTTAATTACTGTATGTTTTATGTCTATTACAGACACAGCTTATTTTCTCAAAGGGCCAATATAGACAGATGTGTCTGATAACAGTCAAACATGATTGAATGAATCTCTCAAACAGCATGGAATAATAATCAAGCTGGGACACTGAACTTCAGCACTGTGAGCATATCTGATAATAATCAAATCTTTTCAGACTCATTTTCTTCTGCACATGTAGTCAAATCCAAAGTCTTGTTCTTATTCATGCAGTCCTTAGGGTCAATCTAATTTACTTAGAGCATTTTTATTTCCATCCACGCTTGCTTTTTGCCCGTGTTAAGAGAAGCTAGGCTTATAAAATGACATTTAGGCAGGGTAATGACAGAAATCTAGCTCCCAGTCACTACCAAATAGTACAGTGAAGAGCTTTAACAGCCCACTAATTTATCTGCATAATAGGCAAAATCTATCAAGGCACATTGGTCTCTGCAGGGCAGCGGCTGTGCCGGCAGGGGTCTAATGAGAGAAAAACGTCAATGAAGACCAAGAAGAAACTGCATAGCCCCAACTTCTGCAGAGTTCACAGAGAATTGGAATATTCAGTGATACTGCAGAATGTACAGAGTATAGTAACAGCTATATAAACAAATTGTATTTAGTATGTGTCTTTAAAGCGTGGCGCAGGATGTGTCCGATTTTTTGAAGATTTGCACATCCTACATGCAAAGTTTACAACACCTGCAAAAAATGGCACAAGCTGATCTACTTAGAATGCATAGGAATTTAAAAGTAAAACTGTAGTCTAAATTTAAAGTGTTTATTCACCCCACCCCAGACACAAATTACTGTCAGAGTTTTCAGTCATTTACTATTTACTAGTCCTAGTAGTAAGTAACTGCTTGGAACCTATAATTATTAGTTTGTTTTGCCTGTCTGTCCTTAAATTAAGAACCTGTAGTCCAGCAGCTCACTGATTAGGACAACTATAAAACAGTAACTGGACAATTACAGTCACCTAAACGTTAAATATTTATATAGCAAGTCTGCTAATATTCAGCAGCAAAAAACATAATGTAGCGACAACATAACTCATTGGCTGCTTTAAATTGGATTGGGGGATCATCTCGTCCCGGTGCGTTGAGCCTACCAGGTGAAATAGTTGTTTCCAGTGCTGGCGGTCTTGAGCTGGCTGCCCTGCATTCGCCACGGGAACTCCAGAATGTTGGTCACCTGCGACGACTCAAGCCATCGGGTGCATGGTTTGCCTCGCCATATTTGCACCTGCCATGGATAAATCAATTTTTATCAACCACATAATGCCCACCAACTAAACACACAATGTCCAAGTCTGCTAATGCAATTTAGTACATACACTTTGGAATCTTAGCAAGTCAGGTCCCAATGTTTTAATATACATTGTGTTTTGTCTTTCACCTGCATATCTGAGTGTGAGTGTGTCGTTCTGTGTTTTGAATTCATTGGGTTCTGTTTAAGACTTGGGAGCAAGTAAAACAGATACGATGCCACTGATGTGTAAATTCTACACATCAATCTTGAAAAATTTTTATTGACATGTGGGTGAAAACTAAATAAAAAGGTTTTACACACTGCGTCTGATCTTTCCTTTCAGGCTCCAGACAGGATTCTCTAACTCGTTTGTGGTCATCTTCAAGGGCACCAAGAATTCAAATCCCATATCGTCCTAAATCTGTCTATGCCAACAAAGCTCCAGAGTCCCCTTCAAGCTTCTTTCTAGTCAAACTTGGTTCTCTAAAAATGCATGAGCTCCATGCAGGAAATAGATCTAAACGTCAATTGAAAAACACACAGAAAAACTTCTGCCTTTGAAAGTTTGTGGCATGTTATTTTTGGTAAAGCTCTTGTTTGCGTCAATGCTGCTAACTTCTGAAGAACGGAATCATGCCTCCAGAGAGTAACAAGTAGAATTCAGCTCTCATCACTTCACCATTTAAACAGTTGCAAAGCTTAGACTTAACACCTATATCAAACAGAGAGAGGTTTTTGTTTGGACAGCCTGACTTGCAAAGAGCTCCAGAGCTGTGATGTATTTAAAAACACACTGTATGTAAGTCGAGGCAAACTCCTAACAGAGTCCAAATTGATTACTACACCTTTGCTGTGGTTGTTGAGAACTGCACAGATTCCAAATGCGTTAGATTATCCAAATACTGTATTTGCACAATGCACAGAACTCAGAGAGGGAGCATGCATTACACCTTCATGTCGATTCTGTGCAACATATACTGGAATAATAATGTTGCTCAGTATGAACATTTGAACCACAGCTACAGTATTAAAAAGAGCTCTATACTGAATGCTCTGCTGGTGGCATGACCCACTGTTCTGTAATTCTGAGGTTTTTATTAGTATACAGTTCCCTGCTGTCCCTGATTTATTAGTCTGAAGTTATCCACATATTAAATGCACAATGGTGTTAGTTGAAGATTTCACTAAGTGGACAAACCACAGTAAGGTTATTCGTCTATTACGCCTGTAAAGCTTATGTCTGTGTAGAGATCAGTACAAATTCTAAAAAATATCCTGATGGCCATGGGACATGTATGTAAATTTCAGAAATATTGTACTAAACTGTGACTAGTCAAAAGAGTTTCAGATATCGAAAATAACAACAGTTATGTCATATTGGATTTCTAAAAAGGATTTATGCCAAGTGCAAATGGAGGAAAATATCATGTCAATGTCACATCCTTCACAGGATATCAATAATGTATTTGTATATATCTGAAGAAGTATTTCACTAGTCAAAACTCTCATCAAAGACATAATAATAAAATTCATAATAATAATAATATAGTTTTGACTAGTCAAATTTTAACTTGTAATATCTTAATTTTATTTTTATCAATATCTGTACCTGGACTAGTCAAAATTCCATTAAATATATCTGCATTAGGACTTTGACGAGTCACAATGTTGTTAAATATACCTGAAATTCACATTATGGATAGTCAAAACTGAATTGTAGATATATTGAATTAGTCTTCCCATTCAAGTCAATTAGACATACTGACTGGTCAAAATGAAGTTGCAGATAGCTTAAATCACCCTTTTTACTTAAATGACCTGTCAAATGTTAAATCAGCTTGCCATATTTGTTTTCACATTTATGCAATGAAATGAAACACAATGCATCTAAGTTTACTGACACATGTAACACCCGTACTTAAGTACTTTTACTGCAAGTAAATATCGGTATCGGACTATCGGTACACAAACAAGCAGGATTAATTAAATGTCACTTTAGGCGCTATTTCTAATTTTAACAATCCATTAACAATAAGCCTTTTTCTTTCTAGAGCTGAAAAAGATACTGTCAGAGAGCTGTGTTGAGAGTGACATTTTGTCTAAGCACATCACATTATAGGCTCCAACTTTGCTGAGACATGATGCATGATGTTCGGACCCTGGAGTGGTGACAGGGACAATGATTTGAAATAGTTGACATGGTGAAAATTAGCTTGGTACTAAAATGCAGAGCTGCAGTTGTAAGAAAAGCTTCTGCGAGTACCCCCTGAAGCCACGCCAGGTTGTCTTGGACATCTCAGACAAGCAAAAAAACGAGGAGAAAGAAAGGACAGAGGGACAAAGAGAAGGATTAGTGGGAGAATGAGGCTGGCAAGACTGAGAACAGACAAACAAACCGCTCAACAGATTGACCGGGGATGGAGGGACAGATGAAAGCTACTAACTGAAAGAATGACTCAGCCAAAATTTATAATCTTGTCACGACACTGGAAGAGGAGAATAAGCCGATAACCTGCGGTAAGTGCCTCATTCCAATATTGATACAAGGATCAACCTCCTGAGAAATTAAATAAAAGGGAAAAATGGAGTGCTAAAGAGAAAAATCTTATGTATGTATTCTGAGCACAAGATACCTGCTGCTGCTTAATTACAGGATGAGCGTCTTAATTACTGTCTGTAATCAGCCAACAGAAGGACTGTACTTTCGCTCATTACCTGAAGTGTCAGTGCTACAATAGACTTTCCACAGTGTCTTCGGCTACGGACATGCCAAATGAAAGCTAAGTCAATTTCAACATCAGCACAAGTTTCACAGCCCTTGTGGTGAAAAGGGGAATGGTGAGAGGAACTGGCTGGCAAATAGCAGTGACAGATATTCCTCCACTGTAACCTGATGGAATATTGCTGGTTCAATGATTAATGCCGAATGAATGTCTGTTTGGATCAGTCCCTCCGTCCCTCCACATAAAGTGTTTTCAATATAAATTCTTGATCAAAACCAAGCTTTATCCGTTTCATTTCTCTTTTTTTCCTGGCCTTACTTTTTGTCTACACAGCCTAAGCTAAAGCTTGAATTGGGACCTTGCTAGTCTGCAAGTCAACCACAGTGCTGTCTGAAGCCACGGTGCATTGGAGCAGTAGACCTCACAGCCGTGACCTCACACTCCCAACGGGAGCCTTGTTCAAAAAACTTTAATAGAGATTATTTCTGCGCTGCTGGCAGCTGTTTAATGAGTCTGGGTCACAGAAGCCCTTGACAGCACCTCTCCGCATTAACATATTTTTACAAAAAAAAAAAAAAAACTTTATTTAGGGTAAATTGTGTGTTATTAGATAAGATGTGACAGTTTGTACTGCATGTCTGGTTTTCTGCAAGTAGAGTCATGGCAACTGGGCTTCTTCAGGGTAGAGACGTTTCATTCTGCATCCACAACTTTCCAGAGTTGAGGAAAGTTGGCTAGTGACCACAGATGTATCCTTCAGATATCCCTCACTAGTCCTTTGAGGAGAATACACTGCATAGCTCTTTAAAAGAAGGTATGCTGTTCAGTGCGGTGAAGAGTGCTCCGAGCTGTACGTTGGAGACACAAAACGGCTGCGGCACAGGAGGATGGTCCTGCACAGGAAGAGCAAAACCTCAGGGCCAGAATCACCTGTTTACGCTCATCTTAAAGACAAAGGACTGTTATGGACCAAAATCTTTAAATATTAGATAGAGAGGCCAGGTGGTTCGAGAGAGGGGTGAGGGATACATCTTTTTCAAATAAACGACCCCTCCCTTAACAGAGGTGGACCCTTCAGACAGAAATTATTTTCTACCTACCATGCTGCCCTTTCATCTATCCCCAGGAGAACCAGGCCCAATTCCCACGTCCACCTGGTTAGCCACACTTAACAATCCACTTAATGGGGGCAGGAGGACCTACCAAGGGGGTGGCTGTTATTGTTGTTTCACCTAACAAGCCTATTCAAGGCAGGTGTGAGGTTAAACCAACCTGGAGGATAAATTTGTGGTTGCAGGATGAAACGTCTCCACCCTAAAGAAAAAAGTTCAGTTCGCCATGACTCAATTTTCAAACAGTTTCTGGTGCAGTTTTCTTCTCCGCATGTTGAATAATAACTGGTTTATCTTTGTACTCAAACACTTATTGGGACGTGATCGACCTTAAAATGTTATCTGCCCCAGCAGAGTGCACCCTGCTAGGATGTATCATTTAGCAGAACTGCTGTTTCTCATTGCCAAGGCAGCCAAGCCAAGACACACTTCTAACAGGCTTCTTTCTATCTACTGTACATCCTTGAAGCTTTTTGTCAGGCTGTGTCAGATTATCTTTGCAAACTCAGTAGCAGGTAGGTTCTTTGTGAATCCAATTGGTGACAAGAAGCTCTCTGGTTTCAATTATTAAAATAACAATCCCCGCAAACTGGTTGTCAAGGCTTAGTCATTTTTTTCAAATATAAAACTTCTGACAATTTCACATTCACTGAATTCATGTGCCAAGGCTCAAGTTGGGAAATGTAAACATGTTTTGATGAAGTTATTGTTCAAGCGAGGAGAGACTGGAGCAATTATTTTTGACTAGAACTGTCTTACACATCATGTGCAGTGTAAAACACCAATGGGACCACTTAACAGACACTAGTAGCAATGCAATACACTTGGCTGAAAGTCCCGCACACTTAACTTCAGTTTCATTTAGCACTCTGTGTGTGGGTGTGTGTGTGTGTAAGTGTTCAGAGGGAGGAGAACACCTGTTCCCACATTTAGTCCTACAGACAGGTAGGAGCTCTGGGGATGTAACTGAGGTCCAGCATTGGGCTGCAAGTCTTATACTGTGTTAGTTTTTTTCTGTTTCTGGAATGCTTGTGGATTTAGCTAATTAGTAGGAGCCAGGTGTTAATTAGCTGAGGCGAGAGGGGATAAGTTTGGGTCTGATCCATACTGCTGTGTCTCATGGAGCTCGAAGTCTTTGATCTCCCCTGCAGGGCTGAACGCGCCACTGTGCTTGTCATTTCCAATTAGGATGTTAAACAGATATTCCAAAGATATCCCCCTTGTTACCCCTTCCTTTTCTCATCCCAGTCAGATGAGTGGAACAAGAGGGATGACAAAGCGGTGGAGTGAATATTCTCTTTCTGTCAACTGTTCTCCTTTCAGCTGTCTGACAGGAAGCTGTAGCTCCAAACGCGATGCAACACCTGCTGATGAGCGCGTGGGGGGAATACAAACATAGCAACAGTTTTCTGTCAGTTTTCAGACATCAGAGAGGAAATAATTCCTTCTTCCCACTGCAATTATTACTTCAGTGAGGAGCGCGGCAAGACAATGCAGAAGTACGTTTGTTTGTGAGTGTTTAAACTGGCAACACTCACTCTACTTACACAACAGCAAGTTATTGGGAGCTGTTAAATGCATCATCAAATCTAAATGTGTCACCATTAGAATTGAGAGGTAATTAAGGCCAATCAGTCACTGTATTATTCTAATTAGAGGTGTGATTGTTGGCACAGCCCTCAGAGGCCTACACATGCACGAATCTCACCAGAAATGAAATGCACAATTACATACAATGTGCCGTCAATGGCATCTCAGACTTTAAGTGCAGGTGTTTGCTATATGTCATACAGTACCTCTGTATCCAGATGCTGATATAAATGGAACACATCGAAGATTTGTAGTCCATACTAGCCATACTAGCAGTACAGTATAAGATCAGTGCTAATGTTTGTGTCACAGATGCCCTTGACAACATACTTACACACAGTGCCGGCCCGATCCATGTTGGTGCCCTAGGCGAGATTATGACTTGGCGTCCTATAATCAATTGCCTAATATTGCACCACCACCGCGGCGTGTGCTAGTGCACACAGTCAAAAATGTAGCTGTAGATAGAGAGATGTCTTGGATAGCTCGAATCCTAGGCTCAAGACCAGTCCAGGCCGTGCAACAAATGTATATTTTCATTTGACCAGTCCTTTATGGCTAAATTCTATTCAAAAACAATAATTGTCACAATTCTAATAATAGAATTTCTAGCAGCAATGAATGCAGACATAAAAGAAAGTGGAGCTATAAATGGCTTTGCAGTGAATTAGTCAAAGTATAAACATGAACTAAGAAGCCTCAGAAAGTGCCAGTATTACTCAAACTCACATTTTGTCTTGCTAAAATTGGCTGAAGGTCTAATACTCTTTAGTATGAGAGACACTAGGAAGCAAAGAGTACATTTTTAGATTATTAAAGGTTATACACTATGGAAAGCAATTTTAACTTTGACAAAAGAAAAAGAAATAGGAAGGTTTGCCTCAAACAATTCTTAGGTATTTCTTTGAACACTTGGACATGTCAGAAAAGCATGACTTTGCTCACCTGTGACTTTGCTTTAAAAGACTCAAGCAGTTTTTATAAGAGGGGAGCTACCTAAATTTGCTTTTTATCGTGGCCATGACAAACATTTCTTAAATAAAAGAAAGCTACTTCATCAATTTAAGACTTGAACATCATGGCTTAAAAAAATGGCACTCTGGTAAATTTTTTTGTAAACACATACAGTTTTGTTTATTGTGCACAAGTACTGCATAACACACAGACACCTAATCAAAAATATTGCTCCAAACCACCAGAACTTGGCAGATGCTATTACACAAAGCGACATCCAGAGTTTAAGGTAGGGGTTTTCTATCAGCTGAAATATCCAACGTTACAATTCATTTG
Organism: Microctenopoma stevenorrisi; assembly: GCA_032270685.1. NCBI lineage: Eukaryota > Metazoa > Chordata > Actinopteri > Anabantiformes > Anabantidae > Microctenopoma > Microctenopoma stevenorrisi. The sequence continues at coordinate 13,544,070 of JAUMTR010000014.1, read as the reverse complement.
AGAAAATGTACACGGCATTTGCATTAAAGAATAAAACACAATATTTTCTCTAATCCTAACATCAGTACTTTTCTTACTAACCTCACAGGGGACTTGATGAATTCAAGTCTCCAGCATGTCAATCCAGAGCAGTGAACACTCCATTAAGCCCAAAACAAATTTATCCTCAGGACTTTTGGACAAATATTCTGTGGACTAATGAGACAAGAAATTATATTGAACAACAATTAATTCAGTTCAATTTTATTTGTATGGCGCCAAATGACAACACAAGTCATTTCGAGGCACTTTAAATTGTAACGTTTAATATCTTCCAAAATATAAACAAAACACAATAATATAGAAAACCAAACGGTCCCATTTGAGCAAGCACTGGAGAAAAAAACTCCCTTTAACGGAAGAAACCTCCAGCAGAACCAGGCTCATGGTGGGCGGTCATCTGCCTTCACTGGTTGGGGTGAGTGGAAAGTAGACAGAGAAAGGAACAGGAATAATCAAAGACTACAACAAAAAGCAGCCAACACAACACTAGGCAGCTCTGAGCTATGGATTCCTGCAGTGGGGTACAGCAAGAGGGGGACAAAGAGGAAGAAGCACAACTACGGGAGAGAGAAGACACACAGGTAATGACAGTATAATTACATTGCTTTTTATGAACCGGTGATGGTCTGGTCATCAATCATCATAAACCAAGTTTATGACTTCAAGCTCAAGTGCCCTTGGGTTATTTCACTGATCCAAAATACACCAGAAAGTCCACCTCTGAATGGTAAAAAAAAACAAAACTTTAAGTTTTAGACTGGACTAATCTAAATCAGTATTAAAATCCAATTGACAGGATTTAAGTCCTGGTGGTGTTCAAAAACCTCCCAGTGTGGCTGAATAAAATCAATTCTGCAAGAAAGAATGGCTCAAAATTTCTCCACAGCAATGTGAAAGTCTCATTGCCAGTTATCACATTCGCTTGATTGCTGTTGTTGCTGCCAAGGATGGCACAACCAGTTATTAGGTTTAGGGGGCAATCGCTTTCTCACATCGGGCCAGGCAGGTTTGGACTGCCTTGTTCCCTCAATAAATGAATTCAGCATTAAAAAAATGTTTTTACTTTTGATAAGTGAAACACTAATGATTTCAAACCATGCCCATGTATATTTCTTTAGTTTTGTGGGCACTTGTCCTGCTAAAGACAATCAGATGAGTTTGCCAAGGCCTTATCAGGCCTTGACATTTTATTATGATTTATGAAAGAGACGACGCACTGTGAATATGCATAGAAAATGGATTAGCGGCAACAAAATTTTACTGGTGTCTAATTTGCATCTCTGCAGTGCCTCAAATATCTTGCAGCAGTTGCTGCAATGAATCGTGTAAACACCTTTGTTTTGTATGATGAAAGGCAGGTAGGCAGGAGGTGGAGGAGGGGTGAGGCATTTTCAGAACAGCATGCAGATACAGAATAATAGAGGATTAGAGAAGTCACATTTGCATATGAACAAACTGCTCACTTATGGGGAATGCTTGATGCCTACAGTCCATGGATGAACACTCATATGAGTCGTGTGTCTTGCAGATGAGCACGTGCAGAAATAACTCATCACTGTGATCCATTTGATGGGCTTACACAGAATTAGCCTAGCTTTGGAACTATTGGATTTGGCTTTAGCGACAGAGATGACAGGTCATTTAACATGCTGCTGTAATGCTGCGGCATAATATGGTAATTGTTTGCCTGTGTAAATATGAATCTGATCGTTCTCGTTTTGAACTGCAAATCTATGTGAACAAACCACAGAGGAAATGGACAATTACTTCAATGGGTGGCACACACATCCTGTGTTTGCACAGCGAGCCGAAGGGACAGGTAACAGTGTGGAGAGAATTTCTGGCTACAGTAAGATGTTCAATTGAAGCTCTTAGGACACAAAATCTGTGTGTGTGTGGGAGAGGTGGGAAAGAGACAAAAAAGGGACAGAAGGCAAAGAAAATCCTTTAGAGATAGAAAGGCATGTCACTCAACAGAGAAAACGAGTCAGTTTTATACACATAAAGGGAGCGGGGCACAAAGTGGGAAAAAGAGGTAGACGAAGTAAGTGAGAGTGTAAGAATAACGCTGGAGGGGGGTTGAAGCGCAATTGAGTGATAGTTTTTCCACTTAATTTTAGAGTGAGGGAGCTTCTAGTGTTGTTAGCTGATGTTAAAAATCTGAGGGATTAAAACTAGGAACAGAGAAAAATGGTGGGTGAGTAAAAAGGTGAAGGGGTTGGTACAGGTATTTAAAGAGCCACTGGCAAAACTACAGCAGGAAAAGGGCACCACTTCTGATTCAGGCTTTTCTAAATTTTTTACAGAATTTGAATTGTTTTTTTCCTTAGCAACTAAAAAAAACATTATTTAAAGTAAAACTATTTCAGCACAGTTTTTTTCACAGAATAACTTTATATAATTTACTTTTTTTGCTACATAAAAATGCGGGGTTTATGTTGCCCGGATCTGATCATACACCTTACCTCATAAGATCTCTGTGTCCACAATTGAATTTACTTGTTTGCCTGTCAGGGTGACTGGCCCATTTGTGCTTAAGGCATCTTTGACTTTTACTGTAATTGCTTACACAGTATCATCAGCTTCTGAAAAGCTAATATCATATTATTGGGACTAAGGTAGTTTAGGGAAGCTCTTGCTCTAGACAAGAAGATGACCTGGATGCGAGGCAGATGCTCAGCTCTTAATCACACTGATCAATGATCACAAGAAAGAACAAGTTTCCTTCCAATGAATATCTTGCAGAAGATATGGTCCTAAAGCGTGGTCTTATTCTAAGCCTATGCATTGTTTAACATAATCTAACCTTTCACATACAGCCTGACCCTTTATCTGCTGTGATATGGCTGAAAGTATGATAATCGGTGGTGGGGAAGTGGTTTGGTTTTTTGACAGAAATGTTGAGCAATTAACTGTTTATCCACAGTGTTCTCTGACAACACACAAAGTTTGATATCAAACTTTTCTACCAGCTCCATTAACACAACTTACCAAGGTACCAAATGAGACTTCAAACTCAGCAAAACCTCACGTCCATACTTCATTACAATAACAGAAAATGTATGTGCAGGGCTCATTTGTATAACTTTTAGTCATTTCATATATTTGTGAAATAACTGAATTAATGTGAATTGCATTTTTCGTGAGTTTACAAGAAGTTATGTTTTAAGGTAAGTGAAGGGCAGATTTCCCTTTGTGAAGAAGAGGCTGTTCTTTAAAAGCTGCCTGTCTGTAATATTTTCAGTAAGAGAGTGGTGTCATGAGTGACCTTGTTCTCTAAAAAGTGTTATTAGCATAAATGTTGTTGTTGCTGAATAACACGGTGTTATTAAATATCATAATTTATAAAATGCCACAACTCAATTAAGAGGAGTTGTGTTTCTTGTAGCCAAAAATGTAAATGTATTGTTTTTCAATCTATTTAGATTAGAGTTAGCTTTATTACCATGGTAAATACGCATTGTTTGTGATGTGATGTAAATGTGATGAAGAATTATCTACAGTTCGACATTCATTACACACAATTCAAATTTCCCTCAGTATGAACCTCGAGCTTGAACTGAACAGATTCAAGGTTCAGGTTTGTATAAAACCTTCTGATTGCTTCCAATAAATGTTTTAAAATGAGCAATAAAGCTGAGTCCAGAGAACAACAGGTGTAAATCTCAGTAGCTACTCAACACTGATTACTGTCAAAGTGTTACTGAAAGTCATTCAACATTAATTAGGATTGGATTGTTTTGATTTTAAATCACAATCACTAAAACAAGTCTGTTGGTGCTCGTATAATATCATAAGTTAATGATCTCTCCAAGTTATTATTTAATCAAAATACAATTAAGTTGTGAATTAGGTTAGTGAGTTTTTTTAGATCTCACACAGGCTACTGACATCACTAGTAAAGGAGGGGAACATTAGCCTAGGATTTTAATCTAATAATGGAGGTGTGGCGGTGTAGAAGCATTTCTCAGCTACTGTATCAATCACCTTCTTACTAATATGTGGACTGGCGGGTACTAAGCAAAACATGTAAACACAGATACAACATTTTCTATGCTTACTTACATAAAACTTAGTTTTATTTAATTCAGTTTCATTTATTATCGCCTTTATGTCAACTCCCGCGTCACTTTCTTCAACTTTGTGAGAACTTGGGGCCTGTCTAAGATAATGAAACCAATTTTGTATAGGTAAACATAGCCGCCTACTGTGACACCTGGAGGTTTTTATCAGCGTACATTAAAGTGCTTTTAGCCTTTAGTGTTGTAGGTAAGCTTTGGGGAGTTTCATGCAAGGGGTTTTGTTTTGTTGTTTTATGCATGGTTGCTTTGGTTTGGAATTAATTTGGTGGATGGCAGAAAGGAGCAGCTTTGTTACCGCTTTCTTTGGTTTGAAAACCAATTTGTTTGAGCAGTAATTTTTACATCTCTTGGGTGAGTAGAGTCATGATTTACTTTGTTAGAGCCATGCTTCCCTTTTGTAGGCTGAAGTGGTAATTCTCAATATAATACTACAGTTCATTGTTTTCACTTTAATGTGGCAGAAAATATGAGTGAAGAATATGTTTCCCTGGTTTCTAGAAAGTCACCATTTTGTTGTTGCCTAGTTCTGATGAAGTCTGTGTGTAAGCAACCAAAAGCAGTATGTGTCTAGACAACAGGGTTAAAACTAGTAAACATTTGGTTTCATATCAGTAATAAGTGCTATTTTTATAATAGAAACATCTGCTTTCATGTCATACTTACTGAAAGTCATTTAACAATAATTAAGATTGGAATGTTTTGATTTTAGTAAAATAACTTGAGTTTAAATAAATAGAAAAACATATATATAATAATACAAAGAAACACATTTTCTTGAAAGAGAGTCTGGGGTTGGTTATTTAGAAAGATACAGTATTAAGTGAAATAACTTGAGTTTAAATAAATAAATAAAAAAAATAATATAAAAGAAACAAGGAAAGATTTAATATTTTATAAAATATATTTTCCTTTGCATATTTCACACAGTGCAGTTTAAATGAATGTTATGTACCATTAATTGGACATTCAAAATGGGTTGTGCAGTCCAAATTCAAAATATTGGACAGTTTTGTTTGCCCCCAGACTTCTTGCCCTGACTCAAAGCTCACATACGTTTTGAAACAGAGGACACTGAATGTAAACGGGTAAATGTGAGATCAGCTAAATCTTACATTTTGAAAAGCAAGTAAGTGACAATGAGTCCTACACTGTGTCCAGTGTCTTTGCAAATGTGTCTTTTCTTGTCTCAGAATGATAAACTAGCTCAGGTGGATGTTATATTATTCCAGCGCTGTTAGTTTGATGTTTGGCTAGTTTTAAGTACTGCATCCAAAGCTATGCCCAATGAAATAACACCCAGTGCTGTGAAAATACAAATGCTGGAGTTGGAGTTACTACCTCCCAGGCCTCTGAAAACCTCTTTGAATATAACAGATAACAAATAAACCATTTCACATTCATTTCTGAGAACTGTCCTTGTTGCAGATGATGCAGACTTTAGTTATGCAGTCATTCAGAGAAGCCAGTGAGGGCTCGACTGAACGCCTGACATGAGATGCAGAGGCGGAGAGGCTGAGCTAGAGTAACAGTGGCAGAGCGAGGAGGAGAAGAGGCGAGTACATGTCCATCTGCTATCCTCCTGATAGCATTTAATGTTAGCATCACAGCTCTAACCAGCAGTAGTCACGATCACCTCAGCAGCTGTGTCTCAAATACTTGCTGCCCCAATAAACTGGCTGCCCACGGACCACGGTGCATGAATGCCAGTTATTTAACGTTTCATTAACTTAGAATAACAACAACAATATTAGTATAATAATAGTTCAATTTTTAAATTATGATTATTCAAAATTTAGACTTTATTCACCTCTTGGGAAAAATCTTGTGGCGAGGCAGCTTCATTTTAGACGTCAAGGCATTGATGCTACGTGTCTTGTCTGAGGACACTGAGACATGTGGCCTGGAATCAAGACCACCAACTGTGGAGTTTGAAAATGAGTTATCTACCAGGTTTATATTAGCTTCTGTCATTTTCCACAAGCATAAGAAGACTTGGCAGTAATGACTAAAACGCCTAAACTCATCTGTTCACTACATAAATACAGTACATACTGTACATATGACTGACTAACAAAGCGGCTGCAACCACTAAAGCCAGCAAAATATGTCATTCAATACAGTAAACACAGCTGTTTTCCAATGCCTACCATTTTCATGTTTTTTTTGGTAAACCTTGTCATTCAATCTGGCCTGAAGACCCTGAAGGCTTTCGTCTCAGCAGAAGCAGGTATGAGGAAAGGCACTTTTGCTATAAACCCAAATCATCTCCATATATTGCCTCACAGTAAATGCTAGCAGGCAAGGTAGCATTAGATGGAAATGGAACAGCTTCAAGGACTGGAAAAGAGTTTTATTCAACCAGACAAAAGCACCCAAATGCTAATAGATGAGTCATGAATCCCTGCATTCATGCTTACACAAGTAACTCAACCTATATGCTAGCTACTGTAAAATTCTCACAGAACCTGTTAGAACTGATATTTTCTATATTTCTAAAATGCATCCATGTTTCGCTATCTTCCCTTCTCTCTGGCCCAAGCTTTCTCTCTATCCGTTGTGTGAAAGACTGACCTGGAGATATAAATGACGCGAATTCCTATCTATCATTCCACCTTCATTCCCTCCGCCCTTCTTCTTCCCTTGTGCTGTCGAAATCAAAGACTGCTGAGGCAAGGGGAAAAAAGATTCCATCAATCTTCGCTTGTCCCTAACAGTCACGTTTACCTGACAAAGTTGCACAGCACTCTGTGAAATGCAGTTCTATCCTGCCAAAGCCTTGGCTTATGCCCCTGAAATACTGTTTCTTTCTTTATATTAAATTCTATTTAATGGGCTGCTTTGGTGTCTCAGCAGGCGTAGGTGCATAATGTGAACTTGCAAGATCATGGAATCTGTCTCGTGACCTTCGTCACATGTCTTCCTCTCTCTATTTTAAGCTTTATTTATTCAGGGAAGGTTCGCTGAGCATGCAGGCTCAGTTTCAACAGTGACTTGCTTAGCATTCCCATAGTTACATTTACTGAGAGCTGCCCTGCACTGATACAGCTTTTAGTATTACACTTACTACCACTGCACTTACTTTCAGATTTAATTCATTTATAAATAAGAATAATTCCCTTTCAGATTTTGACATCATAAAAGCAGCTGATTTCGCCATCCACAAGTTGTTTCTGTGTGCATTCAGTGTCAAAGCCCAGAACAATTTCAATAAGGGGATTAGTTATTCCTTTTAGTATGTGGTGTATTTCACATAGCAGTTTAAATTTATTAGACTCTGTGATTGTACACGCAAGGGTACTAAAAGTATGTATGACAAGCTGCTGGTAGACAGCGATGCCGCTTGATTTGAGTATTGTCACAATTTTCTAATGCTGATATGTCACTTACTGTTACTGTTTGACATTGTTTGGGTAAATGTCACTTGCCATGTCAGGTTTTATACTTTGCCCTACATGGTGTTACATTCTTAATTATTTTTTGGGAAGATTTAATTAAAAAGTTTTGACTCTATTTAGCAAGTTAAAGTTTTCTTCCATTTTATAGAAAAAAAAATCTTAACTAATTACAGTCAAACCACCGAATCATTCTTAATACTGAAGGATAATATTTTCATGCCCATTTATAATAAATAATAGCTGCCAAGGTGTTTTTAATTATGTTTTGTATTTTGATTTTGAATCTCCACTAACTATTAACTGAAATTACTACAATTGAAAAAATGCTGAATTTTTTAAATGTTGACAGAACATGTATCGTAGCTAAAAAATACTTATTGCCTTTAAGAAATGTCTTTATAAAAAGTTACAGAACTCTTGGCAAAGCATTTAATTCAAAAGCACAGATCAACCTCTTAGTGGCAGAAGCCAAAAAAACGATCACTAAAGTCATTTAGAGACCTGATCTGAGGAACATAAATGTCTGCACAAAGTTTTAAGACAATTTATGAGAAATAAGGAACAGAAAGTAAAGAAAAGTACGACATAAAAATATAAGAAACACTGAGTTAAGTTGAGAATGTTTATACAAAGGATACAGCTCCAGGTTGTTCTCTGTGCACAAGCCCCACCTGTTGATTCCTGTTGGTCAGGAAATAATCCACTCACTCACACATTGGACAAGACACCTGTAGCTGCAACAGTGTGCCATGGAGAGGCTTAGGGACGACTGTGTTGAACTCTGAGCTGATGTCCACAAAAACTGCCCTGTCCGGGATCTTGGAGGTGTACAGGTGCTGATCTATAAATAAACTTAAGTGATGGAGTTCAGGAAGGACTTCATGACTAAAGATAACTTCATTTTGTTCAGATGTGTTTGGTCAAGAATTTTTGTAGTGCAGTAACATCAAACATCTGTCATGGCGTATTCCAGAAGTGGATATGATGAGATGCTGTATTAACAACGTCAGTGCAACGGATGGGATATTGTCAGGCCAGTATCCCCTCAAATAACCGATGTATCCTCCGGAATTCTGCCTAACTGTGAAGTCATCTTGTGTTAAGTCAACATAACTGCCACCATAGGGCTAACGTGTTGGATAAACGACAATGCTGGCGGGCCGGCAGGCAAAGCAGGGTTGTGACATCGTCTGGAGAGGCCCCGTGGCCATGTCAACACATTCACTGCAGGCATTTCTGCAGTAGTCCAAAAACAGCAGGCTTTCAGGTGCTTCGATTCCTCTTTCATCTTCCTTTTTTTTCCGTCCTCTCACTAAGCAGCCTCTGGGGACAAGCTTCTGGGCAGCTCCTTTCTGTCCCCCATTGTTACTGTTGATCCTCCAGGCCTTCAGCCAAAACCGGGGGGAACGTTCTACACGTAAAAAGACCATCATAAGCAGATCTGCAGCAACATTATCAACACAGCAGTGAAAAATAGGACTGTGCAAAAAGTGTAGGGGTTATTCAAGTTTATTGATGTATCTAGCATCTGCTGTCTGATCTGTCTTGAGGCAACATGATATCAGAATAATGAGGGCAGATATACTCCAGCCCATACTTTAGACTCTAGCTTTAGCAAGAAATCTTTAAATAATACTTAACATATAACGTGTGACTAGTATGACCTAGCTACTGTTGTATATTTTTATCAATAATATATGGGTAGAACATCTGTTTTAGTATTTTTTAGTTAATATTCAATACTTTGCAAATAAAATGTAACTTTAAATATCTCATAGGAAACAGTTACCTAAACCAGGAGTTCAACAGGCTATCAGAGGGTTTCTGCTGGCACATTCCAAAGGAGATGCAGAGTTGAAAAGTTAAGATCACACAGAGGGGGATAGCAGTAGATAAACAGAGCAGGTTACAGATGGTCAGTTTGTCAGTGAGTTAGGTTGTGAGGAGCTGTGCTCAAGGTTTTATGGCTGGCCATCCCAGATTCCTCTCCTTCCTAAATGATGAACCCGGGAATGTCTCTTAGGTATGATTTTTGAGACAACACTACTTATACTGTTTATAGTATAATCCAATTCTCCGTATGCTAAGAAAAGGAATCAGTCAGAAAGGAATCTGTGCATGTGTAAAATATTCTGTGTTCTCTCAGAATGACATGGAGAAGTAACCTTCTTCAAATAAAACACGTTTGTTTTTTTTTTTTGTAAATGGATCAGAAACATTAATAAAAACAGACGTGATTTTCTGCCTTTTGTCATCAAGGAATGTCATCCCCGTGACTCTGCCAGAAATACGCTAAGCAGAAAACAGCAATGCCAAAAAAGGCTTTGCTCACGGCAGAGTGGCTAAATAGACAGTAAATAAATACAATATAAATTTGATAACAGAATGACCTGTTTATTCAAACATTATTGTAGGATTACTCTATTTTCTGTTTGATGTCCTTTTTTATCATCTGACGTCGCAGTTTTGTCACCATTTTTTTTTCAAGATAATTGCAAAAATGCTTCTAACTGGAAAAATGGATTGGAATTAATCTATTTATGTACGCTGGTATTTCAAAGGAAGCATATTCTATTGTATTTCTCTGACTGCCTTACTCTTTGAGCTTTAAAAGGAGCAAACACTCAAGACAGTTGGTGTTTAGAGAAGCTATGCTTTTTGTAGGAATGTGTGAAAATCTGAGCAGCATTCTCCGTGTGGAGCATCTGCCTCTTTCTCATTGTCAGCCTCAGTGGCGAGGCTTTTTGTGCTATTGACATTACAGAGCAATGACAAGAAGAATGTGAGTAGTTCTCAAGGGGGGGCAGCTTTACATTGTGTGGAGGACTTTCAGCCAGAGCCACATGAGCATTAGCAATATGTTATGAAGAAGAAGCTCATTTCATGGTACAAGGGTGTAAGGAGGGTGAAGCTAAATTTGGTTCTGGCCTTGTGTAACATTAAAAGGGAATTAATATAATAAAATAATAACACCATCCTTTTTTAAATGAGCATATAAACAAAGGATGGATAAGTTAGCGCAGTGCATCAAATGCCTGCATGACCAGGGATAATACAATAAAAATGTTTTTTCTTCCAGAAATGACTAGAATTCGATTTAGGGTTTGGAACAGGAAAAAAAAAGTAAAGTGAAAAATACCCAGCTGCTGGAAACCCACTGAAAGGCAACATCCTGCTTGCAGCTTCTGCACATTTACTCATGCGTCTGTGTGTGTGTGTGTGGCTGAGTATATGTCATTTCCCTCTTTCTCAGATGCCGGTCCAATGTAACGTTTGTACCTGGCGGTGGGTGCAGGTGCAGTGTTGGCCTGGAAATCCCAGTTCACTGCTGCATTATGTTTGTTTGTGTGAGTTTTTTTTGCCTTGTCTCATCTGTTTTCTTATCTCATTTTCATCATCGCACACCACTTTGCATTGTGCAGCTCATATTAAACCCGCTCTCATGAGAAATGCATTATTATTTACACAGAAATAAATAGCTTCTGTTTTAGCAAAATGTACCACTTTACACTGGATAAAAATAAGCTGTTTTAACATTTAAAGTAAATGAAGCCTTGATCTACACAGCAAATCCATGTCACCAGTGTTCATAACCTGCAATGTGACAATAGAATAAGAATATGCTCAGTATCTACAGAATAAATAAGGGGACAGTATACAGCATCAGATCATATATATATATATACAATACATATAAATTAAATTTAATAGCTTACTAAAAGCTGATGCTTGGTTGGATTTAAAGAACCAGTCAGTGCACTCTGGTTATTCAAAGGTGTTACACTACTACACAAACCTTAATTTACACACAGTAGTGTGGACTACTGGTAATAAACACAGACCTAGTTTATGTATGATCGATTCTGACATGAGCACAGGCACTTTATACTGCATGAGAAGGCTCCTGCTACTACGTTCCTGCTATAACAAAAAATGACAACAAGGGGTCACAGGGGTCAGTGGTGTCCTGCCCTCAGAGCCTTTTCATGCCACCTGCACAAGCATGATTCTCACCTTGGAATGATCTGGTTATTATGTACAGTTTGGAAGCAGGTTGTTTAAGCCATGTCAGCTGGCCTAAATAATACTATCACCTGAACAAGCAGGACTCTGCAGAGAGATGGGGGGATTAGCCAGCATGTTGGCTGCATGCTGTCTCGTCTGCTGAAGGGCAGATGGAAATTACTTGGAAAAACATCATTTTATCATCACTGTCAATATTAATATTAATTACCCAGAGAGCAATTCTGTGAGGAAAACCCACTGAAAAAAATACTAAGTATACATTGATAGAAAGACAAACACACAAGGGTACACACACTGCACTCCAGCCAAGAAACACACTGGACTAACCTGCAAACTAACCCCTGATATAATGTCAAGCACAACTTTCAGTTATTGGATCTGAAATCGGTTGTGATATGTCTGATGTAAACAACTTTTCTCTAAAAACTAGTTTAAACATTAGTTACAAGTATTGTTTAAATGTATCTTGAAGTCACCATCATAATGAAGAATTAGATGTAAATGTCTAACTGAATAATAATTGATAATAAAATCTTCAAAATCACCTTTTTCACATATGACTAGGCAGGTTTGAAAAATTTTTTTCCACATAAATTGATGAAATCATCTTCTTTGAATTGGCTCAGGTTATTTTTGTGTAATATTAAACTCAAACTTTAGACCTCTATTTACGTATGACATGGACACCCAACTTCACAATTAACAGGTGTAACATCACAACAAGAAAAGTATATTATGATCCCGTTAAATATGTTTTTCAAAGTTGTGCAAAGGTTTTGAGAGTTAAACTTTGGTTAAAACTGTGGTTCACATTTTAATTTCTCTTGAATTGTAACCTTCAGATGAACTTTTCACTTTATTTGCCAAAGCCACGGAGGGATGGCAAGACTTTTTTTTGTCAGGTGTGACTTTGCTCGGCTGACTGAATCAAACAAACAAACAGACTCAACTGAATCTGTTTTGTAGTGATTATAGTCCTGTGCCAGGTACACTCCCCAGCTCCTGTACAGTGCTTAGCTCACAGCTCTTGGAAGGAGACGTGAGAGCACGAAGAGAGAAAACAAAGACGCTGCAGAAACATTGTTTTGGCATGTTAACGCTGATCCCTCCAAGAGCTGAGAGGGGAAAAGTGGGATGTGAAGGAGAACCACTGGGAAATATCTCTTAGATATCTGGCAGTGGGAAATACATGCAATTCTTTTCTATCTTTGTCTGGGCTCGTGCGTGCTTGAGATAATGTTAGCTAGGAGGAACATACACTTTCAAAATGATGCAGGCATCTGATTAGCCTATGGCTGTTGTTGGGGGACAGGGTAGTGACATTATCCTCTAACATGTATAGCAGATGACAAACACACCCAGAGAAGGGAAATTCGAGAAGAAGAAATAGGAGGACGCCAGGGGAAAAGAATGATGTGTTGTAAAAGGTTCTGTTTCTCTTCTGCTTTTCTTCTATAAGATCAAATCAGTTCAGGAGCCTGTGACATATTATAATGCCAATGTCCAAATACATTCAGCTGAAATGCAGCAGTGCTTTTGATGTTGAAACAGACCCAGACTCAGCTTTGAGAGTAGGGGCTCTCCATCTTCATCTGAATCCATGTTCTTTCATGAGAAGAACATGGAAATGAATTGCTCCTGCTCCTTTGAAATCTATCCCCTGCACACAGTCCTGGAACGTCTACAAACACTATGTGTTTAATCTATAGAAATATCAACTGTGAATTACCGGATCACGAACCAGGGATGCATGAACACCTGCTTTGCTGTGAATAACCAGAGAAGCTGATATTGACATGCTAAATGGAGCCAGCTTTGTGTTATGCTAAGTTTCCTGGTTGACTCGTTTTTGTCACTTTATTATTCCTTCTGGATCTTTTATCAGAGTGCATACTTCAGCTGTGATTCCCTTTTCTGGTTCATCATACCAACTAGATCAGCCTGAGATTCATGCCTAATTCTATTAGTTATTATTCCACCTCTCTGAGGGAGAAGGATGAAAAAAGAGGGCAGACATGCTTCTCCCTTTTCCCACTGTGGGCTCTAACTCTAAAGTCTCCTATTTTCCTCTTCCTTCTTTTCTGTCTCAGATGCCTATTCTGACTCTCAGTCGGGCAGCTGGAAACACATGACCCACCTCCTCAACACTGGTAACGATAGTAATGCGGTGATTGTGATGGACTAACATGGTCCCCACTTCTGATATTTGTTGCCGCCGCCGCTGTTATAAGTTGGATGTCTTCCTCTGTCCTTTCTCCCTGGCATCTGTTGGCTGCCGCTGTGCCTGCAGGACACCAGAGGATGCGACTAGCATCCTCAATGAGAAGGGAAGCGGTGCTTGTCTTCACGCTCCAGCGCCTACACACCTGAAGAGATGACAGGGAGAGGGAAAGGTGTAGGTTGACAGGCAAAAACGGCTCTCGCATTTACGCAAACACCACCTTCACCGTCTGAGCATGCTGCACAAACTATATCTGAGCAGGGGCATTTAAACGCTGTCTAATTTCTCTACCATAGAGCTGAATAAACATCTCTATGAATGCTTTATAAAAAATGAACACCCCTGCTACACAAGTGGTTTTATATAACAACTGTACAAGCCACTGCCAAACTCTAAACAAATGCCCTCATGGACTTAAACCAAATAAGAATACGTAAAGGCGTTTAGACTACAGGCTTGTTCATGCAGCATACGACATATTCACTGTACTGCAAAAAAATCATCTCATATTTTCCTTGCATTGCTTGTTTTTAACCCCACCAGATGGTTTCTGCTTGGTGTCACGTTCGGAGTGTGAAAAGTACTATACAACACTGTTCTATTCAACTAATTGGCAGCAGAAAATATGTTTCGTAGGAAAAGCTATTTCAACTGGATTACCTTTTCTTATGGTATTGATTTATGCAAGTACTGGTAAAATGCACAGACAGAAGTATTATTGGTTTTCCACCAAAATTTGTGATCCTGCATTACAATATCCACTTAAACCTTTTATGGTTGCAGCTTTCAAATCACTTTAACCTCTCTACATTCACTGTAGGACTGTGCAAATTCTGGCCTGGTGTTGTAGTCATGCTTTGTTCTGCCTTTTTTGTACAGATGTGTAAAGCAACAATTATCTGAACATGAGCAGTATAATCTCAATAGAGCATAAGATGATAAGACAGACTAAATGACAATACCTCAGGGACATAATTTTGCTTTTCCAAGACATCAGAGAGTCAGCAGCGAGTTTCACCATATATGTTTTTTTCAAAATACATTTTTATTTTTGAAATAAATGGTGTATTACTATTGACGTGCAATAGATACTGTATGTTCTACAGGGAATAGTCCACATTTGCACAATAGAAGGCAAAATCTGCTGGAGACACCACAAATGTCTCCAGTGTCTGCAGTTCGGATTTCGGTACTGTTTGTATGTTCAGATAGACCAGGAAGATACATTGCATTAATTTGTTTTGTAGGATTAATGTAATGCACAGGCTTCTCTGAACATCTTCCATATGATTGCGGTGTTCTGCATGCGGTATGCAAATCCCAGTCTGTGGAGCCAAAGTCCTTTGCTTTGTTCGCCCACCATTCCAACTAAACAGGCATCTCTATAATACTCTATATGACCTGCATGTGGGTATTTGATCAAATGTTGCCATGGAACCATAGATGGATTATGAGACAATGGACCCCTGGGCATTGACATAAAAAGGCCCCACTCCACTCCACTTACATAAGCAAGAAACGAAGCTCGAAAACTGGTGATTTTTCTTCCATCCTCGATCAACCTGTCTTTTTGTGGTCATTTCTTTTGTCCTTTTGTTGTTGTTGTGCATCTTTGCAGCTTTCTTTTTGATGTCATTCTACATGTTTATGTTCTGATGTTGCATCATAAGTTACTGTAGTCTTTTTATGGTCATTTTGTTTTTCTCTGTATAGTTTTCTCAAATGTCTGTTGTTTGCTTTGTGTCTCTTTGTGGCAGTTTAGTGTTATTCCATGGCTGTTGTGTGCCTCTGTGTGGCCATTTTGCATCTCTTTGTGACTGTTTTGTGGCTCTCTGTGTCATTTTGAATCTTTTTGATTGACTAACCAAAAAGAAATGTTAGCATTCATGTCATACAGAGACCGGAGTCCACTAGACCTATTCAGTCGTCCAATGCATGGATCATAGTCTATGAACAATTACATTTCCTGCAAAGTATATCTGGCAAAACAAATGAGGGCTATATAAATGTAATTTCTAGAAGACAAGGCTATACCAGCTTACCCTGTCAGATCGAATGTCTTAGCATCCTTGAACGCACAGTAAGGAAGCTTTCCAAACTGACTGCACTACCAACCAAGCACCATTTAACTGTGATAAGTGAAGTAAAGGTGGACAAAATGTTCGGTGTGATGAAAAGCCACCACAAGTATGTTTCAAGGCCTTGCAAATAATTAAAAAATGAATAGGCACTGATAAATGCATAGAAAATAGGAAGTGACTCAATACTAAAACAACCTTAAGGGGTCCAAACATTAGTGAATGATTTGAACTGCATGGAATACGTTTTTATCACACCAGTGTCTAGTCAACGTGTCCGTGTTCCATCTTTGTGTGGGTTGCACACTGACTCAGTCCCCTGTCCTTGGTCTGATATGTTCCACTGAATTTTAACCAAATCAAACTACTCTGTATAGTATTTATTCAAATACTGTACAAATTAAATTTACATTGAACCAAAATCTCTCATGTGATGCTGACAAAAGTTTTCACTCTCTCTCACAGAGTTGCTCTTTATATGCTACCAAATAACGACAATTAAAGCATTGTGACTTTAAATAGTCCTAAACCTGACTTGATTACTGCTTGACAAAGTCAGCTTGTTTTAGGAACTGCAGTAGGAAACTACACCTCTTAAAGCATGTTTTTTCCCTGACACCGTTCAGTATAGACTCGCTCTGCAGGTCCTGGTACCAGAACTTCAGTACTACCTGCACATGCTGAACCACTGCTTGGACACTGAAGGATACCAAAAACTTGCCTGGTTTCATTCAGGAGCTGGAGTGAATTCATTGTTTTTGTTTTGCTTGTTACTTTTTGGATGTGACAGATTTATTTTAGCCCTACTTTTAACTCATTTACCCTTTGTGTCTTAATACTTTCCCATATGGTATATTAATTTTAAAGATTTGTGACGATGCTGTGATGTTTTTCTAGTAATAAAAAATAATTACCATGTGAAATATAAAGCACTGCTTATATGCAATACAATGTTTTTTTTTGTGGGACCAACTGAGCTGTCATTAAAAATGCCCTGTAGACCCTTGCATAACCATAAACAAAATACCAGATTTCACAGATTTTATGTCAAATTTCAAGGTGATGTGACTGCAAAGACAAGCGTTTTGTCAGTGAATGAACAGATTGCTCATGCTTGATCCAGCATGTGGACTGGCTAAGCTGGTGGGTGAATCTGGCTCTGTGATGTGAACAACATGCTGTCAAATTGTCCAAGAAAGAGGTTGTATGTCAAGTAAAAAATGTAATTAGACACAATTATATTAGCTCCAACCGCTTATTATAACCACACATACACACAATCATTCATACTCACTCCAAGCACTGTTTTACTGTGGGACTCATGAGGTAAATATAAGTAGCAGAAAGCATGACGTGATTAATTAAAGGCCTTAAGACCTTTGCTATGGTCAGTGTTATGTTGTTACTGAATAACACTTTTTTGGCACACAAACAGTTGCAACCCCAAGCAAAATGTAATTTAAATGTGGCGTGGCGTTACAGCTCTAATGAAATGTTCCTTGCTTTTAGCCAACACTGAAAAACAAGCTTTTAAAACAATCACAAATAATATATTCAGTATGTATGTCACACTATTTTTCCTCAGCTTTTGGTCATACCATCGGTGTAGCTCAAGGGATGCCAGTGTCACTGTCACGCAACGTAAGTTTGACACAGAATTCACTAGAAGTTTACTTCTTCTTGGTGTAGTGTCTGTAAACACGTGCATGTATATGTGCAAAAATATGGTCCATTATACAGAATCTGTGCCAATCATTGGTCAGCTTAAAAACGTATCACTACATGAAAACACTTGTTTCTACATGTATTCAATGTGAAATGTACAATCATTGCATGATGTGGGGGGAAATGGGAAATTCATTTGCATAAAACTGAATGCACTTTTACAAAAAAAATCAAAACTAACAAAATACAAACAATAACCAACAACAAAATGCTTAATTACAGCAAAAAGCGCATTTCAAAAGAGTATATATATATATTTTTTTTTTCTTTTTTGTTATCTCAGGGAAAAATGGAGAACATTATGTAATAAAAGGTCAGATATAAATTTGCAATCTACCGTAGCTGGAAAGTAGTAAACTGACTGATGTAACTGAAAATTTTTATGTTTTTTTTGTGAGGGAAAGAAGGTCTAATCTTTGAACCATTGCCAAAAATATAACTGGATAATTTTTTAGTGCTGTTATTTAGGGTTTTTACTGCTTTCACATTTTTCTTTTATTCTTTGAACCTCATGAACTTTCACATATTACCAGTAGGTATTTGTATTTTAAGTGTAACCAAGATATAAGTACAGAATATCACAATACAATCATATTACGAAAGCATGCTTTTGTCACACTTTTCATTTTAATGAGGCACATCATTACATTAATATGTGAAAAGACTAAACTCATATTCTGTAGCAGCTTGTTTATCCAACCTGTAGCCAGGCCTCATCAAATTTAGGTCCAGGCTGTTGAACTCGCATTGCCGGGTTTTGTCATATTGATGCTAAATGTGGTGGGGGTTTGTCAGTGTCTGTGAAAGTAAGAAATGATACAGTCCAACAGAGACAGATGACGTTAATATACCTGTGTGAGTGACAGTCAGCTATTTTGAAAAGTGGGAAAAGGAGGATGACCTTTCTTTGAGAAGTGTCAGCCTCAAGAGGAGCGGGAAAAGGGACAGAATCTCCGCTTCAGTGACTACCTCTCTCCTTTACAAGACGGCTGTCGGCCATCTTCCAAGAAGACTCTCTTCTGCTCCTTCACTCAGTTTCCTTGTGCCTCCCCCTGCCTATGTGCCACCTCGCTCCCCCTTTACTCTTTCATATGACCCACCTCACCTCACTCTTCTCACTGTCAGCCGCTGTTAAATCAGATCGATTACACCGTGAGGGAGGATTCACTGCCACTGTATGTCTGCAACCTCTCAGCATGACACAGCACCTCTCCCAATTTACCATGTCGTAATTTATCTGAAGGCCCCTATACATACTTAAGCCACATTTATGCATGCGGGCCTTGTGGTTACTCTATTTATCATAAACCCCTACCTCTTGCATTAATTCTGGGGCGTGATTAACTACAAATGCAGCTGTTGGTGAGCATATAGAGTCTAGCAATAAACTGCCCAGCTTCATCCACTGCCCATACAGCGATGGAGATATTACTCAGGTGGCCAATCTGTGATTATTCTGCATTCATTTACCCCAGGCGTCTTAGCATGAGGTTAGACGTATCCACGCAGAATACAATTTCCTATCTCACCTGCTGTGTTTTCAGGCACATTTTCTTCCCTGTATCCTCAAACTGGCAGCCGCTATCAGGAAATGACACCAGCCTTCCTTGGTGGGGTAGAAATGACTGCCTTGTATGGTTTGCGCCAGCCTTAGCCCTCTCCCAAGACGGTAGTTAAAAAAACGATGTTGACCTATGCGTGGGCTCAGAACTGTATATCTCAGCCGGAACAGCACGTAGGAAATAATCCCCATAGTTTTGAATTATTGTGTGTCCCAAGGTCCCTAAATGGATTTTCTTAGGAGAAATGTGAGCCTGGAGAAGGTGGACATCAGACTATTTTGCTTTGTTGGTGTTTTTCCCCTCTTTTATTGATTTTAATATTACCTAGGCTTCCATAATCCCACTTATACAATTAGATTTATCTTCAGTCTTCCAGTGGTGCACAGCAGCCCTGATTAATTGAGTCTCTATTGACAGGTCTCAATTAATTGGACAAAGCACAGGCAGAGACTGTACAAAATTCATTAATAGCCTAGTCTATATCAAGGATATTACACTGATAGATGACTAAGGTCTTTTAATAAATCATGACGGCGTATCAGTGAACAAAACTAGAACAAACTGGAATTTAGCGGTGTTTTTTTTGCTGTGCATTTCCTATAGGACCATGTCAGAATTTAGTTAGCTTTAAACTATCGTTTAAGAGAGGCCTGGGCAAGAAAGCAGCGCCAACATGAGCAACATGTGCTCAACCTCACTAAAAGAACCACCAGTAACATGTCCTCTCTAATCTCCAGCGCCACGCGGCTGTTGCCAAGGTACACTGACCACATGTTGGAAAAACGTTTTTTTTTTCCAGGTTCCCAGCCAGCTAGTGTGATGGATCTTCCAGCTCAGGAGGGTCCAAGCACCAGTCGAGATTCAGTGCCAGTAACATATCAGCTGAAGGTCAGTGTTATGTTACCGTGTGTGAAGGCACGGTGCTAACATGCTAATTGGTTTCAAAGCTTTATAGTGACCTAAACTGGAAAAAAAATCCACCCAACAAATTTATCGTTATGTTTTTTTTTTCATTCTTAAGTAAATCATGTATATTGTACTGGGTGGGCATTCCCAGTACTCCAGGGCCGCTGTCCTGCTGGTTTTCCAACCATCTCTGCCCTACAAGGCCGATTAACTTGATCAGGTGTATTCAGCCAATCAGAAGTCACAAATGCATGGATGCTTGGAAAACCAGCAGGGCAGCGGCCCTCGAGGACCAGGAATGCCCACCCCTGTTCTAGGATCACAACAGATGACAATGAAGGAAATAAACCTTTGTGGGTTTGAAAGATTCTAGAAACTTTTTACATAGTTGTAGAAATAAACATAATTGTTGTCATGTTGGTCTTTTAAGAGGTTTATGATAAAAGAGTTGTCTGGAAATAAGAAAGCACAAAGAAGGAAATGCGACAGAGTTAGTGATAGTGGCACCTGGCTCCTGGTTGTCTTTGTTCTCTGTGCTGTCCCAGACAGTAAAGCAAAACAAAGACATTCTCACAATATCTAAAGGCACTAAGAACACATGAAACCTAGCCCATGTATAGTAACAGTAAAATGAACAATTTCCATAACACTGCCCCCTTTTGATCATATTATGATCACGTAAAACAATCCACAACATATGAAGCATCAATTTCAATTGATCAGATTTGTAATAAATTATTAGTCATATCCTGGAATGCAAATAGACAAACAAGACATAAACAATATGGCAAAAACATCCTGACCTTAGAGCAAGCTATGATCCATTTAACATGTAACATTTACACAATGTCAGCATCAGTAATGTATGAAGAAATTCGACTGTGCCATTGAGATTAACAAGAAAAGAGTATTACATCAACTTCAACAGTCTAGATTCTTATTACTGTGCACTTTGTTAACTGTGCACATCCTGAATTTTTACCAAAAGAACATATAACATAATATTCTAACATTGCTTTGCTTCAGATGGAGGTCTGCGTTCCATCTGTGTCCAACTTCGGTGACCCGAAGTCACTCGTGTATATGTTTTCTCTGAAAGTAAAAACGAATGCAAATCACCAGCGCAGATGAGGGTGGAGCTTGGCTTAAACTCTCAGCCTCCTTGGTCTTGTATCATTCCTGCCTTTGGCAATTTTTTAGCATGGCTCACATGTGCCTAACTTGGCCGATGTCAAAAGCCCTTGGTGTACATCCTCTGTCTGCAGTGTTCCTCCTGTGGTGCTTGATGAGCATGAAATACCTCCTGGTTCTGGCAATGAAACCTCAGCCTATGTAGAAGATCGAAAACAGAGAGAGCGGCAAACATACGCACAATGTAGTTCACAATTCTTAAATGAGTTTTGTTAAAGACACAATTCAGGTGTTGAGACCCTTCGATTACCAAACCAGGACCATAGTGTTTGTCTTGTTACTAATGTAGAAGCATCTTGATGAGCTGTGAGACTAATTATTGTTGTTAACTCAATCAACTCAAACATGTGTAAAACATCTTGTAGCCTAAGTTGGAAACCTGTGTGTTTACAAGTCATTGTGCTCCTCAGCGATTAACATAATCCTGGCCATGTGAATCTGTTAAAGATTTCAGGGTTAGACAAACAAAGCCTGTTATCTGGTTCAGACCTACAAATGTAATATGCATCTGATTTCTGTGACGGCCTGCTGCTTTACATCCTGTAAACGGAGGAAAGGGTCATGAGAGCACATCTAGAGGACCACAAAATGGAGATTCTGTCTGAGCTGCACCCTCTGTTCTGCAGTGCATAGAGAGATTGGATCAGGCTTTTTATTTTTTTAAACAAAATGTGTAGGATAAGGAGGTCCAATCTTGAAGAGCAACCTGTGCAAAACAAGCGTTAGAGGCTCCCCTCATTCGATTGAGGGCTCAACTTGGATTTATTCAGAAAACTAGTAATGTTAGAATCAAAGCAGTGACATGAAGAAGGAAGACGTTTCCCTAATGTTGCTAAGCTTTAACCAATACAGTACAAATCATGATAAAATCAATCATAAGGGTTACGTTTTGGTTTGTGTAATCTGGAGAAAGACTTCAGGTCAGTCAGTCAAAGTTCTGCAGTGTCTGTCACGAGCTCTAAGTTGTTTACCGTACATAAGGCTGGAGGACTGCCTCTCCTCGGAATAATGTAGGATCCATTGGCTACAAAAAGAGGTCATCTTAAAAGCCCAAATTGTGTTTCCTAATTAAAGTCTTTGAATAGATTGTATTTTTCTATACTTTTTAGTATGTGACCTCTTCGACAGTAATGCCATTTGACAGGCTATAGTCTTGTGACCTTGTTCTGCTAAATAAGTTAGCAGTGTCATTGTCTACTACTACTAATACTACTACTGGTACTACTACCACTACTACTACTACTAGTATTACTACTACAACTAATGATGATAATAATAATAATAATGAATACTTGTTTGGACAGCTGCTAGACCTGTGTCTGCGCTACTACGGGGTATCGGTGTCTTGTCCAAGGACACCTCGACATGTAACCTGGTGGGACTGGGAATCGAACTCGCTCACCCTTGGGTTTGAAGACAACTGCTCTACCCACTGAGCTATCATGCTACTACTACTACCAGAGAGAAACAAAGCTGAAATGGAAGCAGGGCTTAAAGGAAGCTGAAAGAGAGGAGTGGAAAAGGGAGAAACAAAGGCTGGAGCCTGAGCACAATTTCACGATTCTGGAGATGTGGAAGAAGGAGATGAGGCTGAAGAACGAGTACGCAAGGAAAGAGCGGAGGGAGGAAGAGATAAAGAAGGAGCTGGAGATAAGACAGAAGGAAAAAGAACTGGAAGATGGAAGGGCACTGGAAGAGGAAAATAGAAGAGAGGAGTTTGACAAAGAAAGACACAGGGAGATAAGAGAAAGGGTGTATAAGGTGGAGGAGATATGACAAGGAACAACTAAAGAAGAAAGAGAGAGAAAAGGAAGAGAGAAACAAGAACAGAGAGGAAGAGGAGGAAGAGGACAAGAAAGAGGATAAGGAGGAGAAGGAAAGAAAGAAGGAGGAGAAGCAAGAGATGAAAAAGAAAGAGATTAAGAAGGAAAGGAAGAAGGAGGAGAAGGAAGAGATGAAAAAGAAAGAGCAAGAACAAGAGAGAGAAAAGAAAGAACGAAAGAAGGAGGAAAAACAAAGAAAGAAAGAAGAGACAGAAAGAGAGAGGAATAGAGTGGAAGTGAACGAGGGGGTTAAAAGCTGGGACGAGTACCACGAACATCACATCTTTGGTTTGCTGATTGTGTCTTGGCAGTAAGTAACTTAACTCATCAACGCACAACTTCACACACATGCTTACCTTTAATAACACGGAATGATTCCTGCTGAATCTGAACCTTTCTTTCTTCTCCTTCTCATTTCAGCTGACGAAGAACGTCGTGTCGATGACCATGACAATGACATCTGCCTTCTGCTGCCCGGTTCCACCTGGTGATGAAGTCCACCTCCTTCTTGACATGAGCAGTCTAAAAAAGACTTTGCTGCCCTCCATCACTCCTCAGAAGCTCATGTCCCTCCATCACTCCTCACTTCACGTTCCTCCATCACTGCTCTTCATCTTACGTTCATCCATCACTGCTCATCATCTCACGTTCCTTTATCACTCCTTATCATCTCACGTTTCTCCAGCACTCCTAATCATCTTACATTCCTCTATCCCTCCATCAGTGCAGCTGTTGACTCTGCAGCCACAGCTGCTGTCCCTGTGACCTGCTGACCTCTGACCTTCAGCCTGCTCACTGACTCTCACTGTAGCCTTGAATGTAGCACTCAGAGCCTCCTGCAGCACAAAGCGCCTCCTGCAGCACGCAGAACATTCTGCAGCACCCAGAGCCTCCTGCAGCAGTGAGAGCCTTCTGCAGCACCAAGAGCCTCCTGCAGCACAAAGAGCTTTCTGCAGCACCGAGAGCCTCCTGCAGCACGCAGAACATTCTGCAGCACCCAGAGCCTCCTGCAGCACCGAGAGCCTCCTGCAGCACCAAGAGCCTCCTGCAGCACCAAGAGCCTCCTGCAGCACAAAGAGCCTCCTGCAGCACAAAGAGCCTTCTGCAGCACAGAGAGCCTCCTGCAGCACAAAAAGCCTCCTGCAGCACCCAGAACATTCTCCAGCACCCAGAACATTCTCCAGCACCCACAGCCTCCTGCTTCACAAAGAGCCTCCTGAAGCACCCAGAAAATTCTCCAGCACCCAGCGCCTCCTGCAGCACCCAGAACATTCTCCAGCACCCAGAGACTCCTGCTACACAAATAGCCTCCTGCAGCACTCAGAGCCTCTTGCAGCACCCAGAACATTGTGCAGCACCCTGAGCCTACCGCAGCACCCAGAGCCTCCTGCAGCAAAAAGAGCCTCCTGCTGCACACACAGCCTCCTGCAGCAAAAAGAGCCTCCTGCAGCACCCAGAGCATCCTGCAGCACACAAAGCCTCCTGCAGCACCCAGAGCCTCCTGCAGCACAAATAACCTCCTGCAGCAACCCAGAGCCTCCTGCAGCACACAGAGCTTCCTGCAGCACAAATAACCTCCTGCAGCAACCCAGTGCCTCCTGCAGCACACAGAACATCCTGCCTCCACATGATTGAAATCGTACCGTTTTTACTTTCATAATAATAATAAACAAAAAAACATTCAGTTTTGATGCACTGTCTCGTATTTATTTGTCACAATGTGTTTTGCCTTCACATGTCTGAACTAATGACATTTTTTCACAGTCTCACTACTGTTGTTCTGATGCACTTAAGCTCACAGCAGTAAACATTCAGGTTGAGACTATCATGAGATTTTTACACCAACAACTTTTTTTTTCACTGTCAGAGTCAGTCCGTCAGTGGGTGTAGCATTCCATATGAAATAACCACTGTTCTGGCTTTGTCCTCACAAGCTCTCAAAGGTCAGCCTGGACAACACCAAGAACTCGAATTATTTTTTGCTAGGAAACACTGTCTAGTACAGGTTCAGTCAGTGTAGCTGCTGCACAGTAAAGATGTTTGTGTGCATTAGGGGGCTTAATCTGAAAGAGCTTTAGTTCCATCAGAATCTCTGTGACAGGTACTTCTTGAGATTTGCTGATTGCTCTGTGTTATTTGTATCATTCACATGCTTGTACCGTGATCCTTAAGCTCCTCTAAAGTGGGACGTGACATAAAGTTCTCACATCAAAAGTATCCCCCCATCCTACACCCTTGATGTCCCATTGTTTTCATGTTGGAAACTATTAAAATGTTTTTTTTTTCCTCCGGGTGAATTTTGCAAAACCATGCATAAAAAACAAATGGCAGGCACAAAGAGGCATAAGCAGAAAAAAATGAATCAATAAAAATGCTTCAAAGAGGTCACCTAGTAAGGAAAAGGAGAAAAAGCTCAAAACAAGTCAAAAAGTCAGTCTCATCTCCCATAATCCTTCCCTTTGCTTCAATTTCACAAGACAGGGAAGCAGAAGTTTTGCAGCAACCCTCAACTCAGTGATGCCTCTGTTTCTAAAACTTGTTTTAAGTGCTAAAATGAAGTACTGTGTTTGAAAGTCAGCACTATGTTCACTGGTTTGTCCTTTTTCACAATGTGAAATTATTATATATAAACTCGCAGTCCATCACTGTCCATCCTGCTCAGACTGGAGACATATATTACTATTTATAGTTGAAAAAGACGTTTGGTTATAATGTATTAAATGTAACAATAGCATGAAGGGGTCTATAGCATGAAGCAGCTCAGTTCTCTTAAGAGATTTTTTTTTTCTTTTAGGCAGCATTATTCCTTACAATGAGGTAGAGGCGAAGGTGACCCCTGCAGAGCAAGTATCTAAGTCTGAACCACTTTCCCTGTAGCGCTTTCATGCCACACGGGCCATCAGAAAGCCAAACTCAATCCACTTTTCTAAATTGCTACCATTTAATGGAATACCTTGACCTGACTTCCCTTCCTGCCAAAAATAAATAAAGAAGTTGTTGGTAAAAATGAGAGCTTCCAACTTAGGCGATGCTTGTAGAAAATTGAACGCATCAAGCACCTGCTTTTACTGAATTGCTTGACACATAATTTTCTCCAGGAGATCTTCAGTGGTCTAAAAACTGCAGCAGTGTTTTGTGCTTCTTTATGTAGAGAAGGGATAAAAAAATTTACTTTCTAGAGATTTCCATCTTCCAGATATTACACAACACATTTCTCCTATGATAACATAGTATAATTAGTAGTAACAAGACAAAACATTCACAGAATAGCTAATTTTATGTTGGTGTTGTGAGACTGCAGATGTCTGAGCAATTTGAACCAGAAATTATAAACTAATTAAAAGACTGTAATTAATGTCTCCCATTCATTTAGTCACGGATGGTTCGGAAAGCAAGGTGTTGAATGACACATTTACATGTACATTTAATTGTTTAGTTGATTTGATTGAATGGAAACTACATGTCACAGTAATGCCCTGAGCTCTCATTGATCTGTTTTTTTTTGTTGGCTTGTTTGTGTTATTTCTTTTATTTTGACATCCCTTCCCTAGTGGGGTTTTTTTCACTTCCTGCCTGTCTCGCTGTCTGCTGGTAATCAGGTAAGTGATACCACCTGTGAAGGGATTATTTAGGAGCCCTGTCTGCCATGTCCTTTTGCCAGATTGTTACCTTCTCCATGTGATGAGACTTCAGCCAGCCTCTCATTCAGTTCTTTTTTTTGGCTGGTTTGTCTGCTCTGACTTCTTTTATTAGAAGAAACCTGTTTTTCACTGGCAGTCTCCTGACGCTAGCTACTGTTCGGCTCACCTGAACTCCTGATTACTTGTCTGACTCTCTGGAGCCCGACCTATTTTGATCTACACCAGACCTGCCTTCTCCCTCTGTTCTGTAAATCCTGTATCAATTTTGGCCTGGAAACGTTTGAACTTTATTAAAAGAGAAGACCTGTTTATGGACGTATTTGGATACTTTTTTGAAAAAGATTTTTGTTTCTCTGAAGTTTTTTTCTCTTTCTAACTCCTCCTGTTTCTTCTTGTGACTGTCTTGTGTGGTATCTTGTGCTTGTGCTCATACTAACCTATCTGTCTCCTGTGTGTTTTTCCAGTCCCTCGCCCATGTGGTAGTTGCCAATTCCTTTGGGTGCCCACCTGCTTTACTCACCTGCTGTGGACCGTCTTGTTCACCTGCCTCCAGTTATCTGGTCTGCCTGCTCTCTAAGCAGCCTACACTGTGTACCCACCCACTCCTGCAGCTACTGCTCAGTCATCTGCTTCTGCCTTTTCCCTCCTCTGGAATCCCATCAGCTTCATCGCCACCATGTACACAATGAGAACCATTATTTGCAATTCTCCATCTGAGTGCACAGCCTATTGTCCTACTCCTCCCTCCCTTTACCCTTGTAGTACACAGACCACCTGCCATGGTCGGAAGGTTTTCCCTTTACACCAGTCCTAGCTTCTCTCTGTTGGCTACCTATTAAAGTTAGATCAGTTTTCAAAGTGAAGCACCTTGACATAAAATTCTAAATGGTAGTGCCCCTTCATACCTGTCTGATATCCTTAAACAATATATTCCACCTTGTACCCTTTGCGCTCAGTGCAGGTGAGTGCAGGGCTTCTGTCTGTCCCCAGAGTTAAAAAAAAAATCAGCAGGTCTGTCCTGGTGTGCCCCGCTCCCTTGGAATAACCTCTGAAATGTGTCTAACTCAAAACTCATTTATATGTCATACTGTTTTTTTAAATACTTGGTTGGGTTTGTTTTCCTAGTGGATAACCCGTAGGTCTTGTTCAGCTGACAATATCGCATTAATTTGTTTTTCCTTTAATTTAACCCTTTAATCTATACACAGTATGTGCCACTACCGCTTTTTCTTCATCTTCTGTGGATTCTATCCTTCTTCCAGGGCCTCATCATGGGAAGGTGAGGAGGAAAGCTCCTGATGTTCACATTGATCATGTGTTGTATCTGTTTATAGTCTGTTCTCTATGGTTGACTAACCACCAACCAGTCAAGGATCATTTTTGCCAACCCTGCGTGCGTGGTTGCCGGACTGTCTTACTGGTAGATAACAAATGGTGAGGGTAGGAAGGTGTGTCTCTGACAGCCTCACCACCAACACAAAAGTGCCACAGGGGTGTGTTCCCCACTGCACTGCCAACCCTAACCCAACACAGCTGAACACACAGCACATCAGATCCTAGTTTGGTGTGTTGTGGTATGATATAGGAATATGTGTCTAGGACTGAAAAGCCCTTCCGATAGTGCGGCAGGACGCTGCCCTAGGTCTGCTCTCTCTTCCCTACACAACATTTTGACCAGGACATGTATGTCCAGAGCAACACAGATGTTTAAGAACTGGTCCCACCCACCCCGTTATTGGACTTTCAACTTCTGCACCTCACCATATGATATCATTACACATTGTCATACTTTTTAGATCAAAAACCATAGATAGGTCAGAACATGTCATGTAAACATCACAGCTGCTGGGAGGTTTTTTTCACAGCAGGTGTGTAAATGATTATTCATCTGTATTATTGATAGTAATAGAGGGCCCCAAAATTCTAATTGTGCTTGGGGCCGCATGGAGCTGTTTATTGGTTTGAAGATAGGCAAGAAATAGCTTGTCCTTTCATGAATTTAAAGATTTACAAGCTCTTGATTTTTTTTTATAATTTAACGAGTGGAGTGTGACGTTCAATCAAGAAAGGTGGAGCATCCCTCTATAGGAAACCAGCTTATTCTTTTTTTAAATTCAGTCCTGGTTTCCATAGCAATTATGAGGCTCATCTTTTGCTTTAGTTCCTGTAAAATCAAGGACTGACTTTTATCTTTGTACATTAATGAAAATCTCACATAGTTATACAGTAGCTCAGTTGAGGGAGATAAAAAAGTCTCATTTATTTTAGTTCATTATCCTCCAAGTGTGCAGTAATCCCCTCAGATCTAAGATCTTGCTAAAAGTGCAGTCCTCTTTAAACATGAACAGTGTGAAATGTTTTTCTGTCTAGTTTTAACACCTCAGAGGGTTCTGAAGATAATTTAAATGCAACTGGCCATAAAACACCCCACACATTAAATTAAGCCACTGAGAATCTAATTAGCAATGACTGCTGACTTGAGTGACAACTTGTTTATGCAATGCGTCAATAAAAGACTGATGTTTGCCAAAACCGAAGGGATAAAACAATGTCTCAGTTTTCAACCAGTGGCTTAGTGGTTAAAGAAAACTTGATTATGAAATTATCGAAATAAAGCAGTTGCTTCCTCAACATTTATTTTTGATAAATTAAAATAATTTGGTCTTAAAGGGAAAAAAGCCTAAAGAGACAATAAGTGAAATGTGGATCCCTCACAGATAATCCTGAGTCTATTACGTTTTAATTTGTGCAATCAATCAAGATGCACTATTAAAACAAATTCTACTTTCACATCCAGTTTCCAGTCTGAAAACTAGGATAGTAGTGGAGTTTATTAGTTCAATCTTTCACTTGAGCCAGCTCTAAATGTTGCAGTGCATAGAAAAGTAAAAAGCTGGGATTCAACTATGATGAGCAACCAAGGTGGTCTTTAATCTCAGAGGGAAAACCATATGGGTTCTGTGTGGTCCTAAAAGGCAGTCTGAGAGCCCTTGAGACGCACAGTGAACCTGGTCTAAAAGCCTGGTCCTGTAAGTGGACCTCCAAGATGTGAACTTTCCATTCTTACAACACATAACTGTATAATTTGTCTGTTGTCTCCACCTTTGATATACACTTCCACTGTTTCTGGGAGAAGTGTGTTAAACTTTAATATGCAGCAACTGCAATTACAATCACACGTATCATGCACGTCACACTAAGATGATGTCCATTATGGGGGAACCAAGTCTGGACAAAACGTGTTGTACTACCTGTCTGCTGCAGCTACACAAAGCTTGTTTGTATCAAACAAAAAAAAAAAAGCAAATGTTAGGTGTAAATCAAGAGGAACCATCTCCATTTGTTGCTTTAGAAGAAACTAGACAGACATATCTATGGTGCCCTCATATAAATGCAACAAGCACTCAAGGAGCTCAATGACAAATGCAGCCAGTGTGAAAGGAGTACAATCAATAGTGGGCCCTTTTCCTTTATTATTTTCCTCCCTTGTTTCATCCACCTATGCCGATCCTGTTAGAGCCATATAATCTGTCTCAGGATGGCACATATCCTAGATGCAGCCTACCGACCTAATATTGCCTTTTATTAGAGAGAACAACAGGACAAAGACGAGATTTACTCACTATTGGAAAAGCGTAAGGAGCATGTCTTGCTGCTTTAGATGAAACAGTCACAGGTTAAACTCGGCAGATCGAGGCTGTGTGTCATACGCTAGTGTTTGGTAGGCGTGAAAGGTGCAGGGGTCCATACCTATGTAGAGAGTGAACATATTACATGAGACCATATCTGTTCATAAACTGTATGAAACTTGATCATGAGGACAAGGTGGGTCTTTGATTTGCAGTGGTATTGAGGAAACAGTAATATCTTACAATACCAAAGACAAAATAATGACCTGATGATTGTACAGTCAACATTTACTCAGTTCAGTGAATCAGTGGTATGTGCATCAGCAACACTGAAGTGCCAAATCTCAACTTTGACATAGGTTCACCTCATTATGCAAAGAACTGTAGGAAATAGAACACTTTTTACATGCAAACTCTAATAGTACTGTACATAGTAGAGTTCATGCGACATCAGTATGTGCTTCCTTCCATCATTTCAAGATGAGATATCAGTCCACAGAACTTTGTTCCACATCTCTACCAGTTAGTTACTCAAGCTAAATCTGATTCCAGTATTGCAACACATTTAGACATGAAATTAAATTACTCTTTTCTGTACCGTGCCACTTTCTGAGCATTATCCATTTTCTCCGTGGGGCTCTGCATTCTCTCTTAGTGAAGTAATACTCAAACACATCACATACGTACAGTAGATATCGAGGACACAGTCCCAACTGAGATCTGTGATCTCAAGCACCAAATAATGTTTTAAGCATATTTTGTGAATTGCACTTGTTTCAATAATTGATTTTGATTCAGTCTATTTAATTTTAAGAGGGCCATTTTACACTGTGACGATCACAGAGTGAAACAACCGTGTTAGTCATTTTTACTGATTCATTCTTGGTAACAGCGACTCTGTTTTCATTCCAGCTGAATTGTTTGTCGCCTTGTGACAGCCAAACTTTACCAGCTGGTCTGAGCTGTAAACCATAATCATTGTCCTTACCAGCTTACTTCTGAATCCTGTTTGAATACCCCATTCTCATCATCGCATTTAACAGTTCTTGGCGTGTTTTGGGGAGAAATTGATGAAGCATGATTTGCTGGCGTGTCAGATAGATAGTGCAGGAAATGGATCACTTGCTTTGATTAAAGCAGCCCGCTTGGCTGGCTTTGCACATCATAATCTAAGAATGGATTGCACTGCAGTAATGTGGGTCACAATATTTAGCAACAGCGAAGGCAAAGCCACTGCAGTGTACAGACTGCACAGAGAGGATTCCAACCAAGATGTACGCCGCACTATGTGATTAAATAGTGGAGTATATACAGAAACTCTAAGCTGCCCATTAAAAGGTGATTTTTTCCACTCTGCACATTAATATAACTCCTTTGCTCCTAGCGCTGATTGTAAAGGTGAGCGTAATAATGTGCACAGTGGATGTATGTGTGTGCCAACAAGCGCACTTGTCTGTTCGTGTGATTGAGTGTGCCGAGTTATTGACCTCTAGCAAGGGACGAGCATTAATGTCCAGTGTGCCGTGAAACTGGCCTACACCCCGTGTCCAAGGTGACTGGCACTGCCCCATCCCATGGTACACTTCTGCCTCTGATGGATTGACTGGGCCTTGGTGAAGGACCTCTTGTAGTACACTGTGTCTTTCTGAGTGAATGTCTCTCTGTGTGTGTGTGTGTGTGTGTGTAGAGAAAAAGACTTTTAATTGTCTTAAGAATACACATTTTGCTTCGGCTATCTTCCTCTCTCACTTGTGAAACTGTTGTTCTCTTGGTAACTCCTGAGGAGCGTTTATCAAGACTGCGACTCTTCCTCCATGACTCATGCTAATGAATCCCTGTACACTTGCTTTTCTCTAATGATCCTCAGGAAATGCTCCCCTCTTGTCTCCTTCTTATCACTATCTCCCATGCTCCTTTCATTTCTCTAATGCACTCTTTCATTTAAGTAACGTATAAATGAAATGTGCTTGCAACATTTTCTTCCCATCATGTTCTCCTTATCTTTCCCCTTTTCCTCTCAGTACACTTTCCCTACTTGTGATTGAATGGAGGAGCCGAACGCCTGGAGGATGGTGCTAAACTCTTACACAAGACTGCATTGTACACGCCAGCTCCATTTATGGAATGAGTTATGGATTTCCCCTCAACATATCCGCAGGCAGGAAAGCTAGAGAACTGCTAACAACATACCTAAGTTGGAGATTTGATTACAGGCTGCTACATTCAGCTTTGGCTGGAATTATCTAAAAAAAGCTTCGGTTGTCAACTGTGTCACATTAATTGCAGATGAAACAGAGAAGTGATTGACTGTGGACAGAAGAGTGAAGATGTTTTTTTGCTGGCTAATCAGTCTGCTGAAGGAGAAAAAATGTGTATTTAAAATATTTGAATGTTAAGTTTACTGCCAGCATCATTTGCATGTGCAAATCATATGATCTTTATACATTATGGTAAAATTGTTTTTGGATATCGAGAGCAGGTCAAAACTGGAGTAAAATACAAAATTATAAATAAAAACTGTAATAAAGAATAACTACTTTGCAAAGTAGTCTCTATCTATTATCACTAAACAGTGAAAAGTGCAACAAGAACTACTAGCTGAGGAATAAGAAAAGACTTATGTTTAAAATATAAGCGATGGAACTATATATTTACTGCTTAGTTGTTTCCTTTTCTGAAGACCCTGAGTCATTGTTTATATTAAAATGTTTACTGTTAATAAATTAACAGGTATAAATCAACCAAAGTAAGAGGTAGTTAATCACAACATGTATTTAATCAGTAGTAAGAGTACCGTTTGGCAGTGTTAGAAGTATGAACTACACCTTATTACTTGACGTTTGAATGCAGCTACTTCACTCTGTGCACCGTTTGGTTATTTGTACGTTTGTGCATGTTTTTCATGTTTAGGTTGACTTCTCATCTTCTTCATCTGTTCCTCGCTCTCGAGTTTCCCATTAGTGCTGACTGATAAGCTGCTTTGACCCTATGTGTCTACATGTCCCTGCAGTCGATGGAGATGATGATCGATGTTTCATGTGACATTTCTCAGCTAATAACCTCTTATCCTATTGATTCTCTGCCCAGATACCCTGCTCTGCTCTCTTTCAACAAATGGATATTGTCCCCTGCTGTCTTTCTCCATACCCATCTCCTTTTCTCATGTTTCTGTATTTCATAAAATATCACATGGGCATCCAGAACCTTTTTTTTCATATAGCAAACCCTCGAGGTGAAACTCCACCACAAATTAAAACCAAATATCACCATTTTTAGAGAGTGGCCCACTTCAAAAGTCACCCTGTAGTTTGCCTTCAGGAGTGATTGCTACTGCAGATCTAGTACATCTGAAAGGGCAGAAAAAAAGGAAGGAGTTGAAAACCAGTCCTGCCAAAAAACCCAGCAATGTGCCTTTGAGGAGCTTCTGAAAGGAAATGATGTTTCTGCACGCCCATATCACAAAGGCAATCACTGCACGCTCACTCACATCTTAATTAAAAACTGTAGGCATACAGCGTCTGCCATTTGTGCTGGCAACATTCACATTCTTATTGAAAAAAAAAGGTCAGTTTCTACATTGTGTAACTTTTAATTTGATTACTTTTGATTGTATATGTTTGTCTTCATATGTTCATGCAAAGCTGAAAAGAAAAAAAAAAAGAAAAGTCTGAGTAATGTTCAAGGTAAAAAAGGTTCAAGGATTGGTGAAAAAGATTTCCTTGTGTGGAAATAAAAAAAACCCTTAAAAGTAAATGAGAGAAATGAAATCATGAGCTAGATAATTACATAACGTTGTAGTCATACTAATGCCATTAGATGCAGCTCAGTGTGCTCTTACCCCTGAAGCAGATACTACCTTCATAGTGGTTCTTCAGGTCTCATCCAATGAAATTAATATTCTGATTTACTATAATTTAATATTCACTAGAAGTCCCTCATCCATCCTGGAAGCAGGTGATAGACAACTGAATAGGAAATGGTTTGATTTTCTGTCCATGTGTCTCAGTGCAAAAGTTGATTAGAGCTATCCAGACAAAACAAGCCTGAAGGCACATAGACTGTAATTTAGTCATTGCAGTTATTTCCATAATTAATTACCCTGCCCTCAGTTTTATGCTGAATAAGAATATCCACATCCCACCAATTCAAATGTCCTCTGCAGGCTCTCACATTAAACTTGACAGTCCATAAATGCCGTGTTCTACAACTTCCAAACACTCTATGGATTTTAAGTATGTTTATGTTTCTATATCAATTTGCCCGACATTTTTTGCCACTAATATTGCTAAATTTAAAATGGATATTGGCAGAACAAAGCACCATTAAAAGCATGCTATTAGTAAAATCTTGAAAAAGTTATCCAGTTTTATCTGAGCTAACAGAAAAAAAGACCAAACCTTCAGCCTGCAAATTTGCCTGGCTTAATGTGTTTGTAGGGAATGGCTCATCCCACTACAGTATCTGCCAATTTAAAGCATCTGTTATGTAATGCCTAACACCAAAACATTTCCCTCCACTCATCGCCACGACGGTGTTTTGGGAATTAACAGCTGAAGTCTTACTAGCTTTCATTAAATCAGAGGAGCACAATGCTGAATGTGCTACAAGCACCACGAAACGAACGTAATCTCTCTTTACACAGAAGATGGCACGTAACATTGCATCCGTTAAACCCACAAACTATGAATAAAGCCCTTTGCTATACAATATATAGCTCCTGTAGAAAAGACCAGATTAAAAATGCTAGTAGAGAGGAAGCAATTATTGGTTAGATGGATTATACAGTATTATTAAAATCTATTCAACTAAAATACATGAAAAGTTGAACTAGATGGATGTAAATTAGGATTGATCATTAACCTCCAGTTATTCAGAAGAAGCCGTATAAAAAACATTTTTATTTATTATATGAAATCAGATTGCCTCGCTCCTACCGTATGTTTCTCTTGACGATGATCGAGTGGAGGTGACAATTGATATATTTTTATTTACTGTAGATCATATTTCACCCTGTCACTTCATTATTGGACTCTGCCTAGTAAATCAGAGATCAAGCTGCAGGAGCAGCAGCTCAGTCATATGAAGAAACACGAAGCATGATTATGGGACTACACATTTTGACCACAGGAATGTTTTGGTTGTGCAATGGCTCTAACTAACTGAAATGTTTTCAACAAATTACTACACTTATTCCACTTATATCATCTGTATCCATTTGAGCGATTTAAATGACAAGTATCTATGTTTGTTGTGAGATGCGGTCCATGAAGTCATGAACTCGCTGGTTCTTTTTCTCTGAATTCAAAACTTGGCTCCTAAAAGCAACACATCTACTCATCTTGATGTCTGAGGTCCAAATTTTAAGCATGAACACAGTGCATGGGTCATTTGAGCATATATTTTTGGAGTTATCAAAAATGTGGTGGTGATGGTAACATAACTAAGAAACTGACGGATAGCTGCAGCGGGCGCTGACGGCACATAAATAATACAGTGAAATAGCGTAACAAATTCTTTTTCTGATGGCCTCTCACAAGTCGCACAGAGGCAGAGGAATAGTGTTGTGTATTGCCTCTTCTTTTAGGCTGTGTGTTGTTGAGCTGTGAATCTTCATTTGGTAAATTCCCTATGCCAGAAAACTGTTACACCAATCGCTCGCCACTGTCAATCACTGACACTGTGCACTGCCGAATTTAGGCTAGAAGAGTGAATTTGGTCATTTATAAGCAAACATCTAGCATGTCTGTACATGAAAGAAGTCAATCTGGGAACATTTCTAAACACTTTTTTACACACTTACCTCACTTACCTTCTGGTCAAATGGAAAGCCATATTTATAGGTTTATTCTCATTTAAAAAATATCTGACCTTTCAAAAGATGCTTTGTTAAAATACAGTATAAAATAAACTATTTAAAGAAACACAATTATAATAAATAAAGATTTGCATATGCTTACTTGATGCTGATGGTGTTGTATACAGGACAGTAATGCTTTGATGGCCATATACTGTATAATTATGTCTCTGGGTTTACGAAAGCACAAAAAGAGGTGCTATATAACGCCAGACCACAAAGAGAATTCATGGTCTGGCGTTTTCATGTGATGACATGTTGAGGTTTTCAGTGCACAGGCTTATACTTATACAGGTGGCAGCATGGTGGTGTAAAACATACTGGATCTCCTGCAAACCTGTTGTCTGACCAGAGCCTAGTTGTCTGGAGTTGCATGTTGTTTTTCCCACCACGTCCAAAGACATGCAGATTAAGGTAAATGCTGATTCTAACCTGCCTTTAGGTGTGAATGTGACTATGAACGGTTTTCTGTCTAGTGATAGACCTGTTCAGGGTGCATCCTGTCTTATGGTCAATGACAGATGAGACTGGCTCCAGGACATTTACAGTGACAGGGAAATAGTTGTATAGCAACTAGATGTATCTGCTTCAGGTTAGGAGTGCAACATGGACAACAAGGCTTTTGTGTTGTCCTTACTTTACCATCCAGTCATTTGTGGGTTATAGCACTTAAGAGTCCCTTCAGCAACACTAGTGTGTTACATTTCAGCATAATTCATTGTTATATGATCGAATTCTTGACATGTAACTGAAATAACAACGAAGTGCAGTGTACAGCTGTATCGTTTTCCTCTTAGACTACAATCAATGGAGACGTGTTGTGTGCGTGTCCATAACGAGTTAGAAATATCTGGCATATTACTTGTGGTATGTTTGTTTTCAGTTGTTTCACCCGTTTTCCTGAAATAGTGAGTATATCTCTAAGGATATGAATTGAAAGCCTTTGAGCCACTGGCTGCTGTGCTGTCATCAGGACCCAGTCGACCTGCTGCGCGCTGCCTCCTCTGATGGTTCATACAGCTGCATGTGCTCAGACTGGATTCTTTTTTTTTTTCTCTCATACATTTTCTATCTTCAGTTTGTTTGAACATCTGCTTCCAAAGTTCTGTCCTTTCAGTCATTTTAATTATTAAAATGATACACTTTCCCATCAGCTTTCTCTGAAGAAAGGAAAAAAAACGCAGTGGAAGAGAAAGATATTTTAGGTTGGGGACAGTGTGATGCAAAGCTAGATAGAGGAGGAGAACGCTGTGAACGATGGAGAGGAGAGGAGAGGAGGGTTGAGCTCTGTCTAACATTTAATGAGCTGAAATGTGGATGGATTTGTCAGCACTGGAAGTTTCACACTTCTGTGAGAGGACATTGGATTCTGGGTTCTGGAAGAGGAAGCTCTGTTTTATTTGTGATTTAATTTGTAACATTTCACAAAACACAAGTTAAAGATTAATTACCAGTGTGTGTGTGTGTGTGTTACTAAAGTCTCCCTGACAAATTTTTAATTACTCCTAAAAAGAGTAGACACTACTAAATAGCTGTTCTTGCCTAAACCCAATAATAGGGGACTCTGGGGTTGAACTCAGGTCAGCCTAGAGCAGTCTTCACCCTCACTACCTCCTGGCAGCTCTCTTTCACTTAATAGATGTAGCAGTTTAATGTACCATTTATTAAATTATATTATTTGCATGATTGACACTGTTGATATTTTCTATGTTTGGCTCTTTCCTCTCCTTGCAAAGTTACACTACTTGTGCAAAGTCCTCTGTTGGAAACTTTTAATAGCTAGATATAATTCCTGGTCATGGTACAATATGTACTCATCAAATAAATAATACAATAACCATGAAATGTGAAGGACTTTCAGTTCTGTTAAGTGTTCTGCAGTGTGGAAAATGGTACCATAGGGGATTCAAATCATGTCGTGTAAGATGCAGAATAGAAATAATGCATATAATGAGGAAATAAGCACAGGAATACAAAAGCAACACATTAACTGAGTGCAGCTGAGACAACATCAAGGAAATGAAGCATGTTCAAAAATGTTTTAACGTTTTACGTTACACACTTATGCTTAATTTATGATTAAGTGATTAATCTGCAGAGCATAGCTGGAAAATGTGGCGCTCAAGCTTTTTATTATAGAGCTGTGAAACATTTGAAACATGCTTTGTCAATAAGTGCAGCTAAGTGGAACTGATTATGACATATTCATCAAATATGATTTGCGTAAATATGGTGACACTCCTCTTTCCATGCCCACTTATAGCTATGCAATGTTAAACAATTTCAGCAAATCATTATCATCATTCTAATGTGTGTGTATATACATACAGTATATGAAGTACAATATATATTTTTTTGTTTTTGTCAGTGTGAGAAAGAGGCAAATACAGAGGCATACAAAAAAAAGCCAGGTATGAAACGGCACAACAAAAAAGACAGGCTTGTTGGAATAGGAAGGTGGAGGAGCTGACAGAGGAAAGGAGAGCTTGCACAAAGTGAAACCAAACATTCTGTCCTTTGTTTCCTCAAGCGATTCAAGTCTCTGCTTCCATTAACCTCCATGATGACAAGAAGAAAACAAACGGATACTCCCCACCTCTCTCCCCAGCACCCAGTAGTGTATGTGCTGCTGAGGTGGGGAATGGATCACGGGCGACACAGATTAGGAGTCAACAGGGTTCCCTTCATCTGGCTTGATGCAGCTGGAGGGCCGATTAGACAACCCAAGCATGGGTGAGAAAGGGGACGCTCCGTGCTATCACAGCGTCTCAAACTCACTTTCTCGCTGAGAACACGGCAGACTACCGTGAAATTGATCAAGCTCCCTGAGAAGATGTCACATTATGTGTGACATACATGTCAAAGGAGGGAAATGAGGATAACTGCTATATGAAGATGCCTGCAGGATACGGAGAACCTTCGACTTTGTGTCATTTATCAGATTCTGTCAACAGTCTGTTAATTGGAGCCTGTGTTAGTTTGGTCAGTTTGTCTCATTTTCATCATTAACGTTGTTTTATGCATGTTTTTGTTTCGCTCTGCACAGTCTTTACTAGTATTTAATCTAAGTGTGAAAAGGTAGATGACTAGCTTACTAGTTGCACACACATAAATCAGGGCCTATACTTTTAGACCTTCATGCAGCACCACAATGGACAAAATAAAAAGAAATAAAACAGTCAAGGTGTGATTGAACTGTAGACTTTCAGCTTTCTGGCATTTGCCATTTAGAAATTACAACAGTTTTAAGCAGAGTATCTCCATTCTCAGGGGCTCAATACTATTTGGACAGTTGACTGACAGAAAGTTAAGTGGCAAAGTGCTGTCCATTCCTTTGTTGCATTAAGCTGCTTATTGACTGAAGCTACCGCTATAAAGTCCAAGGAGATCTCAAGGGAAGTGAAAAAGACCATTGTTAGGCAAAAAAAAACCCCAAAACATTCCTATCTCAACTTTGCAGGCCTATGGAAAGTTAGAATCTAAGTATTATTAGGAGTATTTATTAAAAATTATTATTTATATTAACTTATATATATATATATATATATACTTTTAAACATGTTTAATCTAAAGACATTAACATGAATGGGATACTTTATTTGTCTCCTCACTACAACAAAGGCCTCAAGAAGTGACAGTTTCACAATCTTCCTTTATCTAAAGAAGGAAAAACAATGAATGGAAAATGGATATCCTGAGGAATGCTTTTCTTTTTCCAATTCAAGGTTTATTAAAGTTTCTCTAAATGATGTCACCTAGACTGCAGATCGCATCTTTCTTTTGGAGACAGTTAAAATGATAGTGATCTATCCCTCTGGTTGGTTTGAAACATTTGGGGGAAGCGATATCCTGTCACAGTCAGTCTTAGCTTCCTCAAAGATATTTTCTACCTAAATAGTTGGAAAAAAAAAATAAGAAAAGATACTTACACAAATCTGTCATCACTATTACTATCTAGCTAGGAGCTAATTGGATTTAGCTTTAAGTCTGAGATTGATCCAGAGGTGTTTGTGATGTGAACATAAGGGCAGTTTTTTACGTCCTTGTCTCCTTTTTTTTATCTTTTACTATGATGTATTTACTTTTCCACCGATTGTGACCTGCGTTTGTTCTACTTACTCATCCTGAGCAGAAACGGGGTTGCATTGACCTTTTATCTATCAAATACATATCTAAATTGACCTGACAGGACTGACTGTTCGGCGCTGACTAGACCTTTTCTTCTTTAATACAGCCCACATTTGTTTAGTCTTCATCTTCAATTTTTTTTCCATTTAAAGCATTTAAAAAGAGTGAAACATAAATCCAGTGTCACTGTTGATGTGAACATTACCATTCAGGCCCAGCTTTGATGATAGATCTGATGCTTCCAATAGAAAATTGACCTAAACCTCAACAACAAAGCCCACTCATACATCTTCAATGTCTAATAGAACTACAGGGCGACAGCTGATACCTCCCTTGTCATGCTCTAAGACTGATCCTGTTGTAAAATCCTCTAAACATGAAACATATTTTTCATTTGAATTGGTCATTTGAGTTTCTCTTTGACAAAGGCAGGCATACAGTATGACCATCTAAAGATGAAAAGAGTAGTGTGAGATTGGAACTATCGTTCTATGTTAGGAAACATTTGCATTTGAATGATTGTGGTTTGCGTCAGTGGTACAAATGGACATGGAAATTCTCTGAGTTACAGCACAACTCATCTCCTCAGCATCATTTACGTAACCCAATAAAGGGATAATGAGCCATCACTGAACCATCAATTACAGGTACAGTTATGCTCTCTGTGGCTTGTTTGTTTTGTCAGATGGTATGCCATTTTCTCACAATACCTCAGCTATTCAACATCCTCTAGAGAATACAGAGAGCCTGATAGCAAAAGGCGTTATATAAGTAATAACTGAATTGAGAAAATTATCTGTACTGTCTCGGGACCATTTCTCACTGAAGAAAAAGGAAATGCATCTTCATTATGCATACGGACATCAAAAAAGCAGTACTCGCAAACAAAAGGAAAACAGATGCTTCCTATAACATGTACAGCAAAAATAAACTTACAATAACCCAGCAGAATAGACAAAACAACTTGTCTACCTTCTCTATGGGTTTGTCTTTCTTTTCCAATTCGATCTGCTCCACTCAGGATTTCTCCATGTTCAGTTTGAACATGCTAACACATGCTAACCCAAACAGGTGGTTGGAAACATATTAAGTAGATGTACTGAAGTCAGTCAAAGGCAGAAATTCTTTATGTGACATACAACTTTATATGTATATGTAGTGTACCACAAGTAGAAAATATTCATACATTTAATAAACCGACTCAGTAAAACGACAATATTCATCTGTGCTAATGATGGCCACCATATGCTACTGGTCATATGAGATCAAGTCAGGCTGTAGCAGCAAATGTTTTCAGAAAGTTTAATTGGGTATGTGTGGTTTTTAATGCTTAGCATTTTATTGTTATTGTGAAACTTACATATTGTTCAGTTCACTTGTCCATGACCCCAAACTGCCCCTTGAAATGGAAAGGCAGCATAAACCACCCACTCATATTTGAAGGAGATGTGAGAACATCAAGTGAGCATAAAATGCATACTGTAGAGGTCTGTGTGACATTGTCAGATTCTATTATCAAACATGGAAGTCTCAGTGTGCGGTACGGCACACACTGTTTCCATCAGAGAAAGTAGGCGTCGAGCTGTTCTTTCTACTTTGTGGTCTGCAATTACTGAAAAAAAGTTACTCAAGGAAGTTAAAAATCTAGATCTTATAACAGAGGTTTTAATTATTCTGAGCAATTCAATTCAGTGTCTGTTTATTTTCTGTTGACTAAAGGCATAGTTTTTATAAAGAATAGAACAACATTGTTTTAGGGACTCAGTTAACAGACATATAAAACACACACACACCATAAATAAATAGTGAGAAAACAATGAGTAAAAAATAATAGGTAACTGAGTAGGCAGTTAATGTCTAAGGTTATTGTCACTAAAGATTGTCAGTTATCCAGGTGTGGATATATGTTGGTAACTGAAGACTGCTTGGATGAGTAGTAAAATATTTTGACCTAACAAGGTCCAGTCACTATGACTTAACTGTAACAAACTCTAATGCTTGTATCATACACACATTATTATTTTTGTTTGATAATAACACCATCATGTAGCAAAGTTGCAGTCTTTGCAAAGGCTACATTCTAATGTGTTTAACCATAAGTCCCAGATGTTTGCGCCAGATATAATAAAATGAGATTCCCTTCAGGCGTTTCTGAGATTTCATGTTGATGAATGAGATTGGGACTGACACAGGGTCACAGTTA
Organism: Microctenopoma stevenorrisi; assembly: GCA_032270685.1. Lineage (NCBI taxonomy): Eukaryota > Metazoa > Chordata > Actinopteri > Anabantiformes > Anabantidae > Microctenopoma > Microctenopoma stevenorrisi. Next base: position 13,501,564 of record JAUMTR010000014.1, on the reverse strand, counting down.
CCTTGATCTTTGACCACCAAAACTGGATCAGATCATCCTTGAGTCCAAATGGACATGTATGCCCATTTTGAAAAAAAAAAGAATTGTCAAGGCTTTAGAAGGGCATACAGTACATGTGTGACTATCTCTTGGCTGAGCGCGATGACTTCCTGAAGTCTTGTCATCACCACAACACTGCTGCAGAATGTGTTTCATTCTCCAGATTGACCTCCTTCTGTTTCAGTCAGGTTATTATTATATTATTATATTATTTGATGCATATTTACGTATTCACTGCACATTACACATATGCCAAATTATGGAAATGCTGGTAGAGGGAGGATAGATACTGTATATGTGGAGAATTAACATAAACGAAAAGTTTATGCTATGACCTTTATTAACAGTGTTTAACCCTAACCCTTGAAGACTGTGGTCTAGAATAAAATTCTCTTCAATCATTACTACAATTTGAGAGAAATACGTGATCTTATTCTAACCTTAACCATAAACCTTCGTTCAAAGACTGTTTAGTAGGATACATGTAGGGTAAATCCTTATATGTGATTGGTTAATTCTCTGAGCATGAGGGTGATTGATCCTTTGATCACCTGCGTTGTGCATCATTTTAACATTTAAATAGTAGCTAGTTCCTACTTACAAATAACTTTTTTTTACCTCTTACTTGACTCTGTATTCCTATTAGTCATTCTTCTTTATGAACACGGGCCCTGTGTCGGTACTTTTAATGCCAGATAGTGTTTTTTACAGCCTGATCTTCATAGTTGTAAGAAATCTCAACCTACACCACTGACAGCTGATTTTATTTTATTCTCTTGTGTCTATGTTAGTCAATATTTTTCTCTGTAAGAATGTTTTGCAATGCAGTGGCCAGTTATTCGGCAGGGGTCCAGCAGAAGCTGAGCTGCATGCTACAGCGTGTGTGGTGATTAATCATGCTGTGACTGTGCGTCTCTCGGGCCTGTTGACTACTCTGGCCGCATGAGGTCCGGGAACATCTGGGGCTGTCTGGGGACGATAGGGAGGGGTGACCATGGCCCATTCATCTCCCGGGGACAACGACCAGACATGTCGCCTCAATCTCACGTCATCCCCTCCACCTCTCTCCTTACCTCCGGGGTCCCTGCAGACCCAGCTCGGACAAAAGGTGTACACTCTTATTACATGACACATAGCACTCTGAGGAACTGTGAATAGAGGAAGGCGATGTTTTGGGGCTGTACATCAGTGACAATAACAACCGGTGCTGGTAATATGCCTGTTGGTGAGCTATCAGGTAGAACAACAACCTGCTGGGTGTGGGAATAAGGCCTGACACATTGCTTCAGTGGGAACAACTTAAGACAGAGATGTAGCTTTAAATACCACAAAAACAAACACACAAAAATGGCAGACTGATAATACAGATAAATCATATGCTTAAAGCAGCACATCAGCGTGAAAGTGCTGAAAATATGCATCAGTTGGAAAACAATAAACTGATGAAAAAACGGAAAAAAATACAAAGCGGTGACAGCAGCATATTTTTTTCTTGCAGGGCTGCACAGACGGATCAGTGTTGCTGGAAATAACTACATGACTTTAAACAACACAAACAAGCCCTGTCCAAACTGAAACCATCTTGGGTTGTTGTCACAATTTTATCAAGCTCTGTCCTCATATTGGTATTCGGTTGCTGAGACAATTGCATTTGAAAGTAGGTTTTCTGTTTGGTAAACTAGACCCTGTGGGTTTCATTAAACATCCCGCTCGCTGCTCCATCGACTCACATTTACATGTAAAATATATACTCCCACACAATTAAAATAAGGGATTATGTAATATTTATTGTTTCTTGTAACAATTCAGCGGCATAACCGAATGCACTAAAAACATCCACAAGTAAATGCTCTCAATGCAAATGACCTAAATATTACATTATGAAATATGCTAAATATGCTAAGCAAGATTTTATAAACAAATGCCTCCAGTGGGCAGAATCGTCACCCGTTTAAACAATCCACTGATTTACTCGTTCAATCCACTGTATGTTTCACTCCAGCCATTGTGTCCCGTAGCTTTTTTTGTAAACATGAACCTGATATATGTGGTACGATCCTGGTGATTCACAGTAAATCAATTCAGTGGAGATAAGATAAATGAATGTGATGAAGTTAATGCAGATGAGGTATTTTGGGCATAAAAGAATCGGCTGATTATGCAGCAGCCTCGGTGCCAGTTCCAGGGAGCTGCTGTACAGCAGAGACACACAAGCAGCGTGTGTGATGGCATGATGAATGATCGCCAGGGGGGGGATACAGCCAGGGCAGGCCTGACATGCAGGAATCATGGGATACACATGCACTGGCTTTTTGTCCTTCTGTCCCCAGAAGCTGGGCGCTCAAATACGAGGTCTCGCTGCCGTGGCAGATTTGCGGGCCTCTCTCTAGTGTGATGTTTGACAGGTGGTGGCTCCCTGCACATTGTTTTTCAGAGGCGAAGATTTAATGTTTTAAATCCAGTTCAAATGAGTTTTACTGGAATCTTCCTAGGCACATGCGCGCTAACACACGTGCTATAATAAACACACACACACACCCATGCACTGAGACACATGGCTTTCAGTGACTTAGCTGAGTGTGACAGGATTAGTATGACTCTGTTGAAACTTTAGCAGAAGCCACATGGACATAGACGCTAATCTCTAATGTGAAGGTCAGTATATCCCACAACACCAATGATTCTGAAACAACATATGGGAACATTAAAATGTGTCAATTTATGGACATTTAGCCACAGAACCCAACCATTTGAATTTAAAATGTGTACTTAAAAACACAGAGCAATATTTACTTTATTATTAAAGAGATGTTATAAGAACTGGTGCGAAGTGATCAGGCTAACTGGGCTTGGGAACCACATCTGTGTATTCAACTGTGTATTCTCTACAAAAATCGTCTTTCAAGAGGCATCTCCTCATCCCCCATTTCTTTATTTATTTGTTGGGACCTGCATGTCTTAAATGCTCTAATACCTAAGTGGGGATTAAACTAGAGTATTCACTGGCTGTGCTATGGTAAACAGAGCTTATATTAAGAAGCAAACAAAACAACTCATTATTCATTAGTTAATGTAGAAGCATTTCACAACGAGAAGAAGATTTTGGTTCACTCATCTGTACTTACAACCTCATGCTAGCTTACAAACCCATCTCTCCACAGAAAGAGATTTATAGATTCAGTGATACCCCGATAAGGAAGATATCATCTATGGCTATTGGAAAAGCAGTTGTCATGAGAAAACAATAAGTAAAAATTGAAATGACCGAAATCAATAATTACTTTAAATTAAATGTGTCTCTCAATGACTCCCAAGTGAGCTTTAAACCACGGGGGTCACACAGAGGCCAACTGTTATTTTAGAGGGAAGCACAGAACTACACCAATGTGAGTCTTTTGGTAGGATGAAGATGTTGAGATTATTGTTCATTCGGCCAAGTAAACAACTTCTTCAGCAGCTGAACTATTAAGATTCTCAACACCAAGGCAAACCAAACTATTCAAGTATAATTTGTATCCTTAATGTCACCTCACACTTTTTGATGGGAATACATTTTTCACATTTGCTTCTCATGTCTTTACTTTTGCTCTCGACAGCAATAAATCCCCCTCAAAAGACGTCACTTTCTTCTGTGAACTACGAACTGAGCTCAATGGGTTAGAGCAGTTGCTTGGTAAATCATTTTTTCAGCTTGATAAAAGTCTTAGTGAAAGAAAAACAAGGTTGAATGGAGGATGTTTCACCTTCGTCCGTTTTTATGATTCTTACACCAGCAGCGTGATGATCAGTGTTGAACTGCTAAGCACGCTGCCTCACAATATCACAGAGACATGGAAACATATGTTTAAATGCTTGCCCAAAACCAATAAAGGTGAAATGATTAAGAAACAAGAAAGAATAAAGATTTTATATTATTTTTGTATATGTAGCTAAGTTCTTTCAGCATAAGAGTTTAACATTCGCTGTTTTAAAAATTGCTGGAAAATAAAAAGCAATTTTAATCAAATCTTAATGGAACTGATAAATTGTACTAAATTATATTTTAACATTAAGTACAGTAGGCAAAGTGGTTTCATTTAAACCAGGTTTACTACTAATTACTCATGAGTGTATACAAAAAGTGTCTGAGTGTGTGACTAAATAGTATACTTTTAAGGGCTTTTTAAACGTACAATATTTCTATATCAAAAAATATTAACATAGACTCTGTAGACCTGCATATCATTATAAAGCATTGTTTTCTCTACTCTATTCTGTGTTGATTACCAAGACTGGAATACAGACTGGAAATGACCTGTATCAATGGGATGTAATATGATCACTAACATGCAGTGATGTTTGTGGCGGCTAAAGCTGTGAAACTTTCTGAGTCAGATTTAGTAGTTTAAATTTACCATTCAATTGGCTGCATGCACATTCATTCATGTTTAATGTCATATCAGGTATTATTTACATATGCTCACTGTGTAAGGAAGATGGGTGAAGGAATAATTAAGTTAATGCATAGTGACTCACAGAGAGCACATTTGTCATATTCTTACATACATTACATTTATAGAACAGCAGATGGATGTTAACATTTGCTACTTATTGTATCTTTTCTTTTCAACCTCAGTTAACAGCTCAAAAAGTTATCACATGGTCACCACAGAAAGGAAGTGTACGGTACTATTGTACATAAGAACATTGCTGTGGAGTGTAATTTATCTTCTTCAAGGTGTTTGACAATAAATTGACTTTGCAGCCTTGTGTTTGAATAGGAGTGAATAATATAAAATGATATTTTTTTCTAAAGTTTGTCCTCTTACCATTCAGTTCCGAGGTTGATTAAGGTAAAGATGAAAGTGTAGGCGTTTCAGATGTCACCGTCCTTGATGCTGAATTCACTGAGTGGCTTTGATACATAAACTTTAAAGGCATGCCCCCAAAAAACCCTGACAGAAATATTGATGTAGACACTTTATAGACACGCGCACTTGCTACAGTATTTGTCTGTCTTTGTCCCTCTTGTCTCTTTTTTATGTTAGTCATACACAAACAGGGAAAAAGGCACATAATTATCCAAACCCACACGCACACTGAGTACGGCTGTGCTTAGTTTGGCAGCACCTCAGTCACTGTGAAAGACCTCTTGTCTCTGGGCACCAGTGCAAACGACTGCCCTTTCATTAATCTCCCTGTCCACAGACCTGCAGACCTCCCCTAATTGCAGCCATTGTTTACCTTTGAGCTGGCACGCCCACTGAATTATTGATGGACGTCCTGCCCCAGTCAGTTTAAAGGCCTTCTCCAATGGGCACACACATAGATGGATACCTGCCAACATCCCCTCCACCCCCACTGTCTCCTATATGACACTTCACTGAGTTATTATGCTAATAGCGATTTGTTTTTCTGACAGCATGCCGTAGTGTGGAGACAGGCATGCCATCACTGCATGCTTTGTTGTGTATGTGCTTAATAATATGATATATCCTCCATTTTTTTATATTATAGATCATCAGGTGATTTCTAAGCACTTTTCCAATGTTATATTTCACCACATCTCAGAAAACATTATTGCTAATCTTTGATTCGTCAAGGTTCATATTTTAAGTTATTGAACAAATGACCCTTGGAATTATTCAAATCAAATGGCGACCACTGATGATCATCCGTACTGCTTATTGCATGAATTGAAATTTTCTGAAGCATAATACAAGTCACATCCAATTTGTGAAACCTGCCTTCAGTGGCCCATTATAACCCTCTAATGGCATGCATATATAAAATCCCTCTATCTCCACTGCAAATAAAAAAGCAACTGAGACCAAACCAAATCCATGAATGATTACCCCCAACAATAAGCAAATCCGCAGAACTAAAATTCAATTTTCAGCAATCCCACAGTCCTACTGTTAGACGCCATTCAAAGCTCATGAGGATTTGGACTTAAGGCGACTTAGAGGTGATTTATGCAGTAACCCAAATGGCTCTGCTAGGAAGAGAAGAAAGGCTGGGTTCACAGGAACCTGTCTCTTTGTCATGACTCACAGTAGCTACACTCTGCATGACAAGGTTGGGTGTTGCCTTGTATCAGATTGACAGGGCTTATGCTCCACTAGGCGTATCCAAAGTGCACACCATCTCATGCCTCCTAGTTAGAGCTGACCCTCTCTCACTGTGAGCTAGAAATACAGAAATGATTCATCATGTGGTAAATGTCAAAACCATTTGCGATATATTGGACGTAGCTGTCCAGAACAATATACCAATCTATGAAATAATCAGATCTACAGCTTTATAGGATGATAAAAGACAACAATAATCTGTGTAGTGTAAATATATGCTTTTAATGGCATATCAATCTAATTTATTATGATCCTTCTTAATCTGTCAGGCAATAGCCAGCTGATATTTGTGTGGTTATATATGAGAATGAATGTAAAAAAGAAATGTGCAAGTTATAACAAACACTTGAGGAAAATTCAATACAGCCCAAGCATAAAATGAAAACAACTTAGTTGTGTATAAGTATAACTCATTAAAACATGTTTCCATTTAAGCCCTTGGCACGACTGCTTGAATTCTACCAGACAAACGTGCTCTTAACAAGCTAGAAAGTTAATTGTTCAAACCGCAGAAATCAGCCAGGTCATCGAAGTGTTGTAATCTAGAAAGTTGAGCAGATCTGTTTTAAAAAAGCAGCTACGTTTGAGCTTTACTTAATTGTTTTTTTTATTATCACGAAGCCAGAACATTTTTCAGTATGGTAAATCACCATGATATCTTATGTTGCATGACTATCAACAAATAATTAAAAAATAATACAGGACTGGGACAAAATAGTTTAAAATAACGGGACTGATTATAAATAAAAATGTTTTGTAGGTTGTATTATGAAAAAATTGTTTTGTTCTCTTAACCTTTAATGGGCCACTCCAGTTAAAAAAAAGGTTGTCAGAGCGTTTATCACTGAATAGCTGCATATTGATGATTAACATTGTTTTCCATATTCAGAGAATTTTGCTAGAGGCACAATTAGTATGCTTAAAGTGATGCTATAACAAGCACTGAGACAGACTGGCAGTCGAAAACTGAAAATTCAGTGCGTTTCTGTGTATTAACATGAAACATTAATTTTCATAATGGTTCATGCCCATAAGTGAATAGTTATTTTACAAACTGGCTTGCCTGTCCTGTCCAGCTCCACCACTGGCATGCACATTACAGAATTAGACTGCAGCTGTTTAAGGGAGCAGAAGGCTACATGTTTTGGGGGGAATCCAACATGCATGAAAAATCGTGGTGTTAAATTGACTCACTTGGAATTACAGCTGAGGGTTTTTGGTGTGGAAAACCTACCAAATGAGCCAAAGCCAAAGTGGTGCAGCATTTAGGCTCACATACGAATCCACGGAGCTCTGCCACCTTTCACCTTATTGCTTCCAAGAAATCACTTCATGTTAATACACAGAAAAAAAAACTGAGTGGGTGCAGAGCACTCTAATCATTATAACCAGATGAGCTGTGTAAAGTGGTGTATTTAAAGGTTACTATGCAGTATTTCTGATATTTAAACAGTAAGTCAAATGACTTCCTACATAGCTAAACAACTTGTACTTAACAACTGAATTAACAAATTAAAGTATGTGTTAAAATCAGGACAGTGAAACAATAAAAACTCAAAGATGTCAGAAGAGAGAACTTCCTTATTAACGAGCTTTAGAGAAACTCAGTTAGCACAGGCAGCTTTTTGAATTACACACATTCATCTCATTTTTTCTCATTTCTTCAGCAATATTGGAACAAAAGGAAGAACAAAATGCATTATTGCAATTTAGCCTGTTTATGAACAAACATTCATTTAGAAGAAATCAGATCATTGAACACTATAGTGATACCAGACCTGCTCCGCTTCATATTCAGAAACGAATGAGCTCAGAGACTTTTTATCAGCCAGATGCTTCATGGAATACAACAAAATGTTTTCAGCTTTAGTGCCCCCTGAAAACCTACTGCTAAGGTGTTGAATTGTGATGTGGCAAACACGTGCACACGCCTCCTTCACTCCACTAAGAACAGTAGGCAAACTCTGGCTAATGATGATGGCCATTTCAGACATCAGCCACAGGGTGATATGGAGGGGGTGAATAATAATGAGACAGCAAATTGGAAGGCTTGTCAAGAGGCATTAAAGTGTCACTTTCAGAATGTGGATCACCACATGACTGAAGGGGGGCTTGACAGATGTGATGACCATGATACAGTAGATACTGCATCTCTATGGCTCACCAAAAGCCACAACAGCCAACAGGTTATTTTACAGGAGCAGATCATTGCGTTCACACTTGTATTCAACACATAGGAAGAAAAAAGAGGTTAAGTTAGTCTCCGTACAAGAATCTTCTTTCTTCGAGAAAGTCCGGGCCAACTTCCAAAAACATACTGTACCCTGAATAAACAAGGCTACACAACACAGCTTTGACTGTCCCAATTCTTTCTTGCCAAATCAATATGAGGAGGGCTGTTTCAGCTATCAGTCAGAGAGCAGTGAAGTGGAAACATAATAACGAGAGCGCGATACAATGTGTTTCTCGAGTAGCATTAAAGTGTCACTTTTAGAATGTCAATCATCATCACGTTGCTGAGGGGCCTCAAGAGGTTACAGCATGGGTGGTTTAACACTACAGCTGCCGTGATTAATGTCTGCGTTGTGATTTCTGCGTGTCGCTCCTCTTGTCTTCATTTAATCGCCAGGATGTGACCAATGTCTCCTCATTGTCTGGAAAACACAGCACAAAACTCCTTAAAATGTGATCCCATTATCAAAAGTTAGTGTTTTCTTAAAGGAAGTATTTATAGCACTATATAAAAATAGCAATATTATAACACAATACATCTATCAAATGATAATTTAAAGTTCAGGTCATCAGTTTATTATAATAAATATAATCCATTTGGCTTCAGTAAGTGATTTAAAAGATTTTAGTTGGTATGGTTCTTTTGATTCTGGTTGAATCATGGCAGCTTTTATAGTTGATTTACCATTTACAACTAAAAAACAACTAACTTTTTGAAATAATTACTGAAATGTCATGCTTGTTGTACTGGACTAGCAGCTTCTTGAACACCACTCATTTCTGTATTGGTGAAAAGAATATTATTTTCTGTTTAGTCAACAATATTTAGCCTTGAATTAATTTGCCATTACTTTCATGGACATGTTTTACTTTGACCTGAAGAATAAGGGGAGACCAATTTTATAACTACTCAATTTTCACTTCATTTCCAACCTCGTAACCTGGCAACAGTCAGCTTGGACAGAAACCATAAACTGTATGAGGATAGACAGCATATCTGTTCTCTAGCAGCAATGCCAAAATAGTTAGTTTTGTACTGATTGTATAGCTATATTTATTGAATAATATTAAGGAAGCAATCAATAAGTAAGTTAAGCAGTCAATCGTTGGGACAATATTCTCGACATTTTGGTTCCATTTTCACATTTATTTTCAAGTCTATGGGACTGGAGAGAGATGGAGCAGGGTTCTTATGGTGTCATTATTAATTATTTAAATTATGATTGTGACTGCAATCACTCAAGCATTGAAACATACAGATTAACTCATTATAGAAAGCACCCTATTACTCTTGATAGGAGATTGAAGTTCCATGTCTGTAATGCAGCTACTAAAAGAGCTATATATCAAACACACAGACATAAAATTATGATTTATTGATAGACTTCCACAAAGTTGATGGATTCAGTAGAAGCAACGAATCCACACTTGGGGTTTCTGGTATAGGCCCAACTCCAAAACTGCATTATTATATACAACACTATACAACATTATTTGTATCTGTCTATTGTATCTGTTTCCTGTCAAATTTCATAAAAGGGCAAAAAAGTTAGCACAAAACCAAGAAAAACATTCTTGTGAAAATGATAAAAAAGCTTTTAAGTAAGGTTTTATATTACTACTTTTAACCATATTGAAATTGAGACGAAATCAAATTCTCGGTTGTCATTTTCCAGATTATTTTGGATGAGAAAGAAAGCATCAGAAATATTAAAGCTGCATTGGATAACGGAAAACATCAAAGCTTAAATTACCGTCATACATTACACCTACGTTAATTGCTACTGGCTTTACTGTGGCAGACAGAAATTCAAGCCGAATCGATTAAATGGAGGTGGAGGTGCTTCAAAAGGAGCTATTTTTGATTTGGTTTCATGTAGTTGAAGAAGACATACATTCACGTGACTTATCTTATTTCTATTTTATCTAAGGAGCAGTTTCTCAAAGTCGAGTTTTACAGGTACTAGTGTTGTCAGCGTAAGAATGACAATTTATAGCGTGCTGGTAAAAAAAATAAAGCATGGAAGCGTGTACATAGAGGATACATAAAGGGGACTAAAACGCAGTCATTCAGGAGCACATGTGCTGAGGAATATTATATCTAAGTGTGGGTGCAGTGTGTAATGTTTGAAATGTTATGTGTGTCATGATCTGTGTATCTAGATTTGGTTTTTTGATCATGTCCCTGTTATGTCTTGATGTATTTCCTGTTGTATTTGTATTGTATTTCCTGTCTTGGTCCTCCCTGCCTCCACTCCTGTTTTTCTCCCACACTCTCCTGGCCACACTCCCTTTCAATCATGCTCTCACTTCTGTGTTCACCTGCCACGCCCTCGCTCCCAGCCATTGCTCCCAGCTGTTTGAACTCACCTGGTTCTGCCCTGCTTCCTGTCACTCTCCCAGCTGTCTTCACTTGGTTATTACTTGCACTCCTTTATATTTCTGCTTCTCCAGTCTCTCGCTGTCAGATCATGTGTGTATGTTTCCTTCTTTGTAGCATCTCTGCATTGTTTCCCTTGAGAGCTTCACCTGCAATCACTCGCTGGCATTTCTCCACTTGTCTCTCCTGCGTTCTATCACCTTGACCTCTGCAACTCACCTGCTTCTCCAGCCTTGCTCGTCAGCCCTGGTCTTGCTCTGTTCAGGTCCCCTCTCTTCTGTAGTTCAGCTCCTGTCTGTGTCTGTTGAACTTAGTAATTCCTGGTCTCGGTCTGGTTGTTGTCTTGGCGTCAGTTGACCTGTATACAACCTTTTGTAGACGTCCCCTGGTTAATTGTACATTGTGTTTAGTTTTTGCCAGTATTTGTGTTAATCTGGATCTGTAATGGTTCAACCCTCCCGTTCCCTGCTTAGTTTGAGTAGTCCTCCTTTTGTTATTAGGTGTTCCCTCTGTGTGGAGTCATTTTGAGTTTACCTTTGTACACTTATGATGTTTTTCATTTGTGAGTAAATTCCCTTTAGTTCTGTGTGGTCTTAGATCCACCCCTCAAACTCTTACAGTATGTTTGTTGTTTTGTTGAAATAATCACAAAAACTAACAATTATATGAACACTGCACTTGTTTTTGCAGTCATTTGAGATCTAACAAGGTCTCTGTTTGCCACCAGTCTCTCTAAACAACAGCCCTTGTATCTTAATGAAAGGTAACGGAAGCTTTCATCAAAAAACATTTAATTTAATATGTAGTTCTATCCATATAAAGGTTCAAACACAACATGACCATCACTATAAGGTTTTGACTTGCATCAGTAGGTTGAGACAAGTCAAGTCAACTGCACCACATTATCCAGACTTCCTGAAAAGGTCTGCTTGATGCCCCCGTTGGATCTGTGAATTTGGACAGCCCTTCACATTCAGAGTTCTTAGGAACATGTCTATAGTTCTGCAACAGAGCTCCGATCGTGACGTTCGTATTCATCCGGTGTGATGTTTATATAGAAACACAAGTATTCAGAGGGAGGTCAAGGTGACTGGATAGACTGAAAAAACACTGGAATATTTCAAAGGAAGCAGTAAATTGCTTCTAGTTTAACAACCAACTTCAGATGTTTGATTTTTCTTAACCATGACCTCAAACATTTTTTAATCTTTCATATTAATTCTGGTTGCAACCTATGACTTGTTTTTAACAGCAGTTAACCTTCACAATGAAACCTTGCTTTTTTGTTAAGCAGTTAGTTTTTTTTAACACTTAGAGATATGAAACTATAGCAAAACTATTTCAAGTAAGCAATCCGGTGTGTTGCTTTTGCTCTGTTAGTTTCTCTTAAATCTCAGACCAAACCTTGGATAGATCCCTGATTACCAACCAAAGATTTTAATTGCTACCTGCTAAGTGATGTTTGCTTCTTGCTATATGTTAAGGCACAAAACTGTGTTTGACAAAAGTGAAGTCAATGTTATACAGTGTGTGAAAATTCCACCCATGAAAGACAGAGTCAATAATTTATTTATCTGACTAGTTAATTGTACTGTTTACAGACTTCATGCTAACATTAGCTGGGCTGACAATGAATCAGTCATGCTCATGCATGTCCGCCTTACAGATGACTACTAATACCTTTATTACTATTAGTAGTATATGGAGCTTAAATTTAGAAATGTCAGGAGAAAATAAATATTTCAAGAATTGCAATTCAATTGAAACCATGCTTTTTTTTTACAACTGGCTTCTAGGAGACATTGCACTTTGTAGTTTTTCACAAAATGATGTCTGTATTACCAGGCCAGTCAATCAGTATTCTATCAAGTACTGATTTTTAATCCATGCTTTAATATGTCAAGATAATGCTGACAAAAAAACTCAGCAGTGCTCCTTTAAGAAGATAAAATGCAACGAGTGCTTAAAAAAGAGAAGGAAAGACAGCAGACGAAAGTTCTTCAAAATAAGCCAGAGAAATAAGCCGCTCTCACATCCTTAATCTCTTTCTGACATTACAGCAATAAGTAATTCATGATACTGGGTGACACTTGGAGTTTATCAGCCTTGCATTTACACATCTTATCAGACCAAGGATAATAATCTACTGTAGATATGGGAACAGTACATTTATTGCTTTGATTCCAAAGTGAAGCATCGAAACAATCCTGTATACATGTATACTCTCCACATCTCACTCATTTTCCTTCAAGCTCAGGTGCTCTACCTGAGAGAGCTTGAGGGTCCTAGGAGGGCGTTCCTGGGATTAAGCTTTCCTGGACAGAGATGTCGGATGTCATTCCTGGAACCTGCTGCCTCCCTTTAGTGTTTCGCAAGCTTCTCATGTTCCTTCTTCCTGATGTCACCATCATCAAAAAAAATAAATAAATAGACACACACACACACACACACACAGTGTACACACATACATAATTACTTAAGATTCTCACCACGGGCAGCAGGGACCAATGTTCAAAGTAGTATAATATTAAAATATTATCAAATTTTGGCATCAAAATTAAAGTCCATATCTTAGACAACTCATGAATTATTTCATGGTGTAGCTGTAGTGTGGGCAATGCGGCCAGCAGAGCACAGTGGTCTTACCATTAATAATGACTCATATCAGAAGTAAGTATGAAAATATTTGGAACAGCATCCTATATTGGTTTGGTGAGTATTTTTTCCACTGTCACAAAGCAGCTGAAGCCACAGCCTCTGCAGAAAAACATTTTAAAGAGGACAGCTAATACTAATGCAGCCGAGTTTCAAACCAAATGACACAGAAAGCATAATTTCACAGAGCTTAAATCCAGCGCACTACTTTCTAGAGACACAGTACAGTAACAGTACAAAGGATAATACCAGTGTTTTTACATGTATTAGCTCACTGCATTTATTTCCCTCTAATACCTGCTTGGCTGTGAAGTAGTATAGTAAAATCAATTTATACCAGCTAAATATATGCTTGGCATTTTCATTTGTGCTTTTTTTGCACATACCACGGAAAGAAAAAAAATGACACGCTGTGTTATTACAGAAACATGGGTACACTGTGGCTTCATTGTCAACAAACTCACTTATGCACCAAATGTGTTTTAACGTATAGCTACAAAACAGTTCTGCACACATGCACATGTTTGCCAAAAAAATCTGCACTGCCAGCTGAGGCCTTTTCAAACATGAATGTAGTGTTTATCTATGACCCGCTTTTACAGGTTTATGCCTTCAGTAGGAACAAATGGGCCCAGGGTTTCCCAGCACCTGTGCCCAGAGGTGTTGGAAAGTAGAGACAGATAAGACAAAATAATAGCTGCTTTTGGCCTTTAATGGAAGAAATATGTAGTTGCTCTATCTTTAAAATTGAGGTGGAGCAGTCATAATGGAATTCAAGTTTTGTAGCATGCTATTTGATTTTGATGAGAACCTGCAAACTGTTACAGGCCATCAGTAGTGGATCATTGTTCGTGCTTATTTAACCCTCGTCTTGTGTTAACTTTCTGTTACTATCTCTGATGTTAACGGGTCGGTTTCAACCCATGTTTTAAATCAGCCATAAAATACCCCCAGAACAAATATTCATCATGCAATTTGTTTCTGAGCTCTTGGTTACTATGTTAGGCTTCCTTATCCATGAAAAGATT
>JAUMTR010000014.1:13471266-13487020 GCA_032270685.1 Microctenopoma stevenorrisi | reverse complement strand
TTTTGTTTAAATGGAGATTCCTGACAAAGTCAAAAAGCCTTGATACAATAAACAAATGTATGTGGTACTTACATACACCTAAAACTTCAAAACGGGTCGGTTTCGACCCTAACACAAGAGGAGGGTTAATTATTTTAGATTATCCTACATTCACTCTCCTCTGCTATACTTATTTACATTGGCACCATGTCCACAATACATATCTTAAAATCAAAAGTCTCAGAGCTATTGATACTGGTTCGAACTGCCCACCCCTGCCTCCAGTCTATCCCTTGGCACAGGGACACGCAAGTCTGTGGTTATTTAATGCTTGCTGCCCAGGCCGTATGATCCTGCAGCGCAAGTGCCTGTGCCTCTGTAAGTGAGGCTGAACGCTTTATCCCATGGCATTAGTCGTCCATGTTTGAGTTAATACCCTAGAGTAGAGCTTCTATCCAGAGGCATTAGTGTCTGACACTCTACAGCTCAGAATGGGGGAGGCTCTCACTTCCTCCTCTTGTACCAACACTCCCCCAACTTCTGCGTTGCGTCTCTTTCATCCTTGCACTTTGATATTGATCAGTGTTGGAAAACTTTTGCACACACGGGTACTTTCTTTAGATGAAAGATACATTATGAAGGATCTTGTACGCAGATCTGCTGCTGCTGCTGCTGCTTAGCTTTGAGTTTGGAAAAGCAGAAAAATTCCATGTCTGCCACAGTTGCCATTTCTAACATTAGCCTTTTTCTCGTAAAAAAAGTAAACTACTTAAAAGTTACAGACCTGCATTTTAAATATGACTTATCAATATTTGTTTTATATTTGCTTGTTAAAAGCACCTTTCTAACAACAAGAAAAAAATGTTTAATAAGCTTAAGTTGTTTTTGACATTAAAGTAAATGTAAAACAATATCAGATTAGACTGAGAGATGGACTACCCTGGTAACAGTATTTAAAAACCAAACGCTAGCGTGTGAATGATTTTAGATCCTAAAAGTCTAGGATTTTCATAATCCGTTGCATTTTCTTGCAAATATAGTAGACGTCTGTTTAGTTGATGCTGTTTTAGTATTCCCACACTGCTCCATGCTTTCAACACACAGACATGTGCACACACACACACACACACACAAATACTTTGAAGCTCCTACCACATGCACAGATTTGAATGCTACATTCAAAGATTAAAATTGTTTGTGTCATTATGGTAATGAAAAGACACACAATGTCTCCTGTCATTTAAAGCAATTAAAATAGAAAATCCCTCTACTTTAATCAATATGTTCCATATTTCTGGACTAATACATTATTTTCTCTATTTAATTTACTCTAGATTATGAGCTGCTGTTCCTGTACCTGATTGCAATGGGGATAATTTTGTTGATGAACTGTACAAACAAATATATAAAGTCTTACTGTAATTGTGCAATTAATCCAAAAATTCTTGTTTTTTGTCTAGTTTTTTCAAATATGTTTTGATGTTTCTTCTTCCTTTCCGCCACCAACAATCCTGACACATTAACGTATGCGGATAAACTCCCTGACCTGTCATTTCGTTTTATCACAGTCACTGCCTTCACAACCAGTCTCCAAGCTGTGGCGATAACCCTGGTGCTGACAAAAGCTTTTGCAAGTTTCACTTCATGGTGGGCGAACTATCCACAGAGCCTCTGATGTTAAACAGAACTTGCCTTGTTCCTACTCCCTGGTGAGTGTTAAATTCAGCATTGTGTTTAGTTACACATTCCATCCAGCAATCCAAGGTGGGGTGGCGGGGTACACTTTACGACAGAGAAAACTCTCTATAACCTTTCTTGCACAGCTTAAGTTTGTTGTTTTGCTGACAAGACTCTGTACAAAGAAAGCTCTTTGACATAGGTGCCTTTTTAGAGATTATCAAAAGCATCTGCTCCTCGCTCAGTTCAGCTTGTTCAGTGCCCAAGGACAGAAATTTAATTTACAACCAAGAGTACAAAACATGCACCTCAACACAAAAGAAAACACATTACAGTCTGAAATGTTTCCTGCTACACTTGACTCCCATACAACAAGTGTAAAAACAGGTCTCCCAACACGTCTCTCAAGTATTTTGTGAAAATAAAACTTCAAATACTTTAACCAGGTACATAGTTTAAGAGTGAGTTTCTTTCCAGTCTAGAAAGTACACGCTATGATGTACAACCAGTACCACTAAACAATGTTTTACACATTCACGAATAACAGCAGAAGTGTTGCTATGACTATAAGGTTGTGAAGCTGCATATTGCCATCTTTGAAAGCCATAAAGTGTCATGTACAGGCAGATTGAACAGGTTAAAAGACTTTGGGGAATTATAGGAGCCATATAAAATGGAGATTTAGAGTAATCTACACATTCAAAGCTTGATAATTGGCCTGTAATGAGTGACGCTTCAGTGCACATGAGTCATTGAACACTGACTCACGCTCACAGTTGCAAGATGGCACAAGATTAGTGAGACTGGGCCTCTGACGCCCTTACAGACTGTATGTAAATTCAGCCATGACCTACAAGAGGCACAGAGAAGGAACTACAAATAACTGCAATTAATTAATTAATTAATTAATTAAAACAAGTAACACCTAGGATGAAAAGACCCATCAATTTATATTAAACCATGTACGGGCTTTTATTTTGATAGAGATGGTGAAAAATTGAGCTTGTCTGTCATATTGTGTGACCTTAAACGTGTACAGAGGGATAATGTGAATAACATGAATACCGACCTTGGTAACCAGTAGTTGCCTGAGTAACCATAAACAACTATGTTCCCTGATAAAAATGTAATATTCACCCCTCTCCAGCCATCAGTAAAAACCTTGAGCTGAGCTGGCATTCAGAGGCCTGCGAGCTGAGTGGTTCATTTTTGTATTTTGTCTTGAAAACATAAACCAGATATACAGTATACACAATAAGTCCACAGTCATGCATAATGCAGTGCAATGCAACAGCATCCAATTCAATTCATTAGTGTGTTAAGCTTTTTTATGCAGGTACGTATTACTGAGATTAAGATCTGTTTTTGCAAGAGAGGAGAGAAACACTTTGTTTATAAAAACAGAGAGCAAGTCAAACCATTGAATATATAGAGGTGTTTAATTCAATACAGTATTGTTGGTTGTGCTGTATAACAGTGATTTATGAATATAGGCTAATAAAAACTTCTACATTGCAATTCCCTGCCATTAAATGATAGATTGTGATTATAAAACACTTGACACAAATTCATCAAATGCTGGGTTTGCCAGCATGCGACTATAGCTACAGTTAAAAGAAGCTGTGCGAAGATAAATGCAAATTTGATAGTTTTCTCTATTAAAACAAGAGTTCTAGTCAAATGCAGCAACAACGAAGGTCATCCATTATTTTTGTTTGTTTTTTTTATTTGATTTCATAATACTTGTAGTTCTAAGCAATAAAATGTTTGCAAATATGATGAATATTTGAATTGGATATCCAGTGTTGATACTCAGATATGAGAGGATGTGCAGGAAGTAAATCCATACTCGGATGCTTTTCAGCAGATTTGACTGCAAGTAACTGCAAGTAATTTCAACCCAGTAGTCTAGTCCAAATAGCAGGCAGGGCATTTCCACCAATGCCTGGGCTGAATGATTGCTGAACGATTTATCAAGTTGCAAACGGTAGTTCGGTGAGGTATTGCACAGAGCGAAATTCAAAAGGGGCATCATCCAGGTTTTGTCTGCTGCTGGAGCTGTCTGGGATGTCTGGAGTGTCACCTGATGCTTTGAGAGGGGACACAAGGTTGCTGCAGATGAGAGGCACCTACAGCAGAAGAGTTGCCAAGCAAAAGTAAATGTCTACTACTCACAGGCTGGGGGATTGGTTGCTTCCTGCCTCTGTCAGGCTAACATTGTTTACAGAGTGGATAAACAACATCATCTCACATACGCGTCAGAATAAAATCACCAGTTTAGCTTGTAGCCATACGTAAAACAAACTGCCATCAAAGTCAAATCCAGACATTGTTGAAGTAGATGTTTCATGCATAATGAGGCAACACATCTGCCATTATCAATTGAATCACTTCTGGTGCTAATGTTTAAACTCACCATGGTGATAAGTCATATGTTCAAAGTGTTTCATATGCAGCGTCAGAACTGAGGAACCCAGCGGGCTTATCATGTGGCTCTCCTCATTAAAGAATACACTTCATCTTGATTATGCAATAGCTATTAAAATGGCAAGGCAACATAAAGCTCCTCAGACAACTCTCATTCATCACACAATTATCTGCATTTACGTTTAGTTACGTTTTTTCTATGTGCATTAAAAAGGGCTGTAGAGTTTATTTGGTCAGATTTGAAAACTTTTTTTTTGTATTATTTTGAAATGCAGGAGCAATTAAATTGCACCACTTAAATGCAAGACAGTTCCCCTTTAAAAACAAGTGTATAAAAAATGGTCTTCCATGATAATTTGCATTCTGATTCCTCTGGGAGTAGTAAATTAAACATCAGGAGAATAAAAGAGTGGCAGCCAATGAAAAAGCCCCAGTAGTAAGACAGCGTTAACCATGATAAGCTGCTTTATGCTTAGAATGTGCCCAGCTTAATCAAATTAATGAACACAGGCTTATCACTGGATCTGCATATTTGAATTTAACACATTTAAATTTAGCAAAGTTTTGGGAGTTATATAGCTGTTGGTGTGTTTTGATTTTTCTTTTAAAGATAATAAACAATGTAATGGAAAATCGAGACATGATCATTTCAGCACCATAAAGAGCTACACACCAACCTAACCATGAAAATGCGGTGTGTACCAAATTTATACTGTAGTGCTTGTTTTTCGAGCACCCCTGAACTTACAGCTTCTGGGTGCATTCTCCAACAAGGTAATGCACATAGGAAATGAGGGGCTGTGTACAGATACAAAAAAAGTGCCAGAGAGATTAGCTGAACAGCTAAAACAGCATACTGTGATGCTTAGTGTGTAGTATATTCTGCATAGCATCAGTATGTAGAATCATCTCGGGCTTAAATGTTTCAGCACCATGGAGAGAGACATAAAGGAAGACTGACTATATACAATCTGTGTGCACACCACTAATGCTCACAAATGAAAATAAATTACAGAACACTGAAGAAAAAAACTATTAACTGAAAATACAGTATTCAATAAACATTATTAAAAGCGTTCATGTAAAATGCAACTGAGGTCTTACATGGTTTAAACAGTTTTAAAGCCATAGAAGGAGAGACAGGCTGTGTTTGAATGTTTCAGCACCAGAGACAATCCAGTTTATACTAAATAGGTCTGAAAAAGTCCTGCTGGTATATTATTTGCAGCCAATAGTGTTACATAATGATACCTAGGAGTCACTGAAACTTCTTATTATAAAAAGGTGTTGCTCACATTAAAAATGAATAAGTAGAAAAAGGACATTAGTCCTCACTATGATGTTTGTTATGTATTGGCAGTCTGTAAATGTTGTTAAAACTTATATTGACATATTCACCATAAATATTTTTAATCATTCTTTCCTGTGTGGTTGTAATCCCTCACCAATGTCCACCAAGAGGGGCATTTGAGGATAAGATTTAAGTTCATAAACCACAGAATGTTTTATGAGATGTCCTTGAATGCCCTAGAGCAACATTTGTTCAGACTCTGCGGTTCTCTGTCCTAAAAGGTGGAAACAGGTCGAGCATTTTCTGAGAATTTGTGTGGCACGACATTCACAGGATTCAGCCCCTAAAGTAGCAGACAGCCCTGATGTTGGTTTTGCTTCTACACTGTCCCTTTTTAGGCAGATGTTAGATTTGATGTTTTTGCCTTTTCCCACCTACTGAGAGGTGTCATAGTTCAGAGAAGCTTTTGCCAGCCACCATGTTATTTCATAGTGCTACAAAGTAACCACTTGAGTGCTCTCTCAGCTCATAACTCTGAGCTCCCATCTCACAGCAGCAAGCTGCTGAGTTTGTAAGTAACACGACGTAAACCATGACTTGAAACCCGTAGAAACTCAAGACTCTGGGGAAAGAACCCAAAGGACAGCTTGCTGTGCAAACATGGCCACTCCCTCCTGAATGCTCTCCATTAAGACTGCAAAGCCTGAACTTGCACAGGAGACCTGCAGCGAATGGAAGGAAGAAATCCATAACTAAAAGCAATGCAAATCAAAGAGCTTGATGCAGTATGGTCTGTGACCCATAATAGAAAAAAAAAGATTTTATTATTTATATTAATATATACATTTATTATATATCCCAAGAGCACTAGCATACGCTAGATGAGGACCTGGATAATTCTCCTGGTGATTTTGATTTAGCTCTCAACAATTGCAAAGTTCTGCAACATGGGACCAACAGTAAAAATTGAAGCTGTTTTCATGTCTTGCAATAGATGGTTTGCTTCATCTCATTTCATGCTGGACAGGTAGTGTAGCAGCACAGATATTGTCGGTTTGGCTAAGAGCTCCACAGAGCTGCAAAATTAGGTTTTGATTCCCAGTGGGTTCTGCGCCATGAATATACCTTTAAATTTTCAAGATTCAAAGAACACTTTATTAATCCCAGAGGGAAATTGTTTAAATATATATACCTTTATATTTACACATTTATGAGTGGATATTGTTGGTAAATGCAAAGATATTCTGAACAATAATTGCAGGTAGATGTGCTGCAGGTAGGTCAATGCTAGTGCAATAAACCAATGTTTGTTACAAAACAAATGTGTTTTCCACGTTGTGTTGCAGCTAAACAAATCTCTCGACAGTAGGTGCACATAACCTGGAGCCGACATCATCCTTCTAAGAAAGTACATTTGCAAAAAAATTCCAGTCACAAATGTGTCCCAATTTTTCCCACTACTTACCTTTCTGTCTGATCTGCACTACAGCACACTGGAGCTGCCTAAAGGAGATTTGCACCCAGGTGACACTTTCCCAACAATGATAAGGATAGTGCTCATTCCATGCAGACTCAGGAGGAGACTAGAAGAAAAATGTAACTGTCTACAGTCATGTGGTATTTCTGTAAAACCAATCCCTCACCTGCACATCACCTCCATCCAAGTACAGAGTGGGTCAGCGGCGGGCAACACATACATCAGCTGTAGAGGAAAATGAAGAGAAATCTCACAATCGTGATTAGCTCTTACACCACTTAATTTTCCAAGGACACACTCGTGGAGTTCAGTCCCAAGTGGATACCTAAATACACACATCCACTGAAGCAAGTATTACTGGAGTCTCTAAGCATCCTTAATAACAGCCAGTAGAACACCAGTGTCCCCAACAACAAATGCTGCTCAGAAGCATGCCCTAATCTACACCTAACTACTTAAAATCTATTTTTAGTTTCAAAGGGTTTTCTAAAGCGTATGGTTCATACTGTGAAGCCTCACAGAAGTGGCAATCACATATCCCGGGTGGTTATTCGTGAGGTTCACCTCGGTAACATATGAGTGTGTGTCCTTTGTGCTGGAAGAGCAATGTCTTACTAGAATTATATCTGACAGGGTTATTTCATTTGGGCTCTGTGGGTGGACCAATAAAGAGGGAGCAGGATGAAATTAATAGAGGAGATTCTTGCTTCCAGATATGCAGGATTTTCATTAGCAAAGGAGTAAATGAGAAAAGTTGCTAGAGAGGGTTTTTTAATAATAGAACTGCCTTTCAATAGTTCAGTATTTATGATTTTCTGAAAGTCATTTCACATATTTGTAGTTACTTTACTTGGCTGTTGCATTTTATTTACGTGGTTGGGTATTTGTTGTGCATTAGAAGGCACCAAAGTGGATTACGAACATGTCTGACTTTCCAGTTTCTGTTTTAAAGTCAGGATGCTTAACTTTGCTCTGAAAAGGTAGAGCTGAAAAAGTGACATTTGTTGTTTGTTTTTAAAATTTTAAATGACCTATGTTTGCACTCACCTGACAAGCAACCTCGAGGGAGCAAAGACAGAAGTTGTATGTTGCTGTTTTTATGAAGGAGGTCAGGGTGCATGGTTGGGTGAGCAAAGTGCGAGTACAGGGGTCAAAACTGAAATCATTCAACCATGACCTAGAAGTTTTCTTTGCAAACCTTCCCAACAACCACCTCCTTCTCATTTTACGTTTTTTTAAATTAAATCACGTATAGGCTATCACTTTAGAAGGCCGTGGGAAGCTTATTTAAACTTATTGTGTTGTTTAGGTCTCCTGCATTTATGCTCAAAGATGTAAGTTCAGCTCATTTGCTGCCACTTGAAGCTGAATACTAGAGAAACAGAAATACAACAAAGGATTGGTTTAACACTAAGTAGCATTTATGCATTGTGTCCTCTGAAAGCCTAATGCATGTGGAAGCCGTTTGAATATAGTTCAGAAATGGCAGAACCTGCCACCAACAATTAAGACTTCAGAAAAGGCGTGTTAATTGGCGGTTCTAGCATTAGAAAAAGTTAAAAGCACAAACCTTTAATCACAAGATGTGACTTATTTATTAAAACCTTTGGCCACAACCATGACCTTTCTAACCACAGATGGCACTGAAGACACGACTGCTGAAGTCCTGTGCTTAGTACACCCACCATCTGACCTGACCTTGTTCCTACAATGTACATGTTGCATACACATTGTGCTTCCTACAGGAAAAAAGCACATTTCTGCAGAATATCAAGCAAACAGCAAATGTGTTTCCTTAGACCGTAACATACAGTGTATAAAGGTCAACTCTGGAAGAGAGCGAGTTGAGGTATGAGAACTCTTTGCAGCTAATATATACTGTACAGTAATTATCATGACCTTTAAACATTATTAGTAGTTTAACATTCTCTTCAATTTGACCTGGTGTAGTGCACTGACATTTTATACAGTGTGTAATTTGGAGTTACACTGTTGGTGCTTCATTGTTTTACTACACGTTGCATCACTGATGTCCATATGTCAGGTTGCTATTTCTACTATTTCTAGTGTAATTCAGCATGCCTGATATAGTCAGGGCATTCCAATTTAATTGCTGTCAACAATCAAGTAAAAGCCTTTTTTCCAACGGGATTAGTGTAACATGGCAAAATAACATGGAAGATATGCCTTGTAAACAATCATCACCTTAGTGCTGTAAATTCTAATTAGTTGCAAGCATATTGACTACTCTGAAAATAAATAAGCAGCAGAGTATGAACTTTATTTTTACTAACAAATCCTTATTTACTATAGCACTCTTACACTCAAGTTTTAACTTGGTCATTTACTTTGGATGCACTCTTGATTTGTAAAGACTCAGAATTAAATAAAATATATATGTGTGTATTTTAAACAATTTGTTTAATTTAAGCTAGTTAATCGTATGTTTCCTGTGACTAAGAAATTCTCTGCTGTAGTCAGATTTTATATTAATAACCACACAAACTACTCACCTTCAGGAAACTGATTAATCAAGAGCAAACATCAAACTTTCCACTTGGCACCAAAGACCATCTTCTTATTAGACCACGGAGAAAATCTCCAATTGAAATAAATGTGTACGTGTAATGTGTGCATGACTCTGTGGGTCATTACAGCTTTGTTAATTGGTGTGTAACAGAGAGAATGCACACTGTGTACATCAGCTAATCAGCCGGTGACAGCATTAGCTTTCACTGATATTTGACTGTAAATGAAAAAACACAGTATTGACCGGGACTTTGTTTTTGCACAGAATGTGTGGTCTGGAGTCTGCTGCTATACACATTTTCCATTTCATCTCCTCTCTGAGAGTAGACCATTTCATCACTTATTTAGCGTGTTTCTGGTTCAGCATCTGTCCATCTCCCTCTGTCTCTTTATCTCTCTCCCTGGATGTGCTTGCATGTTTGAGCGTGTGCATTGAAGCGACGGTTATTCACTAAAAGTTGTCTTTCATTTAGAATTCTTTTTTATTTATTTTATGGCTGTCGTTCTGGAAAATGTATTGTTGTTCAGATGCTTGTCTCTCCTGGGTAAGACTTTTCCTTTTTGACTTCAAAGTTAAAACAAGACCACCTACTAACTTGACTGAACTTGCATCAAAAGACATCTTTCTCCCATCTCTCACCTAAACCTCGACCTCAAGTTCTTTTCCTACATTTAACCTAACAGAGAGGGCAGGAGGCATAAAAAGTCTTTTTTAACACATTATCTTCCGCTTCATCTGCAGTCGGGTTGCGGTGGGTGCTGCCTATCCCAGCTGTCTTTGGGCGAGAGGCGGGGACCCCGGGACTTGAACCCAGGTCCTTCTACCTGTGAGGTGACAGAGCAGTCTGTGGTTGTATCCTTTGCATTATTCAATTCTTCAGCCACAACCCAAGGGTCAGTGCCTGCAACCACGTGAGTCTGGGGCAGTAACTGAGTCTCGTGAACTAGATAAGCTCTTACTCCAGTGATAAGACATGTTTAGTGAATCTTCTTCTCAACAAAGAGAACTGATGTTTTTTTTGGAAGCTGTGACTAAAAGTGAAAGTGGATTCGGGGTTACTCACTGCCACTGAAACAGACTACGAGACCACAATGCAGACATTTCTGAGCTACTTCAGGTATGTGTCATTCATCATGAGGTCATAATGTAGTCCTATAATATATAATAGACCTATTATGGTAATTGTCATTGTTACATATTATCTTAAGGTCGTAACAGCAATAGCTATTTATTAGTTTTTATTCTTTAATGTCACCTCCATTAAAATCGTTTTCCTGATCTTGACAGTGTACAGAGTATTATCACGTAGACAGACACACTGGCAAGCTCAGCCTTAGGACAGAGGAATTCCTTGGTGTTTCTCTCCTCTCTCAGGATTGTGAGAGTTTTTCTCCAACCTGTTTCCTGTCACAACACTTATTTACCGGGGGAGAAATTGCACCTGAAAGATCTTCCAAAACGAATCCACAGAGCAGCTCGTAGGTAGCCAGGGACAATAAAAAGAGTAGGAAAAAAATGAAATTGATACAGAGAGAGAGGGGTGAAGTGGTTTGAGAGGAGCAGAAATGGCACAGTGAGGCACAAAAACAGCTTGGGAGGCAGTGCAGTGGAGATGCTCCAGGACCCCTGGGGACGGGCAGACTCAGCACCATTCTAATTTTCATTTCTCGGTGTGCAACCCCAGATGATTAGGGCGTAATGATGGTTATTCTAATTGGCCCTTTGTTTCTCTGGTTCTGCATGATCACATGAGCTCCCAGGGACATTAACATACAGACGTAAAAGGACAGACTGCACAGATTATCCTCATGCAAGCGCTACTATAGGGTTCCTCGGCCCCGAGGTCAAGATGCCACATATAGTACATACGTTTCCCTGGGGACGGTTCTAATGAAGCTAATTCAAAATTGTAAAACTCTCAGCTACTGCCGTTGGGATTCACTGTTAAAGTCCCTCTGACAAGGCCATGGTCAAAGCACATTTCTGAAAACTTTTAATAAGAAACAAATGTCTTTAGTGGCAGGTATTATTAGCACGTTTCCAGTCAACACTTTTCTAGTGAAACTAAACCATTTTAGACATTTTCCTCTACTCACCTGGACAAAAATGCTTTTACCAGCTGAATATCTTTTTTTTCTGATTGTGTTTGTGCCAAAAAGGATTAATGTCAGATTTTTCAACTTCGAATTTCGTAAACAACTGATAATTAATTAAAGTGTCAGAGATGTCAGCGTATTCGTGCGTTTTGTTTGTCTGCCACGTCTTTCGTGCTGTGTATACTGTGTCAAAATGCTCTTCCTATCAACTACAGCTCGAGGACACTCTTGTGAATCCCGAAGCCTGACTCGACGGAATTGCACATTGATTTTGTCTCTGGTAATGGCCTACCTCGAGCCATCTATTTTGAAATCTGAGAGGATCTGTTATCAAACCATGCCACGAAAAAAGAAAAAAAATGGAAAAAAACAGAGATACTGAGGATCAATTCAGTCTGACAGATACACATTGATCCTCTGGGCTTTTCTGTTGCTGTTGCTTGAGTCTCCCTTTCTGACTAATTAAATTCACTCTAATACTGATATTGTGGTCGGCCAGTGCAGTCAGATATGGTATGCATATTCAGCACTCTCTCAACCAAACGCCGGAAGTCACAGATGGATGTGCACCTGCAAGGAAGCAGGGTGACTGGATGAAGAGAAGCAGCAGCGTTAATCCCACACCTACAATCGTAAGGGCAGGGTGTTATATGAAAGTATGCACTGAACTTAATGAATACTAGGTTCACTGTGTGCCCTCTCTTGGGAACTTGTTATACCAAATGCTCCACTGAGAGCCATGCATATATGCAGGAACTGGCTATGCAAGATTTTTAAGCAAGCCTCTGCTTTGTTAGGAAGAGGACACTGCATTGTTTTTTTGGAAGCAGCTGTTTTCTCTAGGTTCAGTGCTTTCCAGTGATGTAGCCCAGAACACATCACCCATATAAATGGCAGCTAGACTTGGCATTACTAAAGGGTGCTGTGTAGGCGCAGGGCTCTGGCGCCAGCAGTCATTGCTGTGATGTTTTGGAGGCCTTTATCATGCACAAGGGACAAAACCCGGCAGACTGATGGGAAACGAAGGCTATCATCAGAGGATGCATTTAATTTCCATAAAGATGACTTTGTTTCCTAATTAATCTCCTGGCTCCATCTTCCCGCTTTGCTCCTGTCACTTCCTCGGAATGAAACATGGCCGGCAATTTGTTAAATCAATTATTCCGGGGAGGAAGCGAGGCTTTCGGCAGGCCTGTCCACACCAACACATATAAGCTCTCACTCATAGACTCAGTACACACAGATGAGGTGGCGGAGGACACTGAATTTAGAAATGTATGCTGGCCATCAAGTAAAAAGGTGGATAGTCATTTTAGAATTGCGGATCTGGGAAGTAAGCATGAGGAAGCGTTTGTCCTTGTTGACATGGCAGAAAGCTTTGTAAACACTTGGCTGACGAGCATTCTCCTTGGCCTTATGCCCTGAACTCCTGCAGAAAAACAGGACTACTGAGCCCCGAGGGACAAGATACACAAAGAGAAAGAGTTGCAGGAGGAGTGACAGTGAAGTGACACGACCTGGGAAGGAGAGGAGGCAACAGTGGAAAGATGGATGCCACGGAGGAGGAAGAATTGAAGGCAGTGATAGAACTAGAGGAAAAGCCCGTTTTTGTTTTTCTGCTGTTGACTACATTTAACAAAATGATTAATTATCTTTTTCTTTATTTAAAGTTCTCAGTTGTTTCAAACGTTGATTTAAAATGATTTTCTTTTCTACTTCTGGCTGAAAACAAAAACAACAAAACTAATTTTATCAACTTTGACTTGAGTCTGTGATCTACAGGTGCACAATATAGAAGCATGATTCATTTCATGGGAGAGGCGAGAGACAGCCGATTGGATCCAAATGAAAAAGCTGACTTTCAAATAGGAAGACAAACAGAGAGCGGGCGCTGATGGTGGTGTCGGCTCTTTCTGGCTGCATTAGGGAGAAGAGGAATAGCATGGCAGGATGTGTTTAAATCAGAGCGCTCTATCTTGTAGTGGGACACATTTCATTAAGCCTAGCAGCTGGGGCCGTGGCTCCATGCGTCCACACATCTATCATACAAATCCATCAGGCCCGTCTCCTTCCTGCACTGACAGTATGCGTGTGATGGGAGCCCGTTCTCCTGATCAGAAGACTCACTGACTGCCTGCACTTATTCATTTCCACTTCCATCTTCCCCTTTTCTGTGTTAAGATTTCTTATTTGCCCCCGTCTTCGCTTTCTCTCCATCTTTCTATGATGGTCTCTATCTCCCTCCCATCCATCTTTATCCTCCCATTTATTCCTTATTCTATTTCTTTAGGAGGTGGGGGCAGATGTTGCCCAATCATGAATGCATTGGGAACCCCGCTGTTTCCTCTCAATTTCATTTCATTGCCTTGTGTGTTGTCTCTCCCTCCTTGTTGTGTGACAGCTATTCAGATATTTTACCAAAGTAAAAATAGAAATATGTATAAGAATTAAAGGGAAAGTTAAATAATTTCCTTTTGTAAAACAATGATTTACTTAATCAATTTTAAGGATAATTATATGATATTTAAACAGCAGAAAGTATTAAAGATCTGGAAAATATCTACATGTGTTGGTCTGCATTAAAAAAAGGTGAGCGTAGTAAGTAAGTTGTAAGGTGAAGGCAGAAACTAGGCAGTACTACTGTGAATTTGTTTGCTAGTAAGTTGCCAGCTGACTGTTCAAGCTAGTATTAGTGCCTACTGCATTTCTTGTGGGTTTGATGACAGCAGGATACCAGCTAGCAAGGCGTTGCAAACTAAGTTCAAACAGTGTAGAAGTCGCTTTTTTCTGTCCACAGCAAAAAAAACTAACTGTATCTTTAATTTTGTTTTGAAAAACTCCTTGAGGGAGCTCTCAAAGAGTATGATCAGCAACAGGGATTCTACAAGGAGAATGCATCTGCTTTAATTAATACCTACTCTCAGCTAAATTAACAGTCTTTCGCACATAATGAGGAGAAATGTGAGGTTCAAGCACATACATGCCGCATGCATGAGTATGACTGACCAACACCGGTCAGTTGGCAGCTGTGGAGCCGGAACAAGCAGATGACACTTATCGGGAAATGGATTTGAACAAGTTGTTGTCTTTTTTTAAAAGGCAGTGTAGAAGTGAAGACGTTTGGTGTAGCAACAGCTAAATGCACCCTTTACTTTCTCCCTCGCTCTCTCTCGCTACGTCTGTCTGATCCCCCCACATTTGTGCCTGATCTGTGGGCAGTTCTCCGGTGTGCTCAGCAGCATGCAAACACTGGGCTGTAATTGGAATGGATCACGCAGGCTGAGGGAGAAAAGAAGCCAATTACAGGGCTTTGGTCAGTTAGCACCGAGGTGAGGGGTCACAGTGTAGCTCGTTGTCCCGAGCTTGCACTTCTGGCAGTGTGCCAATCCATATGAGCGTAAAAGCCCGGGACTTTGCGGTTGTGACTGCAAATCAAAGGCCCATTCTTAGAAGATGAAAAGTATCACACGCGTGACCCAGAAACTACTTATTAATGCAGCTGTTAATGAACCAGCGGGATCTTTCAAATCCAGTAATGAGGGTGTTTGTCCAGAGGTTAAGATATATGGATAGGGAGTTCAGAGGTGTTTGTGGTTGGCTACATGGGCTGCTTTTTCAGCTCATTCCTTATTATTCGCTTTTCTGCCACTAGTGCGATAAACAGATGTGACCTTCACTCTGCTTCATACGTATTGGTCCTGAGACAAAACTCCCTCGAGACTGAAATCTCTTTCAAAACGTAACTGAGTTGAGTCTTAAGAAATACTTGATTATTTTTCTCATTTTCCACATGTGCAAACAGAGAAAAGGATGGTTTAGCCACTCTGTAATTTGGTGATGTAAGGTTGTTGTGTTAATTGGAATATTTACATAACACTGAAAATGCAATACAGTTTAATCAGACTTTCTCTGAGTATGAGCAATTTAGAAGCTGTTGCACACCGAACATCAGCCTAAGGTTCCTTTTCGGTGTTCAGTGAGTTGAAGCTTATGGTTGGTGTTCACTTAAGTCTTTACTGGCTTTGAGCAGCAAGTGACCAAATCTGCAGGTTGGCATTCTGTTCATTCTTCAAACCACTGCTCCAGCTGGAACATTGAACATTGCTACTATTGCTAAGCATAAATAGGTTTGAGGAAAAGCTCTGCATGTGGGACGATTTTTAAATATGAAGGTGGCCTGGTAGCTCAATGGGATAAGCATCAGACTGGAGTGTAGATGGTCGCAGGTTCGAATCCTGTCTGACTCCTAATCTATCCACTACCAGGTGTGTCCCTGA
>JAUMTR010000014.1:13424699-13471136 GCA_032270685.1 Microctenopoma stevenorrisi | reverse complement strand
CTGAGCCAGACACCCAGCGCTAGCTCCCTGTAAGTCGCTTTGGATAAAAGTGTCTGCCAAGCAAAGTAAAGTAAAGATACAAAATGAGTTGCATTTTTCTGAACACCTTGATATAAGCCATATAAGCCTCCATGCCCAAGTCGTGCTTGACATGCACATCTTACATTTCCAATTTATTATTTGTTATCATAGAATTATTAGAAATGTTCTTTCAGAAATTTTCTCCTTTCAGTTTTCTTTCGAGTCCTCATGTCCTATCACAGCTTGAGGATCCTGTGAAGTAACTCAGCTTCCTGCATTTTGTTGGCCATTCTCCTAGTTTGGGGGTCACTGCTGTTCTTTTAGCCTTTGCTATTTCTCAT
This sequence comes from Microctenopoma stevenorrisi, assembly GCA_032270685.1. Taxonomy (NCBI): domain Eukaryota; kingdom Metazoa; phylum Chordata; class Actinopteri; order Anabantiformes; family Anabantidae; genus Microctenopoma; species Microctenopoma stevenorrisi. Next base: position 13,470,774 of record JAUMTR010000014.1, on the reverse strand, counting down.
GCTTCTAATGTTGTTTTAGCTCGAAAAGCTAAATCTATCGCCGTGTCTTTATTCCAGCATAGGTTCGGTTATGTGATTAGGTTAGTGCATAATCAAACTGCTAGTTTTTCAGCATATTTTCGACATATCCCTGTATGCAGTTAAATATGTCTTAGGCCAGCTGCCATTTTGGTGCCTGGGGACAAATAAGAACACGTGCTGTATGTGCCTGGCAACAGACACCTATGCATAATACTAGATGGTCTTTTTTGCATGTGTGATCTGGATAAATGTTCTAATACAGGTAATTGTGCTAAAATCATCATGGCATAATAGTATTTATAAAAATAATGCTGTAGATTCTGTAAACTCACTTTCTGTCACTATGACCCAAAGGATACAGTATATATATATATATATATATATATATATATATCATTGGTTTCTGCTCAGTGATGCTTAGTAGTCCACAAAATACTTCAAATCACATTAATGTCAGTATATCATATTTGTGTTAGGTAATATAGGTGCTAATGCCTGATTTGCACTTTTGTTATTCAGCATCTCATCACTGATTCAAATTAAACCCAATTAAAACAGCTCACATGTCATACACATGTTGGTTAACAACGTTTCCTCCCATCTCCAGCATCACCGTCATGCTCATGAACACACTCCAGTCTAGACAATGTGCACAATATACGCTCGCTTGTCTGCCTTTCAAAACCCCACATTTTCCAATAAATCAAGCACTGGATGCTCACTGAATTTGATCACGATAAATATTTTATTTTATGTGTAAAAGCGTGTTTTATTAATTTGATTAACCAAATACTCACATGTCAGAAACAACTGCAGTGTCTATCCACGTTTACTGGGTTGGCCTGCACAAATTTCATCTCACCTCTCTTGCATGGGTTCATTCATTCATTTCACAGCCTGACCTGTCTTTCTGGCTTTTCTGCCCTGTCACTCGGCTCATTTTTACCTCTGGGTCACGGAGGTTAAAGTTGAACTTAGATTCTCACCGACTCCCTCTTTTCTACCATGTAATCCCCCCACCGTCTGTGGCTCGATTCCTTGTGAGCGGCAGATGTGAAGCTCATCTCAGACAGTCCCGACACGCTCTCTGACTCCATCTGTCTCCAAACATGTTTGCTCGGTGAGCCGCTGTATTGCTGTAAGAGGGAGCAATGGTTTTAGTGATCTTGAGCCAATCAGAGCGTAGCAATTTGGGCTATAATGCAAGTGTTATTTACTCAGGTCCCGAGGAGTAAATATGTTAGAAATGAACAAACAAGTGGTTAACAAACACTAAAGGCAGATTTATTATAGTAAGTTCAGCACAAACATTTGGATTTTTATTTTAATTTTAATGTTTATTATATTAGAAAGAGGCTGGTAGAATTGCAAGCTACACTTTCTGCTAAATGTATTACTGCACGACTAAACCACATGAATATACAGTATATATCCACATTAATCTATGTCTTCTAAAGTTACTTTTACAATATTGCTTAATGATATTCTGCTTCACTTGATGCAGGCTAATACAACTCTGTGGCATATGTGGCAAAACTATGTGACAGATGAGACTTTTGTACTATTCTGCCCCCAGACTTGCTTTCCTTCATTAATTAACCAGTGTTTGCAACACTGATCCTTCTCAGTTAACTTCTCCATGTCTCTCTTGGCCTGCATTCTCGCACAGTGCTATGCGACAGTGTGCACATTGCCTACAACCCTTTCTCGCTTAGATACTTTAAGGTGGGTTTCAAGAGGTAAAAACATTGTGTCAGTACCACAAGGGTGAAGGGAAATGATGGGCCCCCTGCTGAGGAAATGGAAGTAATCAGTGTTGGACATTTAGGTCATGTAAGTATGAAATAACAATATGTAAAGGCTTCAGCCTTCCTAAGGAGTGATGTCAATCTTAAGAGTAGCCAAGGTAACAGAGGTTTCCCAAGCCACTGTCTCTTTCAGGATGAATAAAGTTTCACATTCTTTCCAATAATGTTTCTAATGAAGTCCATGGTCTATTGAACATCCCAGATAACCCGCATTCAATTTAATTCAACCGATCATCATGTCAGGATGATGGTCTGGTTTTGAATGCAGGGTTTATGGCTTTTCTCTTTCCAGTACTGCATCTAGACTCTTTCGTGTGTTTGAATGTTAATAACATTAAGGTTTTACTTTGGCCTGTGTTTTAAGTGTAATTTTAACAATTCAAACTGTTTAAATATACATGTAGTAATATCACTGCTAGTTTTTTATCCTCCTGAACTGAAGATGAAATAAAAGTGATTTAAAGTATTATTACTGGTAATACTGACATTAAAAATGAAAAAACCAACATAAAGCCCCACAGCCAGAAGGACCTGGCTTGTGCTATTCTGTTTGGAGTAGTTTTCTGGTCTCTCCCCGGCGTCTGCAGACACGCCTTTGGTGTGAATGTGAGTGTGAATAGTTGTATGTGCCTGTGTGCCAGCCACGTGATAGACTGGCAACCTGTTCTTCCTCTCTCTTAATGGCAGATGAATGAACTTCATTCGTGCATGAAGAGAAGAGCAGCACTTTAACAATGACCACACCTTAACCTCTATTTCTGGTTAAGCTCATAACTGATGGTTATTTAATTCATAACAACCTATTATACTGTAGCTTATGTATATATTATTATATATTTATATTTACTTGAAACAATAACCACGTACAGACATAATATTTTCCTTCCAATTGATTTTATGTATTTATTTTATGTGTGGCTCACTCTCAATGAATCACTTTCTCCCTTCCACTCACCCCGGTGTTATAGAAGAAGAGTACAGTGCCCCTAGAGATGCTTGAGTAAATGACCGTGGGAAATGGGCGTACTTTAGAGCTCAGTGATACACTCTGCATGCGGCGGGGGAAGCCTTAGCTGGTTAAATCCTCTAGTCCCCTGCCTGGTGTTTACCCCTGGCACCATACAGTATCTCTCCAGATCTAAAATCCCGTATATCCTCAAAACCACATTACAGACGCTAATCCCCAGCAGTGCACACTCTGCACTCTTCTCTCTGGGATTATGGTTAGCCTGAGTAATTTCATTATTACTGAACCCATACACATACTCCTTTGTCAACTTCTGAGCATACGTTCAAGTCTTTATTCTCCAGTCTTGATCTCACACATGACCAGAAAATATCTGTCCCATTTCAGACATGCTCTCTTCGCTTGTTTGCTGCCCTTTATGGAACATCATGATGCTAAATGTGGTGCCACCTGCTGTCGGCCAGTGTGACAGTAGAAGCAAAAGTACAGAAAACAGACATTATAATGAGAACATGGCATTCTAGAGATGCTGATGTTTTCAACCAACGAGGAGGGAGAGAGTCAGGAAAAAAGGGGGAATGATGGTAGAAAGTACCCTAGGGGCTGGCCCAACTCATTTCTTCCAGATGTAATTGGATCTTGCGTTGGTGTAAAAATGTTTGATGGAAACTCAGAGATACAGTATGCATGATAAGAAAGTTGCCGTAAATGACACAATGAGCTGGACATGCTGAGGCTGGAAACAAGCCTGCAGGTGAAAAGACGGATACTATATTTTCCCAGAATGCTACAGTGTTGTCAGAAGCAATGCCAAAGCTGAAAAACAAATTATCATTGTAGACAAAACAGGCTAAAAACCATACTCACAGGACACTGCATTTGGATTTAATAGAGCAAAATTGAAATAATGAAAGTAAATCAGAAGTAGGGGAGAAAAGCTTTCCGAAAACAATTTCAGAAATAGGCTTAAGGATACGAGGGGGAGCTGAATCCAGACATAATTTCTACGATTACAATATGTTCTATAGTGGGTTTTATTCAGACATGAGAGGAAATCAAGATAAGTGGCCCACAAAGAAATTACTCATAAGAAGAGATTCTTGTTACATGCCAGAGCAGTTTTATGGTCATAGGAAGATGATTGTGTATGTGGAAAAGTAAATGTGTCTCCTGACATAGATATCTTTAGCAGTCTGACTAAGAGCTGGATTTAAAGCTTTCTCTGTTCCGTTGACCCCAGGGGGATACTGATGTGCAAGAAAACAGAACTGAAGAAGAAGTACTAACTTTTCAAAACATTCAATTTCACATTTATTACAAGTCCTGTAGTATTTGTAGGAAGTCGTTATTATTGATTTTTTTAAGGAAAGAATCTGGGATTATAGCTGTAATATTTTATTTTAACACTCATTTAAGAATTTAAGGTTTTTCATTAAAAAAATAAAAGAAAAACAACTTGTTCTCAAATCAGCATATTGTTTTGGTCTTCAAAATCCCTTTCCTTAAATTACTGAGCTATTTTCTTCCAACTGTTTTGTGTCAACTAATTGCAGAAAACACAGCAATGTTTGGTTGCTCTGTAACATCAATTAAAGGAATTGATTTGAATCCTATTTATTACCATTACCATACCATCAGTGTGGTCCACAAACATTTACTATAGATAAATAACAATTTATTCGTTAGAGTAGCCAGAAACCATAAATGTCTACAAAGCAGGCACAACAGAGCTCAAGAGTTCTTTAAAAACAGCTCCTGTGGGCACTATTTTTCATTTTCACCCAATGCAGTCTCTAAATCCTTGTTAATTTTGTCTGCTGTTCGGTCCTGGGCAGTTTCCTTGCCTTGTGTTCAGACAAAACATGAGGTTCATTTTAAAAGGGCTGGAAACACACACACACACATACAGATCTACATTCACCTGGGTGGCCAGAACTGACGCGCCCATGCTAAATTCAGCTAAAGCTGAGCAGAACACAAACACACAGTCTGTTGCTACATATCTTACAGCTAACATTTATAAAATTGGTATGCTGGCTGTTCAATGTGTGCATGATATGAATTTGCTTCAATTTTTATCTGGAGAACCAAATAAAGCTGAAGACCGTGAGACCAAAGTGAAATATCAAAGAAAAAAAATTAGTAACTACTTGACCTTACACAGTAATTGTTATTACAGGATTGCTGCTATTTATAGCAAACATTACTCCTGTGTGGGGAAAATTAACATAAAACTAGACATCTGAATTCAGGTCACATTCTGCAGCAATGCTCTCATCTCAGCAATGCAAAGCCTCCCATTCTCCAGTGGGAGTTTGCACTTAGAGAGGATGAACACTTTCACGCAAGTAAGAAAAAAAAGATCCACCTGTTATCCAAATGTCTCACGGATATTTTATTTTATTTTTTTTCCTACCCCTTTCCATTCCTTTGCTTACTTACTTATTCGGGTATTGTGTCCAGTGAAATGCAAAAGAAACAGCGCTTTTAAAGTTCTTACATTTACTTTAAGAAGAAGAAGAGAAAACCAGGGCAATCAAAGGAATAAATACATTGATGAGGATTGCAACTTTAATCACATCTGTATTAGGGGGTCATTATTATAGATTTTTTTAAGACACCTGTATACCAGTCATGGCCACATGCACCAAATAAGGGATTTTGTCACCCCTACAAAGAATCAATAACAGATGCATTGAGGCCTGCTGGCAGACTGCCCATATCGGATCCTCTCGGACCCCCTCTAAAGCCTCCTCTGAGGGCCTTTAATGGAACAACAGCTGTGCAGACGCGATTTCTCATTTAACTCACTTAGTGGCTGCCTTCTTATCACAGCCTCAGAACAAAAGCACCAGGTCACCCTTCCGGCGCTTCCCGTTTTCTCTACAGCTCCCTAACGTGATTGTAAACTTTTAAAATTTAATTGTGGTTCTGGAGAATTGCTCTGTGAATTTGATCGAAGCCCCCGCTAGAAAGTAAATCCGCTGGATTCCTTGGAGCACACTCCCCCGGTCAGCCCCTACCCGAGTACACAAGCAGCGAAGGGCCACAGAAAGCTCTGCACACATAATCATACACACACCCAAGAGGGCACTCTAATATAATTAGGTACAAACCAATTATTCAAGCAATCAGTCTCAGTTTGATGATGTGTCAACACTCCTTGTCAGTCCTATTTCCCAAACTGTTCTTGAGCTGCATCACTAATTTTGTATTCATATTCAGCATCCATAAAAGCTTGCACTTTCTCCTCAATTTTAATCATTGTAGTCTCTGCAATCAAGAGCAAGAAACTGTTGACAAGGGGTCAGAAGTCGAGTTATGAAATATTACAAAAGTGTGAATTTAAATGAGCCACTCTGCTAGTTATCCTCCCACAGTAAATGCCCAAAATGGACTACTTAAAGTAGCGAAGGATATAAACCACATCTGATATACATTAAAGTTCCTCTTAAAAGAGTCTAATAATTTTTGAGTAGAAAGTGAAAATGTAAGAGAAAGTGCACAATGAGCACATGCAGTTGACTAACTATCTGTCTTACTTTGGGTGGGATAGATTGCTTTTGTTTAAGGTGCCACCTTGAGAAAATTATCTTGTGTAGAAATCTTGCATATCTTCATACACTGAGGATATGCTTTTCAGTTGACTTGTTGTGATATTGTTTCTATTAAAATGCCCACCTAAATAAACACAAGCTCTGTTTTCAAGTTGCTATTTCCACATAAATATGCTTATAAAAAGCTTTTTTATACAGTTGAATGCCAAATGCCACCAAACACGATTTGTTTTGAGAAAAATGAACTTACTTACTTACTAACTTACTAAAAGTTTAAATATGAAAGTTGTTTAGCTAAATGGAGAGAGATCTGGATAGATTCTCACACAATTACATCACGATGAGCTCTGAATTGTTAATTTATTAGTTTTAAATATTGTTTGTTTATATCTGTGACTCTGTACTATTTTAGTTACATTTTGTATCAATTAATTAATGTAATTTTATTTATAGTCTGAACAGGTGGCTGCAACTTGCTTCATACCGTAATGGCTGGAGGGGAGCTCACGAGACTCGAACCGTTGTGGCTGCAGCAAACAACCCAATGTAATGGACTTAACACATCAAAGTTGCTATCTGGGTTGTACCTTCACAACCACAGCAGACAACACCCATATGCAAATCAATTCAGCAAATTTCTGCAGAAAACTCACTTATATTATGTACACAAAATAAACTGACAGTGGCTAAAGTTTCAAAAGTTGCTAAGTAGAAGTAATAAAGTTGCAAAGTTGCAAAATGGGTCTGTGGACTCACCTATGTTTCTTCCTACTTATTAATTTAGTACATGTGGATTCTACAGTACTTTAAACACAGTGAAAATAATAAAATATTTATTTTAATGTATACTCAGTGAGACAGTTTTCTTTGCCTGTGTCTGTTTTCGTCCACCACACCAAGCGCTGAAAAGTTCATAAAGTTTGCTGTCATCTATTTCCCTCTCTTCCTCACTGTGGTGTGACCAAAACTGTGGTGTGCCCTTCTTTCTGTCAACAAACTTGTCTAATCTGCGGTAGTTCGAATCCTCGCCAGCTTCTTTTGCTTCCCGTATTGCGAGAAACCCACTAATGATGATGTTACCGAAATATTTCAGCCGGCTATGTCAGCTTGGCTTGACATGCTATCAAGCTAGCGTGTGATTAGCCCTAAAATAGGAAGCTCTGGGAATCTCTTTCAAAGCATCATGCTTTTCCCAACATCACAATAATTTGTGATGCCTTCTGAAACGAGATTCAAGATCCTAAAATAAAGATGAGGAAAAGATCAGTACACTGTAAAGATGAGAGTGAAAAACACCGGCTAAAGTTAACTCGCTAGAGTTAGCTTTCTAACTTTTTTCAAATAAAAGACACGGCAATATGACAAGCTATACGGGTGCTAAGGCTGCTGGCTCCATTTTGGTACCAGAAATGCAAGCAGGCTCCATTTATTTGCTTCACCATTCTTTTTGAACTGATGAGAGCAGCCGATGACATATTTGCGTGTGCCGCTGTGGAACTGTTCCGGAGATCTCGAGCATCGATGGCATCAAAAAGTCTTTCTGAGCTTTTGCCATTAGGTGCTCATTTGGGAGTATGTACAATTTGTCCTCTACCTCTTCCGTATCTCAGACATTTCCTCTACTTATTCTTTTCCTGTGTTTCTCTCATTTTTTTATCTCTACAGCTTTAACTTGGGTTAAAATCACATGTTGTGATTCATCAAGGGAAGTAAAAGACTAGGAAACATGAAAGATTTCTGAGATCAATTATGGCACAAATTTAACAGCAAATGTTCCCTCTTGGTTTTGCACATAATCTATTCAAATTCTTAGAAGAAGGAGTGTAGTAACTCTTCATTCAAGTACATTATCTGAGCTATTACCATTGGTTTTACCGCTATCAACAAATTACTGACAAAGATACCTTACTGACATGCCAAATCAGGGGTGCGAATGGAATGACAGTAGCTCCCCAGCCACTCTGCACAGCCACTTTTCATTTTGAATGGCAGGACCCCACACATTTCCCAACACATACACACACACACACACACACACCCTTCAGACCATCTCATAACCCATGCCCCTTTTGCCATTTCTCATTCCATTAAACCCTGAATTATTCAAAGCAGATGAAATTGATTTCTTGATAGTTTAATCGCAAATCAAAACCGAACCGTGGGCCCAGTCCATTCCCTCTGGGCAATTTTTGACAATCAAATATTCATGAAGAAATGAAATGTTAGCAGATCACTTCTGCTTCTGCCTGATTAGGCAGACACAATGAAATTCTGATGAAGAAGAGAAGGAGGCATGGAATTAACTTGCACCTAAAAATTTAAAGCAAGATACGATTTAGAGAAATATTTCTGTTATATAAGTTAAGACTCCTGTATTCTTTTCTATTATATATAGCCAACAGTAACACAAATATGTGTGTACTGTGATTTAAAATCCTAAAGCTTTCATCCAACAAAAACATGAATTATATTAAAATGTTAAGTATTAACGGAAAATACTTAACATTTAGCACCCCCAGAGTGCAACCCTTATCTTTGATCAGGTTGACCTCAATCTGACCCCATTTCTAACCCCAAACTACAAGACTTAACCACATTCATTGCTTACCTTTATACATTATTCCATGTAGTCTCTTGGGTGTCAACACAAGGCTATTCAGATGAAGATGGGAGTCAGTTTCAATTGCTTAGTTGATCTTTCTGTTTTTTTCCCAGACAGAAAATCCATCACATCCTAAGAGAACACTTTTTTTCATTTATGAAATGCAAAACAATTTTTCATTTTCTAATACATCAAAATGTCCAGAAAATTCTTGAGGATTGAGATTGTGCCATATTATATATTTTATACCAAAGCTGCTCTAAGGCATATTTATCTTTTTAATTTAATATGCTACATAATGTTTTTTTCAAAGTAAGGAGCAGTTCAGTGTTTTAACCTTTTATGTTTAGCCTATTGGATTAGCTTGGCACTTTAATGGCTAGGTCCCAAACTGTCAGGCATTCATAGATTGATTTAAAATATGTGTGTTTAATAACAATAATTTAATTTGTGACTTCACAATTTGTTCATAACTACACATGTCATTTCAAAAATGACACATCTCTCTGTTGAACTGTCTCTCTGTCAATGCTTTCGTAAAGGATTATTTTTACAGTGAGATGAGAACTGTGAGATGTCATCAGGCAACACACTGAGGTGCGATACAAAAAAAACCCACACATTCAGTTTAGTTTTGACCAGTCTCACAGTGGCCACACTGACATAGACCTGATATGAATCACATTTAGGGCAACATACAAAGGTGGCCCAGAACTCATATGAAAAAGTAGATTTGCTTCGTTCACACCTTTGTGAGAAATCCTGATATGAGTATGTTCGGGGACAGAAAGATAGCATTCAGGCCACTTCGGCATGTTATTTGAATGTAGCTTTAGTTAGTTGCTGTGTACCTTTCGAGAGTACCAGGTCAGCTGCTGCTTCACATGACGGTGGCATCATGTCATCTAATTCTCAGCAAGGAACCCAATGTGCATAATTCCTAAAATGTCAAACTACTCATCTAAATGCTACCAAAGTTTGTAGGATGTTGATACCTGGAAGCAGCTCCATAGCAACTGAGTATAAACTCCAGTAAACTCACTGATGAAGGTCATGAGATGGGGTTGAATTAAAAAAAAAGGTTTGTGTTGCAACAGAGTGACTAAGTTAGAGAAGTTGCACCAAACAGTTGAGTATCACTTTCTTGAAAATGTACTACTCCTCACTTACACAAATAACAGAAGTGGCCTGATTTTACACACTCCAAATGTGAGTTGTCCGAGGTCTGACACAGAGGTGGCTTCCGTTTGGCTCATCCTTTGATCACAATAAGCACAGCTGTTCACAGTTAATACGTTTGGGCTGAGTGGATATAAGAGCGGGCACAACAAAGGTTTTCTCAGAAAGTGAGTGCGTTATCTTATGAAAACAGTATAGTTCAGGTCAGAAAAACAGTCTGCAGGAATAATATAAAGGAAAGATTCACAGATTGTACAGGAATAAGTGGTTTTCTTACACCAATCTTTGTGTTATGGATTTGTTGTTGTATTGATGTCAATTAACTTCCAAAATCTATTAAATAATATACATAAAAGCAGCTAAAACATATTTCATCTTTCAACCTACAGACATCTAAACGCTGTACTATATTACTGCAAATATGTTGTAATACTGTATGAGCATCACCACCGTCTTCTCTTTAGGAGAATGTAAGAATGCAATTACAGTTTTTTTCCCTTCTCATCTGAAGAATGAATTACCTGTCCATTACCAAACAAAGGGAGCTAGATATGACTGGAATTCACCGCTGAGATGCGATCCTTGGATGATTAAAGTCCATTTGAGGTCCCTGGGACTCCACGCTAATTCTGTGGTTGTGAGGATTTCTCTCTTCAGATATAACGAGAAAATGAGAGAAAGCGATAGAGGTGGTGAACGGGGCTACAAAGAATGAAAGGCCAAGCTCAAACGGCATCACAGGGAATGAGGAAGCGAGGAGGAATTTTTAATACAGCGCTGCCTTCCTGCCTGCCCAGCCCTGCTTTCCCGTATGTCTAATTCGCTCACCGTCTCTGTCAGCCTGAATCTGACTGTTTCTTTTCGAGGCTAAAGATGACTTACTCACACTGACATGGAGACCAGTAACATTAGATATTAGTTCAACAGATTGCATCACTGCTCAGAACATACTTATGCCCAGCTGCTTACATCGCTCTGCAGCATCCTTCCTGGGGTTATGTTACAAGATTTACAGCCTTGTGATGGATACAACAAATGTCATATTCAGGATAGCGATATTTGCTTAAATAAACCTAGTTCTTGTATGAGAGTAACAAAGGTCTTTATTAAGTCAGACATCTTTTATGAGGAAACATCTAATTATCAGCGAACATGCAGCCCACTGGCTAAACAATGTGGAGTAATTTTCCTTTCTCCTTCTACTTTGCTCTGATGTCTTTATTGATACATGCACATGAAACACACTCAAAACCAGTAATAAAAACAGCCGCCTTGTGTGCTATATGAAGCTGCTCAGAGATAACAGTGTTTAATTAATACCTTATTTTGTTACTTTGGACTGAGGCTCTGGTGAAGTAAGGTCTTTCAATAATGCAGAAATCCACTGGATCGCTACAAGCCTCCGCCATGTAATGCCTATGGGATCGTGACATGCATTATGGGAAATAAGCTCCCAATTTGCCCTCTCCAAGGTCAACGCTCTGTATAATGCAATTGCAAAATGGGTTGAAATGAGCAATAGCTCTTGGGGGTTTCTGTTCCAACTGGTGCTCCTTGGGATGAGAATCTATTATTTACCTGCAATCATTTGTACTACATGGAAACTTTCTTTCATATGATAAATACTGCATGTGTATTCACAACACTGCACTTGTGCTGCACTGTGAAGCAGCATCGGGGTGCGATACAAATGCACCTGGGACATTGTGTTCTATAGCACCATAGGCTACGTCAGTGGCATATATGTGATGTTCATACACAGATTTTCTGCTTCATGTATTAATGTTTTCATTTAACTAAATTCATATTTTTTATTATAACCGTGGATCTATCATAATAAAGAAAAAAAGAGCGTCCAGTTTTTCTAATTTCTCTTGATGTTTTCTGTGAATTGTGAGTTTTTTTACCTGACCCGTGTGCCACACAACAGGATAAAGTGCAGTAAGTGCCTGGCAGGACACAAACTCCAGTTGTTAAAGTTCTCAACAACATACATCATTTGCTGATATTTTGTCCAAGGTTACAGAAGTGCTTGCGTTTGTGGAAAGTATTTCACAAGGCTGGCTACCGGGCTGATTTAGCAAAAGCCAAAGCCACAAACACATCTGTGGGCCACAAGCCAGTGTGGTTGGTCCCCTTATAATGAAAAAGACGTTGTGCAGCTTTTATAGCGCTTATGTTTTGTGTAGGTACGTAATGACGCAGAATGAAAAGCAGGCTTTTGTAATTGCTATGAATAATACTCCACTGCCATCAAGTGGAACTGCAAGAGACTACAAGTGAGAGCTTGGACAGCTGCTTAACTCTGCATGGTAAATGTAGAGATATTGTGTTTGATTGTGTTTAGGCTGTTAAAACAATAAAAAACACTGCAGCATTTGGAAAAGATTTGTCTTGGAATTTTTATTGATATAAGATTGTAAAATTCAACATAAGCGCACACATACATGAACTAACTAACTAATCAGGATTACTTTCTTTGAATATCTATCTTCTATCTTTTCTGTATGTATGAAGTGTTCTTCCTATAACCGTTCTTCATTTGGATCTAAGAGTTGAAAGCCTTAAAGGTTAGAAAGGTTCATGTGGATTCACCTGACCGGTCCATTTCCTCCCCAGCTGCGAATGTACACCCAGTGGAAAATCTTTCTCCTCCCACAGCTTCTTAACAGAATGCTTCTGCACTCTGTAAATTAGGACCCATCTGGTTCTGGGTTATCACTGATGATTGAAAATGCAGCCGAGTCCTCGAGATGAGCAACACTTTATGTGGAACTGGTTGGGCCTAGATGTACTGTGTCCCCCTTTTTACTTTAGATTTTATCAAGTCTTTGCAAGCCAAAGACAGAACACAAGAGTGCATGACCTGCGTTATGCTTTCACTTTGGTAGCCTGTCTATCTAATGTCTGTCTATCTAATGGTTTTTCCATTTTCAAGAAACAGATTTGAACATCCTCGTGGTTTCAGCTCACTGGCAGCAATGTTACACACACATACTCACACTCACAATAGTTTGGTTGTTTTGGAGCTTACAGAAATGGCAGCATTCTGACATCTGACAAAAATATTCCATTCAACAGGGCTGCTGCATGACCGATGCCATACTTTTCATTTGCATCCCATTTTGGCATCATTTTTGCACGGGGCATTTTGCTCTTTCCAGTGCAATGAAAAAAAACTCCTGGTTGAAGGTCACAGACGATGTAAGATGATGATGTGGAAGGTAGGCACACCTTGTCCCTGTTTCATTTATGTTTGATGCATACAAAGTGATTTTAGACAAACAGTGACAAACTGTGGCGATGCGAAATTGTGTTTACCTCCATAAATCGCTTTTTTTGCAATGCCACACACAGAAGACTAAATGCAGGGCTTTGTACCCAGTTGGTGGCTGAGTCTCATTAATAGATAGGCCATTGCAGCAGATGGAGTCTGATTGTGTCTGTGCACAAGTGAAGTCGTTGGAGGAATTATGCAGGACAAGCGGCTTGATTTCTTGGTATGGTTGCAAGATCATTCTACAACTTCTACAACAGCGGGTGCCCCATCTGTGTCACTCCGAGGACCCTTGATAAAAGCTAGGAGCTAGACCCACGGCTGCTCTTTGCTCTATTCTGTTTGTTCCTAAGCTTTGCACTGCAAAGCCTGGAAGGGTAAACACAGCATAGTGCACAGATCTGTTGCCTCAAAAAGCCAAACGCATTTAATATTCTAGATCTTTATTTCACTAATAATAGAGAATAAGACTCTGGGCAAATCTCACCGGTTAATCTAATCTTGATTTGAGGCATTCCGTGTTTCATCCAGTACGCTGAGCATAGCATCCCATGCAAAGATCTGTCAGATCTGCATTAACAATAATGTGTTTTACATTTTTCCCTGAAACAGAATCATATCAGAAGATCTTAGATGTAGGATTTCCAAACCTGTGGGAGACACTGATAACATTCATGTCAGTTTGACATGAAAATCTGCTTCCAAATATTAGCTCATGTGACTGCACATAACGTTTGCATCAAGATCTAATCCACCTAATCTAGCATTGCTAAAATTATAGTGTGTTCCTGTATCATATAAAATGGTGTTTAATCTGATCTTTTCACATTAGAATAGCAATTGAAATAATTTCTTAGCACCTTTGCTGCTTGGCTTTATTCTATTTTAGTCCCATCAACATGTCAAGGAGTGTACAGTATTCATTGTGCCTATTACATAAACTCTAAGTGAGCGCGTCCCTCGCAGCAAAGAGGACTCCTCCCTTCTCGTCCCACATGAGGGTGCTCCTCCCTTCTCCCTTCTGGCTGTACGGGGAGTCAGCACAAATGATAATGGGGTCCTGCAAGGTAACTTCAGTCAGCCAGGGGTGCTAATAGGGTTACAGTGTGCAATTTGCTGCTCTATCCCTGCAAGCTTACATCTGCCTCACTCATCATTCCTCTTAAATGTTGAATCTTAATCGTTTTGCCAGCAGAAATGCAGTTTTTGCTTTGAAGATCTTATTTTCACCCCCAAAAGAAATAAAGTTTTAGCTTTGAAGACCCTATTATAATAGCTTTATTTATTTATTTACTTTCCTCAGAATGGGCTTAAGTGTTAGAAAGTGTCTGCGGCATTTATTAAAACTTCAAAAAGTGTTTTAAACAGCACAGCTGACAAACAGTCAGTTTGGTATTTTAATTTTTGGGGAGAAAAGAAAACATGGGGGAATTATCTGAACTCAAAAAATGGCATCCTAAATGGCAAAATAAGCGAGTAACAAAACAGTGACACAACAAAAAACTGGCATTTTGAACTTCCTCCATAGCTTTGCTTTGTTTTGTAAAGGCACACCCATGTCAGTGTGAATGATTTGACAGCTATAATACAAAAACCTTTCACATCACTCCATCCTGAGACCTGGCGGCTACAGCCTGACAATGCATCGCCCTCAGGTGTTCATCATATATATTTCAACACAGGTCATGGGAGGAAATCTACTTATTTGTATTTTATTTATTTACTTATTCCATTTATTTATTTCCACTTGTATCTACTAAACGTATATGTAATGTTTGTCGTAAAGTCTGTACTTGTGAAAATTCAAAGATTACTGTAGTTACAAGACTTTTATAAGACTCTTATATTACTTACATAAGCACACGCAAATCCCTGCTGACTTCACAAGCAAAGATTTTTGCATAATATAATTTTTAAACATCATTCACAGCATGCAAATGGGGGTCTAATTTGTTTTGTCCCAGCTAACCCTCAGACAGCTCCCTGTTGTATTAGAACAAACAGCTCAGTTTAGTTAACGTGTACTCCGAATGTGTTATAGAGGCATTAGTGGCAATTAGTGACACAAGGCGTTTCTAGGAGGGGAGACTTTGCTGCTGTGAAAATACTAATGTAAAGTTGATCCCACTTGTCAACAAAACAACATGACGTCTTAATGTCCTCTTCAAATTCACCTGAGCTTGTTGTACTGACACTAGACACAAGGCGAATGCAGACACAGAGACGGGCCAAGAGTGCAACCAGACAGACAGGCAGACAGTAAAGAATAGTAATGAGGCATGCCTCATGACACTATATGAGCTCACTGAACATCTGTTTGCAGCTTACGCTAGGCAGTTGGTATGGGTCGTGACTTTTGGCTTGGAGAAGTCATTACAGATCAATTTATTTTGGCATGAGATATTACCTGCGTGGTGAGTCAATGGAAATCACACAGCCAGATAAAAGATCTGTAAAGTGCCTGTAGCTCATAGCTCGTCTAGTAATGATGAATAGATGGCCGACATTGTATGTTCTTGTTTACATCCTATGTATTCGACGCTCTGAAGAAGAAACCTGAAAGAAAAGGATGAAACATGATAAATAACGATGTGGAGTTAGGGCTTGGTTGCTATGGTGAGCATTTTCCTAAAACCAGATGAACACTAATCAATAGACCTCATACATATTCACATTATTATTCAGATTTTAATTTGTATAGTGTTACTTGTCAAGACGGGCTCAGATTTTCATGTAGTCAGGTGAAAAACATAATGAGATCATCCAGAAGGAGAATAATTAGCATATAACTAACATTTATCTCATATATTTCTTTACAAGAAGCTTTATACAATTTCATAAGTTAACAACCTGTTTTGCTTTACATGCACATCTCCATCTTAGGTTGTGGAGTATGTGGAGCACACATCCTATTTTTCAGAATATGCATAAGCAATTTGTAACTTAGGATTTAGTCATTTTCAGACAGACATACCACCATGCTTAAATAATTGTGTCATTATCATCAGGAGATGATGATGAATAATACTCTACTGCCAGGGGAGCCAGAAGACACACAGTCAACTGAGATGAAAGATTGAAGACATGTACTGGAAGGTATGCGTACAACCTTACTCATCGCTTCACTGCATGACCTCATCACTCCGGTGAAAGTCTGCGTGAACAACACAACAGCACATAAACTTTCTCGGGTGATGAGTATGAAGTGTGAGTAGCCTTCTTCGCGCTGCGCTGTGCACATATAAGGAAATGTACATGAGACATATTGACTGTAATTTATGTTGTGTTGATTGGAACTAACAATAATAAATGTCATTATGTGGTTTTGTAATGAAAATCAAAACAGCGATTCAATGTTTCACTTTTCATTCAATGTGTGAAATTCTATGAAAAAGTACCTTCTCAGTTTACACTGCCAACAATCCAGCTGCTAATATGTGTAAGCGGCTGCCAACTGGGAGTTCCCCGGTGTCTGATTTGAACGACAAATCTCTTCACAAAAATCAATCTCTCCTCACAGAATTTGATTTGTTTGAGCTTGTCATGAATTAACCAGTTCCTGTAACAAGCCTGCCAGCACCTGAAATCCCCTCAATTCTCTTTGAGTTACCCACTGAACTTTATCCAATGTTAAAACTCGGAAATGTTTTGCCTGAACCTGCTTTCAACAGTTTGTATGTTCAGTATGTCAAGGGTTGTTTATACTGTTCAATGTGCAGCCATTGAATAGCTGTATTATTTAACACAATACCTGGCAATGTCATTCTCCCCATCTGTCAGATCAAAGCTTAATTTCAGATTTTGATGTTAATTGGATTTGTTTTGTACTTTCACTGGCACCGAAGTGAGAACTGACTCAACTGCATGTGCGCATGTCTGTTCATTATATTTCCCTTTAATCACTACTCACCTAATATAAACTTCACATGATGTCAGTCTAAACTGAGGTGAACAGTCTGAGCAGAGTTCCGTGAACAGCACTTTAGGGGCCGGATATAAACAAAGGAGTCTCGCGTCATTGGCTAAATTCAACCCACATGTGAATGAGGAGTCACTGCATGTTCAGCCTCTTTCCCACATCTCCACACATAAGTTGTGAAGAGAGCAAAGGCACACTGGAACCACAGTTATCTAACTCTTTCCATCTGATTTGATAAAACGCACGGTGCGTCACAATACGTAAGTATATTATGTGTTTTAGGACACCATCGCCTTTCTATTTGTATTAAAGACATTTAGCTGTTGTTTTCCAGACAGATTTTGAAGTCAAGGTCTTTTCAGTGAGCACTTTGTTTATCATTTTTGTTTTCTACTTATAGATTACTCTGATTTGCTGCAGTTCTCTGGCAAAGAAAAAATATCTGCGACGTGAAGTCAGCATCTATAGGCTGACAATGAGTTGTACGAGGTAAGCTACTGTGCAGTCACTTGAATGTGGTTGTTGTAATAACATTAGCATTCCCTGTTGTGAAAGCAGCGTATACTGTATGATCAACTGTTGTGCCTACATGTCGTTCTCATTCTAACTCATTTTTTCATCCTCAGAGTTCTCCATGCCATTGGGGGTCACCCCCAGCCTGCTGTGATGCCACTTGACCTCGCCATGTGTCTGAGCCGCAGCCAACGGCAGCCTCTATTGTCAGTGTCTCCTCAGATACTCGCACCCAATGATTGTCCGCCGCGGATTATGGACTACTCTTCTCGTCGTTTGTCCTCTTGTTCCTCATCGCCATCCTCATCGCTGCCCTCCTCCCCTCTGTCGCCCGAACCCCGGAGCTGTTTCCGCAGAGACAGTGGCCGCCTGAACAAGAAGCGCGTGGTCTTTGCAGATGCCAATGGATTGGCGCTCACTGCTGTACGACTTTTCATTCCTGAGCACTCCTCTACCTCTTCTTTGCTGGTGACAAAACCTTCCCCAGCCAAACTACAAGGCCAGCAATCAACCTCAAACAAACTGCACTGCTACAAGATGCGTCTCGGTTTCCCTCACCCAATGCTGGACTTTAAAGCCTTTCTCGTACGCCTGCAGGAGACACACGTACAGCTGGGAAGCTGCAACATTTCGGAGCACTTAATAAGTGGCAAAGTGTTTGTCTCCCACGTCAGTAATGAAAAAACTGTGCATATAAGGGTGACCTTTGACTCTTGGCGCAGCCACCATGACATTCCCTGCGTGTTTTTTCAGCAGTTGTACTGTGCAGGTTCTGACATGGATGTTTTCTCCTTTGACGTGAACTTACTGCAGAACATAGATTTGAAGGAGGGAATTGAGTTTTGTGTGTCCCTCAGGCCGGGACCTGGTGCAACACCACACTGGGACAACAACAGGGGGGTGAATTACAGGGTGTGCATGGAAAAAAATGGATCAAATGCCAACCAGAGTGATGCGAGCCATTATTATCCTACACTTTCAAAACCTAAGCCACACATTTGGCCCTCGCATTTGTCCCTCGCCACACAGAACTTTGCACATCTGAACAGACTGTCAAGCAAGTCAAAGCAGAGTGGAAAGCTCTGTGTTCAAAACGGTACAAGTGAAATTTGCCCGTACCTTGTCAGCAGAAGTCCAAAGATGTGAATAATGCCTTAGCTTTTAGTGATGTATGAATGTAAAAGACTTGTAAAAGACAGAAAGCAGCTCAAAAACAGCTGAACTACCCTGTTGAAATGTGAATAAACGTGCTGCATTAACTTTGCTATTATATTTAAACAGTTTCTTTTTTACTTGTTTTATCTACAAAAGTGCAAATCAACTGCACTTTGGAGCCCTATGCTCATGACAAACCTTGACGCAGGCATTACGCCTCTTTAGTCAGGTTCAGTTTCCCAGTGTGTCTATGTCACACATACCAGACAGAAGAAGTCAACAAAAGATGTGGGAAAAGTGGCACACACAATTTGCACGGGACATCCTGTTCCAGACACTCCCAGGCCTGCTGTGAAAGTTGAATAACAAGCTGGAAATTGTTAGTTCTTGTACTGTACGTGACTGGTATGATAAACAGTAAGTAACCATAGCAGCATCAGGGACAGCGTGTACTCAGATAATGTGTGGGCTTGTGTTTACATGCAAGAGTGGAGTCATTAGATACTATAGCTGCTACAGTCTTTTTCTCTACAAGTTGCTTGTCTTGTCCCGCTCCTTCTTTTAGTCATGTTGCTGTTAGACTTGTTTCTTTGTCATTCATTACCTTTGTTCGCGATGTTCTGGGAAAAACACAATGCCAAATGGCAACCTGTTGGCACTTACGCAGCTTTTTTCTGTCGAGTTGGTACCAAAGTACTGCCTCGCGTTCACCCAGTTGCACCCACAAGCACACACACTCATATGGCAGAGTTGGCCTGCAGCTGACTTGAGACACTGGGGGGCAACTTTGGGTTTAGTGTCTTGCCCAAAGACACTTCAACATATTAAGGGTGGAGACAGAAATGAAAGCCCCGATCCCACGATTGGTAGACAACTGCCCTACCTCCTGACTCACAGCCGCCCTGCCTCTGGGAACTGTCACAGCTGAGTGAAAGCAGCTGGAATGTCACATGTGAGCGACTTGCATGTGTTGTATTTTCACACCCTCAAGCACATGCTTATTTATTAAAGCCAACAGTGTTGGGTTAGTGTCAGGTGTTACATGTCTATCCTCTGCATATTATTACAACTCAACCACTACTACTTGCTCATTTTTCAAATGGAATTAAGACGCATTTGCTATAAATTAGTCCTTCATCTGTGAAGGTATTCCTTTTTACTTAATTTGCCACAGTACACTTTGTTTCCGCCCTTGTTTGTGTGGCCAGCAACAATGCTACATCTAGCAACAACATAAATATTTCACTGCATGTACAACTTACAACCTAGTCACAACAGGTACAAGCAACCCAGTCTCTCAAAACTACACAACTATACAACTACATTTTAAGCACAGCAGTTAACATAATAATTATATGTTCACATTAAATATTCCTAATAACGTAACTGACAAGTCGCAAAATACATCAATGTACTGCACACAGGCAACCTACTTTTGTCTACCAAAATATCCGATCTAGAACATTTTGTTTTCTCTTCTGCAAAAATATCCAATGTTGCAGTGCAGCATCAAGGCGTAAGTCAGTTTTCTATGTTTGGTTTCAGGCATCACAGAAGTAGATTAACAATAGTTTCACACAAAATATTTGCATTCATATTCAAATCACAATATACACAGCCTTTCTAACCCTTTCGCTCGCCTTGAACTCCGGTCTATGGTTTGTTGACCTTGCACAATATACGTCCACCTTAACCACCTTAACCACCTCTTTGTGAGTTGCTATTTGTACAAAAATGCAGCATGTCATGAAAAAATATTTTTCACCCAGGGGCAGATCTACATGGGTGGTTGGGGAGGGGGGGCTGCCCCCTTACTTTTGAGGCTTGTCTCCCCAACTATGTACCTAAAATCACACTTGTAAAAACGATTCACTTGTTTCTAGATCTGCTGCTGGTTTCACCACAATGTCATAATCACATTTGCTACAAAAAAATAACCTCAGTTTCAGTTTAGTTGTATAGGAATGTCATTTTTAGGAGCCAGGGTTGGTAACAAGACCTCCTACTTTGTATTTTTACAAGGAGCTCCGTTAATGTGAAGTAAAAAAGAAGATCTATTAGAAACCTGAAAAGAAATTATACTGTGCAAATTCACAGGATGTTTTTTGTTACTGGATTTGCTTCACATTCAACGTTAATGAACTTTGACTTGCAATTTCCCGATTTTGAACATCTTTACAGTGCTGGCCTTTGAGGTTACGGTGGGTTTAATAGCTAATTAGCGGTGTTGTTCCATTTGCTTTTTTACTTCCTTTGGCTGAGAAAAAACTGTTCCATAACAAAGACACGAGCTGATGGTACAAATTCTGTACGTGTCACCCCTAAACTGTGCATTCATGTTTCTGGAAACTGCCTCTTGCTGACAAATTAAGTGGCACTGTGCTAAGTGGTATCCAGCGGTAGCATCATAACAAGATTTTGTCAAGGTTATTTTCAGTTTTTCAACGAAGAGAGAGATCATTTGTGTCACTCACAAAAATAAGGTCTGAAATACCACAACGTGATCATCATACTGCACACAGAAGTGGCAGATCAGATGGGTCACTTTAGGTAATGCAGAGAACTAGAGGACAAGCTCCTACCTTTAAAACTTGTTCCATATGAGTTAACTTGTTTGAATGTTAATGTGCAGTTTTAATATGGCAGAACAACAACTTTCTTGGTCAGTGCAACGACAGCAAAGACTGCACCACTGCGAAGACGTGCTCACATTTACCCAACAATGATAACAAAGGCAGCTACTTCTCCGATACAACCGTCTGGTGGTCTGAGAGTTGAGAAGAAGAAGACTCTATAAACATAACCACTAATCAGTAATTAGACCGTAACTCACTGTGTTTGTAATTCATTTAATAAACACATTGCTGGAGGAAGCATGTTTCCATTCAAACATAAATAATAAAAATAAGGCAAACCAAAAAAAAACTGTTTTTGGTGCATTTTTGAGATTTTTTATTGCAAGTGCAAATATTAGATATTGTATGGGACATCCACAGGTGGTCCAGCATGACAGGGATGCAACATTAGATGACATATGTTCCTGACCACATGATGAATTAAGGTTTGCTTATATTGGATCTCTGTATGCCTATATAGCTATTCCATTACAGAAACAGGCATTTCCATCTACTGTAGTCATTTGAGTCATTAAAATGTGTTCACTGTATTTAATGTAATTCCTATATATTATCAATTTTAAGTAAATTTAATCTCTTTTCTGCGTCTTTAAACCTTTTGACAACAGGTTAGGTCAGCAAAATGGCATTATAATAAAAACTGTCTTGTACCATACAGAAATTATGATACATGACATGTGACTGTAAGCTCTATGTTAATGTTGACTGATTAAAAAAAGTTTCTTTTATTTTTAAATGTTGCATTTGACACAGCTTTTGGCACACGTCGTTATTTGCAACGATCGCTGGGCAGGTGTTCATGCTCAGGGTTCCAAGGTGATCTGCCAAAACACTCGGCAGCCTTTCGGTCACACTCACAGATGAACATTTCACAATTGTTGTTTTTGTCTGTGAAAGAAGAAGCAAAAAACACTGACTATACTCTGCCAATGGCTCGTGATAAATAGGTTACTGATATGTATGATTTATTTAAATGAAAGTTACTCAGATTTCAAAAGAGCAGAACGGTTGTTTTGAGGTACTCACTGCCACAGGTGATCTTCTTGTTTTCCTTGTCACAGCTGTAGTCATAGAACTCAGTGTAGGGGTTATCAAGGATGGGCCAGCACTCCGGGTGCTGCATAGCATCACTGTAACACTGGTCATGCACTTGACAGCACCTACAAATGAAACAAGGCATCTTTTAAAACACACTGAAAAGGAGCTTTTTGCTTTGTCTTACTATGAAACAGAGGGATTGATCATGACCTGTCCAGATCATCCACAGGAGAGCCAGAGCCTCCTTTTCCACAGTAGCAGCCGTAGTCAGCGTAGTCCAGAGCAGGCCAGCTATTAGGCAACACACACAGGATCATCTTTCTAAACTGCGTGAGTGCCTTGATGTTCGCGCCCTGGGCTGAAGCACAGAAAGCAGCCACACTTACGACTCTCCAAGATGCAGCTATTCATAACCATTACAGGTGCAGGTGAGCTGCAGTCAAGTCGTACTCACCAACAGACAGGCCTGCAGCCAAGAGGAACAGAGCGTGGAGGGTGTTCATCGTATGGATTAGATGATTAGTCAGTGAGTAGCTCTCACACCAAGATCACGTCCATTTTATAGAGCGAACAACCTGCCCTATCAGCTGTTAATACCATACATGGTCACATGTCTCACAGCGGCACTGTAATTCAAAAACAACCCAACATGTGTAAAAGCATTTAATAACTCTCACACCCTCTGTGAACTCAAACCTGGCGCCTTATTGTTCAATATCTTTAGAGAGAGACCCAACATTCCCATTAGTGCTCAGCTGTATTGTATATGTAAAATACAACTTTAATCAGGGACGCTGCATTACATGGTAATGTAATTGGCAGCAACCACAGGCTATCAGTGGGTGGGTCCTTTTCCCACAAGGAAAAATTCCACGGACACTTGCACAAAGATTTAAGTAAGATACTTGCTCTTTAAGTAATTTTCTATATTGAGCACCCTATATGGCCTTAAAATAGAAATGCCTAAATTCACATAAACCTTGTAGAAGTTGTAGGACGTAGAAGTTGGGGTCATGGCCTGAAAAAGTGGGCATGGGTCCAGGTCCTTTACAGACATTTGTCAACTGTGTGTCTGCATGAGACGCCTTGATGTCTATGAGTGTGATCGTCATAAGTGACACAATATCACCAACTAACTGAACTCGCTGCATTGGACAGGAATTCATTTCGCACTAGCTGTAAAGACTACATCTGTGTGTGTGTGTGTGTGTGTGTGTGTGTGCGTGTGTGGGCGTGTGCGTGTGTGTGTGTGTGTGTGTGCGTGTGCGTGTGTGTGTGTGTTTATAATTTGCCTTTTGAAGTTTGAGTCAACATGAAACAAGAGGCAAACAGGTGTCAAATAAAACGTGAGCTGAGGTGGCTGTAGATATAATTGCATAATTGTGTAATACTGTATATCCAAAAATAGCAGGAGATAAATATAAGAGAAAGTTTAACCAGAAAACTGCAAACCTGCAAAAGATTTTCTACCATATGTATAGAGACATGGAAAATCCCAGACTTTAACATCAATACTTTGATGATACGAAGAGTACTCAGATGTTGGGAGCAAAGTGCTCAGATACACATGAAGAGTATCTGTTGAGGAGACTTTCTGCTTCTTATTAAGGCTTTTTTATGAGATCTAAACCTCTGTCTCTATCAAACACCTGTTAAATCTTTATAGGTATAGATTCATTTTGGAAACTGGTTATTTGCTTCGTGATCCCTGCATTTGTTAGGCTTGTTGTGAAAACAATATAATATCCTTGTAATAAAAAAGAAATCTAAATACGGGTTACTTACTCATGAAGCAGTTTGAATCTATCATTTACTTGTCATTAGATTGTTTTGTCCCGGGACCCACTGACTACCTATTTACAACAACAAAGTTGGAAACTAATGAAGGTTGTCTGTCCCATTTCTGTGAAAATTATATTATTATATTGCTGCGCTGTGTGTCTTTCATGTTCTGTCTGCAAGGATGGCATTCAAGTAAGCATCGAATGGTGCTATGCACACTGTACTTTGTACATATGATAACAATGAACTTGAACTTGATGATATCACAGGAACATCAGAGGGGTTATTTCTTCATATTTAGCAGAAGCTACAACTGTCACTGAAGGATGAACAGATTAGATTTTGATGGTCAAAGGTCAAGGTCACTGTCCCATACTCCACAAAGTAACGCCCCGGGAATGACTGGAAGAAATTTTGTTATATTACTTTACACACTGCTCGTGGGACCAAACAAGAAGTCGGATAGCTTCTAATTGCTGGCAGAAATGGAAGTAGCTCGACACTCTCCGTTTATCATAATAAAATCATATAAGTTAATATTTACATTCTTGTCATTTTGACAACCTACAACAACTATCGTCGTTACGTTGCTCGCCCCCACGTTCTTTACATTCTCTTCCAGTTAAATGGTTTGATTTTTTTCACAAATGTATCTTAGCGTTCACATTGTTGTCGTCTTCAACCATTGGAAATACAGCAACCTGATGTTTCTGAGGTCTTTCAGCCCAATTTCCCCTGCATTACCAGTCCTTGTTACATTTTTGTCTACCTTTATTATAGACCTGTCATAGTGTCCTATTATCTTATTATAGCACATAATGATAGTCTACTTTTAAGGCTGTAGCTAAGCAAAGGTTCTAATGTTGAAAACTACAGGGGGGGATATCTGCTTTCACCCTCCAGCCTGCTCACATTTACGCCTATCATCAGGGCAGATACTGCATAGACCTGAAGTCACAGAATGACATCCGTCAACCTACACAGGCACGTACAATACCTGAATGTACAATGAGTGTACAAGATATGATCCCACAGCGGTGTGGTCAAAGTGCACTGTAGATACCGTTATCATTCGAATTATCATTTGAAGCAGAGGTATCTGTAAATACAGATCTGCCTGTCTTTATCACCTAATCCTTTAGTTTATGCATTGTTATTTGAAACGGCACTAAAAAGGAGTTCACCCTGCATGAGTGACAGATTAGATGACACTTAACTGGGTCATTTAGCAAGTTTCTGACAAATGCAGAGAAGTGGTGGACGACCTCACTCCTATATATAACACGCTGCACAGGGACATTAGCAAACACATCTTCCAGTGCAAACACCGTTAAGTATGAAGGTGCAAATGACATTACTCGGTGTGGACATGATTTATTGTTCAATGCGACAACAATGAAGAATGCATAGTTCAAAACACGTGCACACATTCATACAGTTAAGATATTGAGTTAGAGAAAGACTTTCTAGTCATCAATATCTACATTTGCACATTCCATTTGTCACTGCTCACATTTTCTCTGCGTCAGCAGCCACAGCTGGTGAATGGCCAGTGGCCAGCTACCAGCTGCTGGTGCTTACAGTGCAGCTGACTGAAGACTGATACAGTGGACTGAAGCTTACAAACAGTGGGTTGCTGGGAGGAAATAGTGACGGCTCAAGCTCAAGGCTCAACCAAGACGGCAAGCTGCTGTGAGCGATAATCTCAAAACCACATCTCACCTGCAACCATCTGGTGGTTGTGTATAAAAATTCAAATGAAAACCTTTTCAGAAAAACAATTGTTACCCAACACTGGTTTGGCTATAACTTTTATAACTTACCAAAACACAACCTGGCAAGACATGTGACAAACCTCAAATATTTATTTAAATACTTAGCGTTTAGTAACACTATGTGTGGTTTAACTATGATTGTACTCATATATGAAATAATAGCACACAGGCTCTAAACTACTGGATAATGTGTAAGTGTGCATCACACTGCATTGCATTTTTCAGTGTTTCTGAAATAAAAGAAATCATCATTCAAAATCCTCATTCAACATACAATTTTTTTTACTTTATTAAGTGTACAAACAAATATTAAATACTGTATATGGAACATTTACAGGTGCAGCATTAGATGGTATTGTCTGTGCATGCTTGGGGAAAAAGCGAAAGTAGACAATGCTGCCATCTACTGGTTGCTTAATGTTTTACCTTTGAACTGATAGTGAGAAAAACAATTCAAAGACAAGATCTATTTTTGTTGTTGCTATATAATAATAAGTTAACATTTACAAAGCCACTGAAAGATTCAGTACAAAACACAGTACATTAAATATGGCTGTAGAATCTGTGTCAGCATTTCAGATGTTCAAACTCAATCTATTTATGAAATACAGATTCTTACATTTTTACATTCACATGATGCACCTCCTTGTAAATGACTTTTACTGACAGCGGTCGCTGGGCAGGTGTTCATGCTCAGGGTTCCAAGGTGATCTGCCAATACACTCGGCAGCCTTTCGGTCACACTCACAGATGAACATTTCACAGGTGTTGTTTTTGCCTGAGGATGAGCAAATAGAGAAAACTAAGTACATTGGAAAAAAATCATACAAAATACACAGTAACCGTTTTTTAATATTGAAAATGAGTGACTATTTGTCGATAGTCTTAATTGACTTTCCAATCGTTATCATCGCGACAATAACAACGAACAGTGACAGAAATCTAAATAAAATGCATATTACATTACGGTTGTTTTGAGGTACTCACTGCCACAGGTGATCTTCTTGTTTTCCTTGTCACAGCTGTAGTCATAGAACTCAGTGTAGGGGTTATCAAGGATGGGCCAGCACTCCGGGTGCTGCATAGCATCACTGTAACACTGGTCATGCACTTGACAGCACCTACAAATGAAACAAGGCATCTTTTAAAACACACTGAAAAGGAGCTTTTTGCTTTGTCTTACTATGAAACAGAGGGATTGATCATGACCTGTCCAGATCATCCACAGGAGAGCCAGAGCCTCCTTTTCCACAGTAGCAGCCGTAGTCAGCGTAGTCCAGAGCAGGCCAGCTATTAGGCAACACACACAGGATCATCTTTCTAAACTGCGTGAGTGCCTTGATGTTCGCGCCCTGGGCTGAAGCACAGAAAGCAGCCACACTTACGACTCTCCAAGATGCAGCTATTCATAACCATTACAGGTGCAGGTGAGCTGCAGTCAAGTCGTACTCACCAACAGACAGGCCTGCAGCCAAGAGGAACAGAGCGTGGAGGGTGTTCATCGTATGGATTAGATGATTAGTCAGTGAGTAGCTCTCACACCAAGATCACGTCCATTTTATAGAGCGAACAACCTGCCCTATCAGCTGTTAATACCATACATGGTGACACGTCCCACAACGCATCTGAGATTCAAACACAAGTCAGCATGTGTAAAAGCAAGTAAAAACTCCCACAGTGTGTGAGAGTTTTTTCAAACCTCGTGCCTTGTTCTTAAATATGGGAAACATCTCAGACTTGAGATTGTGTATTCTATTTTTAGTTACCTGTGTGGAATCTACAGCAACTTTCTCACTCCTACTAATCCAGCAGGTAAATAAATGTGGAATAAATAGAACTTGCCTTGTTTTAAGAAGCAAATAGATGTTTATAATTAAGACAAAGGTTTGTACAGTATCCCCAGTGTGCTTAAACACTTATTTCAGGCTCTTTAATTTTGAGGTTTTAATATTTGTTTTTTATATAAAATATAGTATTTAATATAAGAGTTTTATCATCCTGACTCCACTAAAGACAGAAATTCTTTTAATGCATTTTTTGTGGACTTTTGATTACTGGATTAATTTGAAGAAATCTTATCAAAATTACTGCACTGATTCCTTCCTTCAGCCAAAAGAATGTCAACATGTTTCTCCTTAAATTTCATAAAGCATTTGTGCAGCGCCAATCTTTTAGGTGCCATTAGGGGAGGTCAAGAATGAAGTTAAAGTTTGTGCTCTTTGATGACACTGGATAAAAACTGCCTTTGACATATGAGACACAAGCACACACACAAAGAAGTACATATCTCTGTGTACTATAACTTAAGCTTTAATAAAAATGTCTCTCAAATTGGAAATTGTGTACACTCCAGCGGTTCAAGGCTCAACAACAATTCATTTGAATGTATAGCATCTTCACATTATGAAATCACAGAGTTCGTTCTGAGACGACAGCAGAAATAGCATAAACAACAGAGATTGTCTCTACTGGCCTATAATTATCATGCTACCATTTGTTTACAGTAAATACACCTACATAATCTAACAGTGATATATTGTCCTACAATGTGGTTCAAGTCGCAGCTTTAAGTGAACATTCCTGTCCTTCAGACGTCATGAATTACAAACAGACCTGTAACACTACTAACATGTTGACTATAACAAACAGTGGTAACAGTACCAGTCGGTCACACGATCCTATGCTGGTCCCATCGTCGCTGCTGTGGTCCTTCTAGCTTGTTCCAGTGACTTTCATCCACTGTTCTGTGCTGTTTTGTCTTTTTTCAATGTTCTACTCATTTAATAAACCAGTAAGAAACCAACACATTGACTTCATCTTGCAATGTATTTATGCTTTTGTGAAAAGAACATGTCCCATGCAGACTATTTAACCTGCAGAGATGAGGTTAACTATTAGTCTTCTGATACGCTCACTGTAACATACATCGTGTACTTATTCTACATAAAAATAAATGATTTGTTTATTTATTAGCATCTAAGGTTATGAAATAATTAGACTCTAAACTATGTTTGATGACAAAACAAACCACATCATTAAGGAATGAAGAAAGAATTACTGAATAACTCACAAATTAGAGAAAATATCTACTGTATTCACACTAATAGAAGCAAAACTCTCCTTTTTCAAGATTAACAGGCAAAATGAAACAGTGAGAACTACAGTGGTGCACGTTTTCTCTCATCTTAAGCATCTCAGGTGTCTCAGGTCACTTTACCAAGTACTCCTAGAGTCTATTTATTATCCTATTATAGTATAATTATTATGCAGTAGTAATTACTATGAGCTATTATTACTGCACGTCTACTAAGTAAAGATAGTGTTCAAACTAAAGCAAGTCAAGGCAGATTGTGAAAGACTCAAATGACTGAGTGACATTTGTTGTCCAAAACATGTACACAATAACTGACTCTACAATGTGTGTACAAGATTCAAACTCAGAGCTGTGTTCAGGGTTGAAGAGGTAACATCATCATTAAATTGAGGTTTTAAAGGAGGGACCATCTGAAATGATCATCTGTTGACACATGATGTCAACACGTCAGTCTCGTCTAATCCCGAATTTGTCTTCAGGCTCTTTTCTCCACAAGTCTCAGGTCTTCTTCTTATTTTTTAGGTTTGAATGTGGATTTAACTTGTATTTAAAGTGATATGAGCCTGGATTGAGTTGTTCTTTTTACTAAAAGATGAAGATAATACTTTGTACACTCAGTGTACAATGAACACACAATAAAACCTTCCATCAGATGGGCTTATATAATAAGGTGGTGACATACTTCTTCTTGTAGCGATGAGTCGCACTGAGCACCATCACCCCATCCTGTGACAGAACAATGACACCGATGAAAAAATGACTCACACGTAAACATTTCCTGAACGTTGAAATGTGTGCTTGCAGCTTGGATTCGTGTAGATCTTAAGGGAACAATGTTATCAGAGGAGTGCATGTGCAGTTACCATACTGTAAAGCACGGAGATTATTGCGAGGGCCACCCACTAATCTCAACAGCCCACTCTGCACACTAATCCCATCAACAATCAGGCAATAATGGCAGCGCTTTCCCAACTACACTCCTGCTCTTACATCCATGGAAAGATACTGAAAGATTCCTAGTTGTTGTGGTAGCAAAGCCTCATTTTTTGTTTTGCATAAAAGGATAGATTCTTCTTTTTTCCCCACTGTAAATTTAATCACTTTCTAATGGCAGGGCGAATAAGATCCACTGTCCTAAATCTGTGCTAAAATATATTCTAAATGTTAAGCTGTATGTGGACGCATCCTTCCACCATGTGATTACGCCACATGCTTTGTTGGTTATCTGAAAATATATGGGCTCTGGTTATGGTTAAAGAATCCACAGTGTGGTTCAGGCATGCAGGAACTTACTGTATTTCATCCCACAGTTCCCAGTGTCCAATAACTGAACTGTGGACTTTGAGCCTTTTGCTTAGGCCACACAGCTGCTCTGTTGCCGTGTCTCCAATTTTAGCCCAGCAGTTATATAATCATCCAGCAAACATGTCGTTTCACAGAATGGTGCGGCCTTGAGAAATATGTCTGACTGACTGTTGGCTGTTTTGTGAGCTTTTCAAAGAAACACAAGACAACTAACAGGACTTCAGCACAGCCATGTAAGTGGTTTCTTAAATTGCCACTGAAATATCTTCAGAGATGTTCTCTTCCACGTGTGCACTCCAGCATTTTATCCGTAATTGTTCGATCATAGTTGCAAACAGCCTGCGTGTTACTCTCAAAAGAATGACACCTTCTAAACTAAAAATTATCACTAAAGATGAAGCCGACTGGAAAAACATGAAGTGACAAGCTCCAAACTGCTGTAAAAAAATACAGTTTCTGGTTCAAATTGGAATCCATGAGCAGACACACATTTCTCCCATTCAGTCTCACACTGCCTGATTATATCTTTAGTTGTACATCTACTCTGGTTTTTCCATCATAGTGTAGGGAAAAAAGGGGGAAATGTTTGCAATTCAGTAGCAGCGTGCTATCACTGTACGCATTCCAATGGATACAACGGCATAAGGTTCAACAGCTGCGTGGTGCAGAGAAATGTCAAACAGACAGGATTACTTTTGGATGTGGTGCTGTCCACTCGGACTCTTACCTTAATGGAAAGGGCGTAGAGGTGATTGAGCATCACATGATTGGGTTCTGGGAGTAAGGCAGGGTCACACTGGATTTAAGAAGGAGAAACAAAAGACTATTGAATCATATCATAATTATATTGCCTGTAAAATATGATCTATTTTTTTATTTATATAATAAAACAACTTCTTATGCTTCTTACAGAAATCCCAGTGTCTTTATTGAGGATGACTTGTAGCAGGTGTGGTGGGAGTATGGGTGGAGATTTGAACTTCTCTTCCTGTTTTGGAACGTACGCATCCTGATGATACGGCCCGGGGGGGGAGCTGGAGAGGTCTAATGAGGAAAGGAGAGGTTGCAATAGTTCACAGACCTGTGAGCCTGGTTTACACAGCAAAAAAAGAGATGTTGATTTCTTTCTGCAAGTCTTCTATTCTGTCAGCACTCACCTGACATGTCCGAGCATTTCTGCGAATCCACCATTAGAGCATCAAACACCTCAAAGTCCGTTTTCTTCACCTGGATGATGTTGTTGACTGTTCCGAGCTGGCTGGTTACAACCGGCTGTGAGAAAAAAAAAAAACACATGAGACAGTCAAATTGACAACTGCAGCTAAAATGTGTAAATGAACTGAAAAATATAGTGAACAAAGAAAATCAACATACTGAAAACTGCCTGTGCAATGTTTCCTCCACTGCACAATACTGTTTCCAGTAGGTACTGAATCATGGTTATTGTACGAGTTACTCATATAGATACAATCATCATAATTACAAGACATTGGCAGTACATCTACTTTAGGGCTGAATACAACTTCTTCTCTCCTTAGATGGTGACTACTTGTCTCCTCCTCTCCTGTAGGACAAAAAGTTGGTCACATCAGAGTGAGAATAATCACGGACCTCAGCTGGGTCGTGGGTCCACTGGCCATCCACATAAAACTTGTACTGATGCTCCCCTTCAGGCAGATCGACAATGGCCACAAAAGTGTTCTGACTTTGGAAGATATCAAGAGAGGGCATTAGGCACACACGTGAGTCTGTGCAGTAACATTCTTCAATCTTATCAATAATGTGTTAGGTCAGCAAAACATACACGACCACAAATAGAAAATAACACAGAATACTGACCAACACTAACTCAACTAAAATAAAGAGGATACAGAAAATCTATGCATTCAACATTTAGATTGCATTTGGTAACAGTGACTTATTATATTTATACTCTAGTGGCACGATATCGCCTCCCTGAGGGTAAAAGCTCAAAATGCAGAAGCAGTGGACGAGAAAAATCTCCTTTAATTGTAAAGGCTTTGCTCCTTACAAAAAAAGTGTTAATATTTGTTTATTTATTGATCCCTATGGCTTCTCTGTTGTTTCTTATTGTCTACAATTGCAGTCTGTTCCTAGACAAAACATATCATGGTCAATAAAAATGAATAAAATACTTTTCACCAAAGGATCATCAGTATGCAGTCTGGTTGCTAACAGTAAAATAATTAAACCCTGCATGGCTTTATTAACTACTTTATTAACTACAGAGTTCGTCAATAACTGTTGCAACTTTCATCTAATTATTAAAACGTTCTACAAGATATCCAGTAACTGTCAAGGGCAGCAGTAAAAGATAAACTAAATTACCCATTTTAAGTAATTAGAAATGCAGAAGCATTATAAGATGTCCTTTAAAGATACTTCCCCACCTTCTAATAAGGGGAATCTTGTTGGCCCAGTTGTTAAAGGACCCTGACAGATAGACCTCTTTGCCATCTCCAGTCCAGCGAAAAACTGTTGGTCGGTCTAAAGTCGGCCCTTTGTCATCTGCCTCCATGTCCTGCTGCCATGCAAGGAACTCCTCTTTCTCTAAAGGAGCCTGATATACACAACAACAAAAACTTTGGTATTTGTTCACTTAAAGGTGTAGATGATCGGTGTGTGTTAGAGCACTATGGCTTACCTTCATATCTTCACCATGAAAAATATCGGCATCCTCAGGGCTGTCCATCAGGATTTTTGGCCTCTCTCCCTCCTTGATACCCCGACTGTCCCTCCGCTGAGCCTTCTCCCCATGGCCCATTGCAGCCCTTTCACTACTTGTATTCCCCATAGCTTTTTCTTCAGGAAAGGCCCATACAAGATCAATGTCAGTGAAATTATGAAGCCAATCAGCAACTCAGAAACGAAAGCTAAAGATCAGACATTTTTAAATAAGGTCATTGAGTATTATAAGCTGCTACTGGAAAACTTACAATAAGTCTATTTAGTAATACCTCATCTCTCAGTTTTCTACATGCCGGGTACTGAAGGTCTGATCTAGAAATGTTATCACTGAGTTCAACAATGTGTGCATGTCAGAGTGGTGTCAGACTTTTACTCCATTTCAGGTGGAAAAACTGCATGGTGTACTACACTGTGCTCATTTCACCACTGGAACTAGCAGGCCTGTAGCAGGCTGTACAAATAAAACTGTACAACCTTTAAACGATCCCTGAAACTGGGAATAGGACTTCACATGTGAGTTTTTCTGGAAAGTATGAATTGTGAAACCATCCCCATATTTTTAGGTATATTTGTATACTTTTCTCTTTAAAGGTAACAATGCAGACTTAAAAAAATCAGTCTCCGCTATCAGCTGAGTAAGAAAGCAAAGGTAATATGACCTTGACAAAATACAGGCAGTCACAACATTTACATTAATGGATAACCTAACACATTCCTCAGTGCAAACTGAGTTTCATACCAGTGGGAAATGAAATGAATGAAGCCTAAGTCTGAAAACTACCTTTAGAAAATGAGTAACAAGAGAGGAATCGGGCTTTATGCAAAGATTGTTTGCTCAAATTAATAACTTGACATCTCAGCATGTTATTATGAAAATTCAGATTTTCATCTGATACAGATGAGTTAAAATGTTATGTAGTAAGTCAGTTTGTTCAGCTTAGCGTTTGCTGTACTATTCATGCAGTGGGTGATGGAATAAAAGTACTTTCTCAATGCATGTTAGTATTAATAGTTTGGATTAAAGCTTTTCCCACCACGAGTCCTGGCATTTAGACATTTGCGAGTTCATATAATAACGCGGTTACGATACTATACGCCCTGCAGTATAGTAATATTTATATACAGAAAGTGACATTAGCCACCGAAGGTAATGACACCCAAAGCGGGTTAAAGTACGGTAGCTCAACTTCAGTCCTTTAGTTTTAGCCACCGGTGCCTGTGTAGCACTGACAGCTAGCATTAGCTACACAGTTTACTAACGCTAACCGTAACGGTACTTCGTAGCTAACGTTAGCGCCATAGTCGCTGATAAGGTTTATACAAACAACGCTACTGGCTGCAAATAAGCGGCGACAATGTAGCAATAAATACAATAACTGCAAATGCAAATGTTTTTTTTCTTTTTACCTGAGCACCCTTTACCGTCCTAGATGCCGATGTTAGCTCTGCAGCCCCATTTCTTCAGGGCACAAAACAAAACATTGGTCACACTAAACAAACCCGCCCCCTATGTCCCGCATGCGCAGTAGATCACACAGGTTCAATACGCCAATTCCCCTGTATTGTATTTCTCCAAATGTATTTATGATAGACGAACTGTTTATACATCTATGAGTTTTTTAGTATTTTGTGATCATGATTATTGTTATGTATTTGTCTCTAATTAAAAATGTAATTCTATGTGTTCAACACTAGATAGAAGTGTAGGGCAAGCCTACTGGAGCAACGTTTATCCTGCACAGCTCCTTTTATAGACCTGGTGACGTTTATAAAATACTGGCAAGCCTTCATTTTACACAGAACTGGTATTATCAGTTTTCTTGAATTGAAATGCAGACATGTACGCTTTTGTGACTGAAAAGATAGAATTAATGATAATAATGACATTCACAAACGGTGTTATTTTAAATACAAATAATGCATTTGTCATAAAAATATTAATAAATAGCTAATAAATTGACATGTACATTAGAATTTTGAAATGCACAAATTTTTTTTCAAATGCACCATATATTATTCATGTTAACACAATTGTTCCTATCTGGATTTGTTGTCTTAACGGAATGGCACTGAGCACTTGCAGATTTTGGCTTGAGCTAAATTTAGGCCACACTACAGCATTGTGTTCATCCTGACATTTACCATGAGTTTTTTTTTCCATCTCTAATACATCATGCAGTGAGTGAGTGCTACTTGCCATTCACAAGAAAGGTCTGTAACTGCCCTTTGAACTCTGGAGAGCGAGCTGTACATCTTATAAGGTCACCTTCACTAAGGCATTCTTTTTACTAAGTTCAGGAAATACCACACTCTATAGACATAGAAACATTCAGGAAAAGAATCTGTAATTATTATTATTTATTAACTTTAATAGTTACGATTTAGGGATTTGAGTTAACCATACGAGTTAGCCATGTGTGCATACTGTAATGTACACTTTAACAGTTGTTGTTTGGAAGGTTTTTAAAAGCTCCTAATTATTGTTATAGAATCTCTCTCTTGGCTTTTACATTACCCCCATTAGCTGCTTCAATAATGCTAGCATGGTGAGGGCAATTTTTCTCTAGTTTTTCAACTCACGGTGCACCTTCTGTCACGGTCGCTTCTGATAGCGGTGTCGTGTAGAGCTGCTGCAAAAGCTGAAAAAGTGCCTTTTCATCTATATGTGTTTTATGTCTCTTCCCCACCATTCCCTTACCACACCAGTTCCCTCAAACCTCCACACAGATTTAATAGAACTAATGATGTTCACTCCCAAACAGCTCTACAACATTCTCCAGACGCAGGGGGGCAATGAATGCTGGAGGCTTTGGCACATAATGAGGAGTTAAATAAAAAAAAAGTGTCCAACAGAGATGTGTGAGCTGAAGGGGGGTTAGATTTTACTGGACCGTTTAAAAACAAAAGAATCTACATTTCACCAGGCCCAATTATCTAGAATGTCACAGCAGACACAGACCCGAGTTATGGGCATGGTCACAGTTGATTGCAGCACGCAGATGTCAGTCCACGCCGGGTGTTCAATTACACAAATGGAATTTTTCCCTCCCCAGCGTTTATGCCTTGCTACACCCCTGCTTATATTGTTGCCCCCTCCTATCTGGAATAATGTATTATTGAAACAACTAGGTTGTTATTGTGTGATTCAACAATTTGTATGCATGTTTTTATGCAGATAGTGTACTTCAGTATTTCATCAAGTGAAAAAAAAGGAAAAGAGTCAAGAGTGTTAGATGATTCTCCTGGAACCAGACAGCTGTAATTGGCTCACGTCAGCCCAGGAGACTGAGTGGGCGCCAAAGAAGAAGTTGGCCTGGCTGGTATAGGTGGGATGTGATGTTTTCGCTCGTGTGCGGTGGTGGATCTAAAAGTGTGTTGGAGAGACGAGGCTGGACGGAACGGCGTGTTGTTAGTTTTGATGTGTTGAAAATCAGTTGGCGATGGTAGAACAAGGAGTCAGGTTGGACTGGGGAAACTGTGTAACTGAGTCACGTTATGACTTGATAGGCTGTCTTTTCTTGTGTTTCATCATATGTGATTAGAGCGGTTACATTCCTTCTATGTTAGTCAGTCTGTGCAGATACTCTCACCGATTTGCTGCCTTGAATGACCAGGCTGATAGATTATCGTTCTGAAAGACGAACCTAAAGGCCAAACTCAAAATCAGACACTGGCTCACAAACCTGCTGATGAACTGATGTGATGTGGCTTGTGTGCTGACATTTTGCGGGTGCTCAGTTCTGGCACTGCCTCCCCAGGGCCAGGCTGCCACTCCTGTTTACCGTTACTCTTCCCAGCAGCCAGACACTCCACAGACAGCAGCTGGACCTGATACACTCTCTGTAGGATGAGCCAGATAACCTTTATACTGAGCTCCTCTGGATTACACGTTTGGGAGGTCGATGACTCACAGACTCACACTTGTTGTCTTGGTACTCTTACATTCTCCAACATCTGTGCATGTAACTTTTCTTTAAATAAACACTGAATAAAAATCTGTTTCTCTAAACACATTTCTAGGAGTCAAGGAAAAGTAATTTCTCTGAATAAATCTTATAGAGAATTCTATGAAAATATGATAAAACAACAATGTATTTCTCTGCTTAATTTCTCTTCGCCAGATGCTTCTGTTTCAGTAATCAAAGACAAACACAGGACATAGTTCTGCCTGTTTTTTTAACCTTTTTTCTAAGTTTGGTTTCAGCTCTGTGTGCACTACATGACTTTGTAGAGAAAAGAATTGATCAGAATCTGACATTTGTGAGCCTGGTTGGGTGGGCAAAGCTTTAGAGCTCAGGTTTCACATTTGACTCAGAATTTAATGTAGTAATTAACCCGGTCAAGAACATAATCACCAAATCTGTTATGAAACAATTATGTAACATCCTCTTCTAAACTATTTTACTCCCACTCATGCTCTCTCTCATTCTTTGTCATTTCATAGGTGTTTCACATTTGTTCTTCACTGTTATTCCCTTTCTTTCTACCGTGTCTTTCTCCACTAATATTATAACTGTTTGACCTTCTGACATTTTGACAGTTGCTACTGCTTAAACCCATCCCCTCCTGTGTTTTACTGATAAACAAATAAGCGGCGCAAACTCTAAGTGGTAAGACAGAGCAGCCTTTTCATTTCAGTTATATGCAGCTGAAAAGTTCTGTCCCCTTTGATGTCCTGCAAGCTCCCATCTGCTCCATCTCATTTCTGTTGTGTGTTTTTATTTTTGCACAGCAGTAAAAGCATATGGTTAAAACACTGCATCTAACAAACCCACTAAAAGTTTCATATGCACACAGGGCATACAAAAAAGGCATTTTTAGAGACACAAAGCATTGCTGGTGTGTATCAGCTACGGTAGTGGGACCTGGCGTTATGTTGCAGTAGGTAATTGAACTGGTATGTGTTCTAACGTAACCTTGGTTTGGAGGCTTCTGAGCAACACAATGGTTTGATTCATAACACACAGAAAAAGACTAAAGCTCTGCTCTGCTGTACCCCACCACACTTCAGCACACCACATTATGAAATTACAAGAAATAATAAATGCTCCAAAATGTACTAATCAAGCATAAATGCTTGAAATTCTGTGATGATTAGATGCTGTGCCTCTGCACTGTCTGCAGCACTATTCATAGTCTGAGTCACAGAAGCCTTTGACAGCACCTATCTATATTGTGAATGTTTGAGGCATATAATTAACACTTATTATTATTAAAAAGTTCATAAAGTATCCTTAAGGTTTTTTTAGTTTGCCCATGACTACAATATTTACCCCCCCTTGACACTTGCATTTAAAGCAAAGGAAAATAAAACATAACACAATTAAACTACCATATTGTGGGATTATACCGCATCTTATCAATACTTGCATCTTGATCTGATGAATATAATGACATCACTTTGATTAATTTACATATATTTGCAATAATTGCATTTCATGCAAATGCATCTATGTAATAAAATCTACAATGCTCGAGAAAGATACAAAGTCAAGATGCTCAAAAAGAGAGTAAATGCCATGCATTTATTTCAGCACTGTGACATGTCCCCCAGTCTATCAACATTCATGTCATAACCAAACTTTATTCACTAAGAGACCCATACATAGCATAAACACTACATGAAGTTCTACTCGTTACAGTATGTCTCCAGTGATTTTAAGGGCAGTTTTGTGTGCAATTATATTCTTATATAACCTGTTACAAGTCACACCATCTTTCCCATATAGAGTTCTGACAAATGTTCGCACCCAATCTCCCATTGTCTTTCAGTATTTCCTTACAGTGATTATGTCATATAGCAGTCAAACTACAGCTTATTCCCACAAAAAACACTAGAACGGGAGGCTTAATGTTTCGTCCTTGTGATAGCGCAGTTCTGAGAGCACAACAGGAGCAAAATATATGTTATGGCAGTATATACATGATAGCTTTCAGTAACATTCACTTCACATCCTTTTATCACAGTTAGCACTTCAGAGAAACACAGACTTGAGGATAAAAATGGGAAAACAGGATATATCAGAGGATACAGGAATAAATACAACTTTATAATGCATTATAATAATAATTTATACTTATGTGTATAGTGGTTCTGATATAACATGTGTGGATAGATTTCATTCCTGTTTGATATATATTCTGATTATGACAGCTGCAGACTTAATCTCGTCCCAGGTGCCCATCCACTTGTCAAACAGTAACAATCATGAATTTGCATGTGCTGCAGTGTAAATAACAGTTTTGATAATGAATAACACAATCTCATTACAGAAGCGTGGAGTTATTACAACGACACGGTGAGGCCCAAAGAAATGAATATCTGAACAAGTAACAGCCTGACACACTATTATATCCGTATGTAGCTGGAGGACCATCAGCTGTGGTATTTGTCATGTAAAACAGAATGAGAGAACCCTAGAAGCTTGACAGAAACATCACTTACTGACACACTAGCTTTAAGTGAGTGGTTGTCTTCCTCATCCTATCTCTTATATTTGTTGGAAGCCGTCAGATTTCGGGAGTCGAT
The DNA here is from genome assembly GCA_032270685.1 of Microctenopoma stevenorrisi. Classification (NCBI taxonomy): domain Eukaryota; kingdom Metazoa; phylum Chordata; class Actinopteri; order Anabantiformes; family Anabantidae; genus Microctenopoma; species Microctenopoma stevenorrisi. The sequence goes on along the minus strand of JAUMTR010000014.1, from coordinate 13,430,908 downwards.
ACCTGTGACAACTGCTGTGTCGTCCGTGTGTCAGTCAGTGTGTGTGTTGTCAGTGTTGTGGGCTTGAGGTGACACAGAGGAGGAGTTATTCTGTTGATGGCTTGATCTTCTGTCTCTCAGTACTTCGTCCAGTTTGCTCAGTCGCCTTCCTCGTGTTATCACGTCATCACGTCTATCTTCTTGCATTCATCTGCAGACTATAGGGAACAGCCTTTACCTCCCGCTCCCTCACCCTCTTTCTCTCTCTCTCTCTGCTGGGAGCACTGCAGAACTCTGGACTATACAGGCAGACGGACGTGCATGGCAGAACTATTGGGTCGCGCAGCCAAAATGTAGATGGCACTTTCCCTTAAAAAGTCAGCCCAGGTCACTGGCCTGTCAAGTAAAAAGAGTATTTAAAATGTATTTCTTTGCAATAACTGAATACATATAAGGCTGCAAACTATGCACAAGGTTTGGCTATTGAAACCTGAAGTACAGCGCAACCATGCATTTTTATCACACTTGTACAATGAAATGTTTTTTTTCTTCATAGCTTTATCTTTAGCAAGCTCCAGCGATAATTATTGCAATGTGGCATGAAGAAAAGTCAATAGTCATCATACACTGTCTTTATTATCTGGAGGTCATTTGGAGAGGCAGCAATGCCTGAAACAAAAACAGTTCTTCAGGGTCATGACAGCCACACGTGGGCTGGTCCAGTGGGAAGGTCTGGGCCGAATCTAATGAAGTGAGCAGGTTTATGTTAATTTAATCACATAAGGGAGTCTGCGGACCTGTAACTCCTGTTTAGGCATAGGAACCTCAGAGACACTGAATTGATATTTCTCTGCAGGGGTATTACATTGTAATTTATTGTCCATTTTGTACATATATATTCATACACCAGCTAAAAACCATAAGAGGACAAACCTGTTGTCATCAGTCTTGCTCCTTTCGCTGCCAGAACTGGCAGGACTGCTCTCACATATGGGGCCAACATGACTTATACTGTACCAAAGGACAAAGAATAAAACAAATGGAAGAGCATAATTATTGTTAGCTACTACAAAAAATAATAAATTACTGCATCATGATATTATAAATCATACAATCTAAGCCATTTTATAAGTTTTGTGCTTATTCTCCACAAGTCCACATGGACTTTTTAATAAAAATGTACAAAATTTTTAACCCTTCTCTGGACTGTGCAGCTTTTAGCTCAGGGCTAGAGAACCCTGGTCCTATAGGGAGCCACAGCCCTGCCCTGTAGGTGCAGGGACGGTTGGAAAACAAGCAGGGCCGTGGCTCCCTATAGGACCAGGGTTCCCTACCCCTGTTGTAGCTGCTCCAAAGGTGAGCTTCAACTTTTAAAAAACACACAACACAACAAATGTCAAAATTAATTTTAGGAACATAATTGCTAGCTTGCACTTGCACTTAATAATTTAGCCCAGTGGCACGCACATATATTCTGAGGGGCAGATGTTTAAGCCACAAAAAAGGACAGTCACAGTTATTGATTATTGTTATTCGTGTTGTGAATAGTGCTTTAATGTCTTTGCATTGCAGCTTTTTTGTCGCCTTCCCCTGTTGTCGCCTGCTCTTGTCTTGTTTTTTAGACATGATGTAGTTTATTTCAAATAGTTACCTGTCCATCACCAACAAAGGTACAGCAAGTGAGGGACAAGTGTGTGGTACCCTGGTTGCTGTAGCTCTTACACTCTGGTAGGGCTGGTTATGATAAGATTTTCGTTAAGATTTAACGCTATACGTCTAAATTAAAAATAAATATTGCAAAAGTGCACTTATCAAGACAGAGGGAAAAGGGGACAGTTGCTTGAGTCTATCTGTGCCTAACATAAGTTCTGTTTAGGGTGGATTTTCTGTCTGTCTGCTGTGCCTGTGTGTCATGGGTTTCTGATACTTCAGAGCCAGAGAGAAGCTCCTCGGATTAACTCCTCTCACTGATGACTCCTTGAAAAATTCCTTGTTACTTTCACACTGCAGCATCTGAAAGTCTCTAATCTAGAAAACTGAGAGAGCAGAGTTTCCTGATTCAGTTGATATGCATCGGCTATTTAATAAGCATGAATGAGGCTGCACTTAAATGTTACGCGTGGACCTAACGCGCACCCGCAAAACCTTTTGGTCCATGTTATCCTTTTACACTGATGAATGAGGCTTTTAAAGAGAGGCAGCTCTAGATAGATCAAGGAACAAAATGAGGTCTTTTGAGTCGTGCAACTGAAGGCTAGCCTAAGTCTTCATCAGTGCTTCAGTATAAAAAGAAGAGCTCACATCCTGCTCGTTAAACTTCATTCAAGGTCTTTTGTGTCTTTGATTGCTGCACTGTAGTAGTTAGGAGGAGGAGTTCTCGTGAGTTTTTAGAGCAGGGATTAAAATATGAATTACACCTAAATTGAGGGGTTGTCTGAGAACACTCGAATTGCAAAGTGCTTGATGGTTTTCAAGTAGCGAAAAGGAGACAAACCAGTGAAGTGCTGAGTCACACTCACCCACAATTAATAGGAGAGCAGAATCCCATGAGTCTGTGGGGGATGCTGTATGTTGAATAGTTGAGATGAATGGAATGGTATTGGTGATTTGACAGCACAAGAGGTTATAAGCAGTAACAAGCACATGCACATACAGGCATACACATACAGTACACATTGGCGCAGTGGTGAAAAGTAATGTACACAGATTCCCCTTTTATGACACTTATTTTCCCTTATGACTACATTTAAAAATGCAATACTGTATTTTCTACTCTAACTTCGTATGTAGTTCCTTTTTTATAGATAATTTAGATTTTATATTAAATAATATTTATGTAGTTCCACTACAGTATGACACTAAAATGTTGCTTACATGTTCCAAGCATCAGGAATAATTATCAGTTAAGACAATTGTGCAATTGTTATTGAATTTTACTGGGATCTGAAATACTTTTCCAACACACACATGAGTTAAAAGGTTAATATGAACCATCCCTGTGAGCACAGCACAGAAAGCCACAGTTTGAGGTTGTGCTGTAAAGTGATATTGCATTATATAGTAAACACCTCTCCTTGCTTCTTCTTTGTTCTAGTCTCCACAAAAAGGCATATTTGTTGTAGTGCAACAAAGTTTTTGTTGAGCAGTTGCACTAGCGTTTGTTATGAGGAATATGTTGAAAAGATTTGGCCCCGTGGCTCATTCATGCACAGTATATACTGTATCTTGCTTCATCAGATGCCAGTGAACACTAAATATAGTAAAATACCTTCCAGCATTACAGTTTTAAGAAGATTGGCCCATGTAGATTAATAACATAAATGCCTCTAACTGCCTCACTTGCAGATGAATGAAGTGACGTTAGTGTTACTTCCAGTCTACTCTCTTGGTTGCATTTTAAAACACAGACATTTCACCTAAAATGGATAGTATGTGATTTTTGCAGCGTTAATGTACTGTTAATACTGTAAGTAAGTAATTCTCTGCTATTTCGTAAGCCCCATGTGTGTTGGTGCCATTTCAAAGTCTGCAGGCTCCAGAAGCAAAACATAATTAGTATTTAATTATGAGTTGGACTTATCTCCACATTTGATTACACGATGTACAAACACACACACACACACACACACACACACAGCACAATGTGTGGTGTGTGTGCACCAATGTGCAGTAACAAGCAGGAGGCAGTTCTCTGTTTTAAAAAAACACAATCTCACTGGCAGCTGCACTTTGCTTAATACTGTTGCTGTGTTTCCTGACAATATACTGAAATGTGGTTAAAAGTGGACCAATGAAGTGGTCCAATGAACAATTAAGTTGTGCAAATGAGAAGAGACAAACAAGTTTCTGTTAATGTGGGGTTTTATGTAGGTTGTGTGCATTAGATAAAAGGGTGTTCTTTTGTCCAACACTACAACGAAGTTGAAAATATTGTCTCAAGTGATGTAGCTTCCTTCCAGTTGTCTTTAAAACTGCATTTAATTACAAACAACTGTTGCTATCTGTTAGTTGCAGTTAGCATATACATGAGATTTAAATGCCTTCCTAACTTGTTTGACTTTATCTTACAGCAGACTTGGAATGCTTTCATTTTCTCAAAGTAAGATTTTACCACTTCTCACTAGACTTAGAACAGACTGAAGAGATTCAATTCTGCTTTGGTTTGCTCACCTCACATTGCAGGACTGTGAGTCTTTGTTGAGTTTGTGGAACCAGGACTGCTGCGCCTGGCGGCATTCTGCTTTCGTGATCGTGCCGTCCTTATCCAGGTTCAGGTTCAGGAACACCAAACGTGCTTTGTCTCTTTCCTTAGCGGTCAAGAGACGCACCAGTGAGTTCTAAGATGGAAAAAATAATCAAACCAGTGTGTGAGATTAGGCGCCCTGGCTCTATGTCCTTGAATCCATTTAATCCCACTCAACTTTTGTGCCTCTGGCTGTTTTAATTTAGGGGCCTGGCAAAGGTATTTTAGTGTTCATTGTCTGAGCTTAATCATTTCACATCAATCACATTAGCACTGTTCAACATAATCTGAAAGCTCTGCGTTCCCAGAATCTACAAACAGCATTAATCTCTAGAGCCAAAACAAAATACTATATTTAAACTGCTGTAGTGCTCAAATGACAAAAAATGAGCAACTCAGGCAGATGGATACCGGCCAACATTAGGGAAGCTTCCTTGATTCTATCACAAAACTGAACATAATGTATTATTTGACCTGTGTGATTTTGGCACAGCAGAGGATCCAGACAAAAACACTTTTTTATGTTACTGGCAGAGATTGTTGATAGTGAAGATAACATCAAGCAAGTTCAAGTGAGGCTCAGAAATCTTCTTCCTTTCAATGACAGTGCATGTATTTCTTCTGCTGTGAATGAGTACCTCTGTGCGAAACTTCCTCAACACTGCAAGAGATTCAAAGTACAGGAAGTCCGACCATTCAATGTGACCCTTCTTCTCAGGATCCAGCGCTGCGAACTGAGCCAGAACTTCCTCCTCTTGCTCATCTGTCAGGTCCTTTTCAAACTGCTGCTTGGACGCAAAGTGGCGGTACTGCAGCAGCTCATCTGACACCAAGCACGATTCTACAGCAACAAGGAACGTCAGACCTAATCAGTTTCCACATTTGATTAACTCATTTTCTACAAAGAACGGACGATCTCCAAACTGGAAAATAACATTTGCAATTGGACTGAGCTGGGGAAATGTAATGTGCTAACGTTGCCTTAGCAAAGCAAAGTCTTCTCTGAGAAGTAAATACATTTCTTCATTTTTTTAAAAAGTCAGTGGGAGCAGATATAATTTTACCAAGTGGTAACTTAGTGACTCACCTGGGATGATCTTGCACTGCTTGAAGGTCTCCATGAGGCTGTACATCTCTTCTTCAGTAAGGAGTAGATTCAAATTGTCCTGTGGGAAGAAAGTGAAAAAAAAGTCAAGACTTAAATTTGATCTGATGTCCACACTGTTTATGAGAAAACTCTACATTTCCCTGAAGTGTGGATGTGAGTGCAAATGTTTGTCTGTCTCTATTCTCTATATGTTGGCCTTGTGACAGATTGGCAACCTCGCCCCATGACAACTGGGAAAGGCTCCAGCACTCCCACAATCCTTAAGAGGACAAGCGGTTAGGATAATGGATGGATGAATTATTCAGTTTCCCAGGTGATCCACATGATGTTGTTCTAACTCGATTCTCTCCTAATTGTATAATAAGAAGATGAAGCTAGAAAAAGAGAAAGGATATGAGGTTGTTTTCATTTGTGTGCATGGTGCAATTTGGTTTCATATTTCACAAATGTGCATATCATGACCAAACAAACTGCATTACGGCCTGTGTTTTTCTAATACATATGAATACAAGATATCGTGTTGTTCTTGTCCAACAGTTCAGCTGCTGCCATACTACTTAATCACAGTTCAAATTTCTAATTTGTACAAAAAATAGCTACTTCTCAATGAATGACAAATGTTAAAGAGCAGATATGTCAGTGTAGAGACACTTTAAATGTGTTCACTTCTGGTCTGACTTCAGAGGCAACGGTTTGAAATTAGCATTTCTTAAATATCTACACCAGATGGTGAGCAACATATTATAAACAATGTAATAGTACATAAAGATAAAAATGTTTAGGAAGCTAAGCAGTCCAGTCCAATTCAATTTAATTCAATTCAATTTTATTTATATAGCGCCATTTTACAACAAAAGTTATCTCAAGGCACTTTACAGT
>JAUMTR010000014.1:13383367-13424599 GCA_032270685.1 Microctenopoma stevenorrisi | reverse complement strand
TGATAAATCTTGATCAAAGATTACCCCAAGATTCCTCACAGTAGTACTTGAGGCTAGTGTAAAATCATCTAGTGTAGCAATCTGACCAGATACATTGTCTCTAAGATCTTTGGGTCCAAATATCATAACCTCAGTTTTGGCTGAGTCCACTTGCCAACAGTATTTTCTATGCAGAAAGGTTTGTGTTTTAACTATCTGTGAAGGTTCTCAGTCATCCAGTTCATGGTTATCTCAAAAAGGTTTTATCGAATAGCATCTGGACTTGTTTGGTTCCATTCCAGGTGGCTTTCTCAAGTTTGTATTTTAACTTCAACTGAACACAGACACATGACCTCATTCTCTCTACTGGGTACAGAACGTGTGTACCAGGAGGCCACATGGTGTCCTCTTCCATTCCTTCACCCTGTCATTAGGATCACAGTACCTGCCAACACCTTGCTACCCCATTGTCAGCAGCATTTATAGATCAGGAGCGTGTCCTGTAGGTAATGATTTATTTATTTATTTGCTCTGCCTTGAATAGCATTATATCCTTCTTTCTAATACATTTTTATTGCAACTGTGTGCTTTAACTTAACTTATGTAATATTTTTTCTAGCAATGTCACTTGTGTCATATGAAGAAAACATACTTTTGCTTTTGCTAAAGTTTTTTTTCATTTCCACTCAGACTGTCTCCATTTCAAAGCAAAGACAATTTTACCCAGGATAATAGACTCGATAGTACTCGTGGCTGCTGCAGCTTTAGTTTTGTACAGTCACAAAACCCATTCAGAAGCCCAGCCCAGTTCAGGTATGACAGCTAGTAGCACCAAGACCTAAAAGCGTCAATGTTTAATCCATTTTGGAAGATGAATGAAACATACAGTATACCAACAGACATGTATATGTTGATGGTTATGTTAAAGGAGGGAGACTGTTACACTTTCTCTGGTTGGTCTACAAATCTTTAACATCAATCCAATCACTATCTTAACTGATTGTTACATGGAGACCTGGTTGCCTATCCCAGCTGTCACTGGGCAAGACGCATGGTACACCCTAGACAGGTCACTAGTCCCTAACCCTAGTCTGTCCCTAACCCTAACCCTAGTCTGTCCCTAACCCTAACCCTAACTACACAGGGACAAGGGACAAACCTGACCAGAGGACTTGAAACTGTCTTGCTGTGTGGTAACCACTACACCACCTTGTTTTTTGTCAATTACGACTTCTGTTAATATATTAAACATGTTCACAGGTTACATATTTTTGTGCACCAAAATATTCGATCTGCATCCGGTTTTCTGTTGGTTAAAATATTTACATTACATTTCAACGTCCAGACATTCTAGTGTAGCAATGTTAAAGTGTTTTATGGATCAGTGTCAGGGAAAGACTGTAGGCTGAACCCTAACCCCTAACCCTAACGTCTGCATTAAAAATTACACCAAAACACAATCTTTTTTCTAACCCTAACTTAAACGTTTCTCTTGCCAAAACCCAACCTCAGGGGGGTCTTTGGCTTGAGGCTCCTGCATGTCAGTTCTGCACAGTGTACACCCTCCACCTTTCCCAAGTTTCTCTTTCTTTTTTACAACAGTGAAAGGTGTTCAGCAATGTCCTGACTCAGCATCTGGCAGCTTTATCGAGATCCTTGTGGTTCTAATGTAACGGCTAGGAAATAAATATATATGGGCATCATATCGTTGTTGAGAAACTAACTTACAAGTAATTGACAACCTAACTATAAGAAATAAACTAACTTTTGCACAGTACTGTATTTCCTATAACACAAATAGAAAATGTACAGTATGTCATTTCTGTATTTTTCTTCATTATTATATTTATATCTGCTGTCATTGTTTAATGTCTTAAAAAGCTCACAGTAAAATATAAATAAAGTATAATTGTCAAAAAATGTTCATCAAATGTCTGCAAAAAAATAAAGTTAGCCGCCTGCTAAAGAAGATAAACTTGTATATGTCTTGTGACACTCACATCTAACTTTAAATTCACTGTAGCCTTTCAAGTGATTTAAGGGTTCGTGTAAAAACTACTGACAGCTTCAAGAGAATGTGACACAAAAGGCCCCGGGGAACAAAGTACAATAATAATAACATATTCTAATTTTATTCTGACAGCTTGCATAAATAGTTCCTTCAGACTGTCCTATTCAGAAAGACGACAGCTGCTGTGTTCAAACAGCCTTAGTTTTGGCATATTTAGGCTCAGTTCCAGAGCAGGAATTTTTTTAGATTTTCATTTCAGAGCTGCAACAATCATAAACATTTCTGTGTTACCAATGAATTTGAACCATGCAGTTTTAGTTACTTCTGCCTAAATGTTGTTACAGACACTGCCAGCATTGTCCTTATTCTTTGTGGCATAAGCAGGTGTTTTAATATAAATATATATATTTGAGAAACCTGTGTAACACCCCAGAAAGTGTATAGTAGACCTATGTTTGAACACAAATCAGAACAGGTAGTGGTAGAATGAATGCTTTTCCTGTTTCTTATATTATACTCAGCATGTCTGCTATGCACAAGCGTAAATGTAACTATGGTACCTTAGCTTTAAGGATCCAGCAATCATAAAGAAAATAGGGCACTATAAGGAAGGGTTAGCTGTGTTCATGGACCCTTCCTCTGTGTGATTGGCTGCCATTGGGGCACATTGAGTTTCCTTGAAAAGGGGAACAGTCAGGCTTCAGTCCACGTGCCAACAGCAGCCTTCAGTGAAATTAAATGTCAGCTGTGACAGAAATGGTGGATTTGTAACAGCTGACTGGTGTATGCTAACAGAATAGTTGCTTCCTTAGCTATAGGGACTAGAATTTCCCATGTAAATTTCTGTTTCTCTTCCCTCCCTGTTTTCTCCTTCCACCCCCACTCCTCACATGCTAAAGGAGCCAGCCAAAGAAAGACAACTTTCAGTCTCCTTTCTCAGCTTGTGTGAATACTTCCTTCTCTTAGCGGTCAAAAGACACCTAAACTTGGCTAACAGCACGGCTTCTCAGGGCTTCTGAAAGACAGAGAAACCCCTGCTCCACACTGAGTTCTCCAGCAACAGCACTCTTCATCCGTTATGCTAGAATTGAGGCAGCTTCCATTGTGCCTCTAAAAGTGTAATGACCACTCAACAGGCATCAGATATGGCAAAGGCCTAGAACTTCTGATGACAAGCTGGACATTCAGAAACAATATAATAAACAATATAACTCAACTCAATATAACCAGAATGTCTTGCTTTATTTCAGAGCATTTGGGGGTGGGCCTTCTACTGCTGCAGCTTTCCACAAAAGAACTGATGCAGGAAATCCCTAACGAACACCAACAAAAACACTTAAGTAATCATGATCGTCATGTGTTTCTTTTAATGACAATGTCAAATTAACAACTGTAATTAATTGACTGATGTGCAACATGCCCTCTGTGAGTGTATGTCTGAGTATGTCTGAGTATGTCTGAGTATGTCATCTCTGCTCACAGAGATCAGAGGAGAATAGGAAACCTTACGAGACTATTCAGAGACAGAATCCAATTTTCTCCAGATTTCAGCGAGTATGTTTGTATTTGGCCGACAAGCCGGCTTCGTGGTGATCAGCTGATCCCTGGAGTAAACAAGGTCTGTAGTACGGAGATCCTCATTGAAAGTAACACTTCCACAGCAATAACAGTGATAAAAACAAGCTAAACACAGAGGACAAATCAAGCCCGAATAAAAAAAAAGAGAATGGCGAGAGAAGGCTGCATGCTGGTTAACGCATGCGCACAGGTTAATATTTAAGTAGAAATATACAAGAAATAATGAACTGCTACTGTGTAAAGTGAATACTGCTGTCTCTCTTTAAAGTGCAGTACTTTTAACATAAAAGTACGCAATAAACTGCTTTTGAATCCATTATTCAATTTTGCGTGTCACAGCACCATTAATTGCAGAAAAGTCATGTAGAATCGCTGCCTGTAATTGACATAAGAAACAGAATAATAAAGCAGTAACACTCGATTTTACCTGCTAACCTGCCCTCTGCCAGACAGCCACAGACAACTGTAGTCTCTTATCCAAGGACACCTCGCGCAGGACGAACTATGAGATAAACCACTAACCCTGAGGTTCATAGATAACGGATCTACCACTAAACTACTGCCAGCCCAAAAATACCCAGCCAAAAACAGGTATTTTAAATGTGTTTGTTATTTGCCAGCCATTAATAAATACTGATGTAAACATCACTCAGAGTTTAGGTCAGTGTGCATTGCCAATCTGACGGGCAGAAAAAGACACCAACACTGTGGCAGTGTGGCTGATGCATGTAAACATTGTTGAAATGTGAGATCATCCACTTTCTAATGCCATTTCTTTTTTGTCTGTTTGCTAGAAACAACATTCATTTTCACATCACTGAAAGTGTTTCTAACAGGACTTTATAGTGTGGCTGTTAGATCCCATGTGATTAGTTCCCATCAGGCAGACAAAATTAGATCATTTTCTTTATAGGCAACAAAAAAAATATCTGTTTTCTTGACCAGAAGTGTTTCATAAAATATAATATTGTTTATGTACCAAAACATGATATATAGCAAATAATTGTTGTGCACGACTTAGAAGTCCTAATATGCATTTATCTTGGTCATAATGCCAAATATTGTCATATATAAGTTATTGTACAATAAGAAGTAGAATAAATATATGATGTTCCTGACACGTGGCTACATGAGCAAAATCTTTTTGTCCTCTTGCGAAAATATAAGGATTATAATATTGTGATATGGGAAACGAGGCTGAAAAATTGAACAAATATTGCTCTAAAGTTCCTTGAAAACCCATAAACCAATATAACAAACATTAATGCAAAAATCTTGTTCAGCAAGCAATGAAGGCAGTGAGCTATGCAGGCTTACACAATAGTAGCAGCTCCAGCCAGTAACAGTGTGGGCTGTGTCTCTCATCTCCTGCAAGGCCTCGGCACGCAGGTAACCCAGCTCCCTCAGGCAGCCATCGTGAAACATCCGAGTACAGATCCTGCAAGGGTACAGGTCGTCGGCTGTCCACACCTCACACACATCACACATCTCATCGTTCGGTGGCTAAAGTATGAAAAAAGAAGTCAGTCAGATTGTGTTGTTTCCATTACGTTTTTAATAATGTATGTGACCATGCACCCAAAGGTTATGATTATACACATCCAACCACTGTTTAGTGTTCAGCCCTGAATAGCAGGCCGGAGGGAACGAGGGCTCCACATCAGTCACATGCACACATCGCACCAGTAATAGGAGCGATGTGTCCTATGAAAAGGACACATCGCTCGTTTGATTGTAGAATGTGTACTGAATAATGTAACAGTTTGTATTTTGTTCCACTGTAATTGAAACAGCACTACCCCTGATGTGATAAATGTAAGCTTGTTCGTCTGTATTTGTCCAACTTCCCCTTAGACTCCATTTATTGCCGAGAGGCGCTCAGAGGTCAAGGCAGGCACCTCTAACTGGTAACAACACAAAGAAGTCAGTTTCCATCCTCGCTGTTTCTATCTGCCAAAGTAATGGCTTAAATGCTGAAGACACACCACAGACAATCACTTCTCAGTCAAACCTCATGATACCATCTGCAGTGCATCAGCAATGTTCCTGCACACACCTGTAGCAAACGTATAGCATGCAGTAAGTCCTCAAAACTCAAGCAGGAAATAACAGAGCAGTTAGGATATGATTAATATGATTAATTTGTGTCCCAAAAAAAGACTAATTACTTTGGATTTTGAGAGGTTATGGATCCAGCCACATCCAGAGTGCATGATACTTTGTCTGCACCATTATGGCCTAAGGCTAGTGTCAAAAGCTGTGTCAAAACAATTTTGAATATTTCTTGCACACAGGCAGAATATACTTTGGAGTTAGCATAATAAAATCCAAAAGCCAAACAAAAGCTACATCAATCCATGTGTAAACAACAAGATATTACTGTATATTAAGTTATTAACACAACGCGTGTTGAGACAGGAAAGAAAGGAACATACAGTCTACAGTTGCTAATGGAGACAGAGAAGGAAGGAAAATGAGATAAAACCAATTTACTGAACCACCTATTAAACCCACCTACTAGAAGCACTAGCCTTCTAATTATAATTAGAATTACTTTACTGTAGGAACATGGATTCATTAGATTCAGGCAGATACTATTTCCTTCTATTAATCAACGTTAATGTACAAAGGACATATTTATAATCTATAAAAAAGTTGACACTTTTATTTCTGTACCTCTTGTTAGTGCTGGTACAGCAGTGCAGCAAGTTGCCACGAAATGTTTACTCTTTGCAAAACAGAAACACGGATGGTGTCAGTGCTCCTGTGAACTCCATCGCCTGTTAGTCAGCCTCACCCTGGATATAGTCACCTTTCGAAGCCAGCCAAACAGCCCGCCCACAAGATACTTGCTGTGAAGAGCCCTCGGCTGACACACACACACACACACACACAAAAACACATTTGACAACTAGAGTGAAAATAAAAGGCCCTGTAGAACCCATGCTTTCTCACCTTCAAAAACAGTGTTTCGATAGAGCTTAAAAGCCCCTTTATAGCCTGCCCGAACTGCTTTAGCATAATGCTTAACTTGAAGGAGGAAGCAATGATAAGCTGCCGTTGCCATGGAGATTCCTTGCTTTCTTGCAGACACATCTTTAATCCCAGAACTTACTGATTTATAGCATGTTCTGTTCAACTACAATGTGTTTGTTTTTCCGATGTCTATGAATTCTCAGCTATACCAAGATCCTCAGCCACTGCTCTGTTTAGGTCTACGTAATACCTGCTCTTTCTTTTCCAGGTCCGCCTCTACAGGCTGGTCATCATTGGCTTCCCTTTTGGGTCGCACGAATGCAGGCGGTGTAAGCTGATGGGTCTTGTCCAGATCTTCAGGCTCCACTCCTTTACCATCTCGTAACCTTGACCAGGCCTCCTGGTTGACTTTACACTCATCCCGTGTGGGAGCCGAGGTGTGCTGCGAGGTCGACGGGCCTGCGCTGTCGTCCGTTTCCTCTTGGCGTGGCTCCTCTGCGTTCTTCTCGTCGGGACTGACTGAAGTTTTGGCAGGCCCTTCACCATCCTCCACTTGCCCTTCGGAAGGCTTGGCTGCGGGGGCGCGGTCCTTGAGGCCCGCCTGGAAGGCAGAAACGACGGCACTGCATTTCTGCACCTTCTCCACCTGCTGTTTCTTCGACATGAGCACCCCCATGGCTACTGATAGACACAAAGAAAAACAGAATAGTTACACAAGTAGTCTGCATGTACACTATATCTTAACTTTGACTTACAATAAGATCAAAGCCCCGGAGAACGACAAACTACAATGACAGAACACACATCTCATAGTTAGTAAAGACAGTTTTGTGCCGTAGGGATTACTATAAATAGAGTTAAACAAAGAATTTGAAAGAAGAGCTTATAGAAGTAGATAGTGTATATACTATCAGTGGGAGTGAACTTACTGACAAACACTCTAGTGCCATCATGAGTTGGAAGAATGCACCACTGAGATCTCTCCACAGTCAAAACACAGAGCTGAAACATAGATCATCGACCTATGAAAATATTTACTCTCTTTTAACATGCCTTCACATTTTCTGCAGACACCTTGGTGTCTCACATCTCTTTCTGTAAGGAGCCATGTCCCTTGACACACTCTGTATTACTAATAAACGCTGCCCGTCTGCTCCTGGTCTCACACTTCTGTGGTTCATAAAACAGTTCCACCTACATAGAGATGTAGGAATTGTGTAAAAAAAAGCAACAATTCTAAAAGTGCAAACAAAGAAAGCCAGGTTTCCCCCTAAAATGTAGCAATTCACCCTAGTAGGAAGGTTATGTGAGGACAGGTTTAAGTTGTGGTGGTGAGAGACATTTTTAATATCAGTGCCTCTTTCCAGAATGAACCATTGGAATCTGCCGGTGCTCTATAGAAGTCATGATCAAGACATTACATCATTTCTAAACACATTAAGTGAAACCAGACACTGTGTACTGCAGCAAGGTTCGAGAAAAAAAGTGCAGAAACTAACTTAGTTTTCATTTCCACTTAAGTGAGAGGCAACCGTGAATTCCATTACTGGAAAAAAAGGCACCGTTGCTGATTACGTGCTACTTATGGGACATGTGTCTCTGCTCTCAAACACAATCTAGGCAATCCACGCTCCGCATAAGTGCTAGTGTGAAATTCAATCACGTATTTCTGAAGTTAAACGGAAGTCGTTCCGTCTCTCTTCCTCTCTGTCTCTAATATCCGACAGGCTTAAGTTTTCAGGTGGTATTAGGCTTTCTAGATTGGAGATGATAAAACCATGTTTTTGTTTCACGCGGACTTCAAATCACTGCATTCTGTTTTCACACATCTAAATGATACAAAGACAGATATAAGAGGCACATTACCACAACTGAAGCTACAAATATCTTTCGTTCTGCTTTAGTTTATGTGTATGCTGATACAACAAAGGCAATGTGATACTTTATTGATTGCTGCGCTGAATATCTGGCTTCTCTCTATAGGGGGGCCGGAAGTCGATGCAGCTTTACAAACAACCCAATAGATTTATTAACGTTGCTCATGTTTTAACCATATGTTGAGCTTCTCGTTGACACAATGCCTATTTAGTGTATTCTCCAACAACTATTACTTCATTTGAAATGTCAGTTTAGCAGGAACGCCCTCCTGTTGCCCGATGAATAACTGCAACAAGCTGAGAACATGCAGTGACTGAAATACACATTATACAGTTTACAGCAGGTCCGCTGAACACATCATCATGCTAACTGCAGCAATAGCTATCCAGGCTGTGGATTTATTTGAACAGAGAAAATGTGAAATGAAAGAATGAAACGCTTGGACCACTTTTGATGAGGTCTGACCTTTGCTTAACAGGAACACCCCACAAGACCTGCCACTTTGAAAGTGTTCAGACCCAGTTCTCTGCTTCTCATAACCCAGTCCCTCCTTCTATTTAACACTCATAATATATTCCACCCCTTCGACTGCATGACTGCAATTAGATAACCAGTTATTTATAATGTATTTATTTTTAATGTTGTCTAATGTATGTAATGCATATCTTCATTTGTTTGTTTTTTTCCGAATTCTGTGTTTATTGTCTAACAATTACAGAGAATTTGATATAGAGATTCTAGAAAGGTAATATCAGTGTGTGGTTGAACTGCTCTCCAATAACACATGTAAACACTCAGTAATGAAGGGTTAAAGGCAGGCATTTATGATATAAATATCATAAAAGACTCCAAAAAGGCTGGGAGCTAATTATGTTAACTACTGGGGAAAATGGGATGATCCACATATACACCAGCCACTTGAACAATAAAGTAAAGGTTTGTATAGAAGGACAGTTTCCACCAGCACCAGCTCTGATGTCATTTGAAGCACAGAGATATGTAAAGAAGCCTTATGACAGGGACTTAACTTTACACCAAATTGACCTATGCACTGCATCTCAGAACAAAGTGACAGACTCCAAAACCACAGAGAAGATTCAGCGTGAACCTCTCTCACATTCACCCTGGAAAAGCAAAGTTAATCCACATTGTAGGCTTAAAATGGTGCTGTGGTATAAATAGTGAGAATGATGACATATTGTATTGATCACCTGGGGAAATTGTTGTTAAGACAGCTGCCAGACAGTGCTGGGGTTTTTTGGTGTATTGTCCAAGGACACTTGCAGCCAGGAGGGAATTAGCTGATGTTCATAGCTGACTATGTTATGTTACCACCACAGCTGGATCCTCGTTTACTGTGCAGTGGAGAGAACGGACCATTCTATTACAATTGAGATAATCACCAATAAACAAGTTGTTTCTCAATGACAAGCAGCGTGAGCAGCCTCTATAAACAAAAACAATACATTAAGTGATATTAAACATTCCGAGCGCTTTTTGAACTCCATTAAATAAATGCCTGGAATAAATAGCTCAAACATATTTTCAACATCCTTTGAAAGTCAAATACAATATGTATTTCAGTGTAACAGAACAACATATATGAAGTGTATAGTGTTACGTGCATATAGTATATTCCTGTATTATTAATGATTCACACACCCCAACTCATATTTCACAACAATTCAATAATAGATTTGAATGTAAATCTACACTCATGTAGAACATGTAATGAGAAATTACACATTGCTGTGGGGCTGAAATGAAAACAGGAAGCTAGAAAAGCATGTAGCTCTCCCACTCTTCAGAGCAGAAAGTGCAGCCACTACTACTGATGAGGGAAATATGTGAGCGCACAGAGGACCTTGTCATTTTCAGGTTAACTTATGAATTTTAAATGAGTCCTTATGTGTTCTTTTTCTTCTTCCTGTTCAAGTTGATTTTGACACAAATGGGTCAGTGCCTGGCTTTGATACCTCAGTTTGTAAAATAGCTCAGAGTAACCTGCCACTTCTGACCACAAGCCTGTCAAAGTGCTCAACACTTTTTTTCTCCCTGACTGACAACCATGTTTGTGTAGCTGAGCACCTGCGTCGACTTCATGCTCACAAGAGAGAGAGGTGATGTGCCTGATTTTCATCCCTGACAGCTTTCTACTGAGCAGCCACAAACAAGCCATGAATACTTAGACTCATCAAGGATGCAGTATTCATGCAAGTATTTTACGACCTCTTTTTTTTTTGGTTATCCTATTCTAGTTATACTAATGTATGGCAAACATGCTGATAAAAACAAACAAGTAAATCTGAAAGCAAAGTAAAAGCAAATGTATAATCAGTAATGTCTCAACAAGACCTAGAAGAAAACGTATAGGATCCAACACAAGCTACAGACAGGGAGTGTACATAAGGTACAGTTACTACAGTTTCTTATTGTTTTAAATCTGGTTCATATTCACTTGACCAGGAATTATCGGGGTGTTTTTTCTAAGGCTGTAAGATATTATGTGTAAACTGTGCAGACATATTAAAAACTGAATATCAGACTTAGAACTGGCACTTAGTCACTTGAGACTCTGGCAATTGTTCATGCACTGCACATCAGTTTTGGACATCACTGTGAGACATCAGCGTGGGAAGGACATGACAACGTTTACCAAACATTAAACCTTCATGGATTACACATTCATAACACAGTAAAACTAAACCTTGTTTGTCAACAGTTTTACAAGCATCTGCAATACCACAAGTGGCCACTGGGAAATAATAATCATTAGACTTAGTGGCAGGGCCATTTCAAGATCTTTTAATAGATGCATAGTGAATAAATAAATAAACCCATGGTCACCCATCCTATTCAGTATCCTGACCAGGTGGTGGGATACAGCCTGGGCACTAGTCTACCACTGGGCCGACACTTAGAGACAACCATCCACATTCACACCTATGAGACATCAGTAAACCTAACATTATGTATTTGAACTGTGAGAGTGTTTGGGGAAAACTGACATGCAAACTCCACACAGAATGTTACCTGATCCGACTTGTGGACACCGCCACGCTGCCCAGTAGCTGCTTGTGTACGTGCATCCACACATTTGCTGTGCAGTCTGGTGTATCTCAGTTATGCTTTTACCTCCAAACAATACAGTGTTTAAGTGTTGTTTGTTCTGAACCAGTGTGAATATAATAGCTTGTGTTTCTGGTGTATGCTATTATTATACATTATATATATATTCAATATTATATAATATTATCATACCTGAAATTAATTGTCGAGGTTGATAAGAAGAAGTAACACCACTATGTATCAGAAGCTATCCAGACTAATTGAATAAGCCTTCACATTATATTTGATGGCAATACAAGCTGAAGAAGACTGAATAAAACTCCCTTAGGCTTGGTGTTCACTAGATTCCTGTAGGAGCAGCTGCCTCCACTTCTCTGCTCTGCTTCCCAGACCCCTCTGAATGATTTAAGTGCCCCTGGATAAAAAAAGAGACGGAAGAGAAGGAAAGCAGGGCCACTCCTTCGGGCAGAACTTAACACATGGCGTTGAAAGATTTTATTATGTTGTACTATCCTGCAGAATTGTCTTAAGATGGTGAAGTATTTAAGTGCTTGGTTTAATGTTTGTGGGGGTTTTTGTTCCGGTTTTCATATCTACATCTATATTACAATGTGAAATCGATATTTGATGAGTGATTGAAAGATTGATTTTGTTTCCACATTTCCTTTAACACTTTTTCAAGACATATGATGGTGTAGTAGCCTGCAGTCTGCATTCAGGCTCTCGGTTCATGTCAGCGGTTGAGTGTGGCAAACATCATGAACAACATGAAGAACATCTCAGGAGCATCTTAGCACAATTAAATATTGATAATTTCAGAGGTAGGTGACACCGAAAGCTGCTCTTCAAATCCCTCTGATTTCTCTCTGGTCCTCTGCGTAATCCCTTTGTTGTCTGTCCACACTCGCCACTTTTAATACTACCTCACAGCGTCGGGCAAGGTGCACGCACGTCACCGCCACAACAGCGCCACATGCATTGGCATTCCATCATCGTTGCGTCATGAAATTCTTAATTACACTGGATGTTACGGCAGATGAAAGTAAATCACGGTGGTTGCAGTTTATCTATTTATTGTTATGAGCTGAGCGCATTTTGCTTAAAGAGGAAATGAATCTTTATTTGAATTTGAATCCATTCTGTCCTGTAAGCAGCGGTGTATTAGAGGCCAACAGGGACAACTGAAAGGTCTGTATTAGTATTCAGTCCTCTCCTGCCCGTGTGTCACCACAGGGAAGTTATTGAAATCTGCAGGAGCTCATATAACAGCCATTTATCAGTCCAAGGGAAGTAGTCCACCAGCGCTGCGCCATATCACTCTCAGCACTGAGCAGTCACTTCTGGTGCCATTATTGCTACGTGTCTCTGACTAGATGCCAAAGCTGAGCGGATATTGCTCGAACGTCACTATGACAGACAAGAAAATTAGCTAAAACATCTTACCCTTTAAAGAGGGATCTCTTTAATTGCAAATGTCAAATGATACATCGGTGTGTTGCCAGTTTTTTTCAGTACACCTATAATTCACTGGAACGTGTTACTGTTTAAATAAATATTTATGAGACACAATTGTTTAATTTCAGAGAATTATTTCCAGTATGCAGCTTAACACAACACAACATCAATGATTCCCAGCATGTTGGCTTGCTATTCATTCAATCAAAGCAAAATCAACCAATTTTGCAATCCCAGGGTTAGGCTGTAAGTAGAGACGTGCATATTTAATATTTCAATCAGAGTGATATTAGTTCCTGTGTTTAATTTTTTGGTTTATTGTATTTTCAAAACCTTGATCATTAAAAACCTTGTTTACTAGCCCCTATAACCACCTTGTGACATCTTTCTATTAGTGGTTGGACCTATCTTAAGGTTTTATTCCACCATGTCTGAGTATCAAGAACACTACTTACAGGTAATGTGTATTTTCGCTCTCGTTTAGTCAGTAAATAAAGCCTTATGTTCATATATAACTAGATCAACACACTATTCATCTTGAGTCTGAAACAATGCTAAAACTCTATCTGGCTTCGCTCCTGTTTTATGCGGGTCTGTGTCCTCCAAGTGTATGTTTCCCCTTCCCAAAGGCTGTTGGATGTCACTGGTATGTGCTGATTAGAATCCCTACCAGACCTCTTTTTCATTCCTTGTTTGAGAAGAGGAGGAGGAGGGGGAGAATGTTTGAATGGGATCAGCACAAAGCTTGCCTTTTCATGGGAACGAATCCCCCCTTTAGCCAGAGAGCTCACCCCCGGACCAGGGAAGCGAAGACCTGGAACTAATTACACTAACGAGTGAGTGAAATCATCAACAACCATTTAAAACATGCAGATGTACGTGCACTCGGGCACAGACAGCTAAATAAATCAGATGACAGAGCTTCAGGATGGTTCTCTGCTGGTCCTGGCCTGAACTGATCCTATTTCTCACAGCTATATAGCAACCACACCCCCCCCCACCCCCCCCCCCATCCTTCAGCCTGTACCTTCAGCACAATAATATTTTCCACAAAAAGCCTGCGGTGCATACGGGGGCTTTGAAATGCAGCCTGTGAACACACCAAAAGTGTCTGAATGGAGGAGCAATTTAAATCTCAATGCATCGCCAGAATGGAAACATGTTGGCATTCAGGAGCTGCCGGGCAGAGAGCCTGTGCCAGCCAACCGCTCTGAGAGTGTCTGACAATGAGCACGGAGCAGGCACCAGTGAAGCAGCTCGGGCTGCAGGGATCTGTCACAAATGAGGAGCTGCACTCACACCAAGGTTAACACTGAAATTGTCTCGTCTGCGGACCTGGACTAGAAGACAACAACACTACAGATGCAAACAAAGACTAATGGAGGACATAATGGACAGCAGCACCCCCCCCCCACGGGACAGAGCTGGGAAAAGTGGGCAGCTGGAGACAGAACAAACTACTGCGAATCTGCTGCAGAGAGGAGCATCCATTCAGAGTCATCCAACCATGCCTCCGGTTACAGCATGTCCCACTGATACATCTTATAAGGTCACAGAGAAAGGCAGCAGCCTTGTGCTTTAACAGTTATCCTCCCAGTGACGTACATGCGCCAAGTGTAGTCCAACAACTCTCCCATGTCTGCGTCTCCACTCGTTTCTCACTGTTAGAAGGAGAGGGATGCAAAGAAAAAAAGCAGGTATAGAGGGGCATCAATAGGAACTCCTGTAGTATAACATCCACACCCATGTGGATGCTGACCTAAATATGCTTCCATCACCACCAAGCATTTCTAACGAGGCTTCGCTGCACCTGCCCACATTTGCAACATCACCAAAACCACTGGATGTAGCCCAGCAGTTTGTTACGTAACATTTGAAAGAGCAGCTCCCAGCCCACAGAGACTCACCGTAAAGGGTAAAGACTTACTGCACACTTTTCTCCTTTATGGTTTAAGCCCGACTGTCCAGCATTGGAATGAAGCGCGCGCGCCTTCGCTCGCCCGTCGGCAGCTCCGCGCAGAGACAAATGGCACAGCAGTGTATAATCCCTTCCTCTCACAGTCCCGCGGAGGAGACTGGCAGTCGGAAGCAGCTTCTGCCTTCTGGTGTCAGCAGAGACTTCTCCGAGAGTCGTGGACAGCTCCAGTGCTGAAAGCCTTTCTCGTCCACCCTCCTTCCTTCCTGAGCTACTCCCCCAGCATCCGTGGAGACGCGCAGCTCGCTGACATCTGAGGCAGAGAGAGACCTCAGCGCAGACTCCCAGACAGGCGGCCACTAAAGTTAAATCGCGGATTTATGGCCATCATATTTGCACTCCACTCCTCCTCCCGAGAGCCCCGTGAATTAGCGCGTTGTGATCACGCGGGTTAATAACTTGTGCGCTCCTTAATCTTGAACCTGGTGCGTCTTGATTGGCCCGGACCCTGCAGCTCCCCAAATAATGACGTTAGGAATGCTGCTGCCTCGGCAGCCAATTACCTCACGCAGACATTTCTAACGTAGCAGGGGCTCATTGGAATATCTGTGTGCAGCCCGAGGCTCAGAAAACCACTCTTTCACTGCCTGGAGTTAGAATTGAACTTCCTGTATGTGTGACATTTTATGGTCCACGTTGTTAAAACATGTCTTAAAAGCACAGACACAAATGTAAAGTTTCATAATTCCATCCTGTGGAAGGAAATTGGTTTCAAACTATCTCACCCTAAGCAGCAGGACAACTGTGGGCTAGATAATAAATCAACCTAAATGACCAATCATGTTGTTCTTGGCTGTAGTCCTGCAATAAATATGTATGCTAATGGTGGTTATTTTACCTCTGATAGACCACATTCAGCTTGGAAGGTGCCAGCACTTTTATTGCACATGATGAAGGCAGCTGCACTAAAGTACTGAGTTATTTTTATTTGACAATCAACATTAGTGTGAGGAAATAAACAATGGTGAGAGCAAGTTGACAGTGACTCTGTACTGGACTTGCACTACTGGAGTTTATTCCTGTTTTTTGAGGTTTTTTGTAAAGGTCCTGTGGACAACCAAGTCTCTAGAAAGCCTTTGGTAAATATTTCTAAATGCACCTAAGGTCAGTCTTAGTTAGCTTTTTTCATCTAAACACACATATAATTTACCATAAATTTGAAGGGACAAGACCCAGCAAAGTTTGGCATTGTCCTTGATAAATTCATTGAACTTGGGTAACTACCGACACAAATTTGCAAATATTTGTTTCATTTATAGATATAGAATGAAGCTAAGGTATCTGAAAGCTGGAACACACATAAAGGTATTAAAGAGCTCTAACAGAATAAACAAGTTAATTAATTTTATGTACTTTATGCTTTGTAAATGACATGTATTTAAATATAGTCACAAATCTGCACAAAAGCAATTTATACCACAAATTCTATATCAACATAGTTTAAATCAATTCTACCGTTTATACTATTATACATAACTAATAACATTCAAGCATGAACCCAAAGATATGGGGGTAGACGTTTATGTAAGGTGACAGCTGAGTCAGTATTATTATAGTAGTGTGAAAGCACCTAGAGCAGGACTGGTGTATGAACAACTTCATGCACCACGCTACGGCGTGCTGTTCCATCGGCTGCCAGGTCAAATGGAAGGTGATTCATTATTAATCGACACCTAAGTGCAGTGTGGCCTATGGGTCTTTAGGTGCTCAACAGGAGGCAGAAGGGTGTAATGGTCATGTCACAGGGGTAACCTGACCCCTAACCCACAGCAGCTGCCTATGACACCTTTTCCCTGTAGTCACCTTGATGCAGTAAGAGAGAAATAGGACATGGACTTTTATGCATGTTGGCTTGGTTACAGTATTTCTTCCTCAATTAACAATCTGAAGTGGTCCCACACACAGGAGTACACGTTGGCCTCTGTTTAATCTCTTTAAAAACAGAAACAATAGTGTGAAGGTCATTATTAGAGCTCCTTATGTTATTTTTTAATGGAAAGAATGTCACATGAAAAGCCAAGCTGTATGATTGTAACAGCAATGGCCT
The DNA here is from genome assembly GCA_032270685.1 of Microctenopoma stevenorrisi. Taxonomy (NCBI): domain Eukaryota; kingdom Metazoa; phylum Chordata; class Actinopteri; order Anabantiformes; family Anabantidae; genus Microctenopoma; species Microctenopoma stevenorrisi. The sequence goes on along the minus strand of JAUMTR010000014.1, from coordinate 13,407,631 downwards.
CAGTTCCTGTTTCAGACAGCAGTGATTCTCTATACTAACAGTCCATTCATAGTCCAGTTGCACTCTTGAAAGCATTCCCATGGATCTGAAGTTGGATTTCGAAGCACTGCAATCACCGCCTTTTCAGCATGGACTGAAAACGATGGGTCTAATGACACCTGGTTGGCTGTTCAACTGAGGTGTAATTGTGCCTTCTTCTTTCTGTTCTGTCTCTGGCTCTCTTGCTGTGGTGAAGGGAATTTTACTGCAAGAGCACCAATTAGAGAAATGACCTCTTGTACCGTCGCTGTCATGTTATTAACTAACACTAATTACGTTGTATACTAAGTGGTGAAAGCATCGATGCTGGAAATATAGAACATATACATGAAAGTCAGGAAGGCTGCCAAGACATATTGAAAGAAAAATAACTAATGGTCAATGATTTAAATATAAATTCAAATAATATATCTCTGCACACTTCGTGTGTGCTGAAACATCCACAAAACAAAAGAAACTCTAACACCAAATTCTCAAGAAAACCTTACTAAATTAGTTACACTGTAAATTCTAATTAGTTAAAAATAGTGGGGAAAGAGAAATAGGAATTGTATTTTGTCTTGACAAAAGCTTGAAATGTTTGTTTGTAATCTAAACTATGGGCTAACTGACATCCACAGACTTTATTTTTATCAGCAGTTAGGTTTACACTTTACAATGATGCAACCAAAGAACTGTACTAACTACAACACTTTAGTCGTGGTTTTAAAATTAGGCACGTTTGCCTCACAGCCTCCCACTGGTCTTTTTATGTAATTACTTCATTTCTTGCTACTGTAATTAATGGTTTTAAATTTACTTCATTCAAAACCAGAGGTAAAGTTTTTTTATACACCATGCAATTAACTCTAAAGTGATTAAAAACAGAGCTACATATTGTTGCTAATGGAGTAAGAAAAATGAGGACAGGTGAATTTATAGAGTATTAACAGAATCAATAATTTTGTGCAGCGGAGCTCCACTCAGTGGTGACTGAACACACTATAGGCAATTAACGCAAGACATCTTTATTGTTAAAAGCCTACTGAAGGACCGCAAAAGCCACAGAAGCCTCATGACCCAACGATTCTGCAGCAGACAGCTGTTTAAGCTGCCAATATACTTTCTTTTTACCAATTCATATGTGTATGAATCTGCAACACCACATTCATCATTCAAAATTGGCTTGAGCACTTCCATTTGGAGGATTAAAGGTATATCTTGTGTGCAGATTATGACCTGAGTATCCCTATACAAAAACAGATTATCATTTTTGTGAATTAGAAACAGAAACCGTGGCAACACTTGAGAAAGTTACTATATTAATGTTGCAATTATAGCCATCAGAAAAGCAGCAGCAGCTTCATAGACAGCCAGACCAGCTCAATAGTTTAACACCTTAGCTGTGGTGAACTATTCCCATAATTTCTGCCTCCTTCAATCATTTGTTGGATTTTGTTTGTTGGATAAACTCATATTGTCCTTTTTTGACATTGTGTGCCACCAAGATTCTAGTGTATATTAGAAAAATTAGAAATATCTTGGTTTACCATATTAGAGAGTGGTAATAAAAATGTACTGTACCTCCTCAGTAGAGATTCCAGGGAGTTCCCTTTAGACAGCATAAGTCACAACACAAAACTGTATTTCCTAAAATGTCATATGGTCAGAATTACATTACAGCAGCCAGGACATCAGATTTCATGATCAGGCATGAGGTATTTCACAAACATGCTGTCCAAGACAAGGGCAACCCTCATCTGACGGCACATCAGCCCTGTCAGGGGCACGGCATAGCTCCACTGATGTTGCACACTGTGATATCTTTGCACCATTAGGTCCTTAGCCAAGCATCTAGCCTACACCGAATATCTGAACCCACAAATGTGATATTTTAGCCTCTAGTTTGGTGCTGAAAGCAAAATTAAATATCAGAAACATAATTCCACTGAGTCAGGAATTACCAAGTTACAGTATATCAAATTTGACTGTAATTATTTCTTGTAGCATACTTTGTATGGACTGTCCTCATATTTTATTCCAAACGCTCCTGCTTCATTCTGTTTCTTTGTGAATTATTTATGGTTTTGTACAGACACCATGTAAGCTTCCTGTATTGCAGCTGTATGTCTTCACAGCATTACCGGTGTTACCGGCGCTGTTTTCAGAAAGCCGTCTTTGTCGCTCAGACTAATGGAAAACGTCCAGTACTGCATGACACTTGCCCCTGATCCTGTCGTCTCAGTGATTATGCCAGATGATATTTCTGACACCTTGTGTCGCCTGGTGCAAACATGTTCTCCTGGATAATGTGCTTTGACATAAAAGAGACTGAAAAGTTTACTGGAAGCTGAAGGGACAAACACCTTTTTATTTCCCTTTTTGTCAAACCCTTAATAACATTAAGTTAATGAAACCTTTTCTTGATGATTCTGGTCACATTTTCACTGTTAGAGAAAAGAAAAAAAGGTTGCGTTATCTTGTCGAAATGCTGTTAAATATCCATCAAAATATTTAGAACTGTTATAAAATATGCAGGTTATGCAAATGTGTATTTTACTACGTATATAGCGACTTTATTATTCATTGTTATGTTGTGTTTTTACTACTGTTGGTCCATTCTCGTGAAAACCTTATGTCTCAGGATGAATAAAAAAATAGAAATTATTCACATAACCTTAGCGTTGTCCACCTAAATTCAAGTGAGTGTATTCAAATCTGTGCTTATCCTCTTCAACATAACCTGCACACAGCATGTGCACCATGCCAGTGCTAGCTTACTTGTAAGTATGTATTCAAACAGCATAAATGGAAAAGCGGTCTTATTCGTCATTCTACAGGCAGTAGTGTGCTGTGATGTTCATTCATCTTCATTCATCATAGAGTTGTTTTAGATTCATTTGTCCTTTTTTGTATTCAGCTCACATCAATAAACAAGAAGCGAAAAAACACAGAAAACCAAAGAGACAGAGGTCAAACATGCACATTGCCCACAGGCAACAATAGTTTTGAATACGAAACAATTAAGACACAGTATTTAAAAAAAGGGTCAGTATTTTATATAACGATCTTGACTAGAGGGGTACGTGATCAGTCAGGGTGAAAGATGCAGATGAACCTTTGTGTTGATTGATTTTCCAGCAAGATAAGATTAACTCGAAATGACTCAGCCAAGCATCTGAATCTAGTGTGGATAAGGAAAGAAAGAAAGATGTTGAGGAATTACATTACAGGCTAACACTATTTTATTTTGGTCCTTTGTTTTTCAGAATGTTTTTTTTCATGCTCAACTTTAACAGTATTAGGTGTAAAAAAATATACTTTTTTTCACTGAGAAATCTACGTTGTATTGTTGTCTTATGCAGCCTAAGCTTTAAAGACGGGAGCGCTGGCAATCATGCCAATACCACCACTGTTGCCAGGCAACAGATCAGTAGCTCAGTTGATTTAGATTCAGTTCGATTCAGCCCATTATTGGTTCCGAAGTTTAGAGAACAAGTTAAGAAACTGCACCATTGTTCATTTAAACAAAATATTCAGTGTGATATTGTTCCTTTTAGTTGAGTACTTATTCCACCACTGCTGGTTATATTCAGAAATGATCTGAGATGCATTACATCGCTTTGAAATTAGGGTGCCTAAGATTTTTATGTAACATTTTCAAACTGAATTAATTTCATGTTCCAACTGTCGGGACTCCAATTATGCAAATTCAGACATCTCAAATTTTATTTTATTTTATCTTTTGTTTGTTCTTCCGTTTCCATGGGAATATCCCATGGGCGCACGCCAGTTTAGCAGAGGAAGACAGCTAAACTGATTGGGACCCTCACATGATAACTACACAACTAAAAAGTGGATATTATCAGAGTCATCTTCACCCTGACAATGGTGGTATGTAAGAGAAAAAAAAACATTGTAAAGCTACACATAAAGCTACGCAAAAAACATATTTAAAGCCCATTGCACAAGTGTTGGTGCAGATACTCAAATATGAGTGGGAGATTAATTTGTGAATCTGCACCGTGCATCATTATTCAGGGTGAAATGTATTTAAAAATGCCTTTTTTTATTGTTATTTAGTGATACTGCTGCAAGAAGGTGGTGGCAGCTTTTGCACTGAACAGTGCAAACCAAATATATTCACTGTACATATAAACAGGCAGTTTGACATATCATCTTAAAAGGTGACACTGTTTAAGGTTGTTTCAAACGTCATATGCAGTCATTTCATGAAAACCATTCTTGAAAAGCCCAGGTCAGGTTAACAGGGATGTTTCACCCTGCCCTGGTTCTATGTACCATTTGTTCAAACGTGAAAACGAGAGCTTGAAGCCAGTAACTGTAAACTGAAGTGAGTTTGTTCCCTTTCAAACTACTCCTCTGCAGTAGCTTATCCCACACTCACACACCCCTGCGTGATATGATAGGATGAAGTGGTAATTGGATTTCCATCCTCGTGCTGAAATCCAATAGACTGCTGCCAAATGCTAACCTCTTATCTACCTGTCCATCACGGCGGAACGGTATGACAAAGCAGAGATGAAGAACACTGACTAATCTGCCAGCAGTGCTGCTTCTGGAGCACAGCTGCTCTTTGTCACACTGTGGAGCTCGATCGGCGACATGTGGCTTACCTCCTGTCTAAGCGCACAATTGGTGTGATTTTATCCAGATGCTACCTGCTAGCTGGTGCCGCTGCAGAGGCCCATTAAATCAAGCATTTCTCAAAAGACTCTTTGCCAAGTCAGATCAGAGGATTTTCTCTGACAGGCTGAGCACTGTTTACGTATTTTTTTTTTTTCATTTTGCAAATTACCTCTCACTTGTTACACAATCTTAACATTTTTTTAATTTGATTTTAAATGTGCATGCACGTGGTTGTCTCAGGCTTGATTAATGGTTTGGAGATGTCCCTTTGGCACAGACAATTTGATGTCTCTGTCCGGCAGAGTAGATTTGTTACCAGATCTGACAAAGTTCCATTATTCAGCATCACTCCCCAAAGCTGACATCGAGGTTTTCTGGCACAGAGGCGTTTTGGAGCACAAGTATCCATTAGGACCAATAAATGGAAGGGCCAAAAACAACATCTGACAGCTTGAGGTTTTGAAATTAATTAAAAGTGTCATAGGCTTTTGCCTATTTATGGCCTGGAAGGAGACGGGCTGTAACTCCTGAGAGCACAACAGGACAGTAAAAATCATTTATCTCCCACTGTGAACAGTTTTACATATTTTCAAATTGTTAGCTCTTGGATTTATGACTTTAACAAGATGCAAGGTCTGTGAAGTACATTTTGTGACATAAGATAGGATTTAAAAAAAGAAGAATCCACTTCATTGGTCACGGAAACATTTTTACATGTTATGGGAGATGGGCTGAGTGACTCTGAGTGGAGTTGATCCCAGCCCTCTGCCACCTTAACCACTGAGCTACCAGGCCGAAGATAAATATCCCAAACCCTTTAAGTTCTTTAAAGAAATAGGACTTAATTTAAAGATTTGAATTAAAGTCGTATTTCTACAAACTAGAAATCTGGAGCCAATGTTTGTGAATGAAAAAAAAGAATCCACAAAGCCAAGCTGAACATTTGTGATGTCCTCAAATTGCACTAGAGAGCTGCTCAGACAATTCAAAACCAGATTTGACGGAGCAGCTGCAATGAAATGAAATTCAGTTTCTGGCAGCGGTAAAAAATAAAATAAAATAAAAAATAAATGACTGATAATCATTCAGGTCTTGTTGTATTATTATGTAACACAAGTGATTTGATGAAATATGATGACGCATCTATTTTTGCTTCTGCTGCACATCAAAGTTAAGACATAAGTAGATAAAAGTTTCCCTTGGGCCGACAAGTGCCACAAACAATGAAACTGTTCCTTCAGAGAAGGCTTTTCAGTCGTTCTTCTAACAGAAAAGCTTCTATTTTAACCAATCTGTCTGCATGGTCGATAAATGGCTCGTGTTTTCTTGTATTAAACTAAATCACTATTTTTAGCCTTCAAGTCTATTTTCTGTCTGAGAGGCTTTTAAAGTGTGAGTGACCTACAATTCATCACTGGGCCTGAATGCGTCTTGTGTAGTATGGTATGACTTATAAGTAATCATGTCATTTCACTCACATAATTAATCAACATATTTTTTAAAAATTAAGAAAATAATTTAAGACGGGACGCCTGTAGCTTTTTTCTTCCTAAATACAGCCACTGTACCTGCTTTCAAAATCTAAAATCCCTATTATCTAAAAATCATTATCTCTTCTATCTAAGTACTACGAGCCTGAAAGTATGTACACACCCAAAGGAAATGTAAGTGTGCGCTCAAGCATTAGAGCTGCATTAATGCTGAACATCTCGCTCCAAAGCCAGGGGCATTAGTATGCTACTATAAGTACCACTCTTCACCAAAGGGTTTCCACACTCACAAGAGTGTTGTCAGAGACAGATGTCGACTTGTAGTGTCAGGTGAGAAGGTCTGATTCACAAGTGTGTGTTTCAGATCACCCCAAATGCAGGTGGGGTCAGTGCAGAAAAGTTATTTCAACCCCAGTGGGAAAAACAACTCTATGTGCACAGGTATTATAATGTGGAAATAGGAATGAGCTTTATAAAGGTAATATGTCACATACATAGTAAGGACTAGCATCTGGTTGTTTGCTATGTGCAGTTAATGCTGCTCCCTTCATCAAATAGTGATACCAAAGAGTACCTTTGATTCACAACTAGTATAAAAGCCACATCATTTTATTTATGAAATTCATTGTTTACTACTACTACTACTTACTCTAGCATGAAAAGGCTAAAAGGAAAGACCTAGATGGAGATTCCCCTGGAATCAGCTATTTTCTGTGTTTACTCAGAGAAGAATATTTGAAATGAATTTTTTATTGAAATGCACTTGATTGCCTACTCACTGAGTTTCCAGTTTAATTAGATGGAACCAAAAACATCACTCTACTTGAATCTAAGTCACTACTGAGTGAACTACTGATGATCATGAGGCTACATCTTGACAGTGACCTCGCCTTGAGAGCCTTGCATTCAGACTTTGTGCAAAACAAATCAAAACACCTGAAAACACTGCAAGACCTGGAGCACTCATGGTGCATTCAAAATAATGTCTCCTTGCATATAAATCAAACTTTACGTAGTGATTATCATGTACGCTATGCAGGAAGCATGAGCCACACTTTTACATGTTATATTAAACATGGGATCAAACACATGTGATCACTCTGTCTTCTGTCTTTTCAATAGCGCTCTACGCCCCTGAGGGTTTGGTAGATAGGCGTATATGCTTAGTCATCCTCCTCTCAGGAGCTAAATCTAGATTAGCCTGAAATTGTTTTGACAACCTATATTTGAAGGCTGCACACTCCTCAGTTCGCTTGATGTTGTCTAAATTCAAAAGATGCAATCTGATAAATAACAAGATCTATTAACAGAGCTGCAACTCTGTCATGAATTCTGCCTTCACAGAACTGAAATGTCCCTGTTTTAGCTGGAAGTGTCAGAAAGGTGAGGGTTCCATTACGTGCTTATTACTGAGGTCATAGCGGATGATGGGGTCATACTAGAGCGCGTTATATCAGGAGGTGTTTCCAATCCACGTTCAGCTGCACTCACGAATAAACATATAGTAAAATTATCAACTTGGCAAAGCTGCTGTATGTATAGGACTCCATTAGATTGCATAGGTGTACCTAATAAAGTAGCTGGAATGAACGTACCTGAATAAACAAGATTTGTTTTTCTATATTTAGTTTATTCATGGACAAGGGGTAAGGAAGTAAGTAAGGAAAGAGGACATTAGTCTACAAAGTCCCATCCCCCCCTAGTTCTTCGCCGCATGTCGACGTACTGTACTGTTATGTGTGGCTACCAAGGTAACCTGCTTCTGCTGCTGAAGGCTTTGAAAAGACGTGAAGGGACAACATCTGAGACCACCTGAGAGACAGACAAAGTCCAGTTAGGCCTCCTACTGTTAACTGTTATTCCAACAGAGCCTCTAGAAGTTTTGAAGAGATTTATTCTCATTCTCTTTGCTGTTATATAGTCAAACAATCAACTCATTTCCTCACGTGACATCCTCATCTTTTAATATATGGAGGTTCTTTTCTGTGCACTCTGCTCTGAGGAAGACAGTAATGAAAGGAAAAGCCATTAGCTGCACATAGAAGAACCATCTCCCTGCCCTATCTCACAAAAGCAGACAATCATCCACGCAGCCAATCAGCAGTGGATGATGTTTAGCCTACAAATCACAGTCCATATTTCCCTGACAGCAGCCCAACAAAGCGTTTTAGCACAATGAAGTATTCGATAAGACTCCTTCCTGTACTGGAAACCTTACATTTCACATGACCCAGATGGAAGAAGAAACACAACAAACACAATCACAAGCCATCTATTCAGATTTCTGGTGTGATGCAGGAAATCAGCGCCTTCATTTGAGCACAAAAGCATCCATTATCAAAGTTGAGCAGGGTGCTGAACAGTTTTCCAAGGCTCCAGCAATATCACCTAAAATGATTAGATACGATAAAACGAATGTAATTCTATAAAAAGAAACATAAACACATAGAAATAAAAACATTTAACAGACATTTTGTGTTCAATAAACAGATGAAATGGGATTCGAGGTTTGTACAAATGAAGAAGGAGGGATCTGACAAACCATTTAGGAAAAGTGATGAGAAACAGACTGCTGCAGGCAAAACACAGCGTCACACTGATGTAATTACTTTCTTCCGCACATCCTCCACAATTACAGTACAGATGCCTCCCCAAATCACCTGGTATGGTAATACGTATAACTCTCTACTGGACTAGCTCTATTACAATGAAAACAAACAGGGGACACACTAGCTGAACTATTTGAAGCTCCATGTGAAGTTCTCAGACAGGTACTGTGTTATGATCCGGTATTTAGCTTATGCCTCAGTTTTACTGTTTCCTACACTGTAATAAAAAGGAAAATACAATTAAAGGTGAAGCTTAATAAGGTTACATGACATCTTGATGCAACTACATTTTAACCAACTATGATTTTTGATTGTCAAAAGATGGATTCTTGTGTTTAGTGCTCAAAAAATCTACAGCCATACTTCCACCAAACATGTTTTGGTTTCTTCTCTCTCCTCTGTTCTTATTTCTCTTCACACTTGCTAACATGCCCACAAAAACAAATAAAATGGTAAAAATGAAATGTCAACACCCTAGTCAAAAACAGGCTCAGAGTCAGAGGGATGAATCTTTCTAAACCTCATGAAGAACAAAGATTCTCCAGAGAGCGAGAGAGAGAGCAGCACCTACAGTACATTTATTCCTGTTAAGTGTAAGAAATGGTTTCAGACAAGTACTACTAGAATAATCTATTTCCTTATGACTGTGTGTCTGTGGTTTGATCAGGGGTGAGCGCATCAAATAAGCAAAACAGTTGAAACTTTGCCAGGAAATTCATAAAAAATCCTGTTACAGCAGTAAGAAGCTGACTGAGAAAATAGGCTAAGAGAGCGTTAATGCATCACCTTTAACGCCAGGATGTTGAACATGACTTTTAAGTATGCAGGACACGTAGAGCTTAACATTTGGGAAACATATCAAGTGACCAAATAAACTAAAAACGTGTCACTGTGACACTGAATGTCTGGTTTCAAGCAGAAAAGAAATCAACCAGGAAGATAACGCCCTGTCATTGTACACAAACACCTTGGCATCACACTGTACCTTCCATGACGCTCTCGTGTACTTGAGCAAGTGAGGCCTGCTTAGCTTGCATGCATATTTGATCGAGTCACCAGATGAAAGACGGATGTGCTATTGTGCACAACAAGAAGCGGAAAAAAAAGGAAAATGTTTCCCTTTGGCCGGACTCTTAATGTGAAAGGAAATGGACTGCCACTTAGCGCAGATGCACTGTTATAGATGTCTTGTTCTTTGTGTGAAGCCGCCCTGGCGGTTGCCAAAATGGATTCGCCATGATCAAAAGGTTAAGGGGGGGAGGATTTATAAATAGGACGGCATATCAAATCATATGCGGAAGATTTGAACACTTATTTGATTGAGAAGAGTGCTCGCTGGCTGGGCCACATGCAGTACCAGCGTGTCCTCAATCACTATAACATGTCAAACAAAGGCAAAGAAAGTGTTTCTCATCCTGCACACTGTCTCTGAGTTGATTTTTTTATGCTCTGGTGGAGAAAAAACAACACTTTGGGGCACTCACTTTATCCACTTTAGTAAACAAATGAAAGCACATTAGTGTCTGGATGGAGTTGTTTTGATGTTGTTAATATACATGCACCAGAGACAAAAGGCTAAGAGAGCAATGCTCTCTGCAGAGATGCACTGTATCACTCACTCACGTCTATGAAATGTCACATCATAGACACAGATGAATGATTTGTGATGAGTATCAGGAAAAAAAGGAGTTTAAATTTACAGAACTCTCAACAGCATCAAATGTTAGGGACATGTTATAGTTGGTTAGTTGTACTTGATTATATGCGTTCATATGCAAAGAATCAAATGATAATGATAAAGAATTCGATTTTGCCTCCAGCCTACTCTGTGTCAGTAGTTTGAGTTTTTTCAAAAACATTATTTTGGTTTTCATACAAGCTGTTCCAGTCATTGCTCAGCTTGTTATACAAAGCTCTCTGGCTTTTAGATGTACTGGCGCTCAAGTGAGCAAAAGGCCTGAGTGAGTAACTACTTTTTTCTCAGTATGAGTTTACACTGAAGAGACTGCCCAAACAAGCAGATGAGCAGATGTCTCAGAGGGATTGATTTTTTTTTTTTTTTGCTGGTTTGTTATTTCATTGCTCATTCACAGTACAAGGATTTTCACAACAAAAGCCCAAGGCCATCAGCGAGGATTCTGAATCAGTTCTTCTCTCTTCGATAAACTCGATACTCACTAGGTGACATTGTGTTTTCACTTCTTCGACATGAAATGACAGAGTGCCTCCCAGTGGTTCGTGGATGGACAGATTTCCATTTTGTTTCACAGCAGCAGCCGATTTTTCCCTGGAAACTCAGGGTGTGGACCGCCACAGGATTCAGCTGGTGGGTAGTCGTAATGTCTGCTTTCCCTTTATAAACAAGGGTACAGAAGATGCAGCTTCACAGAGAGCTCTTTCTCTTCTTTAAGGATTCTGGCATTTTAAATCGAGTCACCTCCTCTATAGAAAAGCGTGGGTCTTTATTGGAATTATGGCTGAAAATGGACAGGCTGTCAGATAAGGTGGATACTGTAGCTAAAAATAACAGGCAGGCAGGAGATCATAAAAGCTAAGGCCTACTTGTTGTTGGAGAACAAATCATTTATTTAGTTAATGACATTTGTGTGGAGCCTATGAGGTGCCATGGGGAAGGAAAACAAAAAAGGAAATCATGCTGATGAAATACAAAACTGAGAGCACGAATGAAGTCTTCAACGCACATCAATCACTTCATTTGTGCTCTTCATTTATTGATATCAGGTTTCTGGACACAGTTGTTCTGTTGTGCTGCAGTGATATTGATTATTTATTCTCTGACACGAGAACATGGAATCAGCAAAGTCAAAAAGGAGACGGAGCTAGAAAGAAGCTGTCAACTTGCATAATGTGCACAGATTACTTAAATTTTGTGACCCTGATTTAGTCATTTGTGTTTTCAGTTTTGTAATCTTTGTGCACACTGCATTTTCTTTATTTATTCTTCTTTATTTTCCCCATAGCACCACCCACGCTCCATATATTTATGTGCATAATTGTCTTTTAGGACGTCCTAGCTAAATGACTCATTGCTCTGAAACTTAGCGCTTTATTTTCTTACAAAGGTGGAATACTTAAAGCAAAAAGTACTCCCGCCAGCACTCCATTAGTTGTTATGAGCTGTTAACTAAAGAGAAGAACTTTGGTGCAGCTGGGTCCTGCACTACACAGCCACAGATGTGGCTTCCCAGGGCTCGGCTGTTTCACGCCAGCTACACTTAAGTGACATCCCCAGAATGGGACAGAGTGGAGACATGATCAGCGACTCGGTGGGGCAGATCCAGGGATTCCATCTAAGGGAACCCATGTTGACCTCAGCTCAGCCTATATTGGCCTGTCAAGCTCTATTTAAAAACTCTGATTTCTGATTGAGAGATGATATTATCACTATGGTGACACCACATTTTAGAATAAACTACATTAGTGTCACACTTGACACTGTTAAAAATGTGAAACTTCTAAAGGTTTGGATAATTTGAGAAAAGAAGCAGCCTCAGTGGGTTAAGGCATGAGGCTGGGATGCAGAAGGTGGCAGGTTCAATTCCCAGCAGCGGCACCCATTCCCCATACCAGGTGTGTCCTTGAGTAGGACACTTAGCACTAGCTCCCCAGGGCTATGGGTTAAATGCAGAACGACAAAATGTGTGTTGTACACTGTGTAAATATATATGTGACAAAAAAAAATTGGAATTTGGAAAGAAGAATTAAAAACAAATGCTGAGTGTGATTACATTTGTTAAAGTAAAATCTGATCTGACGTCAACTCTGTGAAGACTAGCACAGGTTTTGAAAATGAACTCAAAGCGTCACACAACCTAAAATGCAATTGCAAAAGGAGACAAAGTTGTTTTTTCAAACCAAGAAACAAAATACACATGATTCAGATCAGCAAACACAGGTACATGATTGAAGTGAGGTGTTTATTTGGAAATCGTTCAATGGTTAACAAGACATTTCAAATTCAGTGTTTGACTGCCGTTTGTGGTTCTGTAAAAAAATGAATAAGGATTTGGCAGATGAAACGATTGTAGCAAGATTGTACTATTACTTTTTAAAACCTAACTCTCTCTCAAATTACCTTATTAAAGCCTGCTGAGCAAACATCGTGAATGTATCTGCAAAATCACACAGTTTTCAAGATTGTATTATTATTATTAACTAATTAAGATGTACGCCATGTTAGTGTGCCTGCTATTGTAGTTTTGGTTTGTGAGGAAATAGTCTTAAAGGGGAACACAGCTGCTGAAATGAACGTTTCTGTCAGTCTATATAATGAATATTCTCTGGTCCTTCAAGAAGTGATTGATTTATTTTAGTGTTTCAGAGCAATTAACAATATCTTGATCGGTGCACAGCACTCGTCCCTGGTGGATTTACTGTGGCTCATTTAAAATGTAAATATCAATATAAATGTAAATGCTAATATGTAGCCTTGGGTCTATTTTAAGGGTCTGTGGATAAACAGTGCGTATTTTTTTGGTTCTGTTCTGTTGGTGTTTACTTCCCCACTGTTGCATCTCTGTTGCTGTATTTTGTTCTTTTTTTGTTTCTTGTTTCTTTCATGTGTCAAATAATTTTTCTGGGTTCATTATTTCTGGCAGTGCATCAGAAAATATCTGCTCATCACCAGGGAGACCACGGGAAGGGATACTTTGATATGTAGTCAATGCCAAAATTCTGAAAATGTAAAGGCATTTGTTTTCGAATGCTAACAAAGGTACTTGCAGCACTCGAATTGTCCTGGAGGCTGTGATTTCTCCATCAGTGACACGAGCAGAATAATAACCCTCCCAGTGTATTCTGACAATGAACACAAGACAGTAACACTAACAACAACATGTGTGATGGTGCAGGTGTAGCCAGGTCCCTCAGAGAAAAAAAAAGAAAATCCAAATCTGCACAAAGAATTTCTGTTGTTGTATTTTATATTGGTCCTGAAAACATTAACATCTTAAAATGGTACAGTTGAGGTTGTAGCGATGCACCACACACATTTCATGCAGCCTGGTACAAGTATACAGTAGAAATTCAAATTCATCAGAAAATACCAGATTTTACTTTTTTTTGTTGGAGGGGCCATCATATAATTTGTTTTAAATAACAACAATACCATGTTGATTACATTAAAGCTCACTGTCTCACTGTTTATGTTGGAATGGAATAATATTGAAATACATTCATTACAGTATTTGTTTTGTCATAGTGATAATTATTATACATTTGTATTGGTACCAGCTGCTAAATCTCTGATATAGTGGCCTCTACTCATTACAGGTTAAACTGAAGTAAAGCAATCACCACACTTAACCCTATTTCAATAATTTCAGTGTCACCTAAATTATGTGAATAGTCTCATTAAGTCCCAAATCATTACTTCATTTGCTGCTCTATAAAGGTAAAGGTATTACTACAACCGCCGATAACAGAAGGAGAGGAACGAAACGCTTTCTCTCACTCAGAAACAACATTTTAATGGCTTGCAATTTTATTTTCAACAGCCCTGAAAACTGCCTGGAATAAAAAACCAAACACTAAAACCTCTGTCCTGCGCTCTGTGTGAATGATCTGCCTTCTCCTCGCTGTAGTCAGCCTCACCAACCGTATTGATTTTCTTCCCATCTGGAAATAAGTGGCCGAGGCGAAGGAGCCTCGACCACCATGTTGTTTTTCACACACGTTCGTCCGTGTTGTCGGTTGTCTGGCGCAGTAATACCGCGGCTGTGTTGACCACATTCACCAGCGTGTGAACCTTCTTACGATTCAAGTCGCCTGAAGGTGTAAACAAGTGAGATTAGCTCTGCCTATGCGCTCGTCGTGATTTCTAAGGACAGAGAAGATGAGTGACTTTCTTATAATTCTTAGACGCCACAACAGCACTCTCAAAACCAACAAGTCTCCGTGCCAGCTAGATGAGCAAAGTGCACTTGGTGGGTTGACACGCTGGGCTTATTGTGGTTTTTCCTAATTATTCACATCAAACACCATCAGGAGACATCCAGAAAACACACCACTCCCCATCATCACTAGATGCTGATGAGCATTATCATCAATCCTGTTTCAGTATGTCAGTGTGGATGTTATCCTTCCTGCACCTGCTGCCCAAACAGGTTAACGGGAGGATGCGGCGCTCGTAAACTCACATCGTAGTCCGGCTGCAGGTGTTGCTTCTAGTCGCGGTCAGTACATCGGGTTTTGTGAGGAACATCACCTTGAATCGAAGTGAGTTTACCTTCCCGGTGGGTATGTCACCAAAACTAACTGCATATCAATAATTCTGCTCGGTTTACAGAATCCCACAAGGCCTGCTGCGAATAGACTAAGCTTAAGGGTCTTCTCATAGGAACAAGCTGTGAACTTTCCGCAACCAGCAATCATGCCTCTGAGCTGTGCGCGTTTCAGAGTTAGAATAAATCAGCGATGGAGTTTTCTTTTGTGCAATCGTCCTGTCACTGAGGGAAGTTAGTGCGGTGCAGTGTGACACTATTCGCTGCTCTTGCACTTCTCCGTGTCACCTGATAACGGCATTATGGAACACTGACATTTGAGAATGGTTTTATTCCACTAATGCTTCCATGGCTGCCATGTGAACATTTCTCAGACGTACGACGCCCACTCCTTCAGGAGATTATTCTCCACCAAAGCACACCCATAAAGAGCATCCCATCTCTTAGGGAGGAGAGCAGTTGTCCAGCATGCCCTGGACTGATGATACATTAGTGCGCAGAGGTTGTAGATGGAGTTTGGAGACAGTGGGGGAGGAAGAGCAGTACTTTGGCTTTGTCCATTAGCTTAATGCGGTCTGTTCTCCTGTGCCTCCGTGACTACGCTGTCATGTGCTTCTCTCTCTTTTCACGTCTCTGTTGTGTTTGAGATGCTCTGTAGTGTGGAGCTGGATAAACATGCGGTTTTCCCTTGCATCTAGTAGCGTGTGTGCCTCAACGTAGTTCTAAGATGATTCAGTGACACACTGAGAAGCTAATCCTGGCTGTCTCCTTTCACCTAGAATGTGGATATACATAAATTATGCATATATTATATAGTGTATGTATGCATATGTGACACATACATAGAGCACAGTATATGCAGGTTTCTCCTTTTAGCATCTTTCATTCTTCACGCATTTAGATTTCAACACCTGATCTTACATTATATCCGGTCTACCATCACCCAGTGAATGTGTCCCTGCCTTTTTTTTTTTCTTTTCTTTTTGGGACATCTGCCGTCAACACAGCAGCATATGTCTCCCAGCTGTTAATGCAGCTGAAAGGTCTAGAGCTCACTGCTCCAGATTTTAAATATGCATGCGTGTGACGATTAGCCATGCAAGGCGCCACACGATCCACAATGCGAGAGAGGACATCCTTCCTGTTACAGATGTTGCTAACTTGAAGAGCTGGACCAGAATATGAGCGCAAACATGCATGAACCACATCTCCTGTGTGATTACTTATACTATTATAACTCCTGGTTCATCCATACTCATAACATGCACCAAAACCCTCTCATAAAGTCTTGTTAGAGATTTTCTCAGTTGACGCTTGAAAAGGAAAAAGCGCACACCAGCTGTGCACAAAGAAACACAATTCTAATTCAAGTTGTACAGGTGAGAATACAAAGATTCTGCAAGTTTGAAGCTCCTAGGTTGGTATTATTCTGTGGAAACACACAGAATCATTAGCTCAGCATTAAACACATGGTCACGGCCAACTGGAAAATGTACCGCTATCTGTTTTAGTTTGTCTGCTGGGTTTGACAAATGTATAGATGTGTGTGTGTAGAACACTGTCCATTCCAAGTCTTAATTAATGCAGTTACTTTTATTTGGTCCGGAAAAGTAGGGGCCTGGTAAAGTGAAGTTTACCAGACCTCAGAGATATTGGTGCCATCGGTGCTCCCGGCAGTGGAGAAGCGTCTGGAGTGTGTTTGTGTGTGAGCGTTTGCTCATGAGTCAACAGTGGGAAGCCCAGGAACTCACTCGGGAGCCACAGAGGAAAAAAAGTACCCCAGGAGGAAGGAGGAGGAACAGCTGAGACTAATTCTTCAGATTACCTGGCAGCTGGGGGGGAAAGTAACACGACAAATAACCCAGAAGCTTTTCATTGTAATTGCTTTCATTTGCAATTCGTATGTATGTGTGTGGACGGGGACACTGCTTATTTCACAGGTGTTATAGATGCAAATACAGAACTACTTTTCTTTCAGAGCACATCTCTTCACGTTGTCAAGATTCTGGAGTTTCCACCTGCCAGCACGACATCATCACATCCAGCTAATTATACAACTCACCCTTTATTTTATTTTTATTTATTATGGAAAAAAAAGAGATGACAGAAAAGAGCAAGATAAAAACAAGATCTTTAACAGTCATAAACTGTTGCCTGGTTGCTCACAGTTGTAACGTTGGTCACGGTCTATGTTGGCTGGTAATTGTCTCCCAGCATGACGGGATTGTGTAATAATGAGTTTGTGCTTAGCGGATCAGACTGTGGTCGTCAACTATACACAACAGTGTACTCACCAAATTTGTATTATTAGTATTATACTGCTTATACACATATATGAATTTGTCATATATGTCAGCAATGATCAGCTCCAGATAGCAATCAACAATGCCAAAGACAGATAGTTAGATAGAACAGTTCGGGACATGCCTCTACATTATGAAAGATTGTCTCTTCCTCTTCTTTCTTTTTCTCTTGCATGAACTTTTTTAAAACTCAAAAGTTAACACTCACCCAGAGCAGCCCACTCAGATGTCTGGCAGAAAATAAGGGTTTTTACGCACAAGCAGGATAAAGAGGGCTACAATCAGTCTGTGAGCCTTCCTCAGCGGGACCTTTTCTGGACTCTTTTTATTTAGCAAGCCAGTATGGCTCCATCACAGGTCTCCATCAGTCCAGTTCAGCATATCAAAGTTACTCCACAGCTGTATGGAAAATACATTTCACATTAATCAGACATAGCATTACGTAATTGCATAATAATAAGCTAATGGTGTTAGAAATTCAGTTTTTGAGTCTCGTTGACTCGTAGTATAAAAAGCAGGTGCTACTCATAACATTAATACTTCTGTCTCTGAAAGTGCCTCAGTACTGTGGCAGCGCGACACCGAGGCATTATGTGCAACGCCGGTGCAGCTAAATGGCATCATTTTCACCTGTGGTTGTTAGTTTAGAATCTGTCATTCACTCCTTTTTAGTTGTGTTCCCAGCTCTCAAACACATTTAAATGTGCAACTGTAATTGTTTATGTGTAGACTGTGCAATTTCTTTTAATCCACATTTTCCCCAGAAAATAAGGTTCATTTGAAGTAAGTGCATGACTGTGATTTTCTTTTTAAAAATACGTTAGTGTGATAACACGGTGAGAGATAAGCAGCGACTTACAGTTATGCACAGAAGCGTAGATAATTTATCTTCACACAACCAAACTGCTTATTTTTTACTTGTAATCCTAGCTGGAGCTCAACACTTGTCCAAATATAGAAACTTCTGTTCGCCCTGAAGGAATTGCGCATGCAGCCCAAAACTTCCATCAAAGATACAAGAAGTCGGGGATATCCTTCACGCGTGCTGCATCACCCAAGTCAGACACCGAGTCTGTTTTCAACATTTGTCTTCAGGAGAATCAATAGAAAATCACTATGTCACTGTAACAGCTGCATCTGATCTATCTGGTCTTTCTCACCGTAAGTAAAAAGATTTCTCTGGCTCATTTAGCAGCTGTTCGGATGCTTTCTTGTAAGATATGTGTGACCTTTAAAAAGTAGGTCTTGAGACAAGCTGATATGCCAGCTTTTAAAGGAAGAAATGAAATCCTCTTTTATATTCACCCAAAAAAAAAATGACAGCGCCAGTCTTATCACAGCCAATTCTTCTCTTTCACACTTTAGACGCCTACAAGCAATTTTGGCTCCAAGCACTGAAGCATAACCACTCGCCCAGCCCAACCTTTTGTCTGTTGTGTGTCTGTTTTGGCTGTTCTTGATGATATCATCCTCAATTTATAGTAAAGCACTATAAGGGTGGAGCACAAGGAATGACGATGTCACCTTAGACCTATGGAAACAAATACCTGCAAAAAAAACCTATAAACATAAAATTAGTGTGAGACCATTTCAAATTACCAACAGAATGCTGAATACAGTTCTCACTGAGAGAATTGGATCCCCTTAGTGCCTGAATGCCAAACTCAGGGAGTGCCTCATATTGTGTGTGTGTTTAGGCAACTGGGCAAAACTCGTTTCTGCCCATCTGTGTTTGCCATCTGTGACATTGAGTTAGCACTGCAGTAGCATCCTAACTCTAGTGTTGATGTCCCTGCTTTGGCCTCCTTGGAGCCTGGGACTCCATCCAATAACATCAGTGTAGTTTGTGCTTTTATTTCTTAGTACTTTTGGCCACTTTTGGGCAGCACACACAGCATCAAGTGCCTTCACCGAGCTGTGTACTGGTTTCAAGCGACGTCGCATTTCCAACTAAACGTCTATGTGTCCTGTTTGGTGCTGGACAAGTAGCTTACAGTGGGTTTATCATAGCTTTTTCATTGAAACCCTTTCTGTTAAGGCTGCATGAAAGTTTGCTAAAAGGTGCTTAAAGTGCTCTGTAGCATTTTTAATCGTCATTTATGGAACTATTAAAACTAAGATGTTTGCATGTTTGCATGTTGCATGAGGACAAAATTGGAGGATTTTCTTATGGTTATTACTGACTATGAGTATTAAAATGAAAGCAATGTGGCACACCGCACAAGTGTACAACTATTTAGGTGTTTAATTAATTTATAAGCTAAGCATATAGGTAATTTAATGAAGATGTACTTACATGTTACTGAGGTGGAAAGTACTTGTACTTGTAAATCTTAAGTAGTACAAACTTGATATGAAAATGTTTTCAGTGATTCATTTATTTTGAAATAAAGTCAATCTGGAAGGTGAACTGAACGTTCGGTGTCTTCACTCCCACTTTACCTGGGTTCTCCAGGCTGACATTGCTGTTGCGGTTACGCCGCCATTTGGGAGCCGTAATAGTAACTTAACTTAAATTGCGAAGACAGAAACACTGCGTATGAAATATTTTCTTAGTTAGTAGAAGTTCCTAAACTGCCCCTATGAACTTAATGAACGTTAATTTAACAGGCTGTAATTGTCAGTGTCTTAGAAAAAGGAACTCTGCTAACTTAGACCATTTAAACCAGTAATTGTTTCCCTCGGTGGATGTACACGTATACCATTAAAAAAGAAAAACAGCTCTGTTGTTGGCTGTCACGATGCACACTGAAGCAGATCTTATGAACAGAAAGGTGCCGTAGGACCAAAGCCAGCTGAAGTGCAGTCGTGTGTGAACGCATCGTGTCTTGAGCTCCCCTGTGAGCGTGTTTCATCTGACCCAGCAGACCCAGCTGATTGGCGAGCTCCCAGCCAGCTCATGTGTATCCCCTCAAGCATAAAACTTCGCTTTCCCTCTTTCTGAACCCCAAGTACTAATTTTGTGCAAGTCCAGAGCATTAACCCTCGTTTCATCATAGGTCCCTGTTTGCTTACACCTACATTTACAGTTTACCAGAGATCCAAGTGTTTTCATATAGTTAGTCATCAGGAAACACTTAACTAAATTTCACTAGCTCTTTTATCTGGTGCCGATATTTTACTTCTAGCAGCTTTGCCGACAGAAGTCGCAGGTGTGCCTGTGGACTCTTCTGCCTCTGCAGATAGAGCAGCTGAGCCTTAATGGTAACAGTTGAAAAATGCTGTTAAGGCTCCTTTAAGTCCATCATGAAAAAAGATTGATATCATGTTAATATTGTTAAGTCTGGTCCCCCGTGCAATGCTAAAGCCTTCTCACTGATCTCCCAGCACAAACATCAGAAGGCAACCACATGATTTCCCATCGCTATAATACAAATTGGTCTGACTTTAAAAGTTGATGCTAGCTGTGAGGATTGTTGACCAAAGGGCTGCTCATCTGATAATGATGGGCAATTACAGAAGTGCTGTATGCTGAGGATGAAAGCCTGGCAATAGCTCTGCAGCTTCAAGTTATAATGGTGTTACACATCACATAATAAGAGATCCAAAGTCAGCGACTCAGCTGGGAAGTCTGAAGTGTTGCGTGCCATACCTCTCTTGCTCCACCCTTGCTTTCTTTTGGCTGTTGACTGATAAAATTGCAAGAAAGTCATCCTTAATAAATAATTACTGTATTACAGTAAAAAAAAGATTCTGCCTGCCAAGCAGAAACTTAGGATTTGTCTATTTAAACATTATTAAAAACACGTTAAGTTTTGTCTGTTTACCTGAAAACTCTGTTTTATGGAGGGTTCATTAAGTAACCTGTTTTTCACCCAACTCAACACGGTGACCTGTGATTTCCCTGCACAAGAGAATATGATACATAAGATATGAGAGAAGTAAATATAGGTGAGATTTCTATGCCCCTTGGCACCACGATGTACAGTGACTGTGGTGACTTTAGAGAGCTGCCGGTCAACACAAATAAGCTGCTTATTAGTTTTAGCAGGAGATAAGAATTCCAATGTGCTTTTCAATTTTCCAGATGTGACCTTAAATAGATTTTTGTTTTGGTGTCTCTTACCAGTTTGATTAAGTCATAAATGCCTTTCTGCTGCTCATTGTGATGACAGTGCAGCATGTGAATCTCTCTAAGGCGCGAGTAGAGAAAATATAAATAAATATTATGACGTTTCACTCAATCTTATTCTAATGGCATCAAATTACGTTGATTATCTCAAGTCACAAACAAAAATGATCTATCTTTAGTTACTGATCGTGGAATATTTCCTCCCAATGTTTTATCATCACATTATGTCTCTAAACATTTAGAAAATGTGCCCATGTGAGATTATCAATAACTCAAACTGTTATGGGAACAGGAAATGTGAAAAGTATGTGAATAATGAATGAACCACCTTGACTGATGGGCAATAAAAGCTCCTCCATCAAGTTACTGTATAAATAGTTAACACTGCAACAATAAATAATGAACTTAAAGCATGTCCGCAGGATCATAAATCCCTATAAGGAGTAAACTGAAATCACTTAAAGGGCAAAGCATCATGTAAAAATGCTTTATTACATTTTGTCACAGAATGTCGAATCATTTTATTTAATCAGTTATTTATATATTAGACTTTTGAAAACAAACAACCAATGTGCCCTGTCCACAAGCAACCAAACCATCACTGCAGCAGCCGCTCAAAAAGGAACAATCACTCCTATACAACATCCTGAGGAACGCAGTGCCACTGCACTGTAGCTGATTCAGCCTCGGCTCAACATGCCTGCAACAGCGTGCATTAGCTAATGAGCTTCAGCTGCAGAACTACAACAGATCTTACTTTGGACTTCGGGCCTCCAGCACAAATAAATCAACTGGCGGTGTTGGTGGAGGTCCTGGATGTAATGACCCGAACAAATGAACAACATCACGCACAAAAAAAACAGAATTTGTTAAAGCTATTTCAACGAAAATGGTGTGTGAAGCCTAATTAGCTGAAAAGTTTTATTAGGGATTAGAAAACATACCATCAGTAATTAAAAAATATATATAAATAGGCATTGGTTAGAGAATCAAACCCTTAAAAAAAGATTGTGTTTCATTAAGATCCCAAAACTCTGCAAAACAATAAATACCTGCACAGCAATACTACATGAATTGGCAGTAACCAGTCAAACCGGTTATTTCAACACCTCGACATTACAAAACCTACAAAAGAAGATAGAAAAATCCCTCCAGCAGACACTTCAATGCCAGACATGCTGTAATGCACTTGGACTAGACCCTTTTGCAAACTGATGCTCCAGACGCCAGGAGATTGGCTTTAGTGGTTCAAAGCGGTCGTCCTGTGGTGCGAGAGCGAGGAGCACCAGTTCTGCAGTAAGACACTGAACCTCTTCTTAAATATCGCATTTCCCAGACAGAAACCTCCCAGTTCCATCACTTGTTTTTCACATTAAACATTAAGCATCTGTACAGTCTGGAAAGTTTCGTCCATACTGCATGTAAGAAAATGGGAGTTCAGGAGATGCATTCAGACACTGCTGTTCTCTCTCAAACTGTCCACAACTCTGGAGCTCAAAAGCCTTTAACCGTACCGCCACTGTGTGGGAAGTCATCTACCAGCTTTTATGAAAGAAATAAAAAGGTTCCGATGCTTGGAGTAACAGTCCCATGAAGACGACTGAACAACGATGGCAACGTTTCTGTAGAAAAACTTTACAGTGACCATGTCTCTGCGCCACAGTTCCTCTGCTGTGAAGCAGCAGCTGCTAGTTCCGCTGCTACCTGGAGGCATCAGGGATGAGTCTCTTGAACCAGCGGCCCACGGCTACATCAACTCTTACCACTAACATGACTCCAACGAGCAGGAAAACGCTGCTCACCAGAAACGCAGAGGCCTCAAACATTAACCTGGTGGAAGAACAAAAAGTGTTTGTGAATTAAACATAGGAAAAGTGCTATTTTAATATAAATTCACTGGACAGAGAGAGAGAGAGGGAGAGAAGAGCACAAACATCATTAATTAAGAAAGAAAGTAACAAACAAGTAGAGGAATTCCCAGTGCATTCCCACTCCTGTGCGCAAACCCTCAAAAGAGCTGGAAAATCCATTCAGGCACTTACTTGGGTGCGAAAACCTTCCACACCATTAGATGCCTCCTGAGGATAGCTGCTGCGCAGACTGAAGCAAAAACCTGCAGAGAGTGCAGAGACACTGAGTGGTGTGACGTGACACACAGCGAAGAAAGAAGGTGGTTCATTTGGAGCCGGCGGCCGAACAAACCTGTGCTCCGTGAATAAAGAGGTAGCGCGTTGAGAGTTGCAGGAGAGCAGAGCTGAACTGCTGCGGGCTTTCTCTCAGTCTCATCTCCATCACAGCGTCTTCTCCTTCTTCCCCAAAAGCTCTCCCTCCCCTGCTCCCGCGAATCTCACGCACCAGGGGCCAGAACAGCAGCAGTGGACAGCCCACTGAACACGGTGAGACAAGCACGCAAGCATGAGTTGGCGAGTCATGAGGATCACACAGTTTGACGCAATTACTCTACAACTCTATTTACCCACCTGCAAACAGGATGTGTGCAGCGAAGGTGTTGAGGGTAACCAATGAGGCGGGCAGCACGGTGCCAGTGTGGCCATCAGGGAATCCCACAAAGGCAGCGCCCCACTGGATGGAGGGGAAGGTGGGGAGGTGACCTGTTGCATGAAAGAACTGGGTGGCAGCCAGGGACCACAGCACTATGGGAGTCCAGGATACATTATAACCACCTGAGGGAAACATTGACAATCTTACTTAGACTGCTTCCTCCATGTAGATCATACAGAGCTAATTTCAACAATTATCTCCTCTAAATCGTCTACGTGTCTTTTGGACCCCATCCCTACTTGACTGCTCAAGGATGTCTTACCTTTGATCAGCACGTCCATTTTAGAGCAGGTAAATCTATCATTATTAACGGGCTAT
>JAUMTR010000014.1:13316269-13383267 GCA_032270685.1 Microctenopoma stevenorrisi | reverse complement strand
AAACCTTACACTGTAAAGTGCCTTGAGATAACTTTTGTTGTAAAATGGCGCTATATAAATAAAATTGAATTGAATTATACAGCTAAACATTGACTGTGGTGACTAAAAAAAGAGCCGAGTACAGAGAGAACAGTAAGAAACAGCAGGAAAATATAATGTAGGTGAAGAAAATGTATGCCAGTCTGAGCATCTTACCAAAAACTGCTCCCTGCAGGCCTCTGAGCGTCGTGGAGGAGGCATGGATGTGCAACAGAGCTGCCATTTCTAGCAGCAGCAGGAGGAAAGACAGAGCCATGCCCTCTGGGTGCAACAGCAGCAGGCCGATTCCCAGCAGGCCACAGAACAGCAGCAGAGGGGCAGAGTAGACCGTTCCCAGCCCGTAGGCCTCCACAGCGGGCCTGCTCTCCACCTCGCCGCTCCCGCTCAGCTCGCCGTCGTCCAGTGAACGCCGCATGCGCTGGTAGATCTGCGGGATGAGGTGGTGCAGCTCGGCCTGGGGGCTGATCCCGGTGCTGGCTCGGTAGCGAGGGGCCGGTAGCGACGGGCCCCTGGCAGAATGTGCAGTCCGGGTTTTCACAAACACGGTGAGAGGGTCCAGCCAGATGAGGAACAGCCCCAGTCCCAGGAGGCAGAAGGCGGCTCTGGGGAGGGCCAGCTGAGCCAAGCTGATGAGCTCGGTCAGATTCCTGAAGCTGTCCTCTGGAGTGGCACTAACGGCCCAGTGCAGCCCCAGGCACACGGACAGCAGCGGTAGGATGCAGCGGGCGGTGAACACCGTCCCACCCGAGGAGTTGAGGTTACCATAGTGGCGGAGGCAGCATCTCAGCAGGTAAGTACACAATCCAAGGGAGATCACAGACAGGATGTAGTGGATGTTCTTCAGCTGGCTGTCCTGCAGGCGGGAGAGAGGGGAGAGAAACAGCGACGGCTGGCAGGAGCCCTGCTCCTCTCGACAACCATGGAAGCAGAGGGAGAAGTAAAGGCTGCCGACGAGGAGTCCCAAACAGGCCAAGAGGGTGCTGCTTTCCTTCCTCACAGTTGACGGGGCGAGTGCCGGGGATGGCAGCAGCCCTGCGGTCTTCAGGGGGTCGTGGCTAGGGGGTAAAAGCAGGCTATCCCAGTTGAGATGCAGGGGAATGTAGAGGGCCAGAGAGAACACCAGAAAGGTCACTACCCGGCCTTCGGCGATCACATAGCTATCTGATAACAGGGAGGCACAGCGGAGGAGAGTCACCAAGAGAGGGGGGGCGAGGAGGCGACACGGAGTCAGAGAGCCAGCACACTTTGGAGCTTTGGGTCCGTTCTTTGCTGTGGTGCAACCTCTAGCCCGACGAGCCCTCCAGAGGAAAAGCAGCTCCGAGGTGAGGGCAGCAGCAGCCGCGCACCACGAGACTTCAACATAGCCGCGAGTACACAGCTGCCCAAAAGCCACGCACACCCCCGCCGCTAGTGCCATGGCAACCGGGGCCCTCCATCCGGGTCCCTTCTCCTTGATCAGCTCAAAGGACAGCTCGGACAAGACAAAACACATCAAGCAAGCCAACGCCAGGACGGCTAAGCCCGCTGCCATCTTCAGCGGGTTGAACCGAGCCCAGGTGGCCCGACAGATGTCTCTGACAGAGGTGAGGTAGGCCTGCAGAGAGGTGGCGAGATGTGGCGAGGGCGATCGACCCCTCCTGAATGTTGTTAGGTACTCGGAGGAGAGGCGGGAGAATTCATCCTTCAGCTGAGAGAGGCTCTCTGGCGGGATGTCTTTGGCCATGGTGGAGTACGTTTCCAGGAAGCGGTTTACCTTCAAATGCAGAATGTTGACATGAGGGCAAATTAAACACAAAGTACACAGATAGAGAACATTCTCTATGCACCATCTCTGAAGTGACATACCTGCTTTGCATTGATCCACAGTGCCTCCAGCTGGCTGAGACCTCCAACTGCACCGCCCGTCTGCCCGTGAGGTGGGAATAGAGGCAGCAGAATCTGTCCCACACTGCTGTACGGGATGGGAACTCCTAGCAGCAGAGCCAGCGTGGGCACCAGGTCAGTCTGGGGAACCACGTCCGGTTCACTCTGCACACGAGAAAATAAAAGCCCACTGTTTACCCCTCTGCCTTTTAAAATCTGCCCTGACATTTACAGATCCTGCCGAAGGAGACGGTGACACCGCTGCACGTTTGCACTCTTAGACACACCTGCAACGCATCCATACGTTAGACGACCAGCAACAGCTAATTACTGAGAAACAAACGGTGCCGGCGTGATTTCTTAACTGCGAGAAGATGAATGAAAACGTGCTGCTAACTCGAGCAGCCCGCTCCCTCTGCAGCCACATTTATCAGAAGGATCAGTGGCTTTGTTCTTGCTGAAAAAGAATTGCTGGAAATATAAAAACTGTTATGAGCTCACTTGCGGAGCCAACTGAAGAACCAGTGATGTTACCAGAGTAAAAAGCAGGAAAAGCGTGAAAATCCCGACATGTCGTTTGTTTGTCTGATTACTTTGATCCTAAGGAAATCGACCGTCAGCGAGTCTGCCAACCTGGGAGAGAGGCTCGGGAAACAAAGGGGAAGGACTGTAAAGAAAGACCGCAGCATCAGTCTCCTTCTGACTTTCTCCACCGTGATCTCCCGTGTCCGTCATGCCGTGATCTCCCATCACCACCAGGAGGGTGTCGTTCTGCAGACGGTCAATCACAGACCTGGAGAAATAGGTAGAGATGTATAAAAACAGAACTTCGGCATGTTTCATGAAATATTTTCTCACTTTTACATTTCCTTTCTTCCCACGACTAGTAGACGCATTACTGGGAGATTTGAACATCTGTATTGTTGAACTATGACAGCACAACATGATGACTACAGCAGGAGGGTGCAGTAAAACAAGCTCACAGCAGATGTACAGTGTCTGACCTGATGACTCCATCCATCTGGGTGAGCTTGTCCGCCATGGCCGGGTGGTCTGGACCAAACCTGTGACCGCAGTGATCCACCCCGAGAAAATGAGCAACTAGGACCTCCCAGTCCTCACCCACCACTGTCAAAAACCAATAGAAAGGGACATGTGGGATATGAGATGAGAGATAAATACAGGATAGACCTACAAAAGATTCATTATTTTACATGAGCCTGGTGGTTATTAGAGTCTTAGACATTGACTTGATTGGTATTTTTTGGTCAAATACTCCCTCTGGACACATTTGCAGCCAGAAATGACTCCATAGAAACCACATTTCGTTAATCTCACTGCTATGACAGTAAAAAAGCATCTTCTTCTGAACAATGACATTTTTACTGTGTTCCATCAGATTCAACCATTTTCACATTGTAGTCAGATGCATGAAATTCAGGTATTTATTACTATTTAAATAAAAGGAGCAGAGTGATTGTCAGGGTGGGCTACGTTTTTGTAAACGTGTGTGTCCAAAGGGCGGTTCATTTGAAGAGCATTCATCAAAGCATTCATCCCTTTTAATGGCACCACAGTGAAATAAATACGTACTGGTACTGTAGAGGTGCTGCAGGATCCCATTGTCCACAGTGTGCAGATCCTTCACGTTGAAAGAAGGGAAAGGCAGAGAGCGGTGGAACTTCTTAGGAAAAAGGTTCTCCCAAGTGTCGTCCCCCATGAACACCACCCGTTTGCCTGTGACAGCATGCACACAATTCAAAATCAGGGGACGTCATTAGTGAATTCTGATGCATTTTCAAACTAGTGTTACATCTAAACTAGAATGTTTTCAGAATGACGTGAAACAGCTGAATGACAGAGCTTATTTCTAACTTTCCTACATGTGACTCAATCAGTAATGCCACAGCTGCTGCTGCTTGGTCCTTCATTGCAACACCCACCCACATGTAAACCCACTGACAGCAGAGCAGGGCACACTCTCACCTGCTTGCCCAAACTGGTGGATGAGATTGTCCTCCAAGATTGCACTGGACGCAAAGTTATTACCGACATCCACAAACGTGGGCAGGGATCCGGTGGTGAAGCCCTTGATCCTCTGCATGGTGGTGGTAGGCGGGTCGGCGCGGAAGGGGTACAGGCGGCTGTGAGAGGGCCTGGATGACGCCAGCTCCTCCAGCACGGGCAGCTTGTTCTCGTAAGGTCGCGGCGCCGTGTTGTTGGCGTCAAACCGGGCGAAGTCGATCTTCAGCGCGTCGATGATGAGCAGCACCACCCTGCGGAAGCGCGGCCGGACGCGGCAGAAGTCCGCAGGCTCCTCTCCGGGCTGCAGCACGTCCCCGCAGGTGCTAGTCCTGTTCACCTCCAGCCTCACCAGCAGGAACCCGCTCACGAACAGGTAGATGCCCACAAAGTAGACCGCACACACCCAGAGGAGAAGGGACAGCGCCGGGACCCCCTTCATCCTAAACACACAGCGAAGAGGAGCAAGTTGCAGGAGAAACTGAGGAGCACTCGTTCAACGCCAACACAAAACAACAAGATCGCCGCTGTGCGATATACTAAAGTGGCAAATTATTTTTCCAGCATAACTAATAAACGTGGTATCCAGACGTCAGTGCTTTGACCAGCTAACGTTGAGAGGACGTTTAACAATAAGTTAGCGCTGTTAGCCGAGGCTAACTAGCCTCGTCCTGTCACTGACCTTGTAAGAGTGGTGTTTCCGTCCTCTCTGTGCCGGAGGGCGGACGTGGACGTGTGTCCACAACACAGGGGCACAGGTGTTTCAGGTAAACAGAGCGCGCAGCACCACCCTCACCTTCATTGGGACAGTGGTACAATGGGATTTGGTGACTGGGAACCCGGCGGAAACTCGTGTCGGACGACTTTCTCTGTAACACCTTTTTTTTTTAGCTACGACCTCAGACTCGCAGGCACATATTACAGTAACAGACAGGGATGTCTCTTTATAACATAACACAATGCATGGTTTAATAATGAAGACACAAGTTGATACATTTCAGTTTTTATTTAGGTAAGAATAATCTTCCACATGTGAACTTTCTTTAACCTTTAACTTAACAATGATTAGTTCAGTGCAACGCCAAATAAACAGGGGTCAGCCGACCGTGTCTGTAGGACAGAGAGAAGGGCTACACAAACCCGTCTACCACAGGGAGGCTGAAAAGATGCGTCACTCGGTCAAAATTTTAAAGACCAGATTACATATTTAAAACAAATCAGTGGCGTGTGTATGTTAAAAAACAAAATAAATGCTCAATTATTTGTAAACGATGCCCCACATGCACAATGAGAAATAATTTTATTGGTATGGCCTTTTTTACTTCTAAACGTTCTATGCAGTTTCTATAAATTAGGTTTACCTCAGGTTAACAGTCTGGCAGTCTCACAGCTCATGTTATATTTCTATCATAGCTGATTTAAAGCCATTACGTCAAAAATAGAAATATATTTATTGAAACCCAGACTTGGTTTATCAACTAACAGATTACAGATACTTCACACTGACATTTGACCAGTCCAGTATTTCAGGTTATTTGGGAGACTTGAGTCTGAAGATGAAGAAACGACAAGCAACCCATGACATGTGGAACATTTATTTTGCCTCCCACCAGATGGGCTGCGCACCACCATTTAACAAACTGTGGATTTTATATTTCAGTATTTTATGAAGTCCCATTACATCATATCATAAATATCTTGTTGAGTGTCCACAGACTTTTATTGGTCAAACATTTTATGACTATATACTTCACTCTGCAGATGCTTTTATCCAAAAAGAGCTAGCGCTGAGTGTCTCGCTCAAGGTTAACAAACAGTGAATAGTTTTGTCACAATTTGTTGCCACGCTGCCAACATTTTAAAGAATCCAACCACTAAAAGTTATTGGTCCCAATGATCCTTCAGGCGGTTGAATTGTCGCAGATGGCTCACCTGAGCTAACCCAAACTAGTGTAACCCAACACAACCCACCAATTATAGAAATCTAGATTCCTCTTTGAAAAGATGTGATCTTCCAAGCACTCCATGACAGGACAACAGCTGAGTTATGAAGCTGGCAGGTGTCCTCTTGTCCGGTGTCCTGTATCAGCCTTTCCTGGTTCTGTGTCATTGCTCCGAGTTCATTCACCGAGTCCTATTTTACTGAGGTGGTGTCAATTGGAGCTCAAGCTCTTTGCTCTTCTCTGCCAGTACATCTGCTTTTACTTCCGGGCTCGTCTTTGCCAACGTGCTGTAAATGGTCATTGCCTGAGGAGGAAGGAAAAACAGGGTGAGAACTGTCCACAGCTGAACGAAATAAGAAATTAAACGTTACTGATATCGAATATAAAAATCTATAAACTGGTCCATACTGTGAACATGAGCACAAATAATAAGGCAAAGCAAACCTGTGTGACCATCCCACTTATGTCCCCAGTGTTAGAGGGCAGCAGGATAGTATTGGACTCCTTGGCGAGGTTGGAGAAAGCAGACACGTACTGCTCGGCCACACTTAAGGAGGCTGCAGCGTTGCCATTCTGCAATGACACAGAATAAAATCATCAGGAAATAAACCACAGTCTCTCATCAACTGGAGTTTGATCACAGTCTTCACCAATGCAAAAAGAAAAGCTCCTCACTCACCTGCTGGGTCAGAGCCTCGGACAGCAGTCGGATAGCCTTCGCTTTTGCCTCAGCTTTGGCTAAAATGGCTTGGGCCTCACCTGGTAGAAGCAGGGTAACCAGTTACTCAACCTTCACTTAGAACAGAAATATGAGCACAGAGTTGGAAGGAAAAAAAGTAAAAAAGTAGTAAAATTCACACACAAAAAACTAACTTCTACTGTCTTTAAATGTACCGACCGGCTGCTTTATTGATCTGCTCCGCTCTCTGACCCTCCGAGGCCAAGATCTGAGCTTGTTTACGGCCCTCTGCGACGTTAATTTCCGACTCCCTCGTTCCCTCAGACTCCAGCACTGTGGCTCTCTTTTTACGCTCAGCCTCCACCTACACAGGGTGGATAAAATATGTCTGTTAAAACCTTTCCTGTATTGAAACATTTTTGCCAGAACAGTGAAGACTCATATATGTAATTCACCTCACCTGCATCTGCATCGATTCTTTGACCCGAGGAGGAACGTGAATGTCTTTGATTTCATAACGGAGGCATCGGATTCCCCACTCATCCGAAGCTTGATTGATGGAGTGGACGATGTTGGAATTGAGGGACTCTCTTTCCTTAAAAAGAAAAAAATCAGTTATTATAGAATCAGTTGTTACAAGAATATGGAGAAATATGAGGGACTGCTGTAGTTTGTTACCCTGAACACTTTGTCCAGTGTGAGTTTGCCCAGTTCGGAACGCATAGTGGTCTGTGCAAGCTGAGTGACGGCGTATTCTGGATCCTCAACCCCATAACTGGCCTGGAAACACAGAGGAGGGATTTAAAGCGGTCTGGTAGCTATATGGGTTAAGTGTCAGACTGGGATGCAGAAGGTTGTGGGTTCGAACCCCGTCTGACTCCTAATCCATCCCCTACCAGATGTGTCCCTGAGCCAGACACACAGCGCTAGCTAAAGTAAAGTTAAAGCTATGAAGCACAATCCCACCAATCCCACTCTAACAAAGGCAGGGACAAATATGTGAAAAAGTTACCTTACCTTAAAGGGATCTAGGATCCGTAAGTAAAGCACGCCATCAATTTGTAAAGTTACATTATCTGTAAATAGAAGAAAAATAGATCACGCTTTGATTACACTGTGTCACTTAGGCTGAGCTGAAACAGGAAAAAGAAGCATAGTGTTGCTTACCTAGAGATACTGCAGCCTGCTCTGGGATATCGATCACAATTTCTTTAAGACTTTGTACATAGCGGATTCGGTCAAGTAGGGGTATAAGGAAATTTAAACCCTAAAAGATTGATAATAAGTACATTTTTCATTATATTATTCTGTTGTTATTTTGATTGAAGAAAGTATTCCTATTAATCTTAATGACAACAAACAACTGAATCCTGCATTTGAGAATTAAACAAAGGAAAATGAATTATATTACCGGCTCTAGGATCCGGTGGAAGCGGCCCATCCTCTCCACCACCCAGGCTTCCTGCTGAGGCACAAACAGGACGACAGTGTTCACGGGCAAGCTGGATGCCCACCGCTGCTGGGCTGGCGTTGCCCACAACCGAGGCACAGTCCGCTGCGTTTGCTACAGACAAGCAATAACAACAAGAAGCCATCAGAGCTGTGAAACTTCAACTTGATTAATTAAGTTGTGTTACAGAAGAGAGGGTAGTAAATAAGATATTTCCACTATCCCTTTTTTTTTAATTAAAGAGCTGACATGTTCTATTCCCATCATTTATCAACGAACAGCTGGATAAAACAAATAAATATTCGATGCAGGGATGTTCTGTAGTTGCTCTATGAATGGATGTCTGATCATGTTGACCACCCTTTGAAACTCCCAAGAGTGGTTGATTTCATACAATGACTTCATAATGGTTTCTCTCCGGTTAAATTAGTACGAATTCAGTGGTACTTTTGTAGATGTATAGTGATATTTCGTGTGTTTTAACATGAACGACATCCACTTTATCGCGGCTATACAACAGAACAAGCTAACAATCCGGACATAATATAATGACACACACGCTTTTACCTGCAGGAGGCGTCCGCCGGTCCGACACAGCGTTCGTAACATCATTTAAATGTGTTAAAGTGTGGCTCAGCTTGTTCTACGAGTCTCTATTCAAACTCTGCACTCATGTGAGTGACCCTTGCCGAACAGGAAAAGTTGTAAAGTTGCGTCATTTTTGTGCAGCGCTAAGAAAAATTCCCCCGGTACGAGTAAAACCAACCAAACTGCAATGGTTCCGTGCGCCCAAAATAATTTACTACCACTACTGTCCAACTAAATATGATTCACAAAACATGCAGTACTCACAGCTGAGATACAGATTATTTCTGCAAGCAGTGATACCAACTACAGCTCACTTAGGTTTAACAGAAAGTCCAGAGAAAGAAAAAGAACAGGCGTCCACAGCTTTACACGATATGAAAGCGAATATATAGGACGTTAACTTTATCTCCATTTGTTTTCACAGCTGTTAAAAGGGTGACACTGAGTTAAATAATAACAAGGGTTAGACGTGACAATTTGTAATTTATGTTTATCACAGATTATACATAGATAATAGATAGATAATAATATATACGAATGCTAAACTGACCAAATTTAAAACCAAACAATTTATATTAAAAAAACGTGTACATCCATGTTGAAGTGGTGTGCCTATTTTGGCAAGATCTATTTTTGTTTCTATTGCTGATAGTCAAAAACAAAATTTAAGTAAAAAATTTAGCATAAAGTCAGAACACTAAATGTTTGTCACTTACACAGGACATCAACTTCTTTAAGTATTCTTATAAGCTATTTTACAGGATTCATAAATATAGGAATAGGGAGGAAAACTGGGCCTGAGGCCTACGGGAATCATTTTTTTTGCTAAATGTAATTAATCAGCTAAGACTCAAGGGGGAGGTGTTGGTTTTAGTTTAGCTCTGCTGCAACTATAGCCCAATTGAAGGACTGGATTCAAAATTGATGCACTGTATCCACTTTGATTGGAGGTCATTTGAGATCACTGACTTATACCACTGATCAATTGTTCATATTTAAATGAGTTCTTGGATTGTAAATCAAGGTTTGCACATTGGGTGCACAAAAAATCACAGTTAATCAGATGTAAAATAGTGATGACAAGTTAGATAGTAAATAGCCAGAGACAAAGAAGTGAATCGTTGTTAAACAACAATTATTTATAATAAACAATGAATCCCATAAAAAAAGGAAAACATATATCAGATTTTTCTGTGATTTATTATTTAGGTCTATTAAAATTAAATTATGATGTTGTTTACCTTTACCTTTTTAAACAGAATGCCACAACAACATGTCACAACAACAATACAATAACATTAATATTAGACAGTTATAATATTATATTATTACATAATAGAAGATTAAATTGAAGCGTTGAAAAATAAAGAGCACTCAGTACGTTGAGTTCACGGAATAAATGTTCTGGGTTACATCAAAGCAGTAAAGAGAAGGAAGAAACATCTAAAACGCAACTGGATAAACATGATAAGCACATTTCTAAATGACAAGTCACCAAACGACGCTGCATGGTTTTTTTTTCTATTTAGGATTTGTCTGCGTCACCTGTATCGTCCTCCAACCTGTTCACGTGGATGATTGGTTAGATGTCTTCCTGAGGCTCCGCCCGCCACCGCGGTGCTGCATTCGCATTGGACGGTCCCAACGCCAGTAACAGGTGCCTCTGCCACGCCTTCCCCTCCCAGCTCCCCCGGAGCTTGCAGGTTTGTCCGTCACTCTGAAGCCAGAAAACCGGGGATGACAATGAGCAATGGCGAGTCTGCGCTTTGGAGCTGCAGCTCTGTGCCCAAGTCCGGCACTAGTAAACCACTTGTAAACAACGAAGAGGAGTTTATCACCGGTTAAACAAAAGTTATAAATGGACGTCACAATGTTGCGGGACAAAGTGAATCCCCTTTGAGGTCCTGCTCCACAAACTGTGTAAAGCTCCAGGATTTTCGCGTGAGGCGCTTTGCCATGTCGTTACTGTGTGTCAGAGGTACGTTTTTGACTTTCTTCTACGTTTGTGATGGGTTAGAAACGCTAGTGTCGGCGTTACCAGTGTTACACGGGAAACTGGAGTTCATCAAGTTACACAATCTGGCAGCGTTAAAATAAATCTTACGGAGCAGGTTTTCCCCGCAGGAGGCATCTTCGCTCAGCTGATAACAGGAATTAAGTAGTGGAGTAATTTTACAGTTTCACTTTAAGTTGTTTTCCTAGTTGGAATATGACCACTAGTCTGTGTTTTATGTTGACTTTAAAACAATGTGTTAATGTAATGTTATTGCAGCATAAAGTGTACATCCTAAAGTGTTGAATTATAAACAGAACAGATTTTACAAAATCTCCTCACTTTCCTCCATAGCATTATAGGTAGACAATTTTCTTCCACAGGTTCTAACCTCACTTGCAAACATATATAAAAATGTTGAAAATAAAATGACACAAAACACCATTAAACATTTAAATATAGCTATCAAAACAGAATACAAAGACCAAGTCAAAGTCAAGCTGAGGTTGGGGACATGGAAACAAAGTTGGTGAATCCTTTCCTGCATTAGCATCCTTCAAAGCAGGCCAAGCACATTATGCATTATCCAGTTCTGTGAAAACAGAGCTAGAGCCAAGCTATTTAGTCCATTAGAAGAAGAAGATAGAAGATAGAAAAACCAGACACGGTCTCAAAACAGGGCTGCACATCTGTCATGACTCAGTCAGCCCTATCTGCGTTTTGTTAATATTCAATGTCTGAAACCTAATGAAAAATGGACATCCCACCATGTGTTGTCTGATAGATTTAAACCATAAATGCTGTCGGCAAAAGATATTAATTAAATCTCTGCAAGATTAAAGTACTGTTTCAAATTGTTATATTAACTTATGCCAATGAGTGAATGTTATGATTTGTTTATTAAATAGATTCTGGAATTAGAAAAAACAAAACTATATATAAAGTCCCATCAAAAGTTTCTATGCGCAGTGGTTTTGTGAAAATGATAACATCCTTTAATCAAATGATGTGTAAAATATCATTGAGCATTTAGGTCAGAAAGTGAACTTTTCAAAGTTAAAAGTGGACTTGAAGTTGCAACAAAACCTACAGTAAGACTTGCAGACTTTTTGGTTCTCAAATCAGGGAGGATGTTCCCTCATCCTGTCACATGTCATATGGCATCTCGATCGTCTGTGAATCAGTAAGTTCTGTCAAATATGGTGTTCTCATTTTGCCAGACATAGGAATGAATAGTTAAATACCTAAAATAATCTGAACATAGATGATTGACTGACAGTGTGCAGGCCTGTGCGGAAATCTTATTTCTATTTGTCTAAAACAGCGGCCTGGTAGCTCAATAGGTTAAGCGTCAGACTGGGATGTAGAGGGTTGCAGGTTCGAACCCCGTCTGACTCCTAATTTATCCCCTACCAGGTGTGTCCCTGAGCCAGACACCCAGCGCTAGCTCCTTGTAAGTCGCTTTGGATAAAAGCGTCTGCTAAGCAAAGTAAAGTAAAGTAAAGTAATATTGTCATTTGGATGTTGTTCCATATTTGAGTCATTATGCCATTTATGCCTCTGAATAACTGTCAGTTTTCTGTCGTCTTATCTTTTAAATTAGGCATTTTTGATGGGATGTCAGCTGAACACCTCATGTTCCGTCCTGTGCAAATATATTGCAGACTCCTTGAGCTCAGACCCAATAACACAATCAAGCAAACACCTTGTGTCATAATGTTAAATTTTTTAAACTCAATAGGAAATATTATTCTTTCACTGCTGGATAATGACTGTCACAAACCCCTCATCTCAACAGTATTATAAACAAATCCTGAATATTTCTGCTCAGTCACGTCTGTGTACACTGTCTGTATATTTGATTTCTAAATCTTCAGGATTTTGTGTGCTGCACACTTTTGGCAGTTTGAATGAGTTTGCAAATCCTGCAGCCGCTTACTGGCTGTTGCCCTACTTGGTATTTACATTGAACTGATAAGCCTGAAGGCTTATTAAGAGTCAGATAGCAAGTGGTCAAGTAGCTAATGAATTCATCGGATCATGTCCTTTAATTTTATACACGTAAACATCATATTTTGTAAACTGTTATAGTTTATTGTGACAGTAGTGGAGGTGGTATTTAAACAGATCAGCTACAACACAGAAACCAGTGACAGGTGAAGTGAAGAACACTGACACTGTTGCAGTGGTACCTGTCAGATGGTGGGATATATTACACAGCAAGTGAACAGTCAGTTCTTGAAGTTGACGTGTTAGGAGCAGGAAAATATGGTGTGTGTGAGTGTCGGGATCTGAGAGACTTTGACTAGAGCCAAATTCTGCTAGGTTGGGGACTGGCTCTGGGGTCTTTCCAATATGCAGTGGTCAGGACCTATATTTTAGGACATATATGACATGTTGTATATCAACACCCTCACACGTGGCCCCAGAATTACTGCAGGTCCAAAATCCACTAAGTTTAAATCTGTCTGTTCTTTCTAACGAAACACAAAAGATAAAAAGAGAGATTTGGATTCTGACATCAATTAATCACGCTGGGAAAGATAAATCCTCCTGGCTCTTGGCAGGGAAAAGTTCACAAAGAGGGAAGTTAGTTTTCTTCTTGCAATGAAGTGTTAGTGTATTGAAATGGGCCTGTCACGGTGGAGCTTACACACTGTCCACCTACTGACTAGTGCTACGGACAAATGGAAGTGAGTAGGAGTTACACGGCCCAAAGATAAGAGCAAATGGTGCTGGGGGTATGAATAGTCTGATTAGCTGATGTTGTGACTCATCTCCTGATAGAAAAGCTCAACAACGATGTATATTTATTGCTAGTCGAGAAGCTTCATCTCCATGGCGATGTCTTTACAAAACAGATAAGCGGTTTCTCTTACAAGTGGACATGTGTTGGGGGGATGGAAGACACTCCTACTGTGAATCAGGACAGGGCTGAGTAAAGACATGACTCAGATGAACTCCAGACAGACTCAATTGTGATTACTTTAACGAAAGGATACCTAGTAACATCTACGACAGGAGAGTATGCGTTAGTACTAGTCGCCTCAATCTTAGGAGAGCCCTGCGGTGTCTGTAAAGTGGTGGTAGACCGGGTCGATGGCAGAGTTTGCTTCGCTGTCCATCACTCTGTGTCATAAGCAGTGGTCAGTCTGCTCAGGTTGGACAGATTGGTATGAGGAGGATAAAGAAACACCTATCCAGGGTGGAAAACCACAATTTGTTTGTCGTAGATTAAGTTGCTGTTGATCTGACTTTTGATTGTTTAATTGTTGTCAACATTCTGTGAAACGCTTCTCAGCTGCTATCAGATTATTTGGTGGTGGTACCATGCGTCCTACATGTCAGTTTTATTGCCAGCTGAGTATTGTCCACACAGGATGTTGATCATGTTTAATGCACCAGTGCACCTCTTGTATGTCTTCTATTGACATTTGGTTCAATTTGTCTCACTCTGCAGTTTAAAACAGAAAATTCTTTCTGTTTTTTGGCCTGGCTGTGGAACACAAAACACACAAAAACACACAGGACTGCATTGTACTGTTTAATACACCTGCATTCACATTGGTTGGGAGCCTGTTTGACTGACTTTTGCTCTGCAGCAGAAAGAGTAGGTGTGTGGGTGAGTGTAGCGAGCAGCAGAGAAGTGGAATTATGAGAGAAAGAGGCAGAGAGAGAGAGCGCTTAGTGATTGTGGGAGTAATCCCGAGGCCATCTGTTGCTCTCCTACCCTCTTACGCTGGCTCCACCTGATCAGATGCAGCATCCAGCGCCACTGCCTGCAGCAGATTCTGGTGTTGCTCTCTGTCTGATGGTGACGACCTTATATTTGAAGCATCCAAACTTCCTATCAAACAGCTTCAAAAGTTCATTTCATGCCAATGTCACAACGCCTATTATAAAAATATATCTTCTTCATTGCCTTAAATGTCAGAATGATAAACAGATATTTAGGTCACGACCAAAAAATACATAATCATTTTTTTTGGGGGCTTTTTACTTTACAAAGTTACAGTGATTACACACAACTCATTGGTGGCTCCAGTCTTTTTATCAGACTTGTGAACAATAACAAAAATATAGTAAATTGCTGGCTTTGTGCTTTATGTAGTTGGATAGCTACTAAAAATCAGCAGACAGACATTTTGACTTGGTATAGTAGGAAAAGCACGGGCGCTACTTAAACAGTGACCGTGTTTTGGGCAAGTGTCCTGGTACCCAATGAAACAACAAAGAGACCATTCAATGGGAAAAAAGAAAAATAAAGCTGCAGGTTGATACGGTACTTGTACAACTGGCCCTAATAAATGCTAACCTACATAGCCAACAAAGCTAACGAGAGCGCAGCAAAGAAAACGATAAGCATCAGTTTCCACTATAATGGTGCTCTGTTTCACGGCCCTCTTCTCTGTGTACCACAGCGATAAGTAACATCATGCAAATCAAGACGTAAGGCCTCTGTGCCAGTTCAGCAGCTCAACTGGAAAGTTGGGACGGAAAAAATGCAGATATTTCTCTCCGCATATCCCCCTCCCTTTTTCCTCTTCACAGTCAGACAGGAAATACTTTGTAGGTTTCCTTTTTTTTCACCACCTCCCTTGTGGCAGTTTGAATTCATAGATTTGAGATTCAAATTTAAAAAATGACTATTTTATGCTGTGCAGAGACGAGGCACGAGAGATGAAAAAATGAAAGTGTCATTTGTGCCTCCATCATCCCGCCCTGCCCATCTGCCAGAGGTTTAGTAGGTTACATGGTTGAACACGTAACCCCGCCACAGCAATCACAATTAATCCCTTCCAAAGCACTTCACAATCCCATAAATGTCATTGTATAGATGCATCAAAGGGCTAAAGATGATAAGTCTAAAAATAAACCAAAATACAGAAGCAATCATGTTTTGACGCTCTTAAATATTTTTGAGGCTCTAGGAAATAACTGCTGTTGACAAACATTTACATTTTTGTTGTTATCTAATACCCATCTGCTCTGGTCCACATTTGACATAGTTTGTTGTTTTTGTGTTTACCAGCTGTTGAATTTTGAAATACAGCTGTCTAGGCGTATGCTTATTGATATATTACCATATTAAAATTGGTATTTTGCAGCCAAACTAAAGGTCAGCTCTGATGGATGAATTTGTCAGCTTTAAAAAACGAGATCCTGTCATTACCCATGTCTTAATATATCTATTTCTGACTTGTTTTTTTTTCATTGTTTTGAAAATGTAGATTCCAAATAAGATTTTTTTTTTACAATAGGCCTGATCGTTGTTTGTTTGTATTTTGTTTTACAGTGAAGAAAGCCAAACTCCAAGGGCGCCGAGGTGAGTATTTTGGGTTTGCATACCTTTTACTGTCAGTCTGATCACACACTGTCCTATCATCCAAATATTTCGCAACACAGAAAACAGGAAAACCGGGAACCTGTGTAGCTGCAGATCATTCCTATTTCTTCCAAACTTACAGATTTCTGTACTAACACTCGCACAGCTTATTGTACTTTACTTTACTGTCACTGTTATATTGCAAACTTCTTGTAACATATAGACATATTCCTCGTTGTGGCTGTTGGTGTGAGGTGTCTGCTCTTTTTCGTCACTGACACATAGGGTTGATTTTCATTATGTAACAGTGTGTTCCTTCACACCAAGCTAAGCACAGGTGAGCTTAGATCAGTGGCTGCTAAGTCCAAATCCCCATTCCCTCCACCTAAGCAAATCCCCACAGCGTCCATTCTTACGCCTGCCTTAAAGCCATGTGATGCTTCTGGCTTGAGTAGGCAGCAGTGGCTTCTGTTCTGCATTTTACTCTTATTCACTGACCAATGTAAAGTTCATCATCCTGCACCTCCGCTCTGTTCATTGTGTGTGTTTGCTGTTACTTTGAGGAAATGTTATGATTTGAGAGGTGTCTGCATTGTGTCATAAGCTCACAGCTCCGCTGCACTGAGATATCAGTTGTAGATTGTCAGCTGTTGCTGGTTTTCTCAGTCGGTCTGCGCCCTCCTCCCTCCTGTGGGCCACACCAAATGTGACACCTGTCCCAGAGCAAACATCATAGCTGATTCAGTTAAGCCTGTCGTCTCCCTGAGGTGAAATGTAAACATGAGTCGCTTTTTGGCTACAGGATGAAGGATTTGTCCTGCAAGAGATTTAAAACACCAAAGGTTGTGTAATAATGGCTGTAAATATATATTTGTTTAGTTTCATTGAGTAAAAAGAGTAAAGAGTCGTGTTGCTTTTTTACGGTTTTATTGGCTACATGTTAATATTCAGCTTTAAACATATGACTATGTTTTATTATCATTTTCCAAATGTTTTGCTGGCCAAATGAATAACTCCCAGCGAAGTGTCTACGTTTTTGTATTTTATTCTTTGAGTGTATTTGAAGAAATGTGAAATATTGGTAGTAGCCGTGTAGCCTTGCTAGTAGCATCCTCCTCAACCAGGACGTTTAAGGAAATATCAGGCCTCTAAGTGACATATTGCCAAACAAAAATCACCTTAATACTTTATTGATTCCCTTGAGGAAATTGTTGTTTGGACAGCTGCTATATCTGTGTCTGCGCTACTACAGGGTATCTGTGTCTTGTCTAAGGACACCTCGACATGTAACCTGGTGGGACTGGGAATCGAACTCGCTCACCTTTGGGTTAGAAGACGACTGCTCAACCCACTGACTATCATGCATTACATCTTTGTTATTTACAGAGCCTGATTTGCACCTTAACTATGAATTTGATTGTGTATTTTCTCTCACACACACACACACCCGATTGCTTATGTTCAGTCTTCAATCGTATGTTCAATTTGAAGGCATGTTAGGCTGCTACATAAATCTTCAACTAGCCACCAAAGCAGCATATTTAGATCTGCAGGTCTAAATCTTTACTTTACCTACAGGAGAGGCATGTTGAAAGCAGACTCCTGAGTTATTTTTCGGCCATTCATGCACCGTACCTATCATGCTTGTTGGAATTCTCGGAAGTGAAGGGCCCCGTGTCTGTTTATTCAGCTTTATGTAATCAATTACGTAACACACCATGGTTGTTTCTTCTTTACTTCCTTCCCTGTGATAACCCTGACTTGCTCTGTATAGGAAATCAAATGACATATTGGAAGAATCCTAGAAGGGCGCTCGGGCATATGTGTCCGTGGTGTGGAAATGGGTAACATCTAGATCCCATTTCTGAAAGCTTGTTTCAGGAGAACGGTGCATATCTAGAACTGAAGTTGACCTTGCATGGGCCAGTAACCAGCTGTTTTCCTTTCCACTGACTGCCACAGGTAACTGTGCTTTGACAAGGGTTGTTCTTTGCTGGATTTGTGGGTGTATTTGCTCCTGGTAGAGCCATATTATATTTAGTTTAGAACTCTGTTTACATATACAGTAGATTTCTCATGAGGGGACCCAGCAATGGCAGAAAAGTTCTCCCATAGGTTCATATCTTGTTGCATACAAAATTAATGAGTGGTCTAAATTTGAAATGTCATCTTTCTATTGACTAATTTATTGACAAAGTCATCATAGATCAATAATGAATGAAGACACATCTCGTCTCAGGAGTGCGTGGGTGGTTCACTGACAGGAACACGGAGTAATGTCTCAAAATGTGGACAGGACAGATAGACAACATCATGCTGCAATTCGACCTATTTTCTTCCTCCAGTTGAGGAGGTGTTCTTCGTTTGCTTTTGCTGTTTTAGTGTGTGGCCAAGAGACGGAGAGAAAAAAGAATTTCTATAGTAAT
The DNA here is from genome assembly GCA_032270685.1 of Microctenopoma stevenorrisi. NCBI lineage: Eukaryota > Metazoa > Chordata > Actinopteri > Anabantiformes > Anabantidae > Microctenopoma > Microctenopoma stevenorrisi. The sequence goes on along the minus strand of JAUMTR010000014.1, from coordinate 13,364,938 downwards.
TAATATCAAATCTGTGTCTAGAACAATATTTAATGCTAGAAACGTAACAACAACATAACAAATAGATCATTTGTTTAATTTCAGGTGTACAATTTACTTTACATTACAATTTTTTAAAAATTGAATTGGATAAATATTGTGCCGCAGTGTGTGCTGTGCACATTACTCTGTGCCAGGACTGCCATGTGTGTGTTTTGTCCTTTAAGCCTTGAATTTTTAGATAGTCATAAAAATGTGATATGGCGCTGTACAAAAAGTCGAACAAAATAAAATTAATCACAGTCTTGGTGGTGCCGTTGTGGGGCACCCCCCTTTTTTAATAGTAGGATACACTGGGGCTCATTTCAAAATTGCCTCACAAATGACAAATGTCCGAGCCCATGCACAGATTTCTTTTTTTAGGCAGTTATTGCTACTTCCTCTGCAGGAGTGCAGATTGTATTAGGTCAGTGTAGTGGACAGCACGTGCTGTAAAAGTGCCTGCAGCCACTAAGTTACTCTTATCTAATTCATACACCCTCATACTTAATCTCATCTCCTCTTTTCATGAGAGCTGGTCTACGTGAGGCGTGGACTGTCTAATTAGGGAAAGGTTTGAGCATCCCCCAGGCTCTTTTGTAATAATGCCTGTGTTTTGTCACCATTGTTTGGTCAAGACCCTAATTAGATGTGTGTCACTCATGTCACTAGCAGATTAACTATGCTCCTCCACATTACCATGTCAAAGAGACACTGTGTGTATTCAGTGCAACGGTGTTGTACATTTTAATCCAAATTGTAACTCTATCTATCTAACTATCATAACCCAAAAAGTCAGGTGCATGCATGTGTGTGCACTTTGCTTTACTATGTGCGCTTATACTCCAGCTGGTTTTGTACCAAGGTAGGAGATCATACTCCAACCGAGGACCATCAGTGCTGCAGGGCTGGAGTGCAAAGCCGAGCTGAGCAAAGCAGCAGGCACGTGTTGATGCTCCCTCTCCCCGCTGCGGGAAATAAAATGCGGCGGTTGTGTCACGAGCTGTCTAATCCCTCTTCGCCCCCCTCAGCACTCATCCCGCCCAGTGCTAACAGCTGTTGCAGATGGTTGTCCGGCACTACTGGCTGAGAGCAGACTGACAGAGTGTCACAGACTGATGGACAGCCACTTGAATCTGTATCTCACCAGAGTTCCAGCAACACTGGACCAGTGTCAGATTTAGGCTTTGCTAATAGAGTACACACTTTGCACTGGATAACAGGAAGATTAATTCAGTTTACACATCACTACTGACTGAACTGAATTTCAAAATAAGACTTGGTGGTGTCAGGGCTCTAAGGTCAACAGTAACTTTAGCTTTATAACATCACATACACACCTGCTTCCCCTGTGCTTTTAGAGACGGTAAGTTACTGTAAGTCCAAAGGAAGCTGTCTATTACAGCGCAGGAGAGACACAGCAGAGAGTTGTATACTTTAGGATCCTGCAGCTGTATCTTCTGCATGGGGTGACTCTCACTGGAGATTAATAGGGTCAGCTTTCTACCCTGGCCTGGCTTGGCCTGGCCTGGCTTGGCTGAATGTTGCTGGGAGGAGGCTTATGTGCTTTCACTTTTACTAGAGCTCCTGATGTCTTTTTCTATCACTCAAAGCCAAAGTAGAACTAGACTGGTTTGTAATCGGTCTAAACATCTGATCTCCTGCCTGATCTGTTTGTTTTATGAACTGGATTTTGTGTATTAACACTGCTGCAGATACAGTGTGTTATGATACCATATGAATCTTTTCAAATGCTAATTTAGGCCTTCATTTTTTTACTTAACACTCACCCTGATACCACCCCTCTATTATATGTTTGTATTGCCAGCACCTCTCTATAACTGAAACCATAATGGCCCTTTCCTTTCTTTCAGACAAATACAACACTTATGTGACGCTGAAGGTGCAGAATGTGAAAAGCATGACCATCACTGTGCGTGGGGACCAACCCTGCTGGGAACAGGATTTCATGTTGTAAGTTATTAGTTACATACACAAAAAGATGTATTAGGCTGATTCAAATTTAAATTACCAACAGTAAAATAATAAGTTCATAACAGACAAACTAAAAGGCCTCAGACCAAAAAAATTCCAGATTCCATTTCTGTAAGAAATGGTATAAACAGTAGAGCATCTGTGTGAGACAGACACATACTGTACAGGGTAACCACACCGTCCACGCTACAGACCTGTTCAATGAAGGACATCAAACCTAAAACCTACCTACACCTTAGAGCTACAGGAAAGTTTCTGGTTTTCAAGTTGCACAACTCCTTCTCAGAAGGTATCTACTCAAACAGCTGAAGGTATCTACTCAAACAGCTGCTGTTCATTTCCTCCCTTTCATTCATTGGTTTAATTTCCTCGTTTTACTTTCCCTGCGAACGGTAACTATGGTGACAAGAGAGTCAACACGTTGTTGCATGTGTGTCATTGTTTGTCTTTTGTGAACTCCCTCATTGCAACAATGTTTGTTTTTCCAGACCTTCATCCTTTTACTGTCCATTAATGATGTGTTGGCTAGCTTTAATTCAACGTGAAAAATAATACATTCATCAGCATTTCCAGAGAATATTCAATACCCCTCTTACAGAAAAACCACTGTTGTGGAGCTTCAGGGTTAGGGCACCCATGCTCAACACAAGGTTTTGGCTCATCAGAGTAACGGAAATGGGAAAAAAAACAACAACATGCTTTTCTAAAATGTTGAATTTGTCCTATTAAAAGCAGACACATACTTTTTGTTTAGTTTTTTCAGGTGTGTGGTGATTTTAGAATAATACATTTGTAAGTAACTGCTCCATGAGACTGTCTTACAGATAATTAAATCTTAGCCCGATAGCTGTGTCTCCTGCCTGTCCCTCCAGTCATGACCAGCTTTGATAGGAACCAGCATCCTATGTATTAAACAGTTTAGAAAACATTTTTAGTCTGTTGCTGAAGATTGTCATAGTTATTATTTTAAATGTAAGTTTAGGGTTAGGGTTCAACCCTAGTCCTGAACTAGTTAATATTTTATATACATCCTATATATAGATAATTATTTTCCTGTCATACATTTTTAAAAGTACCATTTTTGGCCACCCTACTGTTACACTATAGAACAACTTGTTCATCGTGATAGGTGTTTACATTCAGGTGGACATTTGCAGGAAAGAGCACATGGCAAATAGCTTCCTAAAACATCAAATCTAAAAATGTCATATGTAATGAGATTACATAACATGCTAAATAAACAAAATCTCTCTAATAAAACTAGCAACGGTTTCATTTAAAATACCTTGCCATATTGATTTATTCTTTGCCTCTTTGCATGAGCAAATGATTTAGAAAGCCTTTATCTTTGCACCTGGGCACCCTGGATACTCCTCTCAATTAGCCGTTCTCTTTGATTATCTTTTCTCTCATCTTCCTTTTGTTGGGGCTGTCAATAGTTGTAAACTGCCACACATGAAAATATGCTAATTCCCCTGTCACACAGCTCTTTTCAGAATTGATATGCCATTTTATTGCTGTCATCAAGCCTTTGAATAGCACATTGAATGACAAAACAAGGCTAGAATGGATTCTGACAGCTAATGCACAACAAAAAGAGGAAGTAGCCTTTGTTATTAACCAGTGGTAGGGCTTGGCAGTAATTATGTAGAAATTTCTGGTTCACTGAGTGTGAATTGAATTACTTACACAGGAAAGTTTTCTCGCTTTTGTAACTCTGATTCTGATAAGCTTCAATTTGTAGAGCTAGAATTTCAGTCTTTTACTCACTGACGTTTTTCACACTGTGTGTCGGGAAAGGATTTTTTAGTTTATCTGAAGCTTGAAACCTGACACTTTATTTGCTTTTTTCCTCTAGTGAAATCAACCGTCTGGATCTTGGCCTCATTGTTGAAGTGTGGAACAAAGGCCTCATCTGGGACACCATGGTGGGGACCGCCTGGATTCCTCTGAAGAATATCTGCCAATCAGATGAGGTTGGAATATAACTCAGACCCAAAATCAATCATAGATATTGAGTGGAAACAGTTGCTTTTTTGTCACTACTGACATAACTAGGTTTTAATTTATTAACAAATATTAGCATTTCACTTTTGTATTGTCTTTTCTTTCTGTGTTCTCGTGTCTGATATAGTAAAAGAATAGAAAAGAATTTGCAGTTGAATTGAATTGACCCTGAAATGTATTTCTGCCTGTGTAAATAACGGTATACATATGTGATTGCAGGAGGGCTCAGGTGAATGGATTTTTCTGGATGCAGAGGTCCTTATGAAGGCTGATGAGATATATGGCACAAAGAACACGACGCCTCATCGAGTCTTGCTGGACACTCGATTTGAGCTGCCTTTTGGTAAGACATTGCATTTACCAATTCACCAGCTGCTTTATTTTCCCCCTGCATATGCATCATCTGAAATATAAAGTGCATTTTCTAAATATAAACTGTACGTAGGGAGAGCCATGGTGATCCTGGTTACTGTAGGGCAAATCAAACCTTGATCCGATGAGTCACAAAGGCCACAAATGTTTCCTGTTGAAATGTCAGCAGTCGGTTTCTGAGGTTACACAGGACAAACTTTCCAGCCTCGGGCACTGTGTAATGAACTGATAACCGACTGTAACCAGCTATTCTCTGGTCCACTGCAAGCATTAATTAGAAAATTTAAACCTCGTATAGACAGTGGGGCATGAAAGTAGGGTATACGAATCGATTTGTTTGCCGTTGTGCTCATTTGAAAAAGACACAATTTTTTTGCAGGTGTAAAATCTACACTCGTACACGCAAGCCTTTAGTCAATCAGACCCTTAGACATTTGTCTTAGATATCTGTCTTACTATCTAATGTCATTTATCTGGTGACAGTGGGGCTGAGGAGCCTCCTTGTTCTGCATAAATCCAGGGCTCTGACCCATCAATGGCAGCTCTTCCTTTGTTAACTTTGATTTAGTAAATATAATTTTGTGTTGACCAGGTTGTTCCAATACGGCTAACAGGATTAAAGAACCATTATGAACGCTTTCACGTGTGGTATATTCCAAAACTGAATAGACTCAAGGTAAAAATAAATACACTGTTAAGTAATTATAGGTCATGTTTATTGAAGGTATTGATGATAAAATGTTTTTAGAATAATATAAGATATCTAAGTGTGAGTTTCATAAATTTCTCCCACGTGACAAGTGAGCGCTCTCCCTCACTGAAATACACTGTCTCTGTCTGTAGCTTAACTACTTTTGCTCAACCATGTCTCTCTGTGATCAGAAGGCATCAAAGTTAAAGCAGGGTATCTCTCTGCTGAGTGGGAGACTGCCTCTGTTTAAAGAGGAGACCTTTCAAGGTTGCAGGAGGCCATCGTGACTTGCTGTGCCACCAGAGCCATTCATTAAATCTGTGAGTTGGTTTGTCTTTGAAGCCCTGGCCTTTGTGTGTGTGGCCTTTTAATGTGCATCTGTCTGCAGTACAGTGCAAATCCTCCTGGTGGGAGGGGACCGGTGAGAATACTTGATCGTATGCAGAATAGAACAGCAATGTAGTACAAGATTATGGATAGGGTTGGAGAGGCTGGAATAAGTGGAAAAAATGAGGAAAAAAAAAACACAGACACTCGTGTCCTGCTTATAGGTTCATTGCCTGTGAGCCACATGTAGACTTTCAATTGCATGTTTCGTAGCTCTAGTTTTTATTATAAGGTAATTTGGTATCCTCTTCTTTTTACTCTCTCTGTTTTTGTTGCTTATATTTTCAGATTATTTCTTTTTATTATTTATTTAAGTTTTTTGTGTGTCAGACCTTTTTGGTTCTCCTCCCTCAACAGTTTGTGGCCGTTTCTAACTCCTAAAATGCTTCTGAAAAATTAAAAAGACATAAATGGGTTATGATGGCATTCTGGATTATCATGCATTAAAACAAATGTGGAGCAGGATGTAAACTTCAACATGTATGTTTTTTGTCTGTGCATATTTTTGGTTTTAGACATCCCAGATGATGAGGCACACTACTGGACAGGCAAGTTGGAACAGATCAATACCATGGGAATCCACGATGAGGTAAAGTGCCATTTAATATGGTTTGCTTTATAACATCTTTTAATTGATTGTAGGCAAAACATGATTAAAAAACAAACTATCGTTCTGTAAAAAAGTACTCCCCAACCTTTTTTTTCCATATTTGTCAAACTTAAATGATACAGATATTTTAATGTTACACAAAGTAAATAAGAAAATTTTAATGCATCAACATTTTTATTTGTTGACCCTATGTGAAAAAGTATTTACCCCCTTTCCCTAATATCTGGTTGTGCCACCTTTGCTGCAACAACTGCAGTGAAGCATTTGTCATAACTGGCAAGGAGTCTTTCACGTCGCTGTGGAGGAACTTCGATCCACTCTTCTTTGCAGAACTTTTAATTGAATGGCCTGTATAAAGTCATGCCAGAACATCTAGTGGTGTCAAATCTGTTTTTGGGCCAAAATTTAATCTTAAGTGTTCAGCAGAGATGGTTCAGGGACAGGTTCCTCAGTTCTTCTTCAAAAATAAAGCAAACATCACACTGTAAGGTTTATTGTCAAAAAGAAAGGTAGACTCATAAACCAGCAACCTTAATTTTTTGCTTTACTTTGCTTGGTAGACGTTTTTATCCAAAGTGACTTACAAGGAGCTAGTGCGGAGTGTCTTGCTCAAGCACTGTATGTCCTGTTACTTTGAGTTTGTGAATCAACAAAATATGTTCTTTTATGCTTTCCTGTCAGTAAGGATCATGCTCCTCAGGAGTTCTGTTCTGTTCATGACTCAGATTTGTTACATTTATATGTAGTGTTCTTAGTGGTAATGGTGTTAGTGAGTTGTGGTAGTGAGGACTGTATAATGACATTGAAAATATAGTGATCCCTGCTGTTTATTTTTTATCTCTCTCTTCTGTAGTACCCTCTTCAGGATGATGTTCAGAGTCGCGCACTGCCATTTGCAGCTTCTCAGTGCTGTGAGTTTTGCCTGTCCAAACTGCCTTCTGCCTCTAGATGGAAGCAATTCTCCATCCTTCTACTTCTCAGGCTTTGACATTTTTTTTCTCTCACTTGTTTGTTGCTGAAGTTGTTCCCAACATAGTGAAACAATAGTTATAGTTGTTTAAAATTTAGACTAAACATATTAAATTCAGTTTGTCTACATTTTTATAAACTTACCAAAGGGGATCAATAAAGTATTCATTATTAAAAAGGTGATGTCATGCATGTTAAATATTTTCTCACAGTGACATTTGTATATTTTTTAATGTGAGCACCACTGATGGAGACTCCCATGTCCTCTGACTCTTATTTAATTTAATATTTAGTTAAGTTATTTCGGTTGTTCTTATTTTTACAAGCATTTCCTCTTTTCATGGAACCTCTCATTTGTAACATCTGCACTTTCACCAGGCAACTATTTCGGATGGGCTGATCCACTGAGTATGTAACACACACTTTAACAAAATTATCCCTCTGGCCAATCCTCAGTGCCCTCTGCATGTCCCAATGCCCCATACCCCCTAGTAACATGTAAAATTTCAATGCATTTAAGTCTTATTATTTCACATAAACACATAATCTTTCTCAATTCTATTGAGCCTCGATTTTTCATCATTTCCTTCTCCTGTCATTTTCCCATTTTCTATATTCTGTGCTAATGTATATATTATCCATGAATTACTGGTTTAGCACACATTAAGTAAATTCTCTACATACTTTTCGCAGAGTTTTGTGGAAATTGAGTAATACTGCTTATATTACAAATACTGAATATCATTAGTAAAAATTTTAGCATCTGATAAAATTATTAAGTAAACTTTGCTGAGCTGTATGGATGTTGTTATGAAATGTAGTTTACCCTAGGGCAGGGGTAGGCAAGTTCGGTCCTAAGGAGCCGCAGCCCTGCTTGTTTTCCAACCCTCCAGCTGTTAACCAAGAGCAGGAACTGTTGATTACCTGGATCAGGTGTGTTCAGCCAGTCAGAAGCTGTAAGTGCAGGGATGGTTGGAAAACAAGCAGCACTGCGGCTCGGCTAGGACCGAACTTGCTTACCCCTGCCCTAGGGGATATCAACAAAATCAGTTTATCCTTCTCCCTAAAAGATAAAGATAAATTGCTTAACCCCAGCTCAGATGTACCCTTCAGTATACACAGAGCCCTTGAAAAAAGTCACATTATAAAGTTTTATGCACTTTTTACTAGCAACTCTATTTTAAGACAAAACTGCAAATTTTGAAAGTAATGCACAACTGTTATACATATGTACATTACATTAAATTATGTGATTTAGTAATATATCACTGCCTGGCAACAAAGTTGGACTAAATTTCTCTTATATATCTGATATCTGTTTACCCTAATTTGTGTTTTTGTAGAGAAACATTTGGGCAAAGTTTAAACTAGGATGCTTTCTTGTGGGTTTGATACCAATTATTTTTATGTGCTAGCTGTCATACAAAATATGTTCTCTGGTGCTTCAAGAAAGTTTAATGTATTATTCTTTTTGCAGCTCTAGATGATCAGGACAGTGCTGTAGATGACCGAGACAGTGACTACCGCAGTGAGACAAGTAACAGTCTGCCTCCACGTTACCACACAACGGCTCAGCCCAACTCTTCCATGCACCAGTACCCCATCGGGCCTCATTCACAACACCACCAAGACTCGTGCACTGAATCTGTCCACAGCTTTGATCTGGACTACAGGGACCAGAGAGGAAGCAGGTAGACAGAGTATACACAGATACACTAATACACCCCAGTCACAGAGTCACTCGTATTTTCATCCAGCCACACACATCTGTCTATCTATATAGATATAGATATATCTATATCTGTATCTATATATCTATATCTATATCTATATATCTATATCTATATCTATATCTATATATATAATTTTATATTTGTGTAATTATTAACATGGAACTACAAATTATATTTGAGACAATGTCAATGAAACAACGCCATGGAATCTTCTTTTGTGCATTTGCGGATTGGCATGAAAACATATGTCACAGGGAGACTGCTGCAAATCTACCTGTGTGAACTGATAGGGAGTATATCTAGATAATTCAGCATGAAAAACAACTGGGCCACAGCCATGAAAAGCTCATTTTGCGTGCTTCTTTTTGTCTTGACAGTTCGTGGGTTGGTTAAAGTTCCTGGTAGTTTCAAAGCCTATGAGCTTGGTTCAGCCATATTGCTGTCATAACATGCATTTCTTACAATCGTGGATAAAAGTGCAGACTGGGATGGTTTTTACTTCGAGGTTTTACAGAGATCTGAATTCACAAAGGTTCACATACTTTTACAATTGAACATACAGTTTTATCAACCATATAAACCTTAATTGTCTTAGTAATTTTATAGTCAACCTTTGTGTTGTTTTCAATTTACGTTTGGGACATTTGGTGATAATAACAACATAAATAACATTTAAAATTTGTAAATATATGTAGTTAAGCCTATATCATATGTAATGTGGGTTTTCTTTTATTATTATTATTATTTCAACTGAAAAGCATTTGTGTCTTATCCTTTTGCATGGTCTGTCTTAATTTCTCCATATGTCATACTTCTTAACTTGTTGCTTTTGTCTGCATTTTCTTTTTGTTTGCTTGCTACTTCTTTTCTGTCCCTGTATCTTTTTCCTTCACTTTAAAACTACTCTCATATACCAATTTATACCTAAATTAGATCATTAAACCAGAAAGGAAGGGTCAGAATTATACCAGTAGATTCTGGAATGGGGTTTGAAGATTGGGAAAACAAATACAAAAGACAGGGCAAGCCTCACATTAGTGATTTTTTAGATGATGAGCAAGACAGTGTAATTCTTCAAATGGGAAAACCATACCTTCAGCCAAGACACACCTCTCAATCTTCAGATACTCAACGACGTGGGTTTATGCCTGCAACTTACCCTGAGGGATATGACACTATTGACCGACGGCGAAAGAAAAAGATAAGGGACCCAGGAGGGTTGTCCAGTGCAGAGGCAAACAGAAGGAGAGAAAAGGCTTTCCCCTCTGACCTTGCATTGCTTCATGAGAAGAGAGGTCAAGAAGAAATAATGCAAGAAGAGGAGGAGCATATGACATCATGCCTCAAGCCATACAAAAATGGGCTTCTGTACAAAGCAAGGATGTGGGCTAAAAATGAGCTGGACCACACTTTGGAGAATTATGTTGCATACAAAAAAGAACAAGATGCAAGAACGAGAGCACAGTTTGATTTTGATTTAGAGAGTTCTGAGGATCTGCACTACTCCGTTGAACCACAGGAGGATATTGACATTGATGACATTGCCTTTATAGCAGAAAACCACCCAAAAAATCAAAAACATTGCAAAGATAGGTATTCTTTTCCCTCTGAAAGCCGCATAGAAAATTCTCAGGGTGTTTGGGAGAGAAAGTGTGGAAAAGCAAAGGTTGGAGGTTGGGCACCAGAGGCTATTCTCTCTCCTGTAGAGGAACCGAGTGATGAATATGTCGACCCTATGGATGAGCTCCAGTGTCTAGTTGAAACAGTTTCTGAATACCTTGCAGAAAAAGAGGAGGAAATTAGCAAGTATGGTTCCCTTCCAAAATCTAGCAAATCTAGGCTATCATCTCTGGGTAGCAATAGAACTGATTCTTTTGGAGAGGACAAAAATAGTTCATCTACAGATCCTAGAGCAGAAACAGCATCCAATACGTCTTCTGCCCAGGGTATATCAGGAGTAAAAAATGTCATGAGCTCATTATTCAGTTCTCTCACTGATAAAGTTGGAGGAGGCTCTAAACAGACCAACCTGTCTGCACAAGCACCCCCTGTACAAGCCTCCCAACCTGGTTTAACAAAGCTGTTCTCTTTCATCCCTAAATCAAACAGTTCAGCTCCTGTAGCTATTGTATCTCCAGTAGAATTGTCTAATGAAAAATCATTCAGTTCTTTTCCTTCTCGGCAGCTGCGTAATTCCAATATGCAAGTTTCTAATCAAGGAACAAAAGATCCTAAAATGAAACCTGAGTGTGCTCCAGAAAACTCAGTCTTGAGGAAATTCAGTCCTTTAAAGCTTTTTTCAGCAGAAGACAATGGAAACTCTGCTGAATACAAACAGTTTCCAGAGTCTACAACAGAATGTGGTAATAAATTTGAAAAACTAATGTTTTTGTCAAAAGAGAGAGACACAGGACAAATTCACGATAGAAATGAACACAATGTTCCCGTTTCAGACCCAGCAAGATCAAATCAGCAAGCACAATCAGCAAATACCTTATTAAACCCTTTGAAGAAATCGTTAAGTATACTGATGACGCCTGCTGTTCCTGTTGCAGCTCAGGGAGCCCCACCTGTGACAGTTTATCCAGTGTTTAGATCCACAGAGGATCTCCAAAGAGAGAAACCAAAAGAAGGCTCAACACTGGCCAGTAAGCCAAAGTTGCCTTTTCTCTCCTCAGAAAATCTATCCACTCAGCAACATCCTAAAGCACAGGGGGGCGTGCTGTCTGGGTTTTTAAAGTTTGCATCCAGTGAAGACGTTTATACTGCCAGGAACACACAGCAGCATTCTGTGCAGTCATATCATGACTCAGCTTCAACAACCGCCACTTCCTGTATAGAAACTCCTGTAAACCTGCCCCAGGAAAATAGGGCGAAAGGGTGGTTTTCCAGCACATTTAACACTACTTGTGCTCCATCTGGTTCAAATCTGAATTTTACCAGTAATCATCATTCTCAAGAAACTAAAACGCCATCTGTCTCACAACATATATCAGATCAGAAACCAACAGCAACTCCTCATGGAATGCAGAAACAGCCTGAATCACAAAGTTTTTTGGCAGGTCTTTTTAAAGGAGGTTCAGCTGAGGATATCTCTCATATGGGCTCTAATCAACCAAAACAAGGAGGACTGATATCTGGACTTCTTAAATTTGGCTCTATCAGTGACTCATCTGGCAGTTTGTCACAGCAGGCTCCTCATAATAATCAACCACCTAGGATCAATAATCCCCCACAACAAAATTATTCAGCTCCACAGATAGGGGGTGTTCTGTCAGGACAGTCGAAGTTTTCATCTTTAGAAAATATTCATCACAGTGACGCTGAAAAGCAGAGGACCGTTCCCAGCAATTACTTTGATCAGCACCAGGTTTTGTATGAAGCTCAACAAACACATCCTCAGCAAAAGGGCCTATTTTCTGGCTTAATTAAATTAGCATCATCTGAGATCAGTCATCCAACAGTTCAACACCAACAGAAAAATCAACATTATCAAGAGGGTCTAAGCCAACAGAATACTCAAGGTCCAAACAAAAAGCCTCATCTCAGCAATAGAACATTAGATCAGGATGTTGTCCAGCGGGACACCAGTAAACAAAGCTTTACTCGACATCAAACTGTTCCGCTCCAGCAGCCATCATCCCAAAGAGCAGCTGTTTTATCTGGTCTTTTTAAATTTTCTTCGGCAGACAACATCAACGCGGAACAACAACCATCATCTCAACAGCGTGAAATTACACAAAGTAAATCCACTCATGATCAAACAAGGACAAATCAGCAACAAAATAGCTCAACACAAAGAACTCAGTTAAGTGGTCTACTTTCTGGACTGTTCAAATCTTCCTCTGAAAATATGGCACAACAGCAGTGTGAAATCATCCACGAGACGGAACAACTAAACAAAGTGCCAATTCAAAAACAGATGGAGTCCGCAAACCAGTCTGCAGTGATCTCAGGGTTGTTTAACAAATTTAAAAAAAAAACATCTGAAGACACAACAACCCAGGCATCAGCCACACAACCACTTCATCAGAAAGACAACAATAATTTAATCACAATGAAGACACCACTGCAAACACAGTCATGTACTTACTTGACACAGTTGCCTTCACAAGAATATGCGGAGAAAAAGAAGATTCCACAAATTGTCCAGCAAATCTCTTTATCTGGGCAACTTAGCAAACATGTAACTGAAAACATTGGTACACATAAGCAACGTGAAATAAAGAGTCAGATAACTGAACAGCAGACACCAGCAACTAAATTCACAGAGTTACATTCAGGCAAAATGAACAATGCTACCTCAGATTTAGGAATGCACAACAGTCAGATAGTTGTTCAAGGCTGCCCCAATACACGAAAGAGCAGACATGCTTTATTCAGTACACCTGTCTCAATTGATACTGAGAGTTTAGACTTACGAACATCAGCTACGTTTGCAAGATCTCTTCAGAGTCAGGCAACATATTCCTCAAGTCGCTCAATGGCTTGCAGTACAGGAAATATACATTCAATTTTTGAAAACAATACACCTTCTTCCTTCATGGCTATGCAGCCACCTATTGGTGGAAGCAATCACTCTTTATATGAAGCTACAAGGCATGGAATTCACGAAGGTCAGTGGTCCCCTTATGGAATAAGTCCCTCCTATGATGAAAACCAGTGGATTCGTGAAAGTGCTTTATGGTTGCAGTTTCAGAATGAGTCAATAAATTGTCACCTAGAAGGAGAAAATTCATTACAGGCATCTGGTCTTTGCTGTAGTTCCTCAAATATCAGTCCAGCATTTGACTCACCTACTTGGCAAGGTGCTGTTTGGCACCAAGAGCAAATTGGACCATATGAATTTGAGGGATACAGAAATGATGATCCATATTACATGAAAAAATTATGGAACAGTAATGAAGACTTGGCAAACATTGAATATTCACCCAATGAAGATGGTGCATTGAACTTAACTACTCAACAAATGAATGCAAAGTTTGGAAAATTGCATTCTTTTAATGATGGTAGCACTTACAGCTTGAATGGAGTTTCATATCATGAATGCTATTATGAGGAGACTCCACCAAGTCTATCCTATTCAGCTAACTGGCAGTATGGAATAGATGACGCAGTTCAACAAAATGTTCATATTGATGGAATGATCCATCAGAGTAATTTTAATTTGAACAAACCTATGGATTCAAACTGTCCTCTAAATGCCAGTACAGATGCAGAAGACTCCCTCTACCTGGAAGACACTGAATGGTATCAGCAATGGCTTGCACTTTTGGAGCAAGGGATGTGGTGGGCTGCAGATTATGGTGACTGTGGCTATTTTGTTTACACAGATCATGAGTACATCTATGCCTTGCTTACAGATGCAGCAGGTGAATATGTGTATGCATGTGTCCCTGAAGGTGAGTCTTGGGGGAATGCAAGTAATTTAGATACGTTTCCGAGTGCTTGGCTGCACAATGAAATGGTTTTAGTCTGTGGCTTTAAAATTCCACTTTACAATGAGGATGAGCTTCTTTGGTTACCTGGTCAAGATCATACCAATTATCAGCTTCTTAATGCCCCATTAGATTTGTCTGCTGCCTATAGAAAAGGCAATCAAATAATGAATTTAAATCTTGAGCAGTTCTCTGAAATGTTTGAAAATTCATTCATGTCACAAGGGCAGCAATGTGTAGATTTCACATCTTACAAATTAAACAAAGTCAGGATGGATGGAAGACAGTCCAGTTATGTCTATGAAGACCAGTGCAAAGATGTTATTGACCTTTCTTGTCATAATAAAGACCACATTGGCCCCTATTGGAATAACCAGGAAACTAAGACATTTCTTGCTCAAAAGGTGGCTGTTTCTCTTAACTCTACTCCTACTGCAAATTCGAATCAGCACATACTTTACAGCTGTTACCAACCTACTCAACGGCGGCGTTCATCCACCGGAGTTGCAGTGAAACATGTAGATGATGTGTCAGAAGAAGAATGGAGAAAGCGAGTTTTTCCAGGTGAACAACAACCTAATCGTCAAGTCAAAGCAATTTCTTCGCTCATATCGTCTTTTGTGGGAAAAACCTCACAGGTGGAATTAAATAAAACTAGCACATGCTCCTCCTTTGAAGTTTCTGACAAACGGCCTAATAATATTATTTCATCAAGTTTCCAAACTTTGAAGTCAAAGATCATTAAAGAAGAATCTGTTGTTGTTGTGAGTCAGCCAGAAAGTGGCAAGGACATGCAAAGGTCACATACTGCACAGGGAAGAGTTTTGCCTACAGTACCAACAACTGTGCAAGCAACTCACCCCTCAGCCCAATTGCATACAACTCAGCAAAAACCTCGACTCTCACGTCAGACTACCATGGTACAGCAGTCTGTTTTACCAATGCAGCCTAATGTTAAAATGCATTCCAGTTCAAATGAATCTCTTATTAAACCTATACAATCTGGAGACCTTGCCGCACATAAGCCAGTGGATCAACAATCTGAACAGTCAAACTTCATGAACTTCCTGAAAGCTGCAGTAGGAATTGAGGAAACTAAGGCAGATCACCAGAAACCTTCTGAGACATCTCCCAAACAGCAGAGCAAAACTGGCAGTACTGCTTCTTTACCAGAGAGCACTGCACATAAAGAAGCTACAGGAGTGTCAAATCTATTTGGATCAATTAGCAGCCTATTTAGTACAGAGCCCTCTCCACCACAAAAACAAGAAATAAAACCTAATGTTAAAGAGGGTTTATTGACATCAACATCTAGACCTAAGGGCATACAGAGACAGCAAACAATGGACCAAAGTGGTAGCTGTTCCACACAAAGCCTGCCGCCTAACACAAGTTTATCCCAAGTATTTTCTGGTAGTTCCTCCACAGGACCTGCTACAAGCCAGTCAGAAACTATGCCACCTACAGAACAGACAAAACAGGAAACTGGATACAAACCCTCCGGTGGACTTTTTGGATTTTCAATTGGAGAAATGTTGACAACTGCTACCCAATCTGCACCCAAGCCTGCAACACCTGCATCGTCTAAAGCACCACAGGAGGAATCAATTGGTAGTATATTTTCAATTTTTAGTGGATCCAGTCCTCCACAGACTACACCTAAAACTGAGCTATTGTCACAAGTGCATCCTTCAAGTCCTCAGCCTTCATCCCAATCAAAGCCAACTGCTGAGGCACAGAAACAGGGAACTGCTTCTCCAAAACCCTCATCTACAGGATTCCTTTCCATGTTTGCCAGTCCCACCACCCAACACTCTCAAGCCCAAACAGGATCTATTTTAGGTGGAATTCTGTCTGGGTCAGCAAGTTCAAAGGAAAGCCCAGTTAAGGGACTGTTGTCAATGTTTAGTGATTCCACTCCTCCACAGTCTCAACCATCAACATCTTCTCAGCAAAGAATAGCTAAATCACAAAGTCAACATAGAGTACCTCAGACACAGTCTCAAACACAAGCACTGCCACAAGCACAAGGACAGCCGGCCACCTCTGTCCTTGGTGGAATATTGGGTCTGTCAGCCTCTAACGAAAGTCCAGGAAAAGCTTTGTTCTCCATGTTTAGTGGTCACAGTTCACCCCAGACAACAGGAGCTGGTGTTAGTGAGAATATGTCTTCTGTGCCAGAGACTGCGGAACCTGGGAACGACATACCCTCAATCGTCAATGTCATGTCACCTTCACCAAAAACCCAGAATTTATCATCCGCTATTGTTACTGCTGCCAAAGAGATTCCAGCTCATCATTTACAGCAGGGTGCTTCCCAAATGTCACCTATTTTCACTACTACTAGTGAATCAACTGACATTTCAGGGGACAAATTTATTAGTAACTCTAGTGAAGTGCATTCCAGCCTACCCATTGATACTACTGTTGATACCACAAATACTCATACAATGAGTGCCACAACTAATGGCAATGATGTTGCATCTATGGAACCAAATTCAGAAAGTATATTTGTGCAAAAGAAAACGAGTACAGAAAGTGCAGCCCAAGATCCTGCTTCTGATAACAGGCCACCAGCTTCTGGCCTTTTATCTATGATTAGTGGATCAAGCTTACAAACACCATCCTCCCAAGCTGGATTCAGTTCAGATGGTCCAGGAAAAAGTTTGCTTTCATTATTTGCTGGGTCCAGCACAGAAACTACTGCAACCCACACAGGTCATTCACCTAAAGATTCTGCACCTGGAATATCAGACCCGAAGGACTTAACCAAAGGGTTGTTCTCTGTGTTTGCAGGTTCTGCTTCCCAGCCCGCTTCACAGCCAGGTAGTTCTCTGCTGGGGGCAGTGTTTAGTGGCTCTTCGACCCAAATACCACCTTCTCAAACAGGAGGATCATTACTAGGGGGTTTATTTAGAGGGTCTGCACCACAGTCTACTCCTCAAGATAATTTTACTAAGGGTCCAGGCTCTACTTCCCAGACTGCAGGACCTCAGACAGGGGCATCCTTAATTGGCGGCTTATTTGGATCTGCTCCCCAGGCTGCTGGATCTCCAGCTGGAGGGTCTATTTTGGGTGGCATTTTTGGAGGATCAGCAGCTTCATCTACAGCAGCTCAAAATAGTGGGTCCTTTAGTGGATTTTTTGGTGGAGCTGCCAACAAATCTCCATCCCAGAATAATAGTTCCATACTAGGAGCTATTTTTGGGGTATCATCTTCTCAAACAGGGACTGATCAATCTGATGTATCTGTTTTGGGCAAAATTTTACCTGAACCATCTAGTTCTAATGAGATACCTGGTAAAGGTTTGCTTTCAACATATGGAGGATTGGTTCCACCCTCAACATCCACTGCAACTACCATTCCAACATCCGATCATGACAAAACAGCATTGACTACAGCTCTTACTAACACAACACCAGGTGTTACTATTCTACCAAAACCCAATGATGACTGTAAAGCTTCTTCAACTTTAGCTCATCATGAAGCATCTGGAATTAATACTATTATCAAAAGCAAAGAACAGGCAGAAACACTACAGCAACCTAATACTGCAGTTCATTGTCTTGAGGCAAGCTTGACTAAAACTGAGGGTGCTGTCATTGAAGAATTTAAATGTCAAGATGATGCAAAGCTAACTGCCAGAAAATCAGATGAATCTGCTATTTGTATATTAGCACAACAACCTGCAACAACAGAGTTTGTGTATGGTCAGACAAGTCAAGATGCATTACCATGCATGGTCAATAAGAAAACGCCAGTCACTATGTCGTTAAGTCCTGTGGTCCAGGGTTCAGAGAAGCCATCAGAGCCAGGAAAAAATGTTGGTGACTCGACGGCAGATGCTGTTACAGGCTTTATGTCCTCTCTCTTCAAATCGACACCTGTTCCCAGTGATGGTCCTCATCAGCAGCAACAAAATGCACCTGGACTGGGAGGAACAGCATCCCAAGCTGCTACTAGTCAGACAGCGGGATCGTTACTAGGAGGTATTTTTGGAGGGTCCAACACTCAGCAGACAGCAGCTCCACAGACAGGGGGATCATTACTGGGAGGTTTTTTCAAAGGAGCCACTCCTCAGTCTTGTCAGCAAACACCTGCCCCTATTACTGGAGGGTCAATATTAGGTGGAATGTTTGGTGGAGGACCCTCTGCTAAGACTGTAGGTTCCCAGACTGGTGGATCATTGCTAGCTGGGATTTTTGGTGGATCTACAGCAACAACACACCCTGGTGGTTCTTTTCTTGGAGGACTGGGTGGATCTTTATTTGGGGCTGGTGGTCAGACACCTAAAACTGAACCAGTCACAGCTGAACCAAGGCTAACAACAAACCCAAGTCCACAGCCTAAGAATGACATTGTGCCATCAAAGGTAGCTTCTCCTAGTACTGAGGCTGGTTTAGATATAATGGTGGACTCACAGACCACCAGATTACCAGATAACAATCAAATAAAATGTGAAAGTCTTATAAATAACATGGTCATGGAAGCTTGTCCAGAAACCCCTACTTTCTCCAGTGGTTCCATGCGCACTACATGTGATCTCACCCATCAGGTAGATAACACTGCAAAGGAAAATCCATCTGCTGAGGGAGAGATAATACATGAGAAGTCTGTGATCATCAAAGAAGACATTGAGAGTAAAGGAAGTGACAAAACAGCCCCACCTGACCATCAAAAGGCAGATTCTAATTTATCTCCTCAAGTTAATCAGTTGCCCCATAATGCACAACCACCTCAAGCCAAGTCTCTGTTTGGGTTTATGTCAGCACAAAGTGAAGCAGGAAAATCTTTTGGATCTCTGTTTTCACCAACAGTGGCATCAAGTCTTCCATCAGTGACCCAAACAGAAGTAGGCAGTGGTCTGTTTTCAGGAATAAAAACACTTTCAGGAAGCATTTTTAAAGAGGAAAAAACTACTTCTTCACTGTTTGGCACAAAGATAGGCTTTCCTTGGCAGGCAGAGCCACCTAAGCCAGAAGCTGCCCCGGTGGTAACATCTCAAACAAAAACTACCGACACGTCAACAGGTGATCAAACACATAAAGTAAAAGAAGTTGCAACACTTGGTTCTCAAAAGCATGAATCGGTAGGTTCAACAGATGACATAGCAAACCCCCAGATTTGCATCTCCTCTCCTGAAGTAGATCCTTCAGCATCCCTGACCCCAAAGGAGATGGAAAGCCTTGTAGAAACATACCCCTCTGCAGGTCCTACCTCTGGAGTGCAGCTGGACAACCAGTTCAAGAAGGATCTATTGATTGCAAAAAGGCTAGTAAAAGCATAATAAATGGTGTATCCTTTATTGTTTGTGATACATTGACATTTTGGAATATGTTCTCTGTGTCCAGCTCTGCATTCCATCCTTGCTTCTTTATTGTTTAGGTTGAGTATAATGTGTGTCTGTGTATATGTGTGTGCTTGTGTGTATTTTACAGTATAGATATTTGCTGCGTAGCATCCATAATATCTTATTTCATTTCATAACCAAATTCTAAAATCAAATGGACATACTTGTAAATTTAATATTTCATTAGTTTGTCATTTATTGTGCTGCTGAAAGACATTTCTCCTGAATTTCCATATTCAAAAGTATGTTCATTTTGCTTGCAGTTCTCTTAGTTCTGCACTTCAGTTCACCTTTTTTAAATATCTTCAGCAAAGAAAATCATTTCAGTAAATGTTTGGAAATGTATACAGAAGTAGTTGTATATTACCTTTAAGTAAGGGCTACTATTTGTAGCTTAATTTATACATTGTATCACAATACAACATTTAAACTGTTACTTTTTGAAAATGCAACAGTAATGCATGGAAATTATATGTAGTGTCTAATTCACAAGCTAACACACTGATCAAAATTTCACATATTTATTTTTTATCATGCAACAGCCTACCTGCAAGGTTGAGTGTCATTAAAGGCATGATGGTGTGTGTGTGTGTGTGTGTGTGCGCGTGTGTGCGTGTGTGTGTGTGTGAGTATACTGTACCTATCAATCATTTAGAAGGTATACTGATAAAAGTAGGCCTTGGCTAAATAATGTTTCCAATTCATGTTAAATATCAATCAATGAACCTTTTAGAATTTAAATTATTTCAGAAATTCCGGTGTTTATAGTTGCTTTTACACCAATCCCCATTCAACTAGCTATAGCTAGAAGTAAAAGACATACCACCAAATTATTTTGAAAAAAAAAAAAATTATTTCTTCACCTCACAGCAAGCATGCTAACATTATTTTCCTCATTGTTCTTTTACCATTGTAGTCCAGTGGAAAGTAGTCGATTTGGGTCTTCAGGAAACCTGAGCCAGACCAGTTCCCAGCTTAGTGAGACTGGCCAGGAGAGCACTGCAGGGTCAGAAATGGAGGAGTGCTTCCACTCGTACCACAATACTGGCTTGCACCCCCCCAATGGGCAGCCGCGTGCAAATGGACATCTTCCCCCGAGTGGACACTCTATGGTTGGTGAGCAGGATATACATAAAGTGTCCTTTGACATGGAACAAGGCCTGAAAAAGGAGATGCTAACAGAGAGAGGCTCCTCTAAACTCCAAAGGTAGTGCTTTTGATTTAAATTGAACTGAATTTTGCATTTTTTTTTTTATGAAGATGCTTAGAAATCTTTTGCTTTCACTTTACTTCAAATTTATTGTAACACAGGTTTCCTGCTGATGGACCACCATTACCCTTCTCCCCATCCAGAGTTCGTTGGTTTAAAGCAATCAGTAAAATCAGAGTCCAGCTCCGGGAGGTAGGTAGTGTTGCTCTTCGGTTCCTCCACCAAGACTGTGTTGCTTCCTATTACCTTTAAATTATATTTAAAAATTCCATACCACACCACACACTGACAGAACTTGCAAACAGTATTTACAATAGATAACAGAGACATATAAAAAAGCACCTGCAGTTATTGAAAGTGGTTGAGTTAAACCTCTCTGGTTGTTTAAAAAAAAACAATATTTAATAATCATATTGTGAACACAGTTTTTCTGTAACCTCTTCACATGAAACTTTCAAAGCCTCACTAAAGGCAAATCAAAAATTAAGTTTGAACTTAAAACTTAATAGGATAGGATATTTTCTTACAGACTCGTACTCACACACATATGCACTACTGGTCAAAAGTTTTATAACGCCACAAATTTTCCTGTTATTTATTGCAATTAAAATTGTTTAACTCCAATTAATAGCTTTAAATGGTACAAAGGTAAGTGGTGAACTGCCAGAGGTTAAAAAAAGGTAAGGTTACTTAAAAATAATGTACATTTCAGAATCATACATCCTTAGGATCCTCAGAGAACACAAAATGGGTTACCAATTCAAAGCTGTTCTGAAGCAATAGAGGTTCATCCAGCCTTGAGAGTTGGCACTACTAATTGTTCCAACTTTTCTGGATTACTCACAACCCCCTCTCTCTGCATAAAAGCAGTGTTGGAACAAACTGTGGCACCATACCCACGTGAGCATCAGTTGTACAGTACTTTAGTGCAGAAAGTCGGAAAGGCAATTAACAATGGAAGAGAGACGGACCATGTTAACACTTAAAAATTTGGGTATTTTCTACAAAGAAATTGAAAAAAAGGCAAGGTGTCAATGAGTATGCTTTACCACCAAAAGGCAATCAGAAACTGGGGCAAACTCTGCCAGAAATGCGTCAGAGAACACTTTTCTGAGGTTTAACAGCTTGTGTGATAGGGAGCTCACAGGACAATAGCTTTAAGCTCAGAAGAAATTTGAAGACTTTGAGATGAAGCAAGAAAGCCATTACTAAGATGTCAGAATAAGACAAAGAGGCTTGCCTGGGCCATGAAACACTGCCATTGGACTACTGAAGACTGGAAGAAGGTATTATATAGTGATTTATACAAATTTGAAATCTTTGGTTTATCACGCAGGATCTTTGTACACTGTTGAATAGGTGAAAGGATGGTTCCGCAATGTGTGGCTACATAGCGTCAAACATAGAGGATGAGGTGTTATGGTCTGGAGCTGTTTTTCTGGATCCAGGATCAGTGACTTGTACAGAGTGAGAGGCACCCAGGACCAAATGGCTACCACAGCATTCTGCAGTGCCATTCAGTGCCCTCTAGTATGCATCTATTCAGTCATGGGTTTATCCTACAGCAAGATAATGAACCCAAACATTAGTCCAAGCTATTGTAGAACTACCTTAAGAAAAAAGAACAAGATGATACGTTTGAAAACAGAGTGTCCAGCGCAGTCTCCAGACTTAAACCCAATTGAGCTGGTTTGGAATTAACTGCACAGAAAACTGAAAGCAAAGCAGGCCACACACATTTAATGGAACTTCTGCAACAGATATAGGAAAAACCTTCTGCGGAATATTTGAAGAGCATGAGTGTGTGCTGTTATATCTGCCAAAGGTGGCTACTTTAATGAGTCAAAGGTTTACAATACATTTTGGTATATAACTTGATTACATGATTTCTTTTTAACTTCAATTGCTTATTTGTACTATGCTGTGCAATGAGACATTAAACTCAATAACATACACACACAATACATACACACATACGTACATAAATATACTAAACTTACTTACATACTCGAATCTTTAACTAGATGCCAGATCCATTTTCTATATTTGCCTCAGTACCCATGTTTGATATGACTAAGCTGTGAGATTTGACATTGCAATTTTCACAATGACAAGATAAAACTGAAAAAGGAAATCAGTGTGAGTATAACACCTTGATATGTATATCAGGTGTGCTTTCATCTTAGAGAATAAGGAAGTCTATGAATTTAAAGTTATAATTGTATATCAATGCAGCAGCATGTGGCAGATGTCTAAAGAGACCTAAAAAGTGAATGAGGCTAAAAAATGGCAGGGTTATATCTGATCAGATTAGCTTTGTGCTGAAATGTATTCCAGAGGAGAGAGAGAGCACAGCAAGTGTGCAAAGGGGTGGGAGGGATGGCTTTTTAACTGTGGGTGAGCTACTGAGATCGTGCTCTACCACTCTCGTTTTGCTGTTCCAGGGGTAGAAATAAGGAATTCAGCACTTTTGAATCTCCAACAGTAAAACTCTCATGCTTTGCTTGAGGCAGAGGAAGACATCCAGGGGATTTATTTAGAAGGAAAAAATGGAAGTTACTATTACTGATCATCTATGTGGAATAATTGATCTTGCAAGATGATATTTATAGGTTTTTCTTGTCATATTTTTTGTAAGGTAAGCCTGATGTGATTGTATGCAGTTTGTTTAAGTAAGGAGTGGTAATATGTTTAATGCTACTTTAAATATCTTTGGCCTATATAAAAAGAAATAACCTTGTATTACTTACAAAAGATGAAAATGATTTTTATCTAGGCTAAATACTATTTAGAATGTGAAAGAAAAGAGTTTTTATAGGCTATTACTATGACTGGACAGAGGAACTGAGGAATGGAACTGACTGTAAAAAGAGCCAGTGTACCTCTGAAGTGTAGCTAAGTATGCTTTTTAACATTATTTGGTATTTATTGTGTTATAAGAAAAAAAATAATTTCTCCTGCTCATATTAATTTTATTGTATTAAATAATTCACTATAAATTATTGAACACTGAAAAAGATTATGTTATTATGGGAAGCATAGTGCTTAAAGTTTATTTTGGATAGGCTAATTCCATTTGCGTGATTTAATTAATCTAAATGAAATCAGACGAGCTTTAGATCAAATTCTGTTTTGATAGGAAACTTCTATTCTGACAGCCTTATTTTACTTTTCTGCCTCCCAAACCTTTATCATTCTCGCACACACCTTCAGTGCTCAAAACGAAATGGAGACCTCCATTGCTGGGGTGATTAGTATAATTAGCAACTATTCACTTGTTACAATAAAATCCTTAATGGGTAGGAGTAAACCTAAAGCAGATTGTACTTGTGCAATTTTATTCTATTCACTTGTGAATTTAATTTGCTAAATTATTTTAGTAAACTACTTAATTCTAGTAATTACCTGTTCTGCTTTCCTTCTCTAGTTCTAACAAATATTGCAATGTACAGTTTCAATTATTTAATTGAGGTCAGGTTTCAAGCACCTTTACGTTAAGATAGTTGCTCAAGTGTATTTTTCTGTATTATAAACATTATTACATTTCCTATTTTTACTCTGTGGATGGCATTCAGTAATGAATAGTAAGACACATTCAGACTGCATACTCTAGTGGATTAAGCAATGCTCTCAGAGAGATTTATGTGTATTGCATCTTTCAGACTATTTCAGAATCCATATAGTGCATACATTGTAGGCAACAGATTAGAGCTATGTAGTCATACAGCTGGTATGGGTGTGAAAGAATGACATGGCCTTAGAGGAGAGAATTGACCTGTCGTCTAATTACTGTGCTGTCTTTCCAAAACATTCTAATTACATATATCTCAGCAGCTGTATGTTATTCATTCCTCAACCTGTCACTCTGGCCAATAGGAGGTCACTTAAACAACAGTCTATCAAACCTATTTACTGTACAGAGAATCCACAGTAAATATATGTCATAGACATCAAATAATGCTAAATGTGCTGAAATGTCTTAAACTTACACTTTTCAATCAATATTCTGCATTTCTCCATTTCCAACAGCAATTCATTATAAAATGATTATAAAATAGCTTTTTGTTTTTTACTCTGTACTTCCTCTGTACATTTTAAGAACTTCATTTAGTAGGAATAACAATTTTTTTATCACAGCCTACATTTTTTTAACTGAGATATAACATTTTTACTTTTAAAGGAAAGCAAATACATTACATTTAAATGGTCATACTGATGAATAATGTAAAATCAGTTTTCTTTCTTCTTTCTTGTCTGATGCTTTCCTTCTGTTGCAAGCAGAAGTTTTGTTTTATGTGTTTTATGACAGAATTTGCTTGGAGCTTTCTATTCTTTGACAAAAATAACTTATTGTACAGCTTTTCTACTTCATACAGTCAGTTACTTTGTTAGTTATTTGAAATTTTAACTGCTGACTAATGTTTACACCATCCAGAGGCAGAGTTACTAAGGCAGTGGTTTGTCCATGCGTGAGAACAGCTGATCAAGAGTTCCACTACTCAGGAATGTTCCCCAGAGGACACATCAGTAAACAGGATGAAACCTACAAATCAGAGCTATTACCACTATCACCTAACCAACAAGACCTTCAGAAAAAGCAATCGCAGAGCCCTAAAGTGGGGCAAAGCTTGTGCAAAAAACTGCAGAGATGCCTTCAGGGCTCAGATGATAACTCCCTTCCTGATCTTTCATCAGTGGACACTGTTAGCAGCAAAGCAGTCTGCACCCCATTTGAGGAAAACAGCTATTCCAATTGCCAGGATGACACCAGGGTTCAGGACAATGTACCCAGGATTATTAAAAGGACCAACAATCAAGAAGAGGAGAAGAAGATGGAGAATGACAGTGCTGATCATGACTCTGGTAACATAGTGGAAAATATCCTGAAAGAGCTAAAAGGCATCAACAAGATCCAGGAGGAAATTTCTGATCTGCGGCAATATCTAACATCTGTACGAGGCTCAGTGGATGAAGTATCTTGTTGTGTTGATGCAGTGCTTACAGAAATAGGTGAACTGTACTCTGGGGCTTCAGCTTCACCTAATACAAGTACTGTTTCTCAAATACCCCGTATCAGGCGAGGAAGCCTGGGTAGACAGAATGCCATCACATGTTTTCATGGTAAAGACACCAGTCAGTTGTTCAATTGTGACAAATTAGGACAAGATTTAAGATGTGTACCATCTCACAGATCATCCGAACACTGGCACTCTAATAGAGTCCCCCTCCAATCAGACCAAGAACCAGACCAACAGAATCAAGAGCAGAATTCAAACGTGCACATGAAGTCAGGCCCTACAAAATCTGACTTGTATCTGGAGCTACATCTTGACCATGACTATCAAAGCACCAGCTCTTTATCATCTTGCCTAAGTTCCAACTGTCTAGGTGCAAGCTTTCTTTCTGGTGAAGCAGAGTTTAACCGGTGGCTTCCTGTTAATATGCAGCATAATATAACTAATGAAGAAGGCTGGTGTGAGGAGGACATCTGTTCTTGTGCAAATAGTGCAGAAGCGCCAGAGACTCGTCTTGGTGTTTGGGATAAGTGTGCCATGGAGGAAACGCAAATCAGCTCACCAGGTCATTCCATCTCATCTCATAACAGTTCTGAGCATCTATCACTACTGTTTGGACTTCATTACAACTCTCCTTCCAGTTCTTCAAGTATGGTGGATTGGAGGCCACTCAAAGTACAAACTGAAAAAGAAAACCCGGAATGTGACTGTGCTACAAACTGCCCATACTCACGTAGTTCAGGTTATCACACTGTTGATGCTTGTGCAAATGAACTGGACAGTGAGCCCTCCAGAAGCCTCAGTTGTTCCACTGTGCTATTGACAGATTGTGATGATAGTTTCCTGGAGCCACATTCAGTGTGTGATGATTGTCCTTCCTCTGGTGATACTCTTGATTTTGGATCTACTGACAGTTTAGACCTGGATTGGACAGATCACAGTGTTTCTAAGGATGAAGCAGAAGAATCATCAGATGGGTCTCATGAAATTGTTTCTCAGGGCACACCCAGGACTCCTAATGTGGGTTTTGATGTAAGAACCTTTAGCAAGGCCGTTGTCTCTTTCAAGTCAGCTTTGAAAGGGGCTTTAACAAAATTGGAAGGATCCAACCCTGAAGATGTGAAAGATGATAGTGGATCTGAGGCTTGTCCATCTCCTGTCGCGCAAACCTGTCAACCCAAGGAGAAGCAAAATAGTTCTGAGCACATAGATTGCAGAGTTAGTCTGACAGCGAACCACACTCAGTTTGGCAGTCCGAAGGAAGACAGCGAGGCTTCTGTCTATGTTGGTTGTGATGAGACACCTGAGGACACGCCATGCAGTCTACAAACACCCCTATTCTCTCTTCACACGGCTACTAAGGATCACTCTGTAGATATATCGAAGAGCAAAAAAGATTGTCCAACTGATACAGAATTGTTAACATATGACCACTGCCCACCAAGGCTGGGTGAAAAACCACTTGGTACAGTGCTTATTACAGATGAGGTGAGGTTAAGTCCAATTAGGGAAAATCACATTCTTGATGAGGTTGGCCAAGAGAAGCCCATTGATGCCAGCCACAAAGAACGCATTGCTAATTTCCAACGCATTTTGAGGGAAAAGAGGCAAACCCGCCATAGATTGTCCAAATCTACTCAAGGGTCCCAGGGTTCTCAAGGGTCTCAGGGATCCCAGTCTCAAGATGAGTTCATCCCAGGTATATAGTATCTCTTTCTAAAAATGGATAAAGTGTAGTATTCATTGATAAACACTTGATCTGAAAAACATTAGTTAGTGATGTAAAGATGCTGAACTACGTTGTTGCTGCTCCACTTGATTTCTAATTATTCTGTGATTTTTTCTTTCCTTTGCAGAGTGTGAAAGAGAAGATAATCAGGTTACCTGTATAACATTAGCAACATATTTAAGTTACATTGTTTGTTTTCCTGTTGACTTTGATTTTTCTTTCATCTTGGACAATGGAAATACTTATATTTATTCTGAACAAGTTTTCTTATTTGATTATTCTGACCAAAGCTTGCTTGCTTTCTGTTTATTTAGGATGTCTCTTAAAACAGGCTCTAGACAAAAAAAGTTATATACAAAGATTTTACTTACATCATGACCTGTGAAATAATATTAATTTCAGCATTTTGGTTGTTTCAAAATACATTTCACAACACTTCATACACAGATAAAAACTGTAGCAATATGCACACTTTCATTTAACTTTATGTAACATCCGAGAGGTGAAACTCAACCATTTCTACTGTGCAGTGTTTTTGTCTGTTGACTCATAATTTACTTGTAAACTTGTATTTTAATTGTTCTAAATTGTCACGTTTGAAATTATTCAGGTTCGAGATGAAGAAGAACCCAGTGTTAGACAGGCTTGGATTAAACCAGGGTAAGTCATAGTTGACATCTGTAAGTGGTTTACTGGCTTGCTCACCATTTTGCATGATATTTTTGACATTTTAGTGACTGACTGGACGAGCAGTAAGTTCAACAATTGAATACCCATTTGACTATATAGCTGCACCATGTTGTGATTATAATGATAATGCCATTTTCACTTTTGTTATGTTATGTGAGGCCTTTTCATTCACTGTTTCATTCACTACTTTGTTTGGTGCATAGCGGTGGATCTGGTCTGTATGGAATTGATAGCATGCCAGACCTCCGTAAAAAGAAGCCTATCCCATTGGTCAGCGATGTGGTTAGTACTAATTTGTCATTTCTTTTCTATGTGTCATGTATTGCCCTATTTATGTTCGTTCTTTGACTGCACGTCCTCTATTTGTAAAAGCACCGCAGACATTATTCTCATTATTTCACCTATAAGCTAAATTTGGGATGAGCCTGTCATAAACAAATGTAAAAACACACTGCTAATTTCTCTCTCCCTCCCTCTTTTAAACCTGAAACTATTCCCCACAACTCTCTTGAATGCATTCACTGTCCTTGGTCAGGCTATGGTAAGTTAATAGAATCCAGATGCCACTCCCTTTCCCACTTCAGTATAAAATATTAATTAGAACAAATCAGTTGGTAGTCACATCAAACATGTATCACTATGGCATGCCGATGTGTTTGATTGCAGACCTCTTGTTTAACCTAAAATTATAACACTTGCATGCATCTTTTTTGGTCATGGGTAGCTTTTTGTCTACTTCATATTATCACTAGAATACATAATCAAGAAACCCTTTCTCTACCTTTTGGTTTGGATTTTTTATCTGGACCATTGTACTCACAAAACCACATGTGTAATATATACTACTAACACAGGTAGTCTTGTTATAGTATTTTGGATTGGTATATCTTCCTCTCTTATTTTCACTAGTTTTGTGAAACTAATAATAATCACATGGGTTTTCTAGTCATTTGGATAGAATTCATCAATGGGAGCAACATAACCCTACTCACCACCTTTATAACTACTCTCGCAACCCTTTGAATTATACTAAACTTCATACGCATCATGATATTTTGGAGGTGAGCTCGGTGTGGTTGTGTTTGTAAAATACTAACTAAAACTTTTCCTTTGTCACCTGTTCTTCAGGCCCTTGTCCAGGCCAGGAAGGCTGGGATTGCCTCTGCTATGGCTGCACGGTCCTCAATTAAGGATGAGGAGCTGGTGAATATGCTGCTTAAAATTTACTGCTGTCTTTATAGATCGACTAAAACATCAGCAACACAAGAAAGATTATCATTTTAAAGTTAGTTGCTTTGCACGTGCACTAAAGAAATGTTTTGTCTTCTACAGAAAAACCATGTGTACAAGAAGACTCTACAGGCTCTCATATATCCTATATCATGCACTACACCACATAACTTTGAGGTGTGGACTGCCACTACACCCACATATTGCTATGAGTGCGAGGGGCTGCTATGGGGAATTGCCCGCCAAGGCATGCGCTGCTCTGAATGTGGGGTCAAATGCCATGAGAAGTGCCAAGAGCTGCTGAATGCTGACTGTTTGCAGCGTGAGTACTCCCTAGAAAACATTTAAAGGAAGTTGTCACGTTCGTGCTCAGCTCAGAGGTGTTATGTTCACACTGGTACTACAGAAGATTGTTCTATTAATTTTGAATCAATATACATTTTTGTCAAATTTTCAGGTGCTGCAGAGAAAAGCTCTAAACATGGAGCTGAAGACCGAACTCAGAATATTATTATGGCCATGAAGGACAGGATGAAGATCAGGGAAAGGAACAAACCAGAAATCTTTGAACTTATCAGAGAAGTATTTGTTATCAGCAAAGCCATTCATACACAGCAAATGAAAACCATTAAACAGAGTGTACTGGATGGGACCTCAAAGTGGTCCGCCAAGATCACCATCACAGGTAAGTTTAAAAAACACACTCAGAATTAGTACAAGTTGTGATTCACTTGTGTACTGATGTTTGTTTGTTTTTTATTATTCTTATGTCTTTATTTTGCTATTGTGTTAGTTGTTTGTGCCCAAGGACTTCAGGCTAAGGACAAGACAGGATCCAGTGATCCATATGTCACTGTGCAAGTGGGAAAGACCAAGAAGAGAACTAAGACCATTTATGGCAACCTCAATCCTGTCTGGGAGGAAAAGTACCACTTGTAAGTGGCTCATACTTCCCGTTGTAAAATATCCAT
This sequence comes from Microctenopoma stevenorrisi, assembly GCA_032270685.1. Taxonomy (NCBI): domain Eukaryota; kingdom Metazoa; phylum Chordata; class Actinopteri; order Anabantiformes; family Anabantidae; genus Microctenopoma; species Microctenopoma stevenorrisi. Next base: position 13,334,522 of record JAUMTR010000014.1, on the reverse strand, counting down.
ATTTCTAATTATGCGTGTACCACTATTATGTAACAGAGAAACAGCTGTGTGAACCTGTTTTCAAAAACAACAAATTTTATAGAGCAGTAATGTCTAAACTCCGGTACTTTCAGAGGTGTCCTTGGACAAGACACAGAATCCTGAAACTTGTAGTAACATCGATACATATAGTCCTGCAGCTTCCCAACAACAGTTATCCCAAATGGTCATTATTGTCTTAAAAATTGTATTATAGTGTTTTTTAATTTTCTTATTTAATTTTTTAGTGAGTGCCACAATTCTTCAGACCGAATCAAAGTACGTGTATGGGACGAGGATGATGACATCAAGTCGAGGGTGAAGCAGCGTCTCAAGAGGGAATCTGATGATTTTCTTGGCCAGAGTATTATTGAAGTTCGAACGTTGAGCGGAGAAATGGACGTCTGGTACAACCTTGGTCAGTGGCTGTCTTGTTATGTTTTTAGGATTTGTTAAGATTAATGCATATTTTGAGTGAAACCAGTTACTTTCTCTATGTCTGTGAATATGTGATTGAGTTGTGTAAATCTCAACATGTTCTACCAGCCATCTAAAATGCCAGTGCTGATATCCTCCTATTCCCTTTACAATCTTCTTGTTTTAACATTATGGTGGATTTATTTCGAATATTTATATTATGCTTATAGTCATGTTGAGTTGTTGGTATTGATCTCATGTTATATAATCATATGATCAGATTATGATTTGAACCTGGTTTCTATTTGCTGGTTGAGCCATACAGCACATTTACATGTTTCCATTATGTGTAAGAATAATAAGAATTCAGGAAGTTCAGTCAGGGGTTTGTTTGAACCTCATTACTTACGTCTGTTTTGCCTGCAGTGATTTTTTTATACAAGCAATAAGCTACACTAAATTCCACATTGCTCTGCATGACAATACTGGCTTTCGCTGGCTGGCCTACTCCTGAAAATGCTGTTTGCTAGGGGCGAATCTCGCTTTTCACATACTCAATCATCTTCAGAGGCTAAGATTTGTGCCCATTTTATGGGAAAACAAGCTTTTTTGCAAATTTAATTTTGTTTATTTTGGTGTACAAAGATATTTTTCACTTACAAAAATCAGTTGCACCATTTTCTGGGTGCATCTCAAGATGAAATAACTACCTGATCGTAATTTTTAATAAAACAGATGAACTGCAAGATGTTGTAGTATTATTGATACTTACTATTTCTGAATTACTGTCCTGGCATCTCTATTGTGTTGCCAGATGTTGTCAAACTGCTTCTTATTCAAACATCACCTCACTGTTGGTCTATAAACATTTCCCAGAAGTGGATTGATATAGTTAACAACCCCATCTCATATTGCCTTGAGCTCTGTCCTTTAAAAAAACTCCACATGAATGTTATATGTAAGAGGCAGGTCTTCAGTTTATAAGCACAAAGTGTTGCTTTTACTTGATTGAAAGAAAATTGATTTTACCATGGCAGTAATAAATCTCCCACTGGAGCCGCATGGCACTGAATATGAACATGCCTATGAATTTATTGTTATTTCTCTTAAACTAGTAGATACAATGTGTTCAATTTAATATTTCTCAGCTAACTGCAACAATAAAATGTGGTTATGATTCATTAGGAAATAGAATTTAACACTAAATTAAAACTAAATAAGATAAATACCACACAGACATTTTCTTTTGCTTCTCACCTAGCCGTTTTTACTCTCACTCTTTTTCCTCTTGATGTGTAATTTTCAAATAGCAGCACTGTAGTCGGAAATCGACCACTCTGCAGACATGTACAAATTACCCTTAATGATGTGCCTGTCGGGGCAAATAGCCGGGGTGAGTCGTGAAGTACTCCACCTCCTGAGAGGCTCGAGCTCAAGTGTCTGCAGTGATCAGAAACGGATTTATACAGCCCACTGCCATTGTCTCTCTCACTATCAGCTGGAGGACTATTAGAGTTGTCGTTGTTGCACTGCCCGCCTCCGCTGAAAAAAACAGAACCCCCTACAATAGAACTGCCATCTTAGTAGTATGTAATTAGTGTTGTGTTAACAGGCCTTACTTCATTTGACTCTGTGTCACAGATTTGGATTGGGGTAATGAATCATGAATATGTACATACAGTCAAGCCCATAATTAATCATACCCCTGGCAAATTTTTACTTAAAGTTACTTTTATTCAATCATTATTTTTTGGACAGGAAATGGCATAGGTCTCTCCCAAAAGATAATACGAAATGTACAAGCGGCATTATTGAGAAAAGTTTTTATTTACAATTGACCGAAAAGTGGCATGTACAAAATTATTCATACCCTTCACAAACTGTCAGTCTCAGGGAAAATCCAAACTTCTATACCATTCCAAATAGTCCAAGCTGCTCTAAAGTATCCTAATTACCCTGATTAATTGGGAACAGCTGTTTTAATCAACTCAACAGGTGAAAAACAGCAGCTCTCTGCAGTTGGTTTGTAGACAGTCATGGCTAAGACAAAAGAGCTCAGTGATGACCTATGGCTGTGCATGATGGCTGCTCACAGGTCAGGAAAGGGCTACAAGGTCATATCTAAGCGTTTTCAAGTTCAAGTTGCTACAGAGCAAAGTATTATTAAAAAATACAAGCTGTTGTGCACTGTGGAAAATCTTAGAGAACGTGGTCGTAAGCAAAAAGTGACACCTGTGCTGGCCAGGAGGATAGTGAGAGAGGTGAAAAAAAATCCAAGGATCACCACCAAGGCCATCCTGGTGAATCTGGGCTCTGCTGGTGGCAATGTCTCAAGGCAGACAATTCAACAGATCCTGCACACTGCTGGGTTCTATGGATGCAGAACAAGGAGGACACCACTTCTCTAATTAAGGGACACAAAAGCTTGCCTTTGCAAATGCTCATCTGGACAAAGAAGAAGACTTTTGGTCTTCTGCGTTATGGTCAGATGAAATAAAAATGAATGGTCACAATGATGTTTCATTTATTTGGCGTAAAAAATGAGAACCCTTCAACTCAAAGAACACCATCCCCACTGTCTAACATAGTGGTGGGAACCTAATGCTTTGGGTGTGTCTTTCAGACCAGGGAACCTAATCACAGTAAACAGCACAATGCAAAAAAGAGCAATACATGAGAATTCTCAACAACAGCATCAGGCAGTCTGCAGAGAAACATGGCCTAAGTATTTTGTGGAGACATGCGAAAAGCTGGTCTGCAATTATAGGAAGTGTTTGATTGCTGTAATAGCCTTTCTAGGCTTTTCTAATGATTATTCATGAGGGTATGAATACTCAAATGTAAATAAAAGCTGAGAAATTTCTTTTCCTCAATAATGCCTCTTGTACACTGTATTATTTTTTAGGAGACACCTATGTCATTACCTATCAAAAAATAACTTGCTGGTTGAATAAAAGTAACTTTAAGTCAAAATTTGCCAGGGGTATGATTAATTATGGGCTTGACTGTATATGGATTTTGAGTGCTTGTGTGATGGTGTAACCACACGGCTGTATTTGTGTTGACTTACAGAGAAAAGGACGGACAAGTCCGCAGTGTCCGGTGCCATCCGCCTCCAAATAAACGTGGAGATCAAAGGAGAGGAGAAAGTAGCTCCATATCATGTGCAATACACCTGTTTGCATGAGGTATTTAAGTCTACAAATACCATTGGACAACAGGCTTTGGTACACATACATATCCTATTAAGCATTGCCTCCTCCATAAGCTTCATATTATTGCTTCAAATCTATAAAAGTCACTTACTTTGCAATCTTTTGTCTTGTCTTCCCTTTTCCTGCCCACCGAATGTTACAGCGTATTTCAAATGACATTAACACAATTGTTCCTATCCATTAAGAATCTTTTCCACCATTCAACTGATGTGCTCGGCCAAGGTGTGGTGAAAATCCCAGAGGCTCGTGGAGATGATTCATGGAAAGTCTACTTTGAGGATGTGGCACAGGAAATAGTGGATGAGTTTGCCATGCGCTATGGGATAGAGTCCATATACCAGGCCATGACGTGAGTCTAAGCCTTTACGGTGAACACAAACACTGTCTCTTTACCTCTCTTTCTTACTGTCTTTGTGTTTATTGCATTTTTATCTTCACTCTTCCTGTCTTTCCTCCTTTTTCTCTCATACTAAAGTGCCCATCCGTGCATCTGTCATTCCCCATTGGCCTCCGAATGAAAGAAAGTCAATTATAAATGGGCAGAGGATGGATTTGTCTCCATGAAAGGTCTAGACCATCCAAATGCCCGTTAGCTTCACTCATCTTTCGCAAAAAGCACACTCCAATGGACCATCGTTCAGCCTAAACGTGCCAGCTAGCTAATGGGAAGATGAATTGTCCGTACCTAATAGGGATCATTAAGAGAAAACAAGACCCTTGAGAGGATATGGGCTGACCAAATGGAGACATAGCTATTCACTCTGTACACTCGTGTTGCTCTGCCAAAGTCTTTTCTCCATGAAATGTCTTTGTAAATGTGTACAAATACAAAAGAGACGAGTACTACAAGTCCTGCTGCCAAGGTCTCTACCAAACTCTGTTTCTGCTTTTCTTTTAAAGGCACTTTGCCTGTCTGTCGTCAAAGTATATGTGTCCTGGTGTTCCTGCAGTGATGAGCACCTTGCTGGCTAATATCAATGCCTTCTATGCCCACACGACCGCCTCCACCAATGTGTCTGCCTCTGACCGCTTTGCTGCCTCCAATTTTGGGGTTGGTATTACTGTAGCACCTGCACACACAAGCAACTTCTTTCCTGGTTCCTTGCATCTAATACACACATACACTGTGTAAACATCTCTTATCATCTGTTTCTGTTTTTTTTACCATACAGAAAGAGCGTTTTGTCAAGCTCTTAGACCAGCTACACAACTCGTTGCGCATTGACCTCTCTACATACAGGGTAACGTTGTGATTTTACGTAACATAATCTCGATTGATATTGTTTCAAAATTACTGATAATGTTTTATTTATCACTATCAGGGAACATATTTTTCCATAGGGAAAACTTTGTAAAAAGTAACTAAAAGTTACTTTTTCTACACGTTTCACCATGCTACATATTTGTTCTAATAATATTACTGTAAAAACGTTTTTATAGAACCACTTTCCAGCCAGCAGCAAGGATCGCCTGCAGGATTTGAAATCCACTGTGGACCTTCTAACCAGCATCACCTTCTTTAGGATGAAGGTAGCTCAGAGTTATATTTATTGGTTCTATAGTTGTTCTCAATACGACCGCTGGTTAATTTTTAAATGGTATATTTATTCCATAGCTTAGCAGTGCTTCACTACCTGATAAATATGATTCTGTTTTACATGCTGATAGAGCTGTAGTTACTGTGTGTAGTGTTTCAGAGCAAGTGTCTCTGCCTCCATATGTTGTTCAGGTCCAGGAGTTACAGTCTCCACCCAGAGCCAGCCAAGTTGTGAGGGACTGTGTTAAGGCATGTCTCAACTCTACATATGACTACATCTTTGATAACTGCCACGAGCTGTACAGCAGACAGTACCAACCTCTGGACGCAGTGAGTTTGTCTAGATTGCAAGTTATGAGGTGTCTTGCAATAAACATTGCATGTCCACCATAGCAGACATACAGTAGACTGACTCAGCTCAATTTAGATTAAAGCTCTTATTGACTTTTTTTCTAAACCAGAACAAAGAGGAGCTTCCTTTGGAGGAGCAGGGTCCGAGTATCAAGAACTTGGACTTCTGGCCCAAACTCATCATGCTTATTGTCTCCATCATTGAAGAGGACAGAAACTCCTATACACCTGTGCTCAACCAGTTAGTAATTGGCATCTCTGTATCTTTGCTCCTCTTAAATCAGCAAGAACTTACAGACTACTTGAATATATCTTGAACCATCTTTTATATTTGAGAGAAGGGTATTTCTTTACTAATCCGTTTCAGAAGTCTCCTGGCTTCCCAGTCTTTACTTGTTCCCATCATTTAGAGGGATTATTATACTTTTATTGCTTAATGATTTGTTTATTTTTCTGTCATTTTTGTTTCAGATTCCCTCAAGAACTGAATGTAGGAAAGGTGTCAGCAGAGGTCATGTGGACATTGTTTGCTCAAGATATGAAGTACGCTATGGAAGGTAAGACTTCTTGTCCACTCAGGGTGCTTTGCCTTCTTTTGTCTTGTTTAGCTTGTTTTACACAGTGAAAATCATTTGCATGACATATGAATTCTTCCTCTGTCCTTATATCCCCCGGTGACAGTTCTTTGGGGCTTTTGCTTCTGTACTATGTGATTTATCAACTAAAAATAAAAGGAAGAAGTAAAGGTCCAAAGTTCTAATAAAACTGAAAATGACCACACCCTGCCCCCCCACTGATTTAGGGGGCAGGGTGTGTAGATGTGAAAATGAAACCTTATCAGTAATCTCACTGACTGTTCTTGCCCCCCCTGCAGAACATGAGAAGCACAGGCTATGTAAAAGCACCGACTACATGAATCTGCACTTTAAGGTCAAGTGGCTCTACAATGAATATGTCAAGGACCTGCCGAGCTCTAAGGATATTGTTCCTGACTACCCATCGTAAGTGCCTGTGTCCAACACAGTTTGACAGTCTGATTAATTATCTCCTAAACCAGATATGGTTTAGGGATGCACATCATCAGTAAAACACACTAGTAAAATGCTTTTAATTCTTCATTTTTCCTTGTAGATGGTTCCTACAGTTTGTGCTACAGTGGTTGGATGAAAATGAGGATGTATCTATGGAGTTTATGCATGGGGCCCTAGAGAGAGACAAAAAAGATGGAGTAAGTAAATTTAAACTGAGCTTTTACCTCAGCTAAGAGGTTTTTTCATAGGTATTGTAAATTAGGAATTTATAAAGTCCATTTGTATTCTGTGCCATTTAATTGCACAGAACAAATGTTGCTACTAACTAAGAGTTTTTAATCTGTTTCCTGGTGTTTTTCTCCTTTGCCGTCTCAGTTCCAACAGACATCTGAGCATGCTCTTTTCTCCTGCTCTGTGGTGGACATTTTCACCCAGCTCAACCAGAGTTTTGAGATCATAAAGAAACTCGAATGTCCCGACTGTAACGTCATGGCCCAGTACAGTCGCCGCTTCTCGAAGGTAACTCACTTCAGGGACAATGAAACCATAAACCTGTCTGGAGTCTTTTTTTTGCTTTATGCTCAGTTTGATGATTTTTCCACTTCTTTTTTGCAGACCATTGCCAAAGTCCTTCTGAAGTACAGTTCCATTTTGACTAAGAGTTTTCCTTCGTATATAGACAAAGAAAAGATTGTAAGTTTTGCCCAAACACTGTCACTGTGTACTTGTAAATTCTGATGTTCACTGAATACTAAGTAAACTATTGTGCCAACAGATATTGACTATATGTCTGTTTTCTATGCGTCCTTTTATAGCCCTGTGTCTTAATGAATAATGTCCAGCAGCTCCGAATTCAGCTGGAGAAGATGTTTGAGTCAATGGGTGCCAAACAGGTAGGTCTGGACACAAAGTTGAAGGTTTAGGAAAAAGCAAGTTTAATGTTCCATAGTGTCTTGCAGAATGGATAACAAAGAGGATAACAGTATATTAAGTATTTTAATAGCTTCTTTTCTGCAGAAAAACACAGACAAAGTACATGCTACTACCTTAGAAGAGGTTAATTTTACAACAGTTGTATTTGCGCATCTCTTGTGTATCAGATTGCAACAGAGGAAGCACGGGTATGTAGAGTTCCAGTAGTTAAAAGACCAGTGAAGTAGACTGATATGGCCTAGTGGACATTGTTTCTCCTGTGAATGCTATGTTACAGCCGGGTCTACATGATGTCCTGGTGTGTGACAAAGATTAATGCTGCTTAATAGACCCAAGAATATTGAAACAGATACTTAGCGTGGCTATAATTAGCAAAATTAGGAACCTCTTTTAGCAGTGACCTCTCTCTGCGTTGAACATGTTTGCATGTAGTGCTCTCCTATGTTTATTGTAGCTGTAGAGTAGTATTTACCAGTGTTGTACAACTGTAGCTGAAGCTTCAACCTGTTTGTTCACTTTACAAATAAAGCAAAATGAATTAGTGGAAGAGGAAGAGGAGGCAGGAGAGGAGGTATGTTTCCATCAGGTATTGAAATCAGCATTTTTAGATTTATTGCTACATGCCACTAATTTGATTATTTCCTCTTCCTCTGGCTTGGACAGCAGGTCATAACTGGGGATGAGGAAGCAAAGGCTTTGGTGGGTGATGTGATTGCTAGCAGTGTTCTGTAGATTCAGTAGTTTGTATATTTTTAGTTAGTCTATTATATACTGTATATTGTACGCCTTGGCTTACTATCTAAATACTACAAAATTAAAACAGGCTTCAATACACTTTTGAAAGGAAAACAAATGTCACTTATTTATAAAAAGTAGCTGCACTAAAGCTCAGTGAAAGTGCTTTTGAACATCACAGATTAATCAAGTTAAAGGAGTTCGTCAGGATGGAATCTTCCTGTAGTAGCCAAACATGCAACAGTGTTTGCTATGTATTTGTTTTCTTATTATGTTTTAACCTGGTTTATTTAAACTTAAATTTTGATTGATTGAAAACTGATCTTTTGGGGTCACTAGTACTGTCCACCTTTTGATTTGTGCAAAAAATTGTGCATACATATAAACCAATTTGGAATATTATCTTAAATGATCGAGAAGCATAATCTGTTGTTGCCTTTAAAACATGAAAATGAAAACTAGAATAGGAAACATCGTGCTTTGTTCTACTCATACAGTATGAAGCAAAATTTACACTAAACCACAAAAATTCAAGAAAACAAACAACAAATAAAAAACAACGAAATAACAGACTGGATTAAATTAACAAAATACGGAAGCCAACCAGGTCAGGTGCATCAACCAAACCTAATCCAGCATTTCAGCTAACCCTAAAAGATGCAAAGCCGCAGCTATGGGGCTACAAAGACAACCATGCTTAAAAAAAAAAAAGAATACAAAAATAAAGCATTGAATGCCCCTCAGGCAACTGCTGGTCTGCTTCCACTGACCTATTCCCCCCTTTATATTGACAGGGGAGTATAAATTATTGTATAATAATTAATTAATTAATTATTGTATAATAATTTATACTAATGTCTTTTTCTTCTACCGCAGCCATAGAATGCTGGCATGGCAGCAGAGTTTAATCTAGTTCAGTGATACATGACAGCATATACTCAGATATCCATCCCACTACTCACACTGCCATTTTATCTTTCCACTGCCATTTCTAGTTTGAGGAAAGTGAGGAAGAAGGAGAGCTTAAGGTTTGTTGTGGTCTGAAGTGGTTTTACCAACATCACATTGTGTTTGAAGTCCAAGTTATGCTCATGCACCGTTTCCCTGCTAATCCTAACCCAAACCCCATCACAATGATGTATAGCTCTACTGATACCTCAGTGGTTCTCATGGTGGAGTTTATTTTAGAACGTACGTTTTAGTGCGTGCACCCAGCAGCGTTTTCCTTTCTCTTTCCTAAGGACTGGTCACTCATTTTCACATAAATATATATCATCTGAATTTTATGTCATACATTCTCTTTGTTGCTGTTTTTCTGATATTAGTGTATTGAAATTATAATTTTGAGTTGCGTATGGAAACACAACTGTTTTGTTTTGATAGTTTCCATTTTTATTTCTTTATTTTTTATCTCAAAACATTGATAACACACAAAGTTGGATACTCCAGTAGAAAAGGTAGGTTCCGTGCTGTCTTGAGCACTTGCTTAATTGTCATTGGTCCTCTGTGGGTTGTGACCTAATATAAACAAAAGCCTGCAAATAGGAAATGACAGTTAACTGAGATTGTCCTGTGTTACCCTTCACCTTTCGGTGCTGCCGTAGACTGAAAATGCATTTAAAGAAAAGGTGAGTGGGGTTGTGCAGACACATGCATATTAATCTCCCCTTGCACACAGAAATACTCGCAGGCAAAACAAAACACAACCAGCACATTATTTCTAGCTGCCATTTCCTTCCCCTGAAGCCTTCCCTTTGTGCTGCGTAGCAGAAACGTCTCATTCTCTCCTCACTAATGGTGACCTGACAGGCCATGAATCAAAAGGCCATTGGATCATTGATTTAATGAGCCACACCATGCCTTCATCCATATGGCTTAGCTCCCCTCAAGGCAGTGCTCATTTAGATGATAGCACAGCATGCTGAGCTTTGGCATACTGAAAGAAATCCATGGATCTTTCCTACTTGTTCCCCCATACTGTGCTTGTGAGAGCCACTACTTTTCTTGTAATAATAACTTCTCTCTCCAGCGTATCTTTTAAAAGTTGGAGACTGCTGTGAAAAAAATGAGTTTTGCTCAGATGTACGAGTTAACTTAGAAACTTTTCTTACAGTGTCTGCTAGACCTTTCCAAGTTACATAAGCATAGACTACAAACCATTACAGTACAGTGGAGTACAACCAGAGAGAAATCTAAATGATGTTTCACCCTCTCATGCTTTTTGTATCCCTTGACATTGTGTGAAGTAGTACACACAGACTGATGTGCCCATTTTCTACTGGTTATTTGTAGCTTTTAGCTTTTCCACTAACATACAGCTGTAACTATGTAATAACACGTGTTAAAAGGTGATAGGGAATATTTTGACCTAAGGCTGATATAAAACCCTTTTATGATCTGCTGTTAAAGTTTTCATATCTTTAATGTGTGGAGGAAGGTTGGCACATATAATCTCTGCTTTGTGCAGGTTTTTGAAAGCTTTGAACTCTCTAGGCATTTGTCTGCCTGTCGTTTTGCAGATGGATACCGAGGCCAGTGACCTATTGAATGACCTGCAAGTGAAGCTGAACAATGTGCTAGATGAGCTTAGCAGTACATTTGGGAACAGGCATGTATATACAGTCCATGCACACACATCTAAATACAGTGAATTCAGTATATGTACATGCATTAGTTCTAATTGATTTCATTCCTTTCCAGTTTCCAGAGTCGTATCAATGACTGTATGCGGCAGATGGCGTCTCTACTGTACCAGATCAAAGGACCTCTTAACGACAACAACAAAAACCAGGTGGATGCCGATTCTGACAACATGTTACGACCACTCATGGATTTCCTGGATGGAAAGTGAGTGAAATGTTTAATACTGACTTGTCTTTACCTTCATTAACAATCTAAGTGCAGCTATTTCTATTAATACGTTGTTGTTTTTTTGCCTTTTAGCTTTTGTCTTTTCAGTATAATTGGCCTATACAGTGGCTTGAGAAAGTATACATACACCTATATTTTTTGTGCAGTTTATTTTGTTGTAGATTTATATTAAACACTCATGCAAGTAACATTTTACCCATAATTTTACACACTGAAATCATTCAAAGCTCTCATGGGCTCACACATGCCCGACATTTGTAACCATTGTATTGTGTTATTGCATGTTTTCGCAGGCTTACACTGTTCGCGACTGTATGTGAGAAGACTGTATTAAAGCGTGTGCTCAAGGGACTGTGGAGGATCGTAATGAGCAACCTGGAAAAGACCATAGTCCTGCCACAAGGCAACGACACCTTTGTAAGTCTAATGTTCGTTTGTTGATCATTTGATGTTTAGGCGAAATGCAACTGAAAGTACGTTGCTGGATTTTTTTTCTTCAGGGAGCACATATTCTCTCAGCTGCAAAAGAACTGGGTCATCTCTCCAAACTGAAGGTATTATAAAGCCTTTATATTTTTTCACTTCACGATAAATTCCCTGCCGGGGCTCAGTGTTGACCAGTCTCAGAAATGCCAACTAAAAAAACAACTTTTTGTGAGAATGTTAATTTCATGGGTCTAACCCATCTCTGTTCTCATCATTTGGTTGTGCAGGATCACATGGCGGGGGAGGCTAAAAGCTTGTCTCCCAGGCAGTGTGCTGTCATGGATGTGGCACTGGACACTGTCAAGGTCAGTTTATACTGCAGGCTTTGGTTTCATTAGGATGCACCGCGAAGGGGTCAAATTAGCTTCGCCAACAATTCATCCATTAATCATGTACCCTGAAAGGTTGTGTAAGCAGCTGATTTTATCTGACCGGGAGAATGTGGATGAGATGAGGGGTGAACGTCCAGACATTTACACACAGACATTCACCCTCTATTTCCTTGGCAGCAATACTTCCACGCAGGAGGGAATGGGCTGAAGAAGGTTTTCCTGGAGAAGAGCCCTGAACTGTCCTCACTACGCCACGCTCTGTCCCTCTACACTCAGACCACAGACACACTCATCAAGACTTTTGTGACCACCCAACACGCACAAGGTAGTTTAAGTCACTGCCTGACGGGCAGATAAAGTATGTTTTTCATGTGGTAGACCAGGGGAGGTTGGTGTATGTGATTTGAAAGACCTTTTACTGGATACTCCTCTCTATTAGGAACCTGTATTTGCCTTTTTGATGATGGAATTTGTTGACATGTCATTGCTATCTTTTCTTTATCTCCTGTGCTGCTTTTGTGCCAGTGCACAATGGAAAGGGTATTAGGTTAACTCCCAATGAAAAAATACAGCCCAGCAGGGGTAGGTTTCATTGAAATCATCTGCCAGCCCTCCTCTCCTTCCCTTCCCACTCTCCCTTTGTACATTTTGTCATCCTGTGCCACTATATGGGTTGGTCAACCTGAACCTTGCCTCCCCAGCTGTACCCCAAATTCATAGTGTTTCTTCATTGTAAATCTATGTTAGTTTTTTGCCTTTATCAGGCCAAACAACAGCTCATTTAAGTATCTTGCTCGAACTAGGTTTCGCAGTGGACAAGCCGATAGGTGAGGTGTCTGTCCAGATTGAGCTGTACACTCATCCTGGAAATGGGGAGAGGAAAGTTACTGTCAAAGGTCAGTTTGAGTTTACTTAAAATGATATTACATACGTGCACCCTTAACTCATCCATCTTAACCACTTGCTTGCATGTGTTGCTGCAGTTGTGGGAGCCAACGATTTGAAATGGCAAACATCTGGCATGTTCCGGCCCTTCGTAGAGGTCACCATGATTGGTCCTCACCTCAGTGACAAGAAGCGTAAATTTCAGACTAAATCCAAGAACAACAGCTGGTCTCCCAAATTCAACGAGACCTTCCACTTGTAAGTACAACAACAACTGTGGTAATGAATAGGGAAAGAAAATCACAAAGGTTCAAACCTCTGTGTTTTCTGTCTAAAGTGTTCTAGGTAACCAGGATGGCTTTGAGTGCTACGAGCTACAAGTCTGCGTCAAAGACTATTGTTTTGGCCGTGCAGACCGAGTGGTGGGTTTGACTGTGATACAGTTAAGAGAAATCATGGAGAAGGGCAACTGTGCCTGCTGGTGCCCGCTGGGACAACGCATCTACATGGATGACACTGGACTAACCGCAATGCGAATTCTCTCCCAACGCTCCAGCGATGACGTGGCCAAGGAGTTTGTGAGACTGAAATCAGAAACCAGATCAGCCGAGGAAGGCAGATGAGAAGAGCTGGAGGATAGAAGTGGAGATTCTAAAAGAAAAAGGAAATTATTTCCCATAGTTGGCAATGTGGACTCATCGATGTGTCTTAGCTGCTGTTGACTAGTGGCACCTTGCCAAGCTCACAAACACCATATCAAGTTTATAGTCAGGGTATTTTAGACAAACACTCACTTTCTGTGTTCTTCAAACATTTCCCAATATTTACAGAGCTGCTGTACAGCAAACATCCTCACAGACACCGACTCAGCCAACCCTCACACTCACCAGCTGTCTCACTAGGCAGTGAGCACTTAGTCTGGCATTTAACCTGTTTTTGTACCCACTCTACTCACGCCATAGCCTCAAGGGAGCAGAGGGTGCCATGCTGGGCAAAACAAGTCCCCACACCTCCCCAGTGTTGTGCAAAGCCTCCCACCTAAAAAGCTACAATCCCAACTCAAACGTGGCCATGTGTTTGATGCCTTACACTCTGCAAGCTGTGAATGTGTCGGATAAATGAGTATTTTGAATGCCCTTTCGCGTAGCACCACTGTGACGTTTAAATGTGAAAATGTTACCATACGGTTTTTCTTAAGAAAAAAGGTCGTTTGCTCGACGGTTTAAGTCAGTTATCGAACAGAATGGAGGTTTTACAAAGCTGTGGTGTAGGTTTTAAAGAGAAGGTGCCCATTAATTAATAATTAACCCATTCATTTGAGGGATGAATCAGTTAAACGTGTGCCTCGCCACTGTAAGTTCCCAGTTTTGTTTCCCAGGGTAGATGAAACAAAATGATTTACTGTAGGTTGAAGCCTCATAAAGAATGGAGTCAACAGTGTGGAGTCTTATTTTGGTGAAACTTTTTTAAACCACTTATGGCTCATGTGGCTTAGAAACCATGATGGTGTAGCCATTTTATTTATTTTTTATACGTATTTATTGTTGCCTGTGCTTTTCAAAGCCCATGATTTAAAAGGTTGTTTACTGACAGAAATAGATATGTTTTTTGTAGATGAGTGTGTTTGAGAATTTGCACAGTTTTGGAGGATTTACTTTTGTATCGTTGCACACGTACACAGCAGCTTCTTTACAAGTCCACATATACACCTTCAGAATAAAGTGAAACCTAATGTTTCTTATGGGAATAAAATATCTTGCTGAAGCTTGAACTTTCAGGTGATAAATAAGGACATGTCAACATTTGGACACTCGGCATGAGTTTATATATTGAGTGTAGATTTATTTATGGTTTACATGCATCTTCTTGCTACTTTTCCTAAGAGTGGCCTTACTTTGTTGTGTGTCTTTTGAAATCGTTCCTTTTATCCTTGTAATTTGGTCACCTCTTTGCCCATAATGATGACGGATTAGTTTTCCATGTTAAGCTTCTTTTTTGTACATTTTATCTGTGACGATTGACTGTGGTGAGTATTTCTAGGCTGAACCTTCTTTGCAGTCTGTGTTACATTTTGTAGACGTTTCTCTTAATCCTCCTTAATAGCTTATAATGCTGATCATTGTATGGTAAGATATGTTAGGGTTTTATAGACAGAATAGTATGCTGTGAGATATGTGCCAGTGAATGTGTTCATAACTAATAGAAGCATTAAAATGAAGGACAGATATTGCTGTGTGTGTGTAGTTTTAAACCATCCACCCTCTGTAGAACCTATAGAAACCACTAAATTGTTCTCTTCTCTGTTGCACCACACAAACCCTTGTGAATAATGTTTTTGGTTTATGAGAGGCATTATGTATCATATGTTTTTTTTTGTGCCAAGTTGCAAATGTTTTGTCACTTTTGATTTTGACTAAAATTTGTATTTCTATATTTTGTAAATTTGTTAACCCTTGCACATCACAAAATCACAGTAGTTGTTAACAATCTCAGTATATCACAGTAAATGCATTTGTGTGGTGTTTTCTTTGTATTGTCATTGAAATGTTGTCATCATGTAAACATTGCAATCAATGAATTTTGTATAAAGCATTTGACAAGTATATATAGTTATGTCTACTGTCTTTTGTTCTTTTCTTTTTTTTTTTTGCAACAGCATTGCAAATTTTTGATTTTACATATGGTCTATGTGATTAAGAAACTCCTAATCTAAAAAGTTTCTTCATTTAAGCTATTTAAATATTACCTACATGTAGTCAAAGTACAGTTATGACTGGGGCTGGTATTATACTGCCATTAATAATTAAATCAACTGGAGATTAATTGTTTCACCTCAACCAACTCAACTAATAATGAATCCTATTAGCATTTAAGCATCTTATTGTGTCCCCCACACTTGAGGATGTTCCACCATGTTAAGCAGATAAACATTGCACGTTAGACCAAAAATAGAAAGAAATTAAAAAGAGCCTTATAAAACATTAGTAAGTAAACAACGACCCGACTGCGGATAAGCGGAAGACAATGGGTGGATGGAAATATTCAGTACTTTTTAAGTAATTTACATTTATCCATTTATGGCTCCAAAAAATGGCTTTTTGGACCTGTACTCTCTCCATTCATCATAATCCTGTGTTGTCATACTTTGTCCTAGAAATGTGAGTTACTATAATTTAAGTTTTAAAAAGCTGTGAAAATATTCGCATTTTCTCAATAGGTGTGTATTGCATGGCTCAGAGCGTGTGACATCACGCCTGCTCTGGCGTACAGGAAAAAAATCTCTCTGTCATTTTTCTTCTCTCCTTCGTCTCTCCTTCAATTTTCATCTTTCATGAACAAATTATACCTAAAACAGGAGGAAAATGTGTCCTGTGTTGACACATATGCTTCTCGTAGCGATAGGACGTACGGTTTTGGAGCACTGAGTCCAAACGCAGAGCACAGTACATTTTCTCCTTCATTGACTTTCATGTTAAATTTCTCCGTGGTGGATTTTACGGATGAACGGAGGAGAAGTGACAGAAAATAAATTCAACTGTGACTGAGGATCGGTCTGGTTTCGCGTAATTGTCGTTGTCTTGTGTGAGTTTTACCTGAGCTGGATACACTGTACAACTACCAGAAGTAGTTTGTGTGTTGTGATAGTAACTCTAGATTGCTGTGATTTTGCTTCGAATCTAACCAGCGCGGAATCTGTGTCGGGACAATTAATGTCATGAATAATTAATGAAGTTACGCTGGTAGGATGAACAGAAGTGTTCTGATGTTACGTTAAAAGCGGTAACTTTTCAGCTTCTGGCAGATGCAGAATTATTTCTGATGACTTTAAAGACACCATTCAGTAGAACGTAAAATCAGAACAAAAAAGGTTTATCCAATAGTAACTGGATTTGTTAGGTTTCTTGACAATGGCTTTCTCAAGTCTCTAATCCAGTTGCTATTGGATAAACCTTTTTTGAGGTAACCATGACCTGGATGACTGAGGACCTTCACAGATATGTAACATCAGAACACTTCTGTAGCTTTATTGTTTCTGTGGCTCTATTCACATCTGTTGCATATTTAGAAGCTTTTGTGCTGTCTGTGATTCACTGTCATGGAACAGCAGGGCACAGATATTCACTTCTATATGTCAGTTTGTAACCTCCGTTTGTAACCAATGTTTAAACATAGAATAAAGTGAATAAAACGATAGATACGCTGCTTTGTGGATGAACAGTGTTGGTCCCATGTGGAAAAGCCAAAAGCTTAGTAATTTTCCAATCACCTATATCTCGTTGTCTTGATTATTGATATGCTGTCAGTACTAACATCTTTTTTTTCTTTGTTTCTCCAAGTTGGCAGTGAATCCAGAGGAAAAGAACTCACCAGCATAAATAAGTTCCATCCCTTTCCTATATCAGTGTTTCCTGTCAGGGGTGTATGATACAGTGTGATGAAATGCCCCGGTCGCGTGTAGGATAGACCTAAATGTAGAAAAAAGCAGAAGAAAGGCATACATGTTGCTCTTGCAACACCCAAGTGCTATAAGTGCCTACTACCAGAAATCAGTGTTGTAATACCCGGTCAACAAAAAAGAGAGGGAAAAGAAAGTACTCACAGTTACGGAAACTTGAAATGAGATGAGGGAGAGTAGATTACTATGAATGATTGGTTGTAGAAGCTTGGGACAAAGCACAATGTCCAAGTATAGAGCAGGTTAGTGGACTATGTGTTTATATCCTATGACGTGGTATCTTCATCCCTTCCTTGCAGTCAACTGATCTGCTTACTGGACATTTCATTTGCTTAACTTAACCCTTTTTCATCCTACCTAAAATGCCAGTGGATCTCTTTTCTTCCTGTAAATTGTTAATTTAGTGTGTGCTAAAGTTCATGTGTTCCTTATGTCTTTAGATGTTGTGAGACTGTCCTTGTTTTGCTTTACTGTCTGGGACAGCAGATAGGACAGAGACGTCCAGAAACCTGGTGCCTCTCACTCTGCCTATGAAGATAGATGGCGTAGCTAGGATGTAGAGTTGATAAATAGCTGTGTAACTTTGCTGTGAACCCTCTCATGAGAGTATTGCTGTATAACTCAGTGGCATTTCCTTCTTTGTACTTTCTTATTTCCTTTTATAATAAACCTCTTAAAAGATCATCATGACTATATTATCTATTTTTATTTCTACAACCATTCCTTTTAGGTTTTCCTTTTCTAAACATTAGCTCACTAAAATCTGTAACTTATCAGTGTCTTCATGTTTCTAATCACAGACTACACCTTTAAGTTTGCTGGGACTCATCTAAACACAGTGCGGACATGGTGTACAGAGAAGAGGTGTGATAGCTGTCAGTCAAGTGCAAGAATAATAAGCTCTCTCCTAGTGTGGGGCAAGGACTTGTGTGTGCTGTGAAGGTGGGAAACATGATCTCATTTTCTCTCCCCACTGTTATTGCTTC